>CM069530.1:29827500-31027500 GCA_035773235.1 Eospalax fontanierii | reverse complement strand
ACATGTTCAAAGATGGTAGATAAGAACACGTAGAGGTAGAGAATTTAACATTATAGTGAAATTATAATGAGTAAAGTTTACTCCAGGTCATCCTCAAGAATAACTCAGCAGTTTTGGCTGTTTTAAATTGGTGCATTATCAGAAACAAAAAAACACTGTGAAGGGATATTACCATTTAAAGGGGCAGCATCTTCTGCATGAACCAAAAAATTCCAATCTTGTAGTTAACAGTCACACCTAGGAGAGGCAGCTCTTTAGGCTGGAGGAATAGAAAAGACATCTTAGAAGGAGTGATGTTGGAGACATACATTGTAGGACAGGTGATGGTCAGGAAGACAATTGTTGGGAGATGGGAGGGAGAAGGAGGAGGTGGAGAAGTGCAGCGAGGCATTGCAAGCTCTTGGATTTTGGTGTTCAAAAGAGTCACTCATGTAGATTGGCATTTTGGGTAAGAGGTTTATTAGAAGAATTATTAACACTGTAGAGAGACAGACATGGCAGGATTCTGAAGAGACTTTAGGCCCACAGTGCTAACCAGGAGTCCTCTTTTATAGGTTCAAAGAGGATGGCCCATAGAACATGCTTACAGTCAGATTAGTGGTGATTTCTGGGCAGCGGGGGGAGGAAAATTTCAGCCTCACCCTGAAGATGAGGATTGTCACCTTAGCCCCTGACTGTTTAGGGTGCTTGGTTAATTTCCTTGGGGAAGTGAGGGTGACAGACTCACAGATAGCCATGGCAAGATGCCCATTATTTCTTTTACAGAAGCTGTATGGATAAAGAAAAAAAAAGGCCTGAATAGCAAGTAGCCCAAATGTGGCACATGACGGGGGCCTCAGCCTTTTGTTGAACTTTTTTTGTAAATCACAAGGATAAGACAAAAGGAGTGATTTGGAAGAGCTGAGTTTAGAGTTAGCTTAGTTTCCTGGGGACTGGAACCCAGGCCCAGAAATATGGAAAAACCAGAATCCAGAGGATGAATATTGAGGATAAAAAAGGCTTTATTCAGTGATCAGAGAATGGATACGAGGGAGCTTTGTTCTGAAATCAGACTTTGAACTCCAGTGGGGTTATGGATAACTGGAATGCTGAGGGCGACACGTATGTTAATAAAGGGGAATAATATGTATATGTTTTCTGAGACTAGGTGAAGATCTTCCAGGAACTCAGAGTCACTTCTCATTCCTTTCCAGATCTGATATTTCTGGTTATGGAGGCTGGTAGGTATCTTTAGCCTTGAGGGAAGAAGAGAGTGATTGATGAACTAGATCAAATTAATCTCATGTTAGAGCTCTGGACAAACCATTTCTCACTGATCAGCATGTCTGTTTGTAGAATTGAGTAGAGTAAGACCTAAAGGTGAAGACAGCCAAAGAGACACAAAATGAAGACAAAGATGCCAAGTCATTTCTTCCTCTTCCAGTCACCCAAGAGGACATATGCAGGACCAAGTGAAAACTTACCTAGGGAGCCATTGGCACCAAACCCCACACAGCAGAGACATTACCTACTGCAGATCTCATGGGAGATTAATAATGTGTTGCCCAGCTGTATGACCTTCAAAATCGGCGATCTCAAAGTTAACTAAGACCAAGTAAAGTTTGAGGTTTCTTTCCCCCTTTTTAAAAAAGGTTTTGCAAATTTAATTATTTAAATATTTCAGTCTTTTTTGAGACAGGGTCTCCATGTGGTCACAGATGGCTTGGAACTCACTATGTAAACCAGGCTGGCATCTATCTCACAGAGATCTGCTTGATTCTGCATCTTGAGTGCTGAGGTTAAAGGTGTGGGCAACCACACCTGGCTTCATACAATATATTTTGATGTTACTTACATTCCCTCCCCTATCAGCAGTCCCCCAATCCCCACCCAAACCACCCAATTTCATCTACTTTATATATATATATATATATATATATATATATATATATATATGTATATGTATATGTGTGTATGTATGTATGTATGTATGTATATGTCTATAGAGTCAAATTTGTGTGCCCAAATGCCCTTTAATGAGGGTCTATCCACTGGAGCCTGGTTAGCCTACCAAGAATCGCACACTTAAAAGAGCCAGACTCTTCCCTTCTCAGCAGCTATCAGTTTCCAATAGTTCCTCAGGTAAGGTTGGGGTTTCTTACCCTTCCCCACATCTATACTGGGATTTTGTCTAGCTTGACCATATATGGTACTTGTGCTTGCTGTCACTATTGTTGAGAGTTCATATGAATGACTTTTCAGCTGTCTGGAAAATGGTTTCCTTTTTCATCTGCCACCTCTGGCTGTTGCAGTCTTTCTGTTCCATCTTCTGTAATAATCCCTGAGCCTTTGGAGGCAGAAGTTTGACACAGTATCCTACTCTTCACACTGGCCAGTTGCGGGTTTCTGTGTTAATCATGACCTGCTGCGTGAGGAAGCTTCTCTATGGACAGTTGAAAGATGCTTTAATCAAGGCAGGTCTGAGAGAGCTCCTTGAAGGATTTTTTTAAAAAGGATTTCCCTGGTAAGAAACTCACGGACAATCTGGTATTCTATGCTTAGGTGCTTGGCAATCATTTCTAAGGCTGTTAAAAATCAAGGAGAATAAAACAGTGGTCTTGTTTTCAAGCAGTGCTAAGAAACGTGAAGAGGGAATACTGTAAGAAATCTTCAGTTGGAAATCATTGGGATTGGTTTAATGGGGATGACAAAGCAGAAAAAAAGAGTTCAAGTCCACAGACATGTCTTGATTGGACAGTTTGCATCTAGGGAGAAGTTGGGTGGAACTGCCAGGGAGAAATGGGAGAGAAAGTAGACTTGGGAGATACTTCCACACAGGCACTAATGACAAGCGTGTTTGAATGAAGGAGGAGGGACAGAATGAGAGGACTGGGAAGATAGATGGGAGCGGGGAAAGGGGGGGATCCTGTGGATGAGTGAGTGACTGGGGAAGTGGGAGGTGAATCAGGAGAATTATGCAGCTGAGAGTTTCAAAACTGAAAGCATGATTTACAGCATTGTCTGTAGTTGAATTCTTTAGTAAGTTAAGGAGCAATAAATGCCCTTTGGGTTTTCCAGCTGATCTGTAACTGGTGGTCTGAAGAGAGCAGTTTTAGTGAAGCTCTGGAGGACAAAGCTGAAAGTGAATGAGAGGACATAACTTGGAGGCAGCGCTTAGCTATTGAGGAAGATTGGATGAGAAGGAAAGAGAGGATGGCACAAGGTCAATGTAGGGCTTCTTTGTGATGAGAGAGCAAGTTGATAGACTATGGGGTGGAGCTGATAAGTGAAAGGCAAAAGATGTAGAAGGGAAATCTGTGGGGCAGGTGCTCAGATATCATTCTCTACTGAGTTGAAAGCATATTGTGATACATCGGCATGCTTGCTGTTATCCCATAGTTGCTCAGCAGTTACTCATTTAAAAAACAAAATAAAAACAACCAAATCACAATACTTGCAGACCATCAAATACATGGATGCTAAAGTTTCCAGGCCACGTGATTAGCTTCTCAGTCTCCCAGCATGCTCTCCTGATTATTTAAAGGCACATATCTGTACTCTCAGCACTTGGGTGGCATAGGTAGGAATTTGAAGCTAGCCTGGTGAGTTTCAGGCCAGCATGGCTACATAGAAAGACTCTGTGACAAATAAATAACATACATGAAATAAATGCTTGCACACCAAAGACCAGTACAGAGAAGGAAGACTCCTCAGGGAGTACCAGTGGCCAAACTTTCTAGGTTCCTCGTAAGGCAGCAATATGGTCCTAAGAGTTCATATTCCAGTGGGAGAGTGTGGGGTCCTGCAAGCTTCTCTTGTGTGTTTGCCTTGGCCTTTCTCAGGGAGAGCTCTGCTTGTTGAAATCAGTGTATGAATTCAGCATTAGGTGGCTTTCACCTAAAATTGGGGAGCAGATATGGAACTTGGAAAGTAAGAACTTTGCTTTATTAGGAACTAAGTGATCTGAGAGAAGTAATTCAGATCAGACCAGATTGGGCAATGCTGAACCCTGTACTGGGCCAGCAAGCATCTTGGGGGAGCAAAGTCAGTATAGCACCCTCAGTTCAGTAAGCCTCAATGGCAGTATCCTCCTATGCATAGAACATTTCTTTGTCCTCTTATTCTCCTAGGGGTGGTGATTGGGTTACAGAATGAGAAGATGTGCAGGGGAATGGAGCATGTTAGACAGTGTGAGAATCCAGGTGATTTCAGGGGTCTCAGCATCTCTGCATGAGTTTGCCTGTCTGAAGAGTTGAGTAAGAAAAAAGGACAGGATCACAAAAGCAATAAGCAGAAAGATTTCCATGATACATCTAGAGAAGTCCTTCTAGATTTTGAAAGGGATCTTTCTTAGAATTTTCTGGGATCCAGGGTGTTTGATTCAAGATAACTATCTGCAAAGTGTCGACTTACAGAGACATATGCACACAGCCATTTGCTCATTAAAAGCAGTTCATGCAGAGCTTTTGAAGAAGAAAACAGCTATACAGAAGCAGTTTCAGTTAGGTTAAATAAAGAACCCGACTTCCATGCTGACTGACATGGTGAATTATCATCCAGTCAACACGTATTTATTGAGCATCTAGTTTGTATAAGATGCTGTGCTGTGCAAGGCAAGGGATTCAAAGCCATTTTTTTTTCCTTTTCCAAGAACCCATGTTTTTTATAAAAAGAACCTAAGATTTAGAAATGAGATTAAAATATATACACATAACATTAAAGCAGGATGTAAGGTGACCTGTGCACCTTGGTAATGAGAGCAGTCTTACTAGATACTGCAGCAGAAGATGGATCTCCTAGTGGCGGAGCCTGCAGCTAGGAGGTCACTATGAGATAGTGGGAAAGTGAGGCTGGGCAGAAAAGGAAGCAATAAAGGATGAGTCTTAAGCTGTTGCTTCTATAGCCAACGGAGTCATGCCCTAGGGAAATCCCGAGACTGTAAATTCTTAGGTCAGGCCCAACAGTTATCTGAAAAGCAGAGGAGCTACATTTTGTCTACCTAGGGCCCAGACAGTTGTTGACTGTGAGCTGTTCTGGGGGTAATGTCTCTACTACTTATTCTCAGATAGGAAAAGTGCCAAGTTTCTCAGAAATTACTTCAGTTGCCCAGAGTATGTGGTGAGTGTTGAGTACTCTGGACCGGGCACATTGGGCTCCCCTGTAGATGCTTCAGATTTTGAAAGATGCCTCTACATAGTTGAAGTTGGTCAGTAAAAGCGGGGAGCAGGGAGGTACCAAATCTCTGTACAGAGGATAGGGTGCGTAAGGCTGGTGAGCTCCTTCCCCAGGGATGTCTGAACCTATCAGGCAACAGACCAAAAGCCAACAACCACCTTCTGGATGTCTCTGGATTCTAAAGGGAACATCTGTTTTGTTCTGCTAAACATGTTTTTCAGCTCTGCAGATTGAGAGGTTTAAATTTTATTTGGAGAATGAACAATTGAAGAAGACATGGGCCTCCGACCTCATTTAGGTTTTGTGGATAGAACCAGGCATGAGGAACTGGTCTGAGGACAGTGTTGAGTAGATGAACCTGTGTCCAGCCCCAGGCTGTGGTGTCACCTTAGGTCATGGTTTATCAACTTACTGACTACTGGGACTAAGCAGGCTATCTTTGTGTCAGTGTCCCCAGGTTCTCTCCTACTTCTGTGTGTTAGTCTCACTGCTGACATTCTCTTCACACATCTGGGAGAGTGGCAGGAGCTTTGGAGTCCAGTCTTAGCTCTGTTGCTGAGGTTTCTGGATAGCATGCTCTCTGGGCTTTAGTCAGAAGAAGTTAGAGTAGCTAGTGTGTACAGTGTGCAGAATCTATTTCAGGGTTCTGTATCTTTATGGTAGTATTATTTACAGGGCAAATGCTTTCTTTCATAAGTTCAAGGGGTCAGTAGAAGGAGGTCTTTCCTGTGGTACTCGTGATGGCATCAATAGGCTATCATCTAAACCTTTCACCCATATTCTGTTTAAATTCCTTTAATAACCCTTTGAGGGAGATGTGTTCATCCCCACTAATGCTGTGCATTCTGAGGTCTGGTGTGACCCAGTTGCATCTGAGATTCCAGCCAGACTGACAGCTAGAGTCTCTTCCCTGTGATAGTTCTATGGTTATAGCACTGGGCTGTCAGTTTCCCAATGAGCCGGGCCTGGTTCTCATGATTTCACATGTTCGTGATGAGTGAGGAAAGAAAGAATAGATCAATCTTGATCAACTTTTAACAATCTGAAGAGTATGCATAAGGCTCCAGTAGGATTTAAAATAACCCCATGTGTTGAGCAGGACCATCTGTTATGGGCTATGTTGTGTTTCAATTCAAATGCTGAAATCTTCCTAAACTTCAATACCTCATCATGTAGCTGAATTTGGAATAAGACCTTTAAAGAGGTAATTAGTTAAAATGAAACTTTTGGAGTGTCCTTACAAGAATAAGAAATTTGGGCACAGTCATGGTTGTGTACAGAAAGACCATGTGAAGACAGGTGCCAACAGCAAGTCAAAGAAGCCCTGTGGGAGAAAGCAGGCCTGCTGATACCTTGATCTTGAGCTTTCTAGACTATAAGGAAATAACGTTTTTGTTTGTGTAAGCTGCCTGAGATGGTATTTTGTTTATAGCTCTTCAGTAAACAAAGTTGCCCTCCTAATCCACTTAATAAGAGATGCAGTGTTAAATGCTGCTTGTTAATGAGTAAATCTGTTTGTCTCTTACAGCTGATCATCCTTTTGCAATTTTTCAAGTACTGGGTTGAGAGAGCGTGGTCCCTTTTGCATTCAGATATATTAGGAAGTTTGGAACTATTTTGGTAATTTCAGAAAAAAAGTTTCAGTAATGATAAAGACCCTTAAGAGGTAAAGTTTCCAGGAGTGTATATATATATATATTTATATTGATTGGAGTATGCCATGTGTAATGATATAGCTATTGCACTGCATATATCTTAGAGGAGCTGTGGTAAGCTTTCTTCTGCTGGAAGGAGCTGCTATGAGGTTTTATTTCTTCAGGTATTCTCTCCTGTCTAGTTCTGAACATTTTCATTCCTGAGGGCCAGATAGCTCACTGTTGCTGTATTTTCTTTGATCAGATGAATATTTCTTAGATCTTGCCCTGGACATTTCTGGCTGCAAAGCTAAACCCAGGTTGGAAACTTTGGATAATGTTTTCTTCAGATGACTCATCTTTGATGGATGACTCCATCTTTGGTGGATCAGGTCCAGACACTCTGGAAAAATTTAGTAGATTGTACTTTTAGGTATTTAAAATGTTTTTTCTCATCTACTTTAAAAAATGGTCGAGAATAATTTTCACAGTTAAACATAATAATAACAGGGGCATTCAAAAGAAAAATATGTTCTAAACATTGGTATTTATATAGGTGTGTGTGTGTGTGATCCTGAGGACTGAACTCAAGACCTTGTACATGTAAGTCAAGTGTTCTACTTCTGAGAAACAACTCTATCTTATATATTGATTCTTAATTTCCATAGATGGACAAGATCTACGCTAATGCTGGGGTCATGAAAGACAGCATTTACCTTCTGCTTGGACTAAAAGGCCTTTTCAGTCCTAATTCTTGTCTGTTGACAATAATTATTATGAGTGAATTGTCAAGGCCAGGGAAGTCAGGAGGGCCACAGAGTAGGGTTTAAATTTTAGATTCTTGGAGGTGAAGATTATGATAACTCTGAAAAGAAGACCTGGCAGCTACAGCAAAGAAAAAATAATGACAGCTAAAAATTTCCACCAGAATCAAAAGAATCTAATAGTCCATGTTATCACATTATCATATTTCACTATTAATACAATACAGGATATAACACACATACATAATGAATCAAGAGATTATTTCTTGACCAATGACTTAAAGCCAATACAGAATGCAGGTAAATAAGACCTGAACTTGGTTTGTTCTTCACAGCAATTCTTGGTTTTTAAAGATAAAGTCATATATAAAATTTGTTGCAGTAGTTAATTGACAAAACAGTGAAACACAGAGGATTCTGGGTGACTAGGCATTTGAGGTGAGCTCATTATAGTAATTACTGAATCTAGATTTTAAGTTTTCTGACAATTATCCTGGGTTGTAGAATTTTCACCAAGGAGAGTTTATCTGTCTGTTTGCAGATCTAAGCTTTGCCTGTCAAGGAGGAATTTATCTCCTTGGCTCTGGTATAGTAGAATATGCATCAGCATTATGGTCAAGGTGATCAAACAGCATTTTGTAAAGAATCAGAAATAATACTTAAATAGGCTTCTCATATTCACCTCTGTATAAGCCAAGTGTATAAACTTTTTCCTGACCTTCAATAGCTTCCCATTGATTAAAGCCTTTTATGAGCCATTGCAAGTATGTTTATTTCATGATGTTTATTGTCTGCTATATGCCAGGTGCTTTCAACATTGCCAGAGATAATCCTCCCTCCATGGAGCTTACAGGAGAGTGGAGGAGAAGAACAATCCCAGACACATGTAATAAAAGTCTGAGAAATACTCTAGTGGGGAGAACACAAGATGCTTTTACTCATAGATGGGGCACGTAAAGTTAGACTGGGGGTAGAAATGGAACTAGATGCTTCAACTTAGATTTGAAACTTGGTTTTGAGGGTTGGCCACATAGAGTTGAAGGTGAAGACTAAGGCAGGGGGTGGGACATAAAGTGAGAGAAAGTGGAGGTCAGGGAGATAAACAAACCCACACAGCCTTCTAAGTGACAGAGCTGGTAGTAGAACCCAGGATTATCAGTCATCAAAGATTGACTTTGAGACATTGTCTTAGTCCATTTGTACAGATATAGCCGAATACCCCTCAGACTGTAACTTTTAAACAATAGAAATTTATTCTCTATAGTTTTAGAGTTGGGAAAAGGCAAGATTTTGGGAAAAGCTGGGAAGCTGAGGTGGCTCTGTAAAGCCTGTTTTTTAAGGGCATTAGTTCCATTCATGTGGTCAGAGTCTCACTTCGTAGTCACAGCCCAAAGGCTCTACCTCTTCATTCATTGCCTTGAGGTCTAAGTTCCCTTCTGAGCAAGATGTGTTTGAACTGCTCTACAGATGTGAACCTTAGAGAAATGAAACTATATATAATTTGTCTTCTGTACATTGCTTTATTTTACTATTCCTATTCCTTGCTGAAATCTAGACCCAACAATAATTTCTTAAACTTTTCTTCTTTTTAAGATTTCCTCTTGATTCTGTATGGATTTATATGAAGTCACAGCTTGATATCAGATGAAGTGGCTCATTAAGATTCTTGGTGGTTTTCTGTTGCCAATAAGGACTGTGTTATTTCTAGAACTGTTTCTTTTGGTGATTCAGACGAGAATCATCATGAAGAGCCATTTCTCCTGCTCTTTTAAAATTAATTATAAATTAGAAGTCCCAATATTAGAATCTAACTCTGGCTTATTATGATGTGTTTATTAAGATGCACTCATTAGAAGTGCTAGTTCTGATTTATCTTCCCTGATGACATTCATGCTCTTTAGTGTTCAGACTATTTTAAGAGAAAACAACCTATATAGATTTAAAATTTTTTCTGCAAACCTTTCAAGTCTAAGTTTAAATAATTACTTTTTATCTTTTTACAGGAATACATTTCAAATAAGAGGCTAAAAAGTCTCTGACACATTATACAGTCCACGTTTCATTCTTCTTCATTTGTTTTCTGCCCGAGTCCAACCTCTGTAAAAAAATCAGACAATACCACGAGACTAGATTGATCTCACGTCAAAGTACAGACTATATCTCCCACAAATCCCTGGATTTTTGTTTTTAGTATTTCTCCCATATGTATTGAGATATAATTAACAAGAATTATGCATATTAATATGTACAGTGTGATGTTTTGATATATGTATATGTTGTGAAATATCCTCTGTTAGACTCAAGGTAAGGAACACACCTCCTGTTCCATTACTAGGAATAATGATTTCTTCCCCCTCCTCCCCCTCCTCCTCCTCCTCCTCACTTCCTCCCCCTTCTTCCTACCTCTCTCTTAGCATCCTTCTTTTCTTCCTATCCTTACTTCCCTCTACTCAGCATATTTTCTTAAAAAGATGCGTTGAGAACATGTAGAAATCTGCTGTCTTCACAAACTTGAGTGTATTATTGACTTTGCTCACCACATTTGATCCCTTGAAATTACTCATCTTAATGATTTTCTTTTACCTTTTGACCAACAAAGGATTTCTTGGAGATTTAATAATGTCTATGATCTCTGCTCATTCTTGTAGGTATTTATCTGTTAAGCTGACCTGGTACTTGACCCAAAGAACACGCTTTGCTCTTTAAAAACATTCGGACAGTGGTAAAGGGCTTCTTCATGTGACTGCCATCTCTTGCTCACCTATCTACCTTCTACTTTCTCACAGTGTTAGGTGATGGGACAATAAGAATGAGATGTAATTCCTTCAAGGAGCCCACAGTTTAGAGTGGGATAAAGGAAGGGAGGGGATGATTACTAAGATTTTAGGCTGAGTAATTCAAGGATGAGTAAGTAGTTCAGTACTTTTGGATGTGGTGCAGGAAAATAACTCTTTGTGAGCACCCATTAATTTTCCTGGATGAGTCACCGACATGCAATGTTTACTAGATATACAAATGATGGACTGTTGGTACAAAGTAGTTATTTTGCATCATTTTTCTCACTAATGTCTCTTTCTGACAACTTCAACAACATTTTATTAGCTTCAAAAGGAAGTAGTGATATTTTGGTAGAGATTAGAAACGCATCCATGCCCTTATTCCTTTGGGGTGTCCTGTTAACTTTGTTCTTATGATGTCATTAATGTATTCATAACCAAATGCAAACATTTAGAGGCAGCAATGCTTTTAGGTGGAAATAATCTTTCTACCTTTTCATCCATCTCAGAACTCCTGGATTCTGTGTGTGTTTTTGATTTGGTCATCTGTAAAGAATGAGTAAGCTTCAAGAAACCGTTCCTTTTCATAAAGGCAGTTACGATAAGGGTTCCAGCTTCACAAATTAAAGGCAGGAAATGGTTCTGCTTGCAGTACCATGAACAAATTGCTCACACAACATATTTCCTGCTTTGATTATATATCTCTCTTCATGCTTCCTTAAGTGGAAAATGTCTTTTTCTTACTATGGGAAGAAAATAATCTACCTTGTCTTTCAAGAGATGGACTTTAATTACAACATATTTCCTACCCTGATGTTTTTCTAAGTTTAAAATCAGTGTATAAAACTTTCTTTTGAGTGGTCTTATTTCTGAATGAAAGGAGCTGTCAGGTGAGCTGTGGGCCCTTGTTTGACTTGGCTAAGTAGGTAACTTTTGAATCTGCTTTAAGGGTGGAGGGATTTATAAAGGCTGCTGGACTGAAAAGAGACATCATTAGGAAACCTCAGTGAAGATAAAACATATGTTTATGTACTTCCTGTCTCTCTGAACAATGTGTAGCTTTTCCAATAGACTTTCTTTTTCTCATGAGTCAAGGTTAGACAAACTCTTGAAGGCCATTTAAGTGGGCTTCCCAGGTGAGGTAGTCCTTTCTTGTCCCCACTGAGAGGTCTGCGGTGAACCACCAGCCCCTCCAGGCTTGACAGAGTGAGTCCTTAGGTGAGGCCACTGCCAGCCAGTCCTCTTTTTCTGCCTTTCTGTAATTTTTTTTGTCCCTTGTTCCAAGTTTTTGGCCTTAAAAGCCACTCACTCTTGGACATTGAATATTAGTCTACTTTAGCCATTTATCAGTATCTTTTAGAAAATGGGCCCTGAGATTGCTATTGTCCCCAAGAAAATAGCCAAAATTTTGTTCATATATGTTCACCTAGAGTACAAAAAATGAGTACAAGCCATTTTCTGAGAAGAAAAGAAGTTACAGAAAGAATTTTTCTAATACAGGAAAAACACTACATTTCAAACATGTAAGAAGCTATTTATAGGTTCTCCCGCTGTGTTCAGTACTATTGAACAGCAGGAGATTTTTGTAGTCTGAAAGGGTATTTCAAAGTCCTTAAGAACTTTCTGCAAGGTGAAAGCCATCTCAAGTTGAATTCTGTCAGTTTTGCTGTCTCAGTGTTTTACAGATAAGATGAACTTAGTGCAGTCTGTTAAGGGAGGATCATTAAGAGATATGTAAATATAGCACTCATATATGAAACTCAAAGAAGTTAAAAGAAAAAGAGATGCCACTGATAGATAATTAAATATAATAAACAAAGCTGCATTGAAGTGAAAGAAGATGCTTTAGCATTCTGGTTAGGGTTGAAACATGGTAACCTTGATAAGTTATTAGTTTCTCCTTCAGACAAATTATTAGACTATTGCAAAAATCAAACTTGATGCCAATAATTATTCTGTTCCTGATCTGATTGTATTGGGAAGAATAATATGGAAGTAGGTGACATTCCTTTGTCTTAGAAGTGACGGGACAGATAGAAAAGCAGTACAGAAGTTAGTAGCAGGAAATACTGTACTTTTATATTTATTATTTATCAATTATTCATAGCACATCTAACATGTGGCAAACTGGAAACTCCCCTTTCGTTGAGCATATGGCAGGTACCTGTGCGTCATGTCATGCTGCTTAAACTGGTGATTTGAAAGCCAGGCATAGTGGTATATGCCTATGATCCTGGCACTTAGGAGGCTGAGGCAAGAGAATTGTATTTGAGTCACAAAGCTAATTCCAATCAGCCTAGGTCACATGGTCAGGCCTTGTTTTAGAAACAACAATAACAAAACAAAATACCCCAAACGGACCAACCACAACAGAAATAAAATAGCCATTTGATGCTTGTCTTTGTTCAAAACAGTTGTCCTCTGATGACTTTAAAACTTCATATGTAAAACTTAACAAATATTTGTGATTATTTTCTCCCATGTTTACTGTAAGCAGAACTTCTCCTCCCTATTTAGGAACTTAAGAGAATTTTCTAAGGGCTGGAGAGATGGCTCAGTGGTTAAAAGCAGTGGCTGTTCTTGCAGAAGACCTGGGTTTGATTTCTAGCACCTACATGGTGGCTAACAACTGTCTGTAAACTCTAGTTCCAGGGGATCTGACTCCCTCTTCTGACCTCCACAGGCACTGCGTGACATGGGTGCACTTACCTATACATTTATATACATAAAATAAAAATAATAAATAAAATATTATAAAAAGAATTTCCTCAGCCAGCCAGATGACTCAGTAGGTAAGGGCCTTGCCGTGCAAGCCTGTTGTTCAGAGATCCACAACCAATGCAAAGACAGAAGGAGAGAATGACTCCATAGAGTTGTCCTGTAACCTTCATATACATGCTGTGACAAGTGCACCCATTACATACACACACATTCGTATTGTCATGCACACAGAAATAAATAAATGAAAAACTCCTGCTTTGTAATTATACTATTTATTGAATCTTTAGTATATAATTCAAATATTGATGGTAAAAATCAGTATTTTTTTCACTGATCTGAAGAGCATTGGAGTCTACCCTCATGGGAAGCACATTTTGAAGACTGTTGTTTGTATACCTCTAAATGTCAAATGAACTTCAGCCTCAGAAGGTGACATTCATTGTCTTTCACATTCATAGCGTGTAACGTCATTGATCTGGGCAAGGCCCCATTATTTTTTAAAGCTTTTCTTGTCTGTTTTCTTTTTCCTTCCTCTTTTTCTCATGTCTTATTTTCTTTTATTTCTGAATGTGTTTACATAACCTTATATCTGTGTATGTTTTTCTAAAATATATAATTTCATAAATGGTGTTATCTATTCAGCACAGTATTTAAAGATCGATGTCTGTGACTGTGTATAGCTTTTCCATTATGCTCAGTGGTAGCAGAGGATCTTATGGAATGCATCAAATACCCATTCATTCTCCTCAGGAGAGAAATTTAGGTTCTCCTTGGCTCTTTACAACCACAAGCCATATTCTAATGGGTATGTGTGAACCAATATAAATATAGCTCCTGTGCCTGTGTGGTACATTGAGTACTTAATTGATTAATTTTACTGGTTAATAATTTCAGGAATAGAAAATTGGGCCTTCTGGGGAGAAGAAGTATTGTCTTCAGTATAAATTAGTTCCCTTGGGATTGCTTTAATTTGGTTAGGCCATTGTGATCCTTAAGGGAATGGGATTTTACTATTCCAGTACACTGTGTTGTCCAATGTTGTCGTGGTGTTCACTTTAAGAGTTAGAGTAATTAAAAGGAGAAGCTCATGTGCTTTATGCGATTGGATTCATATCTATTCAAAGCCAAGTGTCATAGCATGAGCTAAGAGAGCCCTCAGTGTGTGGACAAAGAACATAAATTGGAATGGTTGACTTCTTACAGCAGACAAGTTGAGAAGGTGCTTGTGTGGACGTTAGTTGAGAAGAGGAATGAGACGGGAAAGGAGGGAGGAAGAGAAACAGTCCACCTGCAGCACTGTGCCCCACACAGCTAGAACCTAGATCGGTATGTTCTGCGAGTGAATTGGTAGTGTTTTGTCATGGAAAGAGTGCTTTAGATTTGTAGCAAAATTCTTTGCTTTGTTTCTGGTTCTGTCATTGAGGAAGCCCTAGAACCACTCAAGAGTCTCAGTGTACCAAACAATAAACAGATTGAGGGGAGGGCTCACTGAGGAACATGTTGCAAGGACTCGTGTATAATAGGCACTTAAAGGTGTTTGGGTTCTTGGGCAAAGTACACTGGATATGCCCTTGCCAGTAATCAGGTTCTTTTGCCTTTATTCTCTCATTAGTAGATTCTAGCCTTGACATTTTTGGCATAAAGATTTATAGGCAGCCTGTTAAAAATGTTTTGTCCTTCATGGAAGCACTTAATTGAAAAATATTGTAACATTTTACTTAAAATCCTCTTAAACAATTGTATATTCTGTGACTATGTAAATTTTGACCTATTTTTTTCCTCTCACTTAAGGAACATAAAAAGAACTAAAGATATTATATTTGAAGCATTGTTGACACAGGATTGTGGGAGAATGAGTTGTTCTACATTTAGCGGGTTTCCAAATAATGAAGCTTATGCTTTTATATCTCAATGTTTAAAAAAGTCATTATTGAGTAATTGTCTAAAATCTGTTAATTAACTTCCTGTTTCTTGACTAGGCCATAGCAGCTGTAACTTCGCTTTTCTGGCTGCACAGTTATTTCTTTGCCTGTTTGACCAGCAACATAGTAGGTTTGTGCTCTTTTCATACCGTAGGCTATCACTTTTATTCTGCCATTTTAGCCTTCCTGTTAATAATTTGCTTCTCTTTGATATGTCCTAGAATAAAGAATAACCAAAGATATCAGTATTTTGCAAGTCAAGAATTAGTAGCCTTTACTTGGTATCTCTTCTGTTCGAATGTTAAGAGTTGTTCCACCTTTCACAGATTTTGAAGATTTGATAAGCCACTCTGCTTTCTGCCTGGGATACTGGCCATGTTCCAGAGTGCTTAAGAGTACCAGGAATCAAAGGTCTGATAAACAGAGGATTTTATTTTGATTTGTAGAAGAATCACATTAGAAATGTAGCTACTGATTTGATATGTATTTTGTAATTTATAAAGTCATAGAATTTGTACCAAATTTCATCATCTAAAGATTGTTATAGTTAAAATTATGATGTGATCCTTCAAAGGCTCACATATTGAAGGCTTGATTTCCAGTTGATAGAGCTATTGAGAGATGATTGGATCATTAGCTCACCAATTTACTGAATAGCATAGGGAATGGGCAGTTTTGAGGAAGTACATCACTGATTGTCTTTGAAGAGTCCTTCCCCTCCCCTTCTACGTTTCTCCTCCCTTCCCCTCCCCTTCCTTCTCCTTCTCCCTCTCATTCCTCTCTCTCTCTCTCCCCTTCCTTCTCTGATTCTCTCTTACCTGGCTGCCTTTCCTTACCATGTCCTTCTGCCATGATGCCCTTCACCACAGGTCCATAGCAATGGAGCCAGTCAACCATGGGTTAAAATCCCTGTAACCATGAGCCAAAAAATATATCTTTCATCTTTTAAGCTGTTGATCTCAGGTATTTCATCTCAGTGACAGAAAAGTTAACTAGCACACAAATGGAGACTCTTTAGTAATGGACCTTCTTTTCCAAGGTCATCCCCTGAAATATGCTCAGGCCTGGCACAGAGAACTCTGAAATTTTTGCCTATAATTCCTGTCATTCTCCTCTTATAATATGGAGAATATCGTCATGATGATTCTTATGTATATGAGCTACAAATTATGTCTCATGGCATTAATAAACTGTACAATAAATATATTTCAGAATATTTAGATATTAAAAAATAAATATAAAGAAGACTAGGTGTAAGAACTTTGATGAAGACCCTGAGACTACCAAGGATGTGTGTTTGGAAGCTATGCACACATGCACACATACAAACATGAACACACATACAATATACACACATGTGCACATAGGCACATACCCAAAGAAGCATCTGTTAAATCTATCACTTACTGAATTTTGATGTATATTTGCAAACTAAAGTTTCTAACAATAAAAGATTAGATCTTCTTTTAACCTCCAGAATTATCAGCAAAAGGATAAAATTTTGGTTTAGAAAGACTATGGTGGCAGAACTTGGAATTCAGGTAAGCATGATAACAGATAGGCTTACTGAGCATTTCCAATGAGTATTGACGTGTCCAAGTACCTTATGTGAATTAAGTCTTTAATCATCACAAGGACTCAAGAACTAGTTACTATTATTATTCCTGTTAAAAATTATTAATCAGAGGCATGGCAGAATTAAAGTCTCCACACTGATTGTTAGGTATCTCCTAGACCTGAGATTTGATGAGCCTTGGGCTTCAGAGCTCTCCTGACTTTGTGAAGAAACGGCCCAGCCCATGTATTTGTGAGTGTAAAGGATACTTAGATGTTCACCCAGCCACCCAGACAGAGAGAGAAAGAGAGAGAATGAGAGAGAGAGAGAGAGAGAGAGAGACAGAAAGAGAGAAGAGAAGAGAGTGAATAAATATAAATGACATTTGATTGGTTCTTGGGAATGTCCAGCCTTTATTTTTTTTTATAAAATGATTATATTAGAACTGGGAATGATGGCTCACACTAGCAATCACAGCACTTGGGAGGTGGCAGAGGCAGGAGGATTACCACAAATCCCAGATCTGCTTGAACCACAGAGTGAGAGCCTATCTTACTCCCAGTCACAACCAAACGCCAAAGTTTAGTTCTCATACATACAAGACAGATCCAGTTTTCTCCCCTGTGATTATCTGTCATATGCCTTTGATGCCACCTCCTCCATGGACGCTCTTACCCCCGTAGACAAGCCATTTGTTTCTCTTTCATGTCACCCAACAGAAGGCAGACTTTTCCTACAAAATTATTTTTTGTCATATGTGAGCAGGATTTTCAGAGTATAGGGCTTATGAGAAGGACTTAACCTTCAGAATAGGGTGGAGAACCAACTAGACACAGGGACATTGTGCAATGAGCAGCAACATTGAGATGTGATGGCTGCCTCTACCTCAGACATTGCTGAGTGGGTAGAATTTTTCTGGGCAGAGAGAACAGTTTTGGAGTCTTTCTCTGGGTGACTCCATCTACTCACAGTACAGGCTCCTACGCACCTTAATACTCTTGAGCTTCCATTCTCTGGCCTTTGCTCTTTGAAGTATTTCCTTAGTGATAGCTTGAAGTCTGTGTTTGCGTGGGGATGTAAACATACGACCTGCAGTTGGATTATGCCTTTGGGGGAAAGATCCAGTCCTGTTATGTATGTGGATTTTTGTTGCAAGAAAGATAAAATCACTTGCTTTGTTATTATTTATAAAACTTTCTCAACTTCTTTCATATTCACAAAAGAATCTAATTCTTGAACAGATGATAAGTTAGTATGTCCCTCCATTTTATCTAATAGAATGAGAAAAATCTTGTATTCCAGTTAATCATTCTTTTATTTTGACATTATCAGAAGGCGGTTGTCAAAATTAATGATTGTGTAAATCTAGAAATACAAATGAAAGAGTGGGAAAGTTGTAATCTTTTTTCAAAAACTCAAAAAGGTGATCAGAGGATCTGAAAGACACTGTGGGATCAGATTGTACCTTATCTTGCAGTAAAAGGAGATTCACATCTATTTGTGGTTCTTTTGCCTTTCAACATTCACACAGTGAGAAATAAATGGAAAGTTATTTTCCAAACTCTAATAAGTATATTTAAAGTTTCAATGGTGGATAAAGTCCTGGCATTTTATATGATAGTTGGAGTCAGATCTTTTGCTCCTGGAGTCAGGATTTGCTGCATGGAGTTTCCCCAGTTGCCTGAATCAGGAGTAGACTATTTTTAATGAGATTTTGTCTGAAGGTCCGGTGCTCAGTATTTTCAAGTCATGTTTTTTTTTTTAATGTTTGTGTTAAACTCAGTATATAAAATGTGCAAGCATGTTTCTTAAATTCATAGGTGGCTTTAAATTGTGTAGGGCGTTTTTTTTCCTGACTGACTTTATTTCTGCCCTGTGATGAGCTGGAACAGCAGATGGTGAGAGGGGAAAGCAGATCTGCAGACCAGTGATCTTCACACGGCCATACTGGCCTTCCTTCGTTCTAAACTTGTTTTCTAGTAGAGATAAGGGAATTATGGACTAGAGAAGAAGACATAGATTTCCTCTCCTTTTATTCACATTTTCTTATTCATTTTAACCTATTGTAGGCCTTGCTTAGTAAAATCTTTGTCTTTGAGATATCTCTTAGTAAGCTGAATGTTAGCGCACACTGAACTTCAGCCAAGTTCTGGATTCTGAAGTAGGCATTTCTAAAAATCCGAGTACTGAGGACCTTACTTTATTTCTGAGAATCAGCAATAGCATAGGACTTGAAGCAAAAGTATCCACTCTGTGGGTCATCCTGTCTCAGAAGTTGTTGGTTGCCATCTAAGAACAAGGCTTCATTCATAAAAGTGGCAGCTTTCCATACTGAAGCAATGGTTAGCCCCAAATCTTTGTTTCTCCTCCATGTTGAAGCTACAAATCTTTTGTTATTGATCCATTATACAACACATGATGGGTGTTTAGATAGCTGCCTTTTTGTGGTCAGCAGTCTCTACTTTTGAGATGTGGAAGAATGACTGTTAAATAAAAAATGTATCAAAGAACTATTGGATTATTTCTGCAAAATAATAACTGCTCAATATAAAATTTCAAGAGAACACAAATAATTCAGAGAAAAGGTAAAAAACCAAACAAACCCAACCTACCAAATTGCTCTTCATAGGAAACTGTTATATCTGTAGACTTTACTGAGATCACTACTAAGACTAATGAAATCTTGGCAGAATAGTTTGTTAAAATAGAATGAGTCCACAATTCTATTTTAAATATAACTATTTTAAACAAAATTTTAATTTAATACTTCTTTAAAAGAAAATAACTAAAATTAAAGGAATCACTGGAGGATGAATTTATGGGCTTAAAAAAATCCTAATAAATTTATGATCATTCTTAGGAATCATTTAAGAGAAGTTTCAGGAGCTGGAAAAATGACTCAGTGGTTAAAAGTGGGACCCAAGTTTGATTTCCAGTACCACATGGTGGCTCAAAACTGCCTGTAACTCCAGCTCCAGGGTATCCAGCATGCTCTTCTGAACACTTCAGGCACCTGTGCTCATATATGGACACACACGCACACACACACACACACACACACACACACACACTTAAAAAGTTAAAAGTTTCAACTGGATTATATAATTCAAAACAAATAAATACACTTATATTTCTTCCATTTGCCTGTTACTTATAATTCTGATTTTACATTGCCAGGCTTTATAAGATTTGTCCTTTGATCATTAGCTAAAATTTCTACTGTAAATATTCTTTACTTAAAATAATTTCAAAGGCCCATTATAGGTCCTTTTATTATATTTTCTACATTCTTCCTGGCTTATTTGTGTTTTCCTTGATTAAAGTTAACTGAAAAACAAATCATCCAACATAGAGTTTGGTTGTTATGCTTCATTAATTTCTTTCCGTTTTTCTTTTAAAAATATTTTATTTATTTGTATTTTACTTTATGTGTATGAGTGTATTGCCTGCATGTATGTAATTGCACCCATGTCATGCAATGCCTGCAGAGGTCAGAGGAACCCTGGACCTGGAATTGTAGATGGTTGTTGGCCACCATGTGGGTGCTGGAAGATGAGCCCAGATCCTCTGCAAGAGTAGCCAGCCATCATTCTTAACAGCTGAGCCATTTCTTTCTCCACCCCCTTCACCTTTTTTGATCTTTTTGAGGCAGGGTCTCCTTGTAGCCACAGCTGGCCTGGAACTTGCTTTGGAAACTGGCCTCGACTGTCCACTTCTGCCTCCTGAGTGCTGGGACTAAAGTCATGCACCACCACATCTGGCTCATTAATTAACTTCTAAGTAAATGCTTAATAGTTGTCCTTATAATTAAAGAGTAATTTGTCACACTAAAAAAGGATATGAAAATTTAAATCCTCCCTTCCCTGGGACTTTTACACAGTACTCTACTATCTGTTAACTTGAGAATTATTATGAATGTGTCTAAGGCAACTGGTTTTTCCTCCTCAGGTATGTTTCTACCTTAGTTTGTGTCATAATCATTCCTTACCAATTCCTTTATTAGGATTGATAACACCATTCACCAACAGTGACATTATTAATTTTTCTATGTATATGATTAGCCATTGGGAGTTGCAGGTTCAACTTTGGTTTTAGGAAAACTATGTTCTATTATATTTTTCTATGTTTTCTCTCCCATGTGTTTTGCTTTTTTTCCCTGTGGGGGGGGGAAACACCGATGTATGTATAAGCTTCTTATTTGTCCAGTATTTCAGTATTATGTTATCATTGAATCCTGACTATATTTTTATTCTTCATCCTCTTCTGTTTCTGATTTGTTTTGCATCCTTGTAATATTTATTTGTATTTCAGTTTTTCCTTCTTAACTTTGCCAGCTTTGCATTTTTTTGAGTTCCTTTTAAAAAGGGAGTTATTTCTATAATTTCTTTGAGGCCACAGTATTTGAACATTTCCTTTGTTTGCTTATGAGGCATCGCCTTCATCTCCCCTGGACTGTGGCACTCTCTGCCTTTCTTCTATCTATCCTTAGGTCTCTGATCTTTTTTTGTTATGATTAATTGGTGCATGGAGACAGCTCTCTGCTGAAGTGCAGTGTGGGGAGGACAGTGAGGGGAGACAGGCTAGTGATCCTTCTCAGCTTGTTCAGGGTTTGCTGCTTTGGCCACTCTTCATCGCAGTGCTACTGTCCACCTTGAACAGGTGCATCTCACTGGGGTAAGAGGAGGCCAGTGGTGCCCGGGGAGCCCATGGCAGGGAACACTGTATGGTAAGCAGGTGTGTGCATGCCTGTGTTCACTTTGCCTCTGGAAGGCTCCTCTGACCTGTTCAGTTTCTAGGGAGATATGTGTTGGCTCAGACGTCACAGAATTTAGCTTCATAGTTTTTGGCAGCTTGAGATTAGAGCAATTATTCTTTCTTTTTTAAGGGAATGTAGCATTTTTTCTGTTTCTATTTTTAGTTTTGTTATTATTTATGTGGATCTTAGCTGAGTAGGGAATTTGACGGTGAAAAATTAATGATAGCCCAAGAAAATAGGTAGAAGAAAAGCATTTCAGTCATTTGAAATATTTCACCATTATGTGTTTCATTTAGACATGTTACAGTGGTAGTAGACTTGGACTCCTAGAATGGATGAGTTGGTATGAAAGGCCAGTTATGCAGGAAGGTTGCCTGGGTTATCCAGTATCCACTGCAGATACTGAGATTTGGGGTATTTACAGAGTAGCTTTAGTGACACATATGGTAAAGTATCAGCAAGTCAAAGGAGTAATGGATTCTGATAAAAGGTCCAAAGAAAATGGAAAACCACATGTTTATCACCCATGGTTACGGAATAAAAGACGGGAAATGTTTGCTTACTCGTAGGTAGAAGCTAACAAAGTTGATTTTTAAGAAGTAAGAGAGGGGGAATTGTGTTCACTAGAGACAAAAGTGGAGAGGCAGTAGGAGAAACAAAGGGAGGCTGAATAACAGGTTCAAAAAAAAAAAAAACAATTCCACGGGAGTCTGCATGTAGAGTGAATAGTACATAAAATTTATTACGTATTTTATAAATAACCGGTAGAGAGAACTTGGAGGTTCTCAACACAAAAAAATGGTAAATATTAAAGGAGAGAGAAATTCTACTAATCCTGATTTGATCATTACCCATTTATCACACTATACTACAGGAAGGAGGCTAATTATATGTCAATTAAAAAATAAACATAAAAAGAGTTATTTCTCAGTTTCCTAAACAAGCTGCTTGATACCCTTTTAAAAGATGAACAAAACAAAAGTTCTTGTTAAGGATTATAGAAATGATCAGGCACAAAGCACAGAAACAGGGGGAAAATGTCTCATTAGCCGATTTTCACTTATCCTTTCTGATTTGGATTGCCACTTAAAATGGGTGTTTAAATTATTAGCCATTTCAAAAATGTCTTCTGGTTTTAGATAGTATTAATCATCTGAAAAGGCTGTTAAGTGCCATTATGGCCTTAAGATTTAAAAAATTATGCATAAAAGTAGAGCAATTTATAATACTGATCTGACCCTCTGATTATGCATTTAAAAACACTCCTGGAATAACCCTCTTCAAGACTGTTGAATGTTCTGCATATTCTCACACTGTAATATATTCTCTGATGAAAAAGTAAA
The DNA here is from genome assembly GCA_035773235.1 of Eospalax fontanierii. NCBI lineage: Eukaryota > Metazoa > Chordata > Mammalia > Rodentia > Spalacidae > Eospalax > Eospalax fontanierii. The sequence continues at coordinate 31,004,874 of CM069530.1, read as the reverse complement.
AACTCTGAAAAAGACATTAGTTGAGCAAAAACCTGCATAAAATGGACTTTCGAGCGAGGGCTCCGTAATGCTGACGAGCTAACATGTCCTGCTTTTGTTTAGACCTCTTGGTGCTGCTATCTAGGAGTTTCACTTTTTCTATACAATATGGTACAAGACATGGGTGGGAGAAGGAAGACATTTGTTATTATGAATCCAGAAATAGGTTTTTAAAGATCAGCAGGATGATTTAGATCCATTGTTGTGCCATGAGAGTTTGGCGATGGAAAACAGGATGTTTTTTTCTTCCTTTTAAATCAAGTGTAGGTAAGTTCATAGATTTGTCCAGTGAAGTGTGGATGGTCATATCTCCTTTTTCTTTTCTTTTTTTTTTTTTTTGAAACCAGTTTGGCCATGGCAGAGCTCTCTGTGAGGTTTGCTCGGCATGGCACCATGCCGCCCTCACTCATCTGTGAACTTCCATGGAAAACCAGTGTGGGGAGGTGGGGTAGTTTTCTCTTTTTCTCACGTTGCTATGACAGAATACATGACAAGAAGCGACTTAGGAGGGGAAGGATCTATTTTGGCTCGTGGTGGCCATAATGGCAGGAAAGGTATGGTGGCAGGAGCCCAAGGCAGATAGTCACACTGTGTCCATGGTCAGGAAGCAAAGAAGGGGTTGGGAAGAACTGGCTTCTCAGCATCAAAGCCTGCCTCCCTCAGTAACCCACTTTCTCCAGCTAGCCACCCCGAAAGGTTGCACAGCCTCCCAAAACAGTGCCCCAATACTGGGGACCAAGTATTCAGGCATGTGAGTTTGTTGGGGGACATTTCATGTCCAAACTGGAGCAAGAGGGATTGTGTCATTTTGCTCCTTTTAACTTTCTGTTCCATATGCTCTCTAGTGCAGGAGTTAATTATTTTGGGTAATAAACTACTGAGCCCAAATCTTGTCAGGCCTGTTATTTTGTGATGTTTCTGAACTTTGCTGTACTTTGTTCTTCTCCAAGAACTTCTTTTTCCTTTCCAAGTTTTCCTCTTTTAATAGAAATGGACTCCTACATGCACACGGGCGTCTGAAAGTGGCCCAGTAGTCTGCTATTTTTAGAGAAGGAGAGAGTTGCCTTTGTTCTCTATGCTTTTCACCTCCTACATGTTCTTTAGAGTTTTTCCTTCTCTGGTCTTAGTAGTGACAGCTTTCTAATCCCAGATGCTTTTCCTCTGGTCTCTTTCTGGCTCAGTTTGTCTCATACTCATAATTCTTTATTTTAGAATTGGACTAGGCTCTTGTTTCTGTTAATTGTAGATATTTTGGGTTCCTCTTTAATTTATTAAAATCACAAAATATACAGATAGAGACAGGAAAGTATCTTTGAATAGTTTAAAGAATAATAGGGGGCTGGCATACACGATGCCCAGGGTTTAGCCTGTAGCACCACATTAAACTGGGTGTGGTGGTGCATGCCTACAATTCCAGCACTTGGGGAGGTGAAGGCAGAAGGGCCGAATTTCATCTTTGCCTACATAGTTACTTCGAAGCCAGCCTGTGCCCTGCTTCACAAAAAAAATTATTAAAAAAAGATTAACAATAATAACAAAATGCATATTTGTATTCATCCAGTACCCAGGATGGCATTATTGCTATCTTAGAAACCCTCTGTGTGTTCTTCACTGCCACATTTATGGGCTGAGCTCTGTCTGATTCTCAGGTTCCTGTGGATTCCTCTTGCTAGAGTCTGATGTGGTGCCTTGTCTCAACTTTTGTTTTTCTTCTCAGTCCTCTTGTTGAGTCATGTCATCATCAACAAAACATTAGAATGCCTGCTCTATAGTAGATGACTATACTGTGGTAGGACACCTCAAGATCAACCATAGCTATGCCATGCTCCAGCTAAACCCAGTAGTTAAAGCTAGAAGCAGTTAACTCAAAGTGTGTGGGAATGGAAAAGCTTGACCCAGCTGCACCGAGGTGTGGGTTTGAGAACAGGCTGGCATGTCCCTGGTTGCTCAGGGTAACTCCTAGGTAACTTCAGATCTGTGACTTCTGTATTTTCTGCTTGGCTTGCACCTGCAGAATAGAAAGTGGTAGGGAGGCTTTCTACCCTAAGCTTGGGAACTTAAACTTTTCACCCCCAGGTGTAGTTTATTTCTCTATAAAAGCTTACCCTGAGAAAGACCTGACACTTGGGACCAATTGCCCAGTGTAGTCACTGGCTGGCTATAAAGATTTTCTTTTGGCAATAATTTGTGTCTAAGTGGTCCTCTCTGGCGAAATACCTCATAACAATACAAGAACCATGGCTGCACTGTGGTAAGTCCATTTCTAAGAGAGAGTAGTTTGGGAGTCTTACATGCTTTTCTGGTGTGGCTACTCTGGTATGATCTCTAGCTTCTATAGGCATTTCAACTTTTGACTATTTTCTGGGCTCATAGTTTTGACTCTGCCAGAATTCTTGATTTTCTCCAAAATAGTCCACTCTGTTTTCTACCCTATCATGAAGTATCTCTTTTGATAGGGCTTCCCTGAATGAATCATTTAAGATCCCTCTTTGCCTCTGTCCTCCTTAATTCTAACCTGTTATAGGCCTTGAACTTATACTGATACTTAGTAAATTCAGCACTATGGATCATCATGTACAGTTAATATTAGAATTTCCACCAGAGTTCTAAAAATGTCTGATTTTAAGATTAAACTAAAAATAGATCCCCTGAAAGACCTAAATAGAATAGTGTCTTCTTTTTCTGTGTCAGTCTCTCTGGGATTTGGCTGCCTCTGGAATCTTGCAAAGGTTTTGCTTTTGATCCAAATACAGAGAGGCACTTTGTGAATGTGAAATTGTCTACCTGGACTGAGATTTTTTTTGAGATCATGAAATGAAAGCTGTCTGACTATGAGGGAAAAGCACATATAAAAAATTGTTTTTGAACTCTAATCTACAGGTCTGTTCTGCATTTTTAAGCCACCACTGATCTAATTTTGTTACTGGCATGTCACATATACATTAACATAGAAGGAATATGTATGCCTATAAATTATTGTAAATGACCTTAAGATGCATTTTTGAAGCATCACATGCAAATAATGATCTAAGTAGCTTTTAAAAGATAAAAATTCAGTTTAGTATTATGCAAACTGTCTAGACTCTATAATTAGACTGGAATAGATTAAATTACTCACCTCTAATCATTATTTTATACATGTCTTTCAGAGTGACATTAATTGCCATCCAATTTGCTTATTATAAGATAGTTTTTCAGGATGGGTACTAATTTCTCCCTGTTATCCTTGATTTTCAGTGTTTCTATGATAAAGCATGTTAATATGACTGTGAGGTTTTTGATTTAGTTTTGTCACAGTGAAGCAATGGCTTTGGAATTCTGTTGTGTGATTTTCAGTAGACTAGATTGGTTGGTATTAACACTAGTGTATTTTTGGCAGCTGTTTTATGTTTGTTTGTTTTTTGAGACAGAGTCTCCCTGTAGCCCCAGCTGACCTGGAACTCCCTGTGTAGACCAGACTGGTCTCCATCTCACAGATATCGTCCTGCTTCTGCATCCTGAATGCTGGGCTTAAAGGTGTGCACCATCATGTCCTGTGTCCATGAAAAACTCTTAAATAACTTTCTGGTGACAAAGGCCTTGAAGTCAGGATAGGTTCCACAGCCTCCCAGAACAGTGCACCCAGCCAGGGAGCAAGCATTCAGAACATGAGCCTTTGGAGACATTTCAGGTTGAAATCATAATAGTAGAAGATGAGGATAGTCATACATTGACAGTTGGAAATGTCCTTAGGTATTCTGTAATCCAACATTCTTGTTTTATATAAGGAGAAAGCCAGCTGCACAGTGTGAGGAATTTCTGCCAGATGTCAGACACAATCAGTTCCCAGATGTGTTTAATTCAGGCTTTCTTCCATGATTGAAGAGACAACAGTGAGCCAAGAGCCCCAGCTAGCCTGCTGATGTACAACACTGAATCTCAAAGTCCTTGCCAGGGGGAAAGAATTCTTCCTAAAGAAGTTACCCAAGAATTGCAGCTTTTCTAGTAAATTCTATGGTTTCCAGAAGTTTGTCACCTTGCTATTATTTTGAAATGGTATAGATGGGAGAGTGAAAATTGTCTTTAGAAAAATCATTGGTGCTTTTGGTAAATCATGGAAATTTAAAAAGCAGTTCAAAGCCCAGTGAATAATTTTTGATGCCTTGATTTGTGCTCAGAAATTAGAATTACTTTTTTTGTGTGTGTGTTTGAATGAAAAAGCAATTAAAGACTTTCTCCCCCTTTCTCCTCTTTGCTATTATATTACTGCAGAAGTCACTTTCTAGTTGTGACAATGTGACAATTCTTCAACATTACATTTAGGAAAGACACTGATCATCCTGTCTACCCATCTCTTGTGTATGCATGCAGGTTGCTAGGATGGAACAGAATGTTGTTTTCTGCAGAGTGCAGGAAAATGCTTTAAATATCTTTCCCTATGTTGGGTTGTGCAGATTCATCTGTGTCTTGGGAACTTATCTGCAGACATCCTACATCTTAGTTCAGTTGTGTAGGCTCCGATTGGGAAAACCCAGCAGAAATCAGAACTAGATTCCCCCTAATTAGAGTTAAATGAGGAAGAATGCACCCGAAGAAGACTGTTGTTGCTCTGCAAAAATCTTACTCTTTAACTATTAAAACAACAGAAAGCTGCAAAATAGAGACTGGGAGATGGCTTAGTCTGTAAAGTGCTTGCTGTTCAAGCTTGAGGAACTGGGTTTGGGACTGGACCGTACATAGTACCTATGTGAAAATAGGAATTGTGGTGTGCCTGTAACCCCGGTGTTGGGGAAGTGGAAACAGGAGGATCACTGGGATCTACTGGCCATCTAGTCTAATAGAATCAGCGGGATCTAGGTTCTGTGTCGGACTCTGTCTCAAAAAATAAAGTGGAGAGTGACTAAAGACGACCCTCACTATCAACCTTCTGTATATACGCATGCACACACATTCACACATAAAAACAGCTGCCAAGTATGCAGTGGCATTTGCCTAACACATATAGTGCATGAATCTATAATTTGCCATAAAATTGAAAGAATTCTGTCAAAAATTAATCCTTCATTTCTGTGACTCGTTTTTGAAATTTCTTCTTCCCTTTGCCTCGTTCAGTCTTCAGCCGTTAATTGAATGTGTGAAGAAGAGTTACAGCTCCAGGTTCTCATAGGTGAACAGACCTTTCCTAGTGTGTGTGCTGGTTTCTTGCCACTCTGTCCTGCTGCTGACATTAATTACTTCGCTGGTGGCTCTACTTGACCCACTAAAACAGCCTCTCTGCATTTAGCCCTTCCCAGGTCCTAAAGTATTCAGTGTCTCTGTGGACACAGGATGCACTGCTTGCATTTCAGCCTTTGTAAACAACTTTCCAAATTCAGGTTCCTGTCCTTTTCTTTGAAAGTTCTGAGTCCTTGCCTAAATCCTGTACACCTTTACCTTTCCCTGGATCGGTCTCCTGGCCTTTTCACGTTGCGTGTGTGTGTGTGTGTGTGTGTGTGTGTGTGTGTGTGTGTGTGTGTGTGTACTGGTCCCTCTCTGTAGGATCTGCTCTCGCCTGCCTGTTTCCCTGTCTAGATTGCCATGGGACTTTCTCAAGCCCTCTTTACTGAAGAGTTCTGGTTATAGTAGTTGCAATCCATTTCCACTTTGGGGCCACTTGGTGCTTGCTTGCTATTTGTTTTGGCAAGTGCATGCTGCCTTGTCTCTTTTGAACTCTGAGATTGTCCTTGCCTGGAGGGTAGAGACTGCATTTTTCCTCCTCTTTCTTTCTGTCCTTTCCCACTCCGTCTATCATAAATAACCTCTATGGAAGAAATGTTTTCTTGTGTTGAAGGGACATCAAACCCTTTCCTCTGCTTTGTGCTTGACTGATGGTGATGCTGCGAATGTCCATGGTTCCCCCGACTTCCTTGATCTTGAAATTTGACCTTATTTAACAGTGTATTTATAAGGGCACTGCACTTTTAGAGAAACAAAACTTTCACTATGGTGTTTCACTAGAAAGGTAGTCGATATTCACTGAAGAAACTTTAGGAAGCATAGGTAAACAAATGAAAGGAAAACTATAGAAATTTGTACGGGAAGTCACAGCTGGTAATGGCATTTTCCTGTGTATTTTTTCAGATACTTTAAAAAATAGACACATATAAATGTGCTTAAAGAAACACTAAATTTTCACACTTGTTTTTTCCTTGAACAATCATGTGATCAGTCATTTCCTCCCTCAACCTACTGTAAAAAGCACACAATGAAACCCCTCACATTTACGTGTGTGTGGGGTGGTGTCTGAGTGTGAGTGTGGGTGTATGTGAGTCTGTGAGTGTATTTGCCCTTCTCTTGTTTCTTTCCTCCAGCAAATTCTCACAGGCAGAACTGGCATATTAGGACTGAGCACAGTTCCAGAGCTTTTGATGCCCTGTGCCAAGTTACACTCTGGAGTGTTAGTTTTCCTACATTCTTTCCGGCACTTGCTGTCACCATTCATATTTATTTTTAAACAGATCAGTGTAAATGTTCTCTTATGTTATTTTAACTTACAAGTCTTTATTGACAGTAAAATTGTGCATTAGTGTATGATTGATCAGCCATTAATATTTCCTGTTTGGTTTTTGTATGAATCACCCCTTGTGGTACAGTTTTGTGGGTGTCTTTTGTCTACTTTTCTTTTGAAATATTCTTAATTGGTTTGGATTTTAGGAGACCTTACAACAAGGGCAGTAAATCTTTATTTTTCATATATTCTGAAAGTATTTATCAATTTGTTTTGAAATTTTGATTGTTTTGAAAATTATCGATAGTTTTACTTATATACTTTGTTTCTGTAGTTTTATCTATGTTTTTCCTGATGACTTTTGGATTTAAGGTCATGTGTCAAAAGACCTCCCTCCTTAATGTTCATATAGATTAAAGTTTTAAAAATTTATTTGTATTTTATGTGTGTGTTTTGCCTGCTTGTATGTAAGCACACCAGTGTGCATGCAGTGCCCACGGGTGCCAAAAGATGACATCAGATCCCCTGGAACTGGAATTACAGATGGTTGTTAGTCACCATGTAGGTGCTGAGAATTGAACTCAGGTTCTCTGTAAGAGCAACCAGTGATCCCAACCTCTGACCCATCTCTCCAGCCCCTTCAGATGGATTTTTTTATAGTGAATTTATGGTTTTATCTGGAAACATAGAGTTAGAGCATATAGTATTAGTGTGGTATAAGATGTGGTATATGGATTTATTTTCTCAAATATTTAGTCACCTGCCTGAAATATATTGATTCTTTGCTTTTTTTTTCTTTCATGGACTTGTTTCCTTTAACTTCAAATGATTTTCAGTTTTTCTGTTCTTTATAGATTATTACCATTGTTACCACATAGGAAGTTTTTCATGTGAACTTCAACTTCTTTCTAAAATTTCTGCCATGCTCTCTGGGCTATCAGATCAGTGTTTTTATCTTGGTTACTGTAGTGTGATATAAACTCTTTTTTTAAATCATTATTTTATCAAAAATATTTGAACTAATCTTAAATACCTTTTTCTTTAAGATGAACTTTAGAGCTATTTTGCCATGTTAAAAAGTTTTTCTGAGAGTTTATTTGGAATTGTACTAAAACTCAAGTAGACCAAGGGTGAGAGCTTCATAACAGCAACTGTTCCCATGGAGGATTCATTCAGTCCTGACTTTATGCTTTTTCCTGAGGATTTGCAATTGACTTCATATGTACATTTCTTTGCCTTTATTTAAACCTTTTTATACTTAGATTATTCATATATTAGCATATGTATGTGGATATTAAATGTATGTAAAGCTTGTTATCATTGTTGGAAACTTTCTCCCCTCAGATTATCTCTAGACTGTTTTTGCTAACTTATGTAGAAATGTATTCTACTTTTGCATATTAATCTTGTAACCAGCCATCTTACTTAACCCTTACTATTTCTGATGGTTGTTTTCATCAACTATTTTTTATTCTTTTGACCATTTTAGTCATACCTGGGAAGATTGGAATATTATCTGAGAGAATGTGCAGTTACCTGTTTATTTTTTACTCTTCACAAGAATCTTTACTTAATCGCATCAGTGCAGTGTATTGCACATTTCCCTCTGCTACTTATTAAATTAATTAATTAATTAATTAATTAAAATTCAATTTTTATTGAAATATTCCATTTTCATGCAATATAGGTTGAAGGTATTTAGCCCCCTCCCCATCCACACCTCCCTCTCCTGTCCTCTGCCCAGTTTAATGTACTCTCATATCTCTCTCTATAAAACATGGCTTATAGAGTCTGATTTGTGTTCCCAAATGACCTTCAGTGTATGAAAGAAGTAAGGAGTTTTTCCCTAGAACTGGTAAGAACTAGATGTGGGGGAGAGGTGTTTCTTCTGAACAAGTTACCATAGGTTAGCCTGATAACTGATCCTCCATGCTTTACGGGTTCCCTTTGTGTAAGGCCTGGTAGTTGTAGAGACACTGGAAGCCACAGCAAACGTTTAACAGCCTTCTGGAGCTGCCTCCTCAGAAGGAGGTTCTTCTGGCTCTTGCTGGCTGAGCAAGTCAGTTGAGTGGGGATTCTCACCTTTTATGCTATACACCTAAGTCTATCTCTTGTCCCTTCTAGCTCCTCCTTTCTTCACTCCACTATGAATTTGCGGCCCCATGTTTCTTTTCCTCAGTATACCAGGGTTTCTAAACTGTATTATTATACATGGACTCAGCCCTGATGCATAGGAGCACTTGCAGTTTGAAATTTCTAAATTCTCATATAGTTCAGGAATTCATTAAATTCTTCTTGTGACCCTAAAGTAGCTTAAATCCTTATACCTTTCCGTCCTGTTCTTGCTGTGATTATTCTCTGCCTGAAACTGTTCTTATGAAATATGCCTACACTCCTTAGTCCTTGCCTCGCACGCCATCTTTGTCTAACTTAACAGACAGCCTCTAATTCTTACTAGAGATAGACTGACGACTAGACACTTAATTTTAGAATATTTAGATTTTTTTATGACTGAGAAAACCAACTAGAGATGGGAAGATAGTTTGACTTTTTTATTTATTATTTTTATTTTATGTCTATGAGTATGTATCGCTTGCATGTATGTAAGTGCACACATGTTGTGCAATGCCTGTGGATGTCAGAAGAGGGCATCAGATCCCCTGGAAGTGGAGTTATAGATGGTTGTTACCCACCATGTAGGTGCTGGGAATTGAACCTGGGTCTTCTGCAAGAGCAGCCAGTGCTCTTAACTGCCAAGCCATCTCTCCAGCCCCTTGACTTTTTTTTTTCTTAAAAAAAAAACCCATGGAAGTGAATAATTTTTAACTCATTTGCATTTTACCATGTGTCTTTCCCAGAGTCTTTTATAGGCTAAGGACTTGTTATCTATGCTGTTTCATTCTGAACAGTTATATTGTTGATTAGTACCTGGGTTAGTAACATGGCTGTCCCAAAGAAAGCCTTTTTTTTAAAGAGTGTCCTACTTTGGTTTCTATGTTGCTGCAATAAACACAATGACAAAAAACAATTTGGGGAGGAAAGGGTTTATTTAACTAACACTTCAACATCATAGTCCATCACTGAGGGAAGCCAGGGCAGGAACTGAAGAAGAAACCGTGGAGGAATGCTGCTTCCTGGCCTGCTACCTCTGGCTTGCTCATCTGCTTTTCTATATAGCCCATGCCTGCTTGCCCAGGGATAGAACCACCCACAGTGGACTGGGCCCTTCTACATCAATTAATAGCTAAGAAAACACTTCATCGTCCAGTCTGCCAGGCAGTCTGGTGGAAGCACTTCCTTAATTGAGGTTCCTTCTTCCTAGGTGACTCTGGTTTGTGTCAAGTGGACAACTACATTCAAATTATTTTCTAAAAACCTAGAAGACATTTTTCTTTCTTTTTAAATAACTTTGATAGCCATGAGGGGATTTTGGTAACTTCTAGTTACTGAAATTCTTGGCTTGTCCAAATCAGCCTTCCTGTATTTGGAAATACAGACTTTGAGACATTTGACCACTTGGGTGTTGACTTATTTACAAATATTTGCTAGACACATGAATCTTGAACCCAAAGGGTTATGATGAATATATATATATATATATATATATATATTTGCATAAGCAAAACTTTTGTAAGGTGTATCTCTTTCTGTGTGGCTTTCCAGTGCCTCTATATAACAGATACTCTGTATATTTGCTGATGATTATGAAGTTCTTTGAGTAGTAGTTTATAAAAGGTGTTTTTGTGATAAATTCTGAAATCAGGATATTCCAAACTAAAGTCTAAAGGCATATCTAGCCTTTTGTCCTTGTGACATGATGTCATCTTCAAAGTTCATGCTCCAGAACCATGTAGCTGAGTTACAAAGAAAAAAAAAATCTCATAATGTTTTAAGTAAGTTTACAATTTTATGTTGGGTCTCATTTATAGCTGTCTTTGGCCTCATGCCGCCCATGGTCCTGTACTCCACACATTTAGTAACAACAAAGGACTCTGAGGCTTAACACTGTGAAGTTTTATCTCTTCCTTATATTGTGGTCAAACATAAGTGTTCTCCAAATCTCACTGTAGGAACCTAGGCTGCATTCTTCCATCTTATCATTTGGAGCACACGTGGTCCGTGGTTGTTGTGGAAGAAAGAGCTTGATAGTCACTCAGGGATGTTACTGGTCTCATTAGATGAGCTAACATTGCTTCCTCCATGTCTCAGAAGCCACAACCCAGTCTCTTGGCCCTGACTTGATTGCTGGAGAATCTGTGAAATGTGCTGTCTTGGGGAAGTCAAAGCTGATGAAGCCTCTGTGACCACGCAGCATTAATTTTGCCACAGCTTCCTTCTCTGACCTGATTCTTGGCTCATTTGCCACATTTTAAGTCTTGCTGTTCTTTTCATCTTTGTGAGCTCATGCCTGCCTTTCACAATGAGTCTGATTCTAGAGTTCATAGTACTGGATGTGCAGATTCACCACGAAGTTATATTTTATCTCTTCTCCATATTATTAATGGTTGAACACAATTTGAACAGCTCTTTTAGGCATCTCTTCTCCCAATCCTGTCATAGGAGAATGGCTGCATCATTCCGTCTTGTAGGTGTGCCATCTGGAGCACATGGTCTATGGTTGCCATGGAAGTTAGAGTTTCTTCCCATGCTCTTCTACTTTCTGAGTCCTGGCTTTGAACTTACTTACATTTGTCTCTTTACTTCCAAAGGCCCTCCCTTTTCACTCTGTTACCTGTCTGAGAAACATGGTAGAAAATTTTAGCATATAGTTTTTTTCTGGAATTAATGATTGAAAACATGTTTATTTTGGAACTTAGGCTGTTCACATGGATGGGAGGGGCTTCCAAGGTCCCACCCTTAGCAAAGATACTAATGGAAGTTGATGGCTTTTGAGGGAGGGATAGTAAGTTTTCTTTGGAGATGTGGCTGCTGATAGGTTGCCCATGCCCCAGTGGATGGCCGCACACCCTTGTGAATATGGATGGTCATCATTAATTGGACTCAGGGGGCTAGTAATAATAGTAATAATGAAGGAAGAGGACATGAATCTGGAGGGAGTTGGTAGGTCTCAGGGGAAGCCGGAAGGCAGTAGTGTGTGTGTGGGGGTAAATAACATCAGAATTCTCCGTATACATGTATGAAGTTTTCAGAGAATAAAAGCTATTATAAAAAAGAACTTAGGCTATTCATAAACCCTTTTTTGCTCATCTGCCCAAATTTTTAGACTCTTCAGAACCATACCTGACTAGTTAATGCTGACTTAGGTTTGCACCCCCAGTTACTAAATAGATAGCATCAATGTGTCGGAACATTGTGTTTCTAATAGGAAATTCTACAAGGGAATCAAAGGAAGCAGAGGTGGAGGGAAGGACTTGGAGGCATAATCTACAGAGACTGCCAGACAAGTCAGCCACAGGCAGGTGTTGGGAGATGGAGATCACTTGTTCCTTCTCCACTGGGCAGGGTCAACATGACTTATAGTTAACCATTCAAGTCTTCTTTTTCAGTGTTACTTGTCTATCATAAAAATTCTAGTATTTCAATATTACTCCAAGACTTTCATAATTAATTAGGTTACATTTCAGTTGGCATTAATTCATTTTCAGGGAGATTCTGAATAATAGAGGTGAGATGAACAGTCTTTAGCACATTTGCTGACTTTGCTGAATAGTTCCATTTTCAGAGAGCTGTGTCCTTCGTCCCACTTTCTAAGCACACAGGTTAGGTCTCATATCTAGCAGAGGTTGGTAGACATTTGCTTGTTCAGGGATGTTGATCAGGGTCTACTGGGCACTAGGTACTCTGCTAGGTGCTTGAGGCACAGTGGTGGGTGAAAAAAAGTAGTTTTAAGGGAAGAATAGCTGTGGTTAGAGAGATGGAAATGACGTAGTGATGCTGTATGCTGTTTATAGTGTGGAGGAGTGGAGAGGCTGGAGGAGGGGAAGGGGTGTTAGAGTGTCATGGTGTGTGTGTGTGTGTGTGAGAGAGAGAGAGAGAGAGAGAGAGAGAAGAAACTGACTGCTTTCTTTCTTAAGACTCTCACATGCAGGAGTTACTAGAAATGGGTTTAACTATGGTAAAAGTGTCCCTAAAAGGTGGGAGGATAGGATGGCTCTGGGGACTTTTATCAGGTTTCATGATGATCGGTTGTAATCCCTTTATCTGGTTTTCTAATAAGAAGAAACAGTGGCCTAAAATAATTGCTTCTAACTCTTAGCCATGCTGAAATTACTACTTGAGAATGTTGGTGACTGTGGGATTGAGGGTGTTGAACACTATGAATTACTCTTAGACTCACTTAAGACACAGTGAGGGAGCCTCTCCACAGCTGGTGTTGCAGCCTTTCTCAACTCTGGAAGTTGACTGAGTTGACTAAAAATGGAAGAAGTTTCTGCATCCTGTCAGGCAGTCCCATAAATTTAGAGCTGAGTTTTGTCATTACTTTTTACCTTACTTAGATTTTTTAAAAGGAGAATGAGTAGACATACTATAATTTAGTTGCAAAGGTAGCATCATCACTTGATACACATTCAATTCACAATCTCAACAGGAAGAGATCTCTAAGTGTAGGCGCCTACTTTATTTCTGTTGTAAAGACTGCCATTTGATATGCTCAGGGTATTGTACTGGATGATCAGCGAAGGCTCTCAGTTGACTGCTGATGGACTCTAAGTTACCCCTTTTCCAGCCCTCCTCTGGGGTTACTTTAATATTCATCAGATACTGCTTTGAAAATGATGCAGAATCTCAGAGTCCTCCCATTCCTCAGTTACAGAAGTAATGTCCATACTTCCTAACATGCAATCCTAAGCAGAATTATAGAAAATCAGTATGACTGAACAGGAAGAGACCCAAAGAATCTTCTGTTTGAGCCCTTCATTTTGTAGAAGGTGAAACAAAGGCCTACATTTAGGGCATAAATAGGACTCTGAGTAGAAACTACTGTTATCCACCAGCCAGACAAGTTTGTTCCACCTCTGAGGCCCTCACAACAGGGTCTAGACAGAGTAGTTTGCCCTAAATGCGAGTTATTACTTGTTATCATTACTACTGTGGACAGGAGTGCTGGAAAGAAACCCAGATGCCCTAATCCAGCACTCTTTTGGGGTCTACAAATTTTATATTTTCCACTCTGATAAGGAAGAATGTGTTGAAAAAACTTGAGTTAAAGTAATGACAATAACAGTCACAGTGCCCAACCCTGAGCACTTAGTGCTGTTTTCTGGGTTAGTCCTTTTTTTTTTTTTTTTGGTCTCCTTGTAGCCCCAGCTAGCCTGAAACTCACTTTGGAGACCAGGCTGGCCTTGATCTCACAGGACCTGCCTCTCCCTTCCAATTGCTGAAATTAAAAGTATGTACCACCATGCCCAACTCTGGGTTAGCACTTTATATTTGTTTTTCATTAGTCTTCACACCACCTGTGGTAGTCACATTCTAGATTGTTTTCATTTGACACAAGTTGATGAACTTGACTGAGGCCACACCATCATCAAGGAACGGTTTAAACTGCTCTGACTTAAATTTATTTATTATTGTGTGTGTAGGGTAGTAGTTTATGGTGTGTGTGTGTGTGTGTGTGTGTGTAGTGCAGGTGCAAGCATGGGAATCAAAGGACAATTTTCAGGGCTCAGTTTCCTCCTTTCACTGTGAAATCTGCGGAGCGAACTCAGGTTTGTGTGGCAGGTGCCTCTCCCCAACCCACTGAGCCATCTCAACAGTGCTGTTTGCACTTTAATGGATTTTTTAAAATCCAAAGAAGAATACTGTTTCATAGTACATTAAAATTGTGTGAAATTCAAATACTATTGTCCAAGAATAAAATTTTATTGAAATGCAGCCACATGCCATACCGCTGTGCTGGCATGATGGCGGTGTTGAGTGCTGTGGTAGGAACCACGCGTCTGGCAGAGCTACAGTCTTTACTGTCTGGCCTGTATTGAAAATGCTTCTCAGCTCTTACTCTGTGTTCCTCCCTGGTGAGCACATTTTTAAGAAGGTTCCATTAGACCATAAGTGTGTGTTTTTCTTTTATAGAGCTCATTTTCTCCTGCTTATAGCTTCGTTTGTTCAGTTTTAATTGACATGTCAGTTAGATGCTGAATTTAAGGGCTCCCCTTAAATTGCCTACATTTTGTCTTTCTGGGCAGACTGAGGAATGGTTTTTAGTTGGATGCTGTTTGAGACAAAAGCTTGCTTTGTCCTGACTGGGGCCTGCAGCTATTGTGGGTTATGGACCCTTCACATCCATTTATTGAGTTATTTTTAACCCTCCAGTGCCACAGATGCAGAAATCACTCTGTCTTCTTTTCTTTGCAGTGGTTTGCTGTCTTCTGACTATGTGGAGATTCACTATGAAAACGGGAAGCCAATATACTCTAAGGTACGGTAGAGCAGCCAGACCTCCTGTAGCATGAAGCACGTTCCTCCTAGACCTGATCAAAATGCACTGTAGTCTCCTGAGGTCTATCTCAGTAAGATCACCTGACCTCCTGAGCCAGGATACCATTTTCAGTGAGGACCAATCTGTCAGAACTTAAAATGTTTGAGATAATATTAGAGAGTCTATATATTGAATACTGTAAGGGAATGTTTGTTATTTGGTTTTATATCCAGTACCTTTTTTAATGGTTTCATGAACTGTACAGTTCCACATTAGCACTTTAAACAGAGTTCGGGTATCCCTTATCTGAAATGCTTGTGACCAGTAAAGCTTTGGAGTTTTTTTGGTTGTTGAATATTTGCTTGTAATAGTGGCAAATATTATTACAAATAGGGGATAGAGCCCTAATTTAAATACAAATTTGATTTATGTTTTACCTTTACCTTACACATATAGCCTGAAGGTAATTCTATTAATTAATGAATTAATAATTTATTTATTTATTTGTCTTTGAGACAGGGTCTCCCTGTAGCACCAGCTGTCCTGGAACTCACTGTGTAGACCAGGCTGGCCTTTGATGTAACAGAGATCCACCTATTTCTGCCTTCTGAGTGCTAGGCTTAAAGATGTGTGCCACCACACCTGGCTTGTATACTATTTTAAATAATTTTGTTTGTGAAGCAGTTTTGTGGTATGAAAATTTCTACTTGTGGTGTCATGTTAGCATTCAAAGTTTTGGAACATTTTAGATGTTCAGTTAGGATCTCACAGTATGGAATCTGAATTATAAGACTACATGGGTTACTATAATGACTATTTAGTGCAAATGACCAATGCCCAGGGGTAGAGGACAGATGGAGGAAATAAGATCTAGGGAATATTCTTCTCTCTTTCCTTTCTTTTGAAGCTGTGTAGCACAGGTTGGCCTTAAACTTCAGGTCTACTTACCTTAGTCTCCTGAGTACTGAGATTACATTACAGGCATGTGCTTTTATTTATTCAGTTTTAATTTAATTTTTCTGAGGATCAAGCCCAGAGCTTTGGGCACACTAGATAGATGCTCTGTCATTAAGATATAGTCCAAGCCCTTTTCCCACATAACATTCACAAGAATTCTGTGACATGAGTATTCTTATTCCCAATGTAAAAGGAAAGAGACTGAGGCAAAGAGATAGTGAGTTTAACTCAGGGCCACTGAAAGTTGTGACATAAAGGGGATTGGATCCGTGATATCGTACGGTTGAAGATGAACTTTTCTTCTTCCTAGGAAGGACCAATTAGAAACAAATGGGTTTAAATTAAAGTAGGAATGTAAGAAACAGTGCTCTCCAATAGTGAAGGTGAAAAAGCCATAGAATGGCTACAGAAAATTTCTTATTTTTGGTGGACATTCAAGTACCACTGAATCTCAGCAGTGCCCATGAAGCCACAGGCATCAGAGAGAAAGCCAGAAGCAAGTAACAGTGAATTTGTTTTTTTGTAGATTGCTAACAAGTATCAGTCTAGAAATGTCAGCTCTCACGTGTAGATGCATAGAGCTATGCGGCTGGGAGACATGGGATTCCCAATCTATAGCCTCTCTGCACATGCTTGTAGGTGGCCAGAATCAGAAACACTTCCCATGGCCATGGCATGCCTCAGGATCTGTCACTGTCCAATTAATGGTTTGGAGTAGGCAGTGTGCAGCCTTTGAGTTGATCCACAGAACAAGGTCTTATGTGTGTGGCTCTTACTGTCTGTAGCTTTCTGTAGGTTGTGTCTTGGGAGTACTGCATCTTTCTAATGCAGTGGAGTGTTAGCTGCTGTGCTAAGTCAAGGAATGGTGCTTGCTGGCATTTGTACAAAACCCAGCTCTGTCAGCTGTGCCAGTGCCCCAAGCACTGTGTATGCTGACTCATGAGCCTAGAAAAGGCAAGACTGCACAGGGACTTCATAGACTCAGCAAGTGGGCCACCTTTGCAGCCACAGTAACCTGACCCAAACTTTTTGCTAAGAAGCTCAGTCTTTTCTTTTTCTTTTTCTTTCCTTCTTCTTTTTTTTTTTAAAGAAGTAGAATAGCTAATTGGCCTACAGAGTTCATTTGAGGTTCCCTGAATGAGGCCTTATTAATAAGACATTCCAAGTCTCCTGTGATTGTAACTAAAATTTGAAACAAAAGATATACCAACTCTGGCAAAAGAAGCTATGGTTATTGTAGTTTAATTTCGTGTTCGTCCCTTTTCTCTCATTTATGATCCATTTCCTCTAAACAGCTCATATACCCAGACCTACTTGCTCATAGATAATGGATTAGTGGTAATATCTTGGGTTTTATATGTCTGTATTTATATATACAGCCTCAAACCCCAAGAGGATAGGGTACACACATTTCTGTGCAGGATTAAAAATTCTAATCATAGTATAAATATTTTAGCATGCATAAAATGATTTTCTGGATGTTAATTTAAAAAAACTGCTTAATATTCTTCTAATTTGTTTGTTGTTATTTATTAAAATATCTCATGTCATAGGCATTTAGATTGCTTCTAATCTTTCCCTATCCAGATCACCCTAAGGAAAAGTCTTCCACATACAGTCTGAGCATACCTTTAATAATTGCTAAAGGATTAATTCCAAAAATGAGACTTTCTGGGTCAAAGAGTTTATATATTTTTTATGACTTTTGGTATATATGTCAGTTTATGCTTCTGAAACTTTGCATAAATTCATATTCCCATTACATACATATATTTAAAAGCATTTTAAAAATGAATTTTATAAAGATTAATTTCCATAATGTTTAAGAAAACTTTTGTGCAAAGTGTCAGAAAGTTAAGACATAGAAATGGCTAGGTTTTTATATAATATGGAATCATTCTTTCAAAAATCTCTAAGAACTGGAGAGATGGCTCAGTGGTTAAAAGTATGCACTGCTCTTGCAGAGGATCTGAGTTTAGTTCCCAGCACACACACACACACACACACACACACACACACAAGCGTGCATGATTGTGCACACACATGCTTCTTTTATATGACTAGAAAATGATGGAGTGACAAAGAGCCTTTGGGGGCCTTGAGGTGCGATTTAGATATTTTAAAGTACCCAGAAGAGCATGTTTAGGTTTTTCTACCACACCATACCAAGCACTCCCCACTGCCACTTCTAGCCAGACAAGGTTAATGCCTTTGCTTTTACTTTTACTGAATGAAAGTGGACTGAAAAAACCCTCTTTCTATATGAAGCAAATATAGGAACCAGAGAAGTAAAAAAGTTAATTTCATAGTCTAGGCACCAGGTAGGTGTCTACTGAAGCACACGGAAGAACCATGAAGCTTCTATTACAATTCCTTTTACTGCTCCTTGCAAGCAGTCTATACAAGTAACTTTGTGATTTCATTTTATTTGCTTAAAAGACAACTTATTTATGTTTTCTGGTTTAAACAAGTTTATTGGGGAATAATTTACATAGTGTAAAGTACACAATTAAATTGTTTTTACTATATTGAAAAATTATGCATCTGTCAACATAATCTAACTTTAAAACATTTTTCATCACCCCACAACAAAACGTTTTACCTGTTAGAGTCATTCCCTAGTGATTGCCCTTCCAGTCATGGATAACCACTAATCTGCTTTTTTCCCTATATAAATTGCCTATTCAGAACATAAATGAAATCATATAATATGTGGTCCTTTGAGTGGTTTCTTTTTTTCCAGCTTTATTGAAGCATAATTGAAAAATGCAAATTGTGTATTTAAGATGTGTGATTTAGATTTTATATATAAGAATGTTATGTAGTTAAATTGTGCCAAGTGTCATACTTTGATATATGTGTACATTGGGGAATGATCATCACACTGAAGTGAATCAACATGCCTATCACTTTATATAGTTATTTCTTTGTGAGATCATTTAAGGTCTACCCTCATAGCAGGTGTTTAGTTTATAACATGTTAATTGTTCTCACTTGGTGGTACATTCTGTCTCCACAATCTTGCATAACTGAAACTTTATGCCCATTGACCAACACCTCTTCATTTGCTCTGTCACCTTCTGCTCCTTGGCAACATCACTCTTCCTTCTGGCACATGAGTTTGGCTATTTTACGTTGTACACATGGGGGGATTATGAAGCATTTATTTTTCTCTGCTGGCTTATTCCTTTTAGCATAGTGCCCTCCATGTTGACACAGAAGCAAGATTTCCTTCTTTCTGAAGCTGGGTAATAATCCTTTGTGCATATGTGCCCCATTTATGCATCCACTGTTGGGTATTTCTGTGTCTCTGTGATTATGAACAGTGCTCTGATGAACATGCAGCTCAGTTATCTCTTCAAAATTCAGATTTCCGTTCCTTTCTATTATTATTATTATTTAGGAATCTCCATTCTCTAATTGGCAATGCCAATTAGTAGTTCTGCCAACAGTCTACAAATGTTTCTTTTTTTCAAGAGCCACTCCAACACCTATCCTTTATCTTTAAACTACCTTTAAACTGTGGTTTAATCTGCATTTCTTGAACACTCTTAGATATATAGCCAAGTGAATAAAAGTGTATATGCATGCAGGGAGTAGACTGTGAGACATTCTCCCCCACTTCCTCATAAAAGACAAGTATATGGGAGTGATAAGACATCGTAATGTACTTGACCAATAATCATTCACCATATATAACGTATATAGAAATTTCATATTTTAAACTTTTGATATATGTAATTTAAAAAAATCCAACAAAAATGTTAGCTCAGCTCTTCTCCTGACTTAGTCACTGTTCTAGGTAGAGCAGCGCAGTGAGCTGGGTATACATCATGACCCAGTGGGGAGAAGGCATCATGACCCTGTGGGGGAGAGGGCATCATGACCCAGTGGGGAGAAGGCATCATGACCCTTGGGGAGAAGATATCATGACCCGGTGGGGAGAAGGCATCATGGCCCTGTGGGGAGAAGGCATCATGGCCCTGTGGGGAGAAGGCATCATGGCCCTGTGGGGAGAAGGCATCATGGCCCTGTGGGGAGAAGACATCATGACCCTGTCGGGAGAAGGCATCATGACCCTGTGGGGAGAAGACATCATGACCTTGTCAAGAAAACATCATGACCCTGTGGGGAGAAGGTTTTGTTCTAGCCTTTGTTCTTTTCCTTATAACCGCATGACTGCTTTAGAATGTTCTTTGTGCCTTACTTATCATATCACGAGCATGGCTCTGCCTCAGCCCACTCTCTCTGTGAGGGTTTTTGGCAGGAGGAGAGCAGGGATTGCTACCTCTGTGGACATGGTTCCTGGTTGGAAGTGGGGTTAGTATAGAGCAGAGAGTGTTGGAGAGCGGGTGTCTGAAGGACCCTAGCTAATAGTTATCCTGTATCCCGGGGCATTGGTTTCAGGATCCCACGTGGGACACCACAGTGGCAAGGATCTGTACATGTTCAGTACAGGTGCAACTGTTTTTTGTTTTTTTTTTTCTGAATATTTTCGACCTGATGTTGGTTGGGTGTGGAGAGGCACACCCCGAGTGTACTTAGGACTGACTGTTCATGAATAAGAGAGGGGTGAGTCCCATGGCAAACTATTCGGAGCTCCTCTATGGTATCTTCACTGGGATATTTCAACCATGTCTTTTTTTCTCTGACTTATTTCTTTTTGTCTTTCCTTACTTCTCTCTGCTTCTTTCCTTTCGTCTGTCCCTCTCCCTTTATTATCATTTAATGAATTTTCTCAGACTATTTTTCTCTGTCTATTTTCCTGCTCCTCAGCTTGCCATATCTGGATTAAAAAAAATCATATTTGTGTGCTCTGTTTCTAACCTGAAAGTCTGATAATTTAAAGCTTGGATTTTTATTCTTACTAAATTAGCATGGCTCTTTTATTACCTGTGCATATATTAGAATTTTTTGTAGCTTTTGAATTAATAGCTAGCTTAAAAGTTGCTTACCACTGGATAAATAATAAACAACTTAAGTAATAACAGGGAAGCAAAATTATCCACACCAAAACATTTATATTAGATATAAAATTAAAGTCACTAACATTTTCAGTTTAAAGTTAAACTTATTATCGTTGTTGATCATTCAAAATATTGCCCTTTCTGCCAATATTCTGAGACTATTCTAGAATATTAAAAGGGCGTGGAGTTAAAAATCACCGCCATGAAATCAAGATAGCAAATGACACTGGATCCTCACAAAGCTATTTTAAGTTTGAATAGTTTAATTTATATGAACTATTAAAAATTTATATAGCATTGCTGCAGCCAAACTGTTCTAATACTTTATTAATCAACTGTACTGGAAGAATACTTTCCCCCAGTGAATTTAATAAGGGTAAATAATTAAATTGGTGTTAGGGGGCCTCAAATTCCCTGATTATTGAAAATTATTTTTTTTCATTTTCTTGTTGTATAATTTTCAAATCCAAGTATATTTATTCAGTTTTAGAGTTTTTCTTTTTCTATTAGATCATACACTTTTAAAATAGGTTGGTACATGTTGTTAGTAGGTAAATTTGAAAAAACATACACAGAATAATCATTGGAGGCTAGTGCCTTCATGTTCCTATATTCCCAGCCTAGATCTCCTAATATGCACATTTCTTAGCTAAGAACTATGACATTTGTTTTCAAATGTTTATCCAGAGCTCCAGGAGGCAGGTTCACAGGACTCAGCTCTTAGTCCCTGTGAATGTCTAGTTTTGCCTTTCTTGGGCTGTGAAGATCATAAGCATTGGCCGACTGAATGTGACAGAAGCAGATTGAGAAAATTAAGCAGACACAAAGGTAGGACAAATTTAAGAATTAAGAATTAAGTGTTGGTTTGTTTCCTGTCTGTGTCACCAAGACTCAGACCCAGGAGAGTTCCTCTCCACCAGTGTCTTGAGCCTTCACAGGCCCCTTTCACTCTCTGGCTTCTCTTTGTCTCAGTCCTTCTGAGTGTATATCCCTTTTAATTTCTCCAGTGTTTTTTCACTTTCAAATTGTTATCACTTGCAGTCTTTGGAGATATTTGAAAAGATAAGATGCACGTGAGCTGGGGGTGTAGCTAAGTGGTAGAACACTTGTGTAGCATGTATAAGATTCTGGGTTCAGTTCCCAGCAGACACACAGACACAGAGAGAGAGGGGGAGAGAGAGAGAGAGAGAGAGAGAGAGAGAGAGAGAGAGAGAGAGAGAGAGAGAGAGAGAACAAACAAGCCTCAGAGCAAACAAAAACTAAAAAGAACAACCTTCTCCCCGCAAAAATCCAAACCAAAACAACAGCGACAGAGTGGTAAAAGCTGCACCGTCTTCCTGCTTTTATTACTCAGAAACAGTCCTTGTAGTTTGCAGTGGGTTCTCAGGCTTGCTAACCTCCTGGAGCGGAGTGTTATTACTCAAACATTATTGAGCCCTTGGACCATCCTGCTGTGGTGACAACGCTGGAAGTTGGGAGCACACTTAGCAGAATTTTTCATTTCCTCTGACTAGCCAATAAGTTCTGCTTATCAGATGCTCCCTTTTTGTTGAATTTAATTAACTGATGACAGTTTTGGATATGAAAATGCTGACATCTGTGGAGATACACATTGACTTGTTTCATGTGCTGAATTAGCCCTTCCTGCTATTTGCCTAATCCCAAGTCTGTACCCACTCTCAGGGGTCAGCGCTGACCTGCCCTCTTGAATGGTCTGAGGTCTTCCTAAGTGGAAGAAGAGACACTAACTGGATGACCTGAAAACATGGGATTCAGCCAGGCCTTTCTACTGCTTTTGGCAGAACCATGTGCTTCCCATCTCCCAATCTGGATATGTAGATAGTGGTTACAGTCAGTTAGTGATTATTTAAGATGGTAGATAGTAGTTACAGTCAGTTAGTGATTGTATAAAGTGGTAGATCCTTGGAGGGAAGTTTCCCAAAGCTGATGGCCCTGTCTTCCAAGGAATGAAGTCTTTGTGTGTAGTCTTTCTGTACTGACCCATTGCTGCTATGCTAGGTATCCAAGAGGGGTTGTTTGTCCTCTTTCAGGGTTTTTAAAAATACAGACCACCTGAAAATGCTAGTTTGCAGTGATATTTATAAAATGCAGCACAGATCTGTGGAATTGCTAAGTAATATTTTTTCATAATACTTAAAAAACTTGGTATAAAATTAATAATAAACCCAGGAATTAAAAAATATTAACATTAATACTAAACTTAGAAGTATCAAACTGCTCATAATGCTTACTATAGCTATGAAATTTAGATACTAAAGCTTTCCTATTGTGGTAAACACTGGAGATTGGATGCTTCCTCCAGTTTTCAGAAAGTATGGTAGTATACATTTAAATATAGTTTCCTTTGAATAATATTCTGCCTTAATTCAAACAGGTAACATGATCTTAATAGTCAAAGAGAGTGAACTTTCACTTTCCAGTGTAAGTGAATGAGACATCCAAGAAGGACTTGAAGCTATTTGATGGGAAAAATAGGAATATTTTAAGGAAAATCTGAAAATAGTTTTTCTTGGGAAGATCAAGTAAATATGAATGTTTTCTATGCACTTCTCACAACCTTGGCTTAAGATAGCTTTTTGGTGTGATTCAAAGTGCTAAGTACCAGTTTGGTGGAATTTACAGTTACCTGGGGTGGTTTTTAGAAGCATGTGAAAAGTTTGCGATGTAATGGCTGAATATTGACCTGGATTCTCAGTGTGCTGAGATGTGTGATACCATTTGTCCTTACAAATGTCAGTGTTAAGTACACAAATAGAACTTGACGTATTATATACAGGTTAATATTTATATGCACTTTACTATTTAAGGACAGAAAAACAACTCAGATTTAAGTACGAATAATATATGGTGCCCTCCTAATAACCCTCAAAAAGGGATACATGTCCACCAGGAACAAAAACAGAAAAGACATCCAGAGCTGTCCATGAAATTTTAGGAGATGAGAAGAGGATGAATCACAGGCTACTCTTGTAGCTTTGAACTTTTCCTGCTCTGCAAAGTTCTCTTTGGGGACTTTGGAAGATGGAAGATGGAAGCAGCAAGTAAGCTCAATGTCATGAAAGCCAGAAAGGCCAGGAATCAATGGCATCTGAAAAGAAGATGGTTCCTTGAAATGCCTACCTGGAGAGTCATTAATCCCTGGTTACTCCCTACCGCATGTAGCCAGGTGGCCATCCTATCTCTAGTTGACTGAAGCATCTCAGTTTATGAAGAAACATGGAGAGAGTGATGAAAAAAAACAAAAGATAGCTTTCCAGAACTGAAGTGCATGAGTTGTTTGTAGTAACTAGGTACCCCAGGCATTCAGTACAAGAGAAGATGCACTCCAAGGCTCATCCCGAATCTGTGTGAACATGGAGCTGAGTTCAGTTCCCTGCAGTCCTCCTAAAAGAGAAACTGTGTATTTTATAGAAGATGCTTAGTGTTGGAATTTGTTTTCAACAGCAGCATTAGAAACTAGAAGGCTGTATACAGAAGTAAGGGAGTAAAGGGGGAAGTAACATCCAGTCTAGTATTCTCTACCCACCAAAAGGAATGGATCTACTGTGAGGGTCCAAAAGGAAATGTGCATTTGTGAGAGTTCTTAGTGAATTTGTCTCTCATAAATACTCTTTCAACCAAGTAGCAGATACTGTGTGCCTCCAAAAGGAAGATGTAAAAAGGAAGGGACTATAAATGAGGAAGACATAGAATCTAGGATCCAATGTAGGAGATAGGTAAAGGAAGACTCCATGATGGTGTTCCTAAGATATCCTGAGTGGCATCTGTGCTCAGGACCTGGAAAGCAGTAGGCTGGACTGAAACACGGAGTTGAAGAGAAGCAAGGGGGAGCCTCCGGGGACAGATGGGTGCACCACATTGACTGATACTTCAGACTACACTGAGAAGAATTGTAGCGTACTCTTGGAGACCAGGGATATATAAATGGTAATTACATATAATGGCAAAGAGACAAACAATGAAGCAAAACTTCCTAAAAACTTAAAAATGGAGGAAGAGAAACAATGTGATTATATTGTAACATAGCTATGGGCAATTATTTTCAGAGTCATAATATGAACAGTAAGCAGCAATTTAACCAAAAAATGGGCAATATGCATTGAAATGTGTTGGGGAGCAAGAGGAGATTTCATGATTATATATTAGGAAGGCAATTTCTAAAGTGGAATGAATCAGGTTATAGCTGTATAAAGATTCTATTTAAAAGAATGTGTAAACACCAGAAGAGACATCTGAAAGACCTGTGGTGTGGGAGGGAGAAAGGACATTGCTGTAGAACCACATCTGGTTTGTCACTACTCATAATGCATGCTTAAGGAATGCATGCAAACTTCATCATTTGCCCTGGTTATGTTCCCCTTAGAGTCTTTTTTTTTTTTTTGTCCATTAAATTAAACACACCCATACTTGTTATAGAAAAATTAAATAACTGACTATCCCTATTTGTGACTTCAAATAGTAGGAGTTTCTAGAGTTATTAATACAGAGTGCTCATGAATTCCTATCCTTGATTTATTTTTTTCCTTTGCGAAACTCCCCAGAGCAGGATTCCCAGTGTATAAGATTCAAGCAGCCAATGAAACATTCTTCTGCTTTCTAGGGCGGAGAGCACTGTTATTACCATGGAAGCATCAGAGGTGTCAAAGACTCCAGGGTGGCTCTTTCGACGTGCAATGGACTTCAGTATGTGGGGATCTCCTTGGGACCTCTTGACCTCCAGGCTTGCTCACATCCACTCACTCCAGTTTTAATTTTCCAGATATTTTATTTCAGTGACTGTTCTGTATCAATGCCATGTTGGGGCCTAGATCTGGAGTAGTTTCAGGCATCCAGAGTTCTTCCTTCTTTAGCACTTAGACTTTGCGGGACATTTAGAGAGTAAACAAATGATGATATAGGTCAAATGATCATTTTGGTAGGTCTGTGAAGGAAAAGAATAAGGATGTATTAGTTAGCTTTTTGTTACTATAACAAAATTCCTGAGGTAATCACATTATAAAGAGAAAAAGTTTATTTTAGCTTTGGAGGTTTGAACCCATGGAGAGTTGACCTTACTGCTTTGAGCCAGTGGTGAGGAAGCACATCATGGTGAATATATGTAGCGCAACAAAACTGTTTACCACATGACCAGGAGGGGAAGAAGAGAGTGAGAAGGAGTCTTAAAGCCCATAATCCCCTGCAAGGACATTCCCCTAATGAGCTAAAGACCTCTTATGATGGCTGGTCTCTTAATGGGTCTACCATCTCCTAGAAACACCCATCCTGGGATCAAGCTTTTAACCCATGGACTTGTGGGGGATATTCCAGACCCAAACCCTAGCTGGGGCTTATGGAGTGAACCAAGTTTATGCAGTGCCTACAGGTATCTTCAAAAGATCATATTGGTGGATTAGACCTAAATCTAATCAGGCATCATCCAGGCAAGGTTGGATGCTAAGAGGAACTCATAACTTACTTCAAGGCAGACACTCTTCACAATCACCCATAAGCATCTTTTGAGCTAAATCAAGTAGGGTTTAAGATGAAGACTTAAGTTTAGCCATGTGGTAAAAACAAGTCTTGAGACTTTATTTTTCAAACTTTGTTTAAAAATGGAATCTTGTGTCTCCCCAAATTAACTGTGATTTAAATGACCAAGAATCATACCATACAATACAGATTTACAGTTTACAAGTGTAAATACATTTCTTTTTGCTTCTTCTGAATCAGGGATAGTTTTAGATTTTTCTTAGACAGTAGAGTGCTAGTTTTCTTCTAGGAGCTGCTAAACTTGTGGAACTAGACATATGTACATATAGATCTGGGATAATCTGAGATATTCCCACCACATGAGACGTCTGATCTCAGATTAATGTTGCAATAAGTTCATTTAAAAGAGAATGATATCAGGTTTAATTTGCTCTTGGTGAATGCTTTTACACTTCTGTAGCCTGTGTGATGCTTGGTGGAGTGCTTGGAATGCTGGAATCCAATACCCTCTTTTGACCTCCACAGGCATTGCATGACATGGGCTCATTTACACGTATTTATTTAGGCAATACGCTCATTCGCATAAAATAGAAATAATAAATTAAAAAAGAGAGCTTGTCTAAAGGAGGTGAGGCTGTCCACTGCAAAATAGGCCCTCCCTGTTATCTCCAAAGACAGAAGAAAACCCCTCTTAGGTATGCAGCATAGCAGCAATGGGTCAGACTGTGGTAGGGTTCCATGTAGTCTCTGGATTAGATTTGGGACATGCACAAGATGCAAATTCAGTCAGACAAAAACCCAGCCTAGTGGGAGGGCTTTGGGGGATGTTGATTGGGGAGGGGCGTAAAGATGGCTAGGGTGTTTGTATGAAATGCACAAAAATTCAATTAAAATACATTGAAAAAGGGCATTTGTTCACATGTGCTCTATAAAGATACAGTCAAGATGCTCACTTGCTGCTTCCTATTCTTCGCTGTATTTGCTAACTCTCTTCTGCGGTGTCTTGTGTTACAGTGGGATGTTTGAAGACGATACCTTTGTGTACATGATAGAGCCACTGGAGCTGATTCATAATGAGGTGGGTGTGTGACATCAGTTTCCTTATGGTGTTTAACTTTTCTAGCATCTTTGTATTTTAACAGTAAAGGGGAAATACGTATAGATGTCAGAGAGCTTTTATCCATGTTTTGTTATTTCATACTTAGAATGGTACCATGAGTTTTAGAGCTCAAGTTGCACATGCTAGGCCCTCATGCCTGTAAGGGAAGATCAGAGGCTTAGGGATTCTACAGAAAGCCCATTTTTTTTTGTTTTTGGAGATAATAGGGAGGGCTTTGTTTTGCAGTGGCCAGTCTCACCTCCTTTAGACTAGCTTCCTTTTAAACAAATTATTATTTCTGTTTTATGTGTATGAGTGTATTGCCTGAATGTGTATAAATGCACCCATGTCATACAATGCCTGTAGAGGTCCAAAGAGGGTGTTGGATTCCCCTGGAACTGGAGTTACAGATAGATGGTTGTTAGCCACCATGTGGGTGCTGGGAATTGAACCTGGGTCCTCTGCAAGAGCAGCCAGTGCTCTTAACTGCTGAATCATCTCTCCTGGCCCCAACCAGCCTTCTTTTCTGTTTTCTTTACATAATTGTGTGGCTGTAAGCATGTGCTTAATTTCTGTTAACCTAGAAATACTTAGTGGGGAAATTTTTGTGCTAAGTAATGACTGAATGATACAATGTGCAGTTTTGAGATCAAGAAGAAAATTGTATTTCATCTTGCACAGCCCAGTAGCTCAGATCAGAAATCCTGTATTCCAGTGAAGTTTCACACTAACACAATGAAGTCAGGTTTAAAATTTGATATATAGTCATCAAACATTATACTGAGGGCTTGCTATGTGTTTGGCACTGTTTTAGATGCTGGGGATACATTGATGACAAAATTGACTTTCTGAACATCATAGGTCTCCTAAGCTATAGGGACAGATAGGAATCCAAAAGATGAATAAGAAATCATACATGAAAATGTAGATGATGGCACTTGCTAAGCAGGACAAATGAAGCAAATGAGTGGAGGGAAGAGTTGCACTTAGCATTCACTGTGTAGGGAAGGCCAGGAGGAGAAAGCCTGTTTTGAGTAAAGGCCTTAAGGAAATTGGAACATTTCCAGGGATGGAAACACAAAGATCTTGTAACAAGCATGAGCCTAGTGTGTTTTTCTAACTTTGGGGCATATGACTGTGTTTGAACAAGGTAGGAAACGGCAGGTGAAGACCTCTAAACGTCACCACAGTGAAGTACGATCAGGGAAGGGAATCAGTAATGAGAATTGTATTTTGAGTGTGGTGGTCAGAATGCTGCCATCTTTTGGTGGAGAGGAGAAAACAGCTTTGGTAGTGTACAGGTATTGCTCTGCAATTTAGGCTGTCCTCTGTCACCAAACCTAAAAGCACCAAAATCTTTTTTTTCCCCCCTAAAGAATAGGTAGTAGTCATCTAGGCTTTTGATAATAAAAGGCCAACATTTGTTTTCTTGGTTTTGGTTTTATATATGTATATTATAGGTCTGTGTATGAATATGTGATAAGTTTTCAAATTCGAGGCAAAAAAGCCATTAAATTATACATGATGATGTTTGAATAAATCAGTTTTATTTTTTGACTCCCAGCTTAAAAAATTTCCAAAGATGGATGACATTTCATCCCAAATTAAGATGTTTTGATGAGTAAAATATTACTCCAATTCCACGGCAGTCTGATGACATGAATACAGCAAAATTGTCAGATTCATTCAGCAAAATTTCTGACTTTTGGCTTTGATTAATGACTTTGTTACCACCACACACATACCAAAGACTCCCAAAGAAGAAAACAAAACAATACAAATCCGAAAGCGTTCTCTAAGCCTTTACCTTTAAATATATGTAAATGGGAAAATTTTCTAATGCATCCATAATAGGGTAATTTTGCAGATTCAGTGTGTTGCAGTGTCTATTAAACTGTTGGAAGGGTTTATATACATATAAACTCGTATTATCATAA
Source organism: Eospalax fontanierii (assembly GCA_035773235.1). Taxonomy (NCBI): domain Eukaryota; kingdom Metazoa; phylum Chordata; class Mammalia; order Rodentia; family Spalacidae; genus Eospalax; species Eospalax fontanierii. The sequence continues at coordinate 30,975,539 of CM069530.1, read as the reverse complement.
TGTTTCAAGAATTGCTTTTTCTTCGTTATACCTATAGTTATATTGCTTGGGGCTGATTGGTACACGCTTATTATCTTTGCTTCTCTGCCTGCCTTCCTCCTTCCTTTCTTTTGTTCAGAGAACGATCTGTTCTCATCCTCACCTGCGTGGAGAGAAAGGCATAGTATTTGAAACTTTAAATTAGATTTTAAAAAAGAGGGTTGCTGATTCAGTGGTGAATTTAATCACTGTCAGTGTCTGTTCACCTGTTACCAGGATAAAGAACTGACTCAAATTGAACTTGGGTGTTTTGATGTTCACGCTATTATTAGTAGTAATTTTAGCATGCTTTGTAGTAAGTTAAGAGTCTGGGTAGGATAGTCCCAGTGTGAATTCATGTTTTATTGCAAGTAGAAAACAAATAGTAATATTCTTTATTGTCTTCTGTCAAGTCTAAGAAAAAGGTTCTTTTTATAACTATCTTTGTGATTATAAAAGTAATTTATTAACTGAGTTCAGTGGTGCATGCCTGTCATCCCAGCAACTCAGGAGACTGAGGCAGGAGGCTCTCAAGTTCAAGGTCAATGTGGAAAACTTAGTAAGACTCTGTCTCAAATATAGTTTTAAATAAAAAAGGTTAGGGGTTGCTCAGTGGTACTAAACTTGCCTAGGATGCATGAGCCCCTGGATTCAACCCCTAATACTGCAAAAACTCCAGTCTGTAATACCTAACATATTATTAAGCAATCTGAAAAGGCAAAATAATCACTTAACTAAATAGAATGATAACTTCTCTTCACCTTTCAGCAAACATTATTCCAATTTTTCAGTTGTATATTTCCATATGTATTCAAATGAATTGATTGGATCATTGCTTCGTGGTATGTGTTAACCTAATAATGTATCTCTCTGAGTCTCAGTATTTTATTTCTTAAATAGTGATAAAATATAGACTTTATGGTTTTCTTGCTAAGAATAAACTGGACAGTTCATACGTATATGCTGGCCTGTACACGCTAAGCACTCAGCTATCAGTGCTAATTCCACTGTTAATAATGACAGTGAGTCATTCCTGAAAGTGTATTTTTAGGCCAGGGGACACAAGTAATTTCAAGGTTGCAGATAGATATTGCTAAAATCTTTCTTAAACTTGTAACTAATTTCCTTCTCCAGCAATGTACCAGTCCTTTCTGTCTTGCAACTGTAATTAATATGGATATTATAATTTTTAAACCGCTTACAACTTGATGGGAAAATTGCTGTTTCATCTTTGAGAAATTTGCATTTTGAAAGCATGTTAAAGAATCAGCATTTTCTCATTCTGGTGAACCCTCTGTGTTGCTTTCTTAGGAATTTCCCACTTATGACTTTGAAGAAAGTGGAGATTTAAGAGTAGCTATCACAACTGTGTTTTGACCTATACCGGGGACTGTTAAAAGATACTGTTTTATTTAAAATTAAAGTAAGATGTATGCTTTTCCTTCTGATAGCAAAAATTTTGACATCTAATCATTCCCACATAAGGCCGGATATTAGAGAAAGTATCACAGGAAACTGCTCCACAGAGGCTTGCTCGTATCTTGCTTTTTTATTTCCTGCAATTGTTTCTGTTTCAGAAAAGCACAGGCCGACCACACATAATCCAGAAAACCTTGGCAGGACAATATTCTAAGCAAATGAAGAATCTCAGTAAGTTTTAATTAAAATAGCCAGAATGGGACTGTGACTCACTGGACCTCTGTAGACATGAAGGCTTGTTGGGAAGGGTAATTGGCCTAAGAACTGGAGTGAGCAGTGTAGGGGCAGTGTGGACGGAATGGGGCATGGGGAAATGTTTCCATGGAAAGATGGCAGGTGAAGCTCTGGAATAAAATTGTACTGGCACCCCAACCTGTGGCAAAATGCAAAATGTGGTTTACTAAACCTTGCGGCATTTGTAGTGTGCTAATCATGGCAAAGGCTTCTTTTGATTTCTTGAGTGATATTCTTCCTATATATTAGTGCCTGGAGTCTTTCATAATTGTACAAAAGCTTATGCCACATGTCATGTTTAAGTTCTAAGATGAATTAGGCATAGTAGACTTCTTCGGACATTGTCAGGCGGTTGTAGGTCAAATACACATCTTCTAATTAAGCTGCTCAAACAGCTCATATTTTTCATGATAAGAACATCACACTTGAACTGTCTTTGTGACCGTGAGTGTGAGATATTTGCTCACCAGTGCACTGTTTTACTGCGGTTTTTTTGGCTTTGTGATAGCATGTATTATAATGGCCCTGTTCCTCCATATAATATTTGAAGGCTTCTCCTACTAGAATGTCATCAGCATCTATTTGATGCTTGTTTTTCTCTTATACAGGTACAGATGGCAGTGACCAGTGGCCTTTGCTGTCTGAATTACAGTGGCTGAGAAGAAGGAAGAGAGCTGTGAATGTGAGTGTAGCCTTGGGCTACGGACCAGCCTGCTTCTCCACATTCTCCCCACAATCTCTAAGCTTTTCTAGAATAGTTGAGATTTCAGGAATTTCTTCTACAAAACAAAAATAATAAATAGGAAAACCTCCATCTCATGAGCATTTCTGGTACCCCGTGTTTTAGTTTACTCTGCCTATTAGTCATTCAAACTATTACAATGTCCTGTGAACCCTGATGAAAAGTTTGTTTTAGCTGTATTTTCAGTGTGTCTTCTTATGGGACTTAGAGTATATATATTTTTCTATTGTAAGCACATTTGGCTCAGTAGGTAAAATCTCCTGCTGCCAAATTGTCCTGAGTTCAGTGTTTGGGATTCACATGGTGGAAGGAGAGTTGATTCCTGCAGTTGACCTGATCACATGCGTGCAACACCCCATTCATATTCACACACACACACACACACACACGCACAAACAACACAAACACAAACACAAATAAAGAAAGAAACATAATAAAAAGAGTATGCACAGCAGCTTTATTTTGGAGATGTGATATGGTATACATAATATCAGATAAAGCACGTTTGCTAATAACAATGTTAGAAGAGTGAGGTTCTGAAAATTGGACCATTAGGTTTATTTGTATTTCTTCCAAATTAAATTCTCTTTTTATACCAAACATGAAAGCTGGATGTGTTTTTCAGAAAAGAATGACAGAATGTCATTCCTTTGTTGGCACTAGTGGCTAAATAGAAGTCATCAGTGATAGAACCATAACCAGGGTATGTCTTCAATGCATCAATGGGGCTTTGTGTCTGGAATGTGTTCCTGCTCTTTTCATAATAGATTAGAAAGCTGTAATGAGCGGCACTGTTTAGTAATTGCATGGTGAATACCATGTAACCAAGAATTAATTCTACGGCTTATAGATTACATGGTAATTTACTAGATAACTTAATGACTAATTATAGTAAAATTGCATGTTTTAGATAATGCTTAGTTGAATATGTTTTTTTTTGTATGTGTGAAATAAATTAGACCCATAGTTATCTAAGACTCAATTCATGTTTAAATTATCCTCTTACATAGCGTATATTACTATATGGTGGTCATGAATACAGTTTTTAAGAGTATTTTTATACTTAGAATTCTCTTTTTGCTTACTTTTGAAGATGCAGCTTGTAGTAAGTTTTATATAAGTCTTCCTTTCACTACAGTCTAACCCTAGACTGAACTGTTACTATGTATAAAAGGAAAGATGAAGCTTCATGGGTCTGGAGAGACAGCTCAGCTATTCAGAGCACTGGCTCTTCAGTTCCCAGTACCCACATGGCAGCTAACAATCATTTGTAACTCTGGTTCCAGGGTATCCTACCCCCTCTTCTGGCTTCTGCAGACATTGCAGGACATGGGGACACTAACATGCAGGCGTCAGACTCATACATATAAAAATAATTTAAAAATCTAAAACGCATTATTAACTTTTCAACTACAAAAGGCTAAAGGAGGGATAAAATAGTTTTTATTCTTAATGGGTTATCTGTCAGTGTTTGTTCCTAAATTAAGAAAGGATACATTCTTACTAGACATTCACTCCGGTTTGACCACCTTGATGCCTATTTTAGATATGCCTGCAGGTAATTATAGTTCGTACTATTCTTAAGAAATATGTTTTGGGCCTGGGATAGTGGCACATGCCTTTAATCCTGGCACTTTCTCTGTGAGTTCAACGCCAGCCTGATTTACAAAATAAGTTCCAGGCCAGCTGGAGCTACAAGGAGACGCTGTCTCAAAAAGACAAAAAGAATGAGTTGAAAGTAGGCTCTCTTTTACATTTTAAATAGATAGGAATATTTTATCATTTTAATGCCAAAGAAATTGAGATTTACTTATTTTTAGCTATTATGCGATGCATTTTCCTCTAGAATAATTTTACATAGAAAACGATACAGAAACAACATGGCCTGCTCCCTATTTTGATGAACAAAGGTTTTCTGAATACTTGAAGGATACCCAAAACTTTATAATAATTTATAAACAGTTTGCTCTACTGAATTTCTTTCTAGGGTATTTGTAGACAGTAAAGAGTTCTGAAACTCCAGGCTTACCTACAACCTGAACATTAGAGATATTGTGTATCAACCACTGTTCTGATCATGCATTTTTATTTTCTTTAGCCTTCACGTGGTGTGTTTGAAGAAATGAAATATTTGGAGCTTATGATTGTTAATGATCATAAGACGGTAAGAATATAGAATCAATGTCTAATAGCTTACTAAAGAAAAAATATATTTTGCTTAGAGTTAATTATTGTTTTCTACTTAATAAAGTCAAGATATTTAGATACAAATTTTCTAGTGATTCTAAATGACTAATTAGTTTCTTGATGATAGATAATAGTTTTATAGACATTTTACATTTTAAAAAATTTCCCTCTGTTTAGTAGAGATTATAATGAATAGGTTTATCAATTTATATTTTTCACTTGTTTGCATTTAAAATTCTAGGTAAGGACATGGCCAGTTGGCTGTTTTGAGCTCTGTAGATCTAGCTTCAGTACGACTGCCACACTCTCAGACTTGTGAGGCCACTGGTTATTTTTGCTACAGTTATGCAATTTAATTCTAAAAATTGCATATGCTAAGAGTAGTTGATTTTGTGCAAATGGAATTGCATTTCTGGAAGGATTTTATGAAGATTAGAACCTTTGAAAAATATGCTTAAAAGTTAGATAAAGGTGAGACCCTTATGAAATAGTATAATAAAAAATTCAGGCATCATTAAGTCCTTGTATTTTAAGGATATTAGACTTAGATTAAGGAGCTACAGGACATGGTGGTGTCTCATGCTAAATTGACAACAAGAAATCCTATTCCACATAGCCCTGAACATTTATATTTCAAAAGGTTTAATGGTATATTTCAACTTTTGAGACTCCTACTTAACGGATGCTTAAATTTATTACAGTTAATTATTACATACCAATTCAGTTGTGCTGCCAATTATTTTTTCTATAGAATTCCTTTTATTTTTGTATGTAGACTTATTTTCTATATCAGCCTTTAAATACATTTCTTGATATATAATAAGAAGGAAAGTTTGTCAGAATTACCTACAAGTTAGGAGAGGGCTTCCCTCATAAGGAAAACCAAGTGTGGGGTAGTGATTAGAGATATGGAAGGCTTAAATATGAGTTTCTCAAGGGTACTAGTGAGGTGGCCATCTTCATCTGAACTGCTTTGTTTATTGGGCATTGAGATCTTCTTTCACCATCAAACAAACCTGTGTGGTTTGTTGTGCGGTGGTGTCTTTGGAAGCCTGAGTTTTCCCCAGCTTCCATTATACAAATGTTATAAAGGTAGCATAGATAAATATATATATATATATGTATATATATATTTATATAGATAAATAATTAAGATGCGCACTGTGCTGTTGAACATACAAAGGCCATAATCCTAAATTAGTAGTCAGCAGCATCAATTATTTTTTCCAAAGGTTTATTTATTGTCATTACTGTGCATGGACATGTGTGTGTATGAGAGGTCAGAGAGCAAGAGTGAGAGTGAGAAAAAGCGGGAGAGGGGAGACAGAGAGAGAGAGAGAAGCACCCTGTGTGCCAGTGTGTCTGTGGAGGTGAGAGGAGAACTTTGAGGAATTCATTCTTCATTCCACCATGAGTTCTGGGGGTTGAACTCAGGTTGGCAGGCTTATACAACAAACACTTTTATTGGTTAAGCCATCCTGCTGGTTCACATCAGTTTTCAAACCTTTTTGCTTGCAATTCCAAATTTATTGTTCTACTATAAATATATGGGAGATACCCAAGGCTGTCACTTAGAGAGTAGACTTCAGTAAGTACAAGACAGAATTCTTCATAATTTTTTAACATCACATTTGAGTTTGTTAATTTATTTTGGGGTGTCCTGGGGATTGAACACAGGGACTTTTGTGTGCTGGCATGTGCTGTACTCCCGATCATTAATCAGTCCCCTCTAAATTTACTTTTTGATTTTTTAAATATTTTTTTCATTCTTTAATTATGTGTATATGTACATGTCTCTGTGTGGGAATATTGTGAGGCTAAAAGTATATCAGATGATGCCCTGGGCTGCCGTTTTAGATGGTTATGAGCAACTCAGCATGGATGCTGGGAACTGAAATTGGGTGCTTTGCAAGATCAGTACATACACTTCACTGCTGAACCGCCTCTCCAGCCTCTGAATTTTTAACACTTTAAAATGGTAAGCATTCAGCTACTTTTAATCCCAGCACTTGGGAGGCAGAGGCAGATCTCTGTGAGACTGAGGACAGCCTGGTCTACACAGTAAGTTATAGGCTAACTGGGGCTACAGAGAGACCCTGTCTCAAAAAAAGATAAACATTTAAATAATCCTAAATGATGATTTTATCTTACATGGCACTTTTCTTAGAAATATAATTTTCTACATAAAAACCTTTACTCATTATGCCATATATTTTGTTATAAAACTAACCTTATTTAGGCTTTCACATTTTTAAATTTATTTTAAAAATTGTATTAGTGTGTGTGTGTGTGTGTGTGTGTGTGTGTGTGTGTTTCTGTGACTGCAGGCATGGAGGTGCTGGTGCATGGTGTGAAGGTCAGAGTTGGTGGCAACAAGATAACGTCTACCTTGTTGAGGCAAAATCCCTTGTTTCAACTCTGCTCCAGATTAGCTAGCCTCGAAGCTTCTCAGTAGTTGCCCTCTGGCCTTGGCGAACTGAGATTTCAGATGCACGTCACTACATCTGTGTGTTTTACATGAGTTGTGGAAACTGAACTCAGGTTTTCAGGCTTGCAAAGCAAGTGCTTTACCTGCTGAGCCATCTCACCAGCCCACATTTTTTAATTAAAAAAAAAATCAAAAATTTAAAAATCAGTAAAATTTGGTTTCTTTATTTAGCTATAATAAAAATGGGTGAAAATGTATGTTCATGTGTCTTTCAACCTAGAAAAAAAAGAACTGTAACTTGTAATGGTAAGTTTTGGGGAATATATTTAAAAATGAATAAAAGCCTTGATTTTTGAATAATTTATGTCAGAATGTTTAAGATAGAATGAAACTACTTGAGAGATTTTTACCATTTAAAGTAATATTACATTGAACTAATAGAACTAAATATATTCCTTTTGCTTTAAGACCAAGTTACATTCTATTCTTTAATAGTCCCAAATAAATATTTCATTTTAAAGAGCAATTCTTAAAAATGTGTTAACCTTATTAAGACATGATATAGGTCTGAGGTGAGAGATATGCCAATTTTCCTGACTTAATTGCTATAGATTGTATGCATGTACTCAAAGGCCACATTCCACCCCAAAAGTAAGCATAATTACCATGTGTTAGTTACACAAATGTTAATAAAAATGTTAATGTGAAAAAGTTGAAAAAAGTCCTTTTTGAGGTATTCTTTTTATCAAATAAGGGGACTTCTTAACTATAATTGCTTCAAACACTTAGAAAATGAGTACGGAGAGCAGAATACCGACAATCACGGGCTAGGATAGCAATAAGTCTGTTAGCAATGTCTGGATATTTGCTCATGGACTTTAGCATAATCATCCCACGAGAGGACTCACCTTACAGTGTTTGTACTATACAAGGCAGTGGGATTTTATAATTCTCACCTTTGGGTTGAAAATAAGGTTTAACTTTAATTGTTTTCAAAAGGGCACATTTCTTAAGGGCTTCATTTATTCAGGAAATGAAAGCCAATTTGCCAGTTTAAATGGAAATGGTTTTCAGTGATCATAAAATGTGAAGGTAAGTTTTATCATAAATGGAGCTTGCACATTTTTCTTTATTTGCCAAATTAGTTCTCATTCATGCAGGAAATGGAAACATTTTGCCTGTATTTGCATTCAAGCTTACCTCTAATATTGGCTGCCTGAAAAACTGCACCTATCGTATTTTGAACAAGCGGCCCATTATCAGTGGCTTTCAATTAGAAAGAAAAAAAAAATCTTTCAAATTTGTAGAAAGCATCTTAGTACCTAGCGGGTGGAACCTAATTTGTGAGCAATTATAGCTTGATAAGAGTCTGCAAACATTTCTTTGAGCTGCTTAAGCTAAAAATAAATATTAAAAACCTTCTAATAAAAATTGGTTGAGATACTTTAAAGCAAGTGTTTTGCTTACATTACTGCTGAGTTATTAAGTATCAGCCAGTAAGTGCAAATAAACGATGACTCAAATATTTTTCAATTAAAACCTCATTTATTTTTTCTTACCTAAAAATCACTGTGTTTTTAATCTATGTAACAAACTACAAGTTCTCATCAATAATTCTGACTTGTTGAGATATATAATAAATAATAGTTTATAAGCTCTTTCATAAAAATTGTTATCTGAACAAGTTAACCTCATGTTCCAGCCTATAGGCGAGCAGACTTCTGAATTTCAGCCACATGATCTGAGATAACTTATTTGAGGATAATAAAGCTCATTACATAGACTTCTGAAGAGTGGACTTTGGTGGTAGAAGCACTTGATGTTCCTGACCTACCTCTCCAGCCTTGGTCTGCCCTTCTTTTCTTCTCTTAGCAGCATTGAACACAGCCAACTATTCTTTTTTTTTAAGCTATTTTATTCCCCTTCTGATTTCTATGACACCACTCAGAAGAGCGTGTTAGATCCCTTGGAACTGGAGTTGCAGATGGTTGTTAGCCACCGTGTGGGTGCTGGGAACTGAACCCGGGTCCTCTGCAAAAGCAGCCAGTGCTTTTAACTGCTGAGCCATCTTTCCAAGTCCCCGTCTCTGCTATTTCTCCTCTTCTTTATCTGATTTCTAGAATTATGTGTGAGGGTGTCCACTCTCCACCCACCCTCTGGCTTGGTTCAGGGCTCTATTGAATGCTCTTTGAGTGACTCTTTCTAGTTTCAAGTCTTTAAATCTGTGACTCTCTGCTTTGGAGCTCCAGACTTCTGAGTTTCACACCCAGGGAACCAAGTGCAGACTTGACAACTCTGTTTCGGTACTGAATAAGCAGCTCACATTTATTTCCTCTAAGTTACAGTTCTAAGTTCCTTTGATGGTTCAGGTGTGTCCTCTGTAATTCATGTGTTGGAAGCAGTCCCCAGATTCACATGGCAGTGGTATTCAGAGGCAAGGCTTTGGGTAGTTACTAGGATTAAATGAGGAGAAAAGCAGTATCATGATTTTTATATCTTAAATAGTTTTATTATAAAAGATACGATTGCTTTAATAATTATAGTTGAGGACAAATTTCAAAGACTTCTCAGTGGTAAAAATCTGAATCATTTATTTCACTTATGTTTTTCTTTTTCCTCATGGTTGTAAAAATAATAGCTTCATGGAGCAGTAGTGAGCATGGCATTCCTGTGGTAGAATGCAGTCTTCAGATGTCCTTTTGTTATAGATACGTACACCACCCCTTGGTGAAAATGCAGTCCTTCAGTGGGGAGGGGCAGGGTGCAGTTAACTGGTAGAGCATCTGCTTAGTATGCACGAAGTCTTGGGTTCTGTCTCCTGAACTACAAAATAAAACAGTCCCCAACTCCAAACAGACAGACAAATGCCCCCTGATGTTATAAGACAGGGCCTTGCTATGTGGTACAGGCTGATCTTGAACTCCTGGGTCCAAGTGATTATTCCATCTCAGGTCCCCCTGTGCTGAGACTATAGCAATGCCTAGTCCAGATAATATATGCCATGATTTGGTTATTAACTGTTTAAAATAATTGTAAACAATCATTAACTGCCAGCTTGCTTCCTTTGACCTTTTGTCTCTTCTTTGGCTTTGATCAACCAGAAGTAATTAAAGGCTTCATTTAGGGGTGGCATCCTTAGGAGAAATGAACTAAATGCATGACAAATACTTCTCTGTTGTGGACAGTGTGTGAGGTGTGGTGTAAAAGAATGTTCTTGACTCATACATAGCCTTAAGCTTAAAGTGAGGAAAATGTCCAATGGACACAGATTTGGGATCTAAAATCTTTATATCTGGTAAAGACTCATTTCAGTGAAAGGGAAAAGAAATTAATAGGTAGACATTAAGACTAAATTAGAAACTGACTTCTCCGGGACAGGGTTTTCCACACAGATTCCTGTAGACCCTTCCTGTTCCCTGGAACATGGTGGGTATTTGAGTTTGCTATGGGGGTTTGTGTTGCCGGGAGAGAAGAAAGCACAACACAGTCTCTAATACGGCACAAACCAGTATCTGTATCTTGATTCTCATTTCTAGCGTCTCTAAGAGATTTCTGCTTTTACAGAATTTTGATACTTACCATCAAATAGGATTTGGCAGTGACTGGTACATCTTCTTTTTCCCCAGTATAAGAAGCACCGCTCTTCTCATGCACATACCAACAACTTTGCCAAGTCTGTGGTCAACCTTGTGGATTCTGTGAGTATCCTGATTTTCTTGAAACTTAAAAAAATCAAAATGGCATAGTCTCTCTCTGCTCATCGATTATGCTAGCAATTTCTTGGATGAAGTAAAATTGCAATCCCTAAGTTCTTCTGGTGGAAAAGTCATAGGCTGGTGAGCTTCCTCCAGAGAAGTGCTCTGTGTGCTTCAGAATCCCCAGTATGCATTAGCATTGCTTCCTTCTTTTAGGCTTATTGACTTTCATTAATTATCATTTTAATTGTATGTATCTGTGGGGTCCATTGTGATAATTTGATACATGTGAGCAGTGTCTAATGAGCAAATCAGAGTAGCTAGCATTGCCATCTCCTTAAACAATAAGAAATTTTTATTAATCCACAGTAATTGTACAGCATTGCCTCTGTTATTACCAAAGTCCACGGGGGACAAAAAGTGATGGAGAAAGACTAAAAGGACTGGAAATTATACTCAGCACATGAGACTTTGATAATAGCAGCTGGAACTTTGCTTAAATATTTTGTGTAAGAAGAAAAATACTCATAGATCAAGATAGCAAAGCTTACAGGATATAATAGATGATGTTTTTAAGAATATGTGTTTATTATTTTAGTTCTCCCACATTGGACTGTTTCAGACTTAATTTCTAGCTTTTGAGATGATAGAATTAGATGCCATTTCCGCATAAAAAACCAATTTGAATGAATGAAATCTGTGCCTCCTTCAAAAGGTTCTGACTCTACAAATCTTCACTATTGACATGGTTTTTTCCTCCTGTCACTTTATAAGTTATAAAGAATGATTGTTAAAATTTTCTTTGTGTTTCCTGCCTTAGGTAGAAACTCGATAGATCTAAATATTATGCATTATATTCCAATAAATAATTCAATTTGACTAGCATAAATTAATTTATATATTCTGCTGTGAAGTGCTATTTTGTTAAGCTAAATACATTTTTATCTTGTATTTATTATATGGTCCTTCTCAACTCTGAAAAAAAGTCCTTTTTATAAATTGCCAGGCATCTAAATGTTATTTACTCCAAGGAGCTGCCTCTTTTCTGCCTTTTAAACAGCCCCAAACCACTCATCATGTAAATATTCATAACATATTTTATGCACCTAGCATATGTTATGTGCCTGGTAGGCACAGCTGACAGAATTGTAATATGAGTTGATGCGCATAGAATATGTAATATAAAATTAAGGTTGAACCCCTGAGAGCCGGTTTACATCTGCCTCATTACTTTTCTTTAATTTCAGCTCTTGTCAATCTGCTCAGAGGAAAGCTATAACTGAATATGGAAAAGAGAATCTTAAACACATCTTTTCCCCTGCAAAAGCTATTTATTAGGGAGCGTCTCTGTGTTAGTCACTTCTGCTTGATTGAATAGAATCATACTTAGCAAAATTTAATTTTTATTTTGTGTAACCATATATGGTTCTGGAGCTCATCATTCAAAGCAGAGCAATATTACCCTTAAGTCACCTTTGTGTAAAATCATTATAGCTTCAGTCTGAGGATAGCATCCTTATCAGTGTCTTCAAAAATCATTCATTTGTCCTCTTAGTTTGAAAGTGGGACAAAGTGGCAGCTGTCATTGAAGTTGCTTAAATGTGTGAATTATTTAGTTATTTGGCCAGAGGTAGGGAAAGAACAGAAGAGAAAGATTAATATGAAGGATGCCACTCTGTGGTGAGGGTGAGATTGTTAACACAGCTTGCTCTTTTCTTTCTTTGGCCTCCAATCCATAATTCTCAGAGCTATTATATAACATGGCAAGTTGGCCATATCATCCAGTGAAACATCCCAGTCCTGCTAGGAGTAACTGGTCATATTGCACATCGAGTTGCTGTGTTAGACTCCAGCTTACTACCGCCTATGGGCTTTGCAAAGGAAAGGCCCTGGCAAGGAAAACTTGACATCCCTGTATCTTTGTTATCTGTCCCCAGGCAGCTAAAGATGCTGATGTGAAAGAGGACATAATCTTCAGGAGAGTAGATGAGACAAGACTGAATTCTGTGTTTTTTTCTTTCTTTCTATATTTTGTCTCTTGGAAAAGAGAAAAGAGAAAAAAAAAGCAGATTCTCTATGATGAGCTAATTCTGACCCCATGTTCTCTCACCTCCTCCTTCCTGTCCTTCCACTGGCTGACTCACTGATCATGCATGTTTGACCCAGTGTTTTCCTCCTGCACCTGTCCTGTTGTATACCCTCAGATTTACAAGGAGCAGCTCAACACCAGGGTTGTCCTGGTGGCTGTAGAGACCTGGACTGAGAAAGATCAAATTGACATCACCATCAACCCTGTGCAGATGCTCCACGAGTTCTCCAAGTACCGCCAGCACATCAAGCAGCATGCCGATGCTGTCCACCTCATTTCGTATGTGCTTCTTCAGGCCTTCCTGGCAGTTTTTGGCTTGATATTTGTCTTTTTTGCTTTATTGTATTTAAGTTACATGTCAGAAAATGGTGACTTCTTCAGGGTTGCTCGTCTCTGTTAACCGAGATAGAATCCTAGTGCTGGGGTACTTGGCTCCATATCCATGAATTCTCCTGTTAGAGCACAGAACTTCCATCCTTAGGGCCAAATCACAATCCAAGATGCTCCTGGGACTCAAACCCTCATTACGGGCAGCAGGAATGCCATACAGGAAGGGCAACAGGGCACACCTTCCAGCTCAGTCAATTTCTTTAGATTTTCAGGAAAGCAGATTTCCTGAAAGCTTGCATGTCTCAGCTTTCATGGCCACACCTAGCTGTAGGAAGTCCAGGTAAACCACTGAACACAGGTGAGCTTTTGTCACTAAGGAGGAAGGGAACCACTGTACTTGTGCTATTTCTCTCCCCTACTTGTGGCAAAGCTGTTTTCAGATTTCCTCCCTAGTTCTGGCCTGGAATCAAACCAACCAATTCATTCATCGTCTTTACCTGTTCCTGCCCTTCCCCCTCAGACTTGATCAACTTACAATAATCAGCAATAGGTATTTGCTGGTAGAAATTTATGGAATTTATGACAGCATAGATTGAAATATATTTAAAATTCAGTTCTTAGTCAGGCATGGTGATGCATGCCTATAATCCCAGCACTTGAGAGGCAGAGGCAGGCAGATCTCTATGAGATCGAGGCCAGCCTGGTCTATATAGTGAGTTACCGGGAGACCCTGTCTCAAAAAGACAAACATAAATAAATAAATAAATAACTTTCTAATTTCCTGGTGGAAGGTAGTTTTCAGGGTGCTCAGTGTGGGTGAGTAGACATGTTTGGGGAGAGTTTATGTGGTGTTTTCTAACAATACTTTGTCTTCCTAAGGCGTGTGACATTCCACTATAAGAGGAGCAGTCTCAGTTACTTTGGGGGCGTGTGTTCTCGCATGAGAGGCGTCGGTGTGAATGAGGTAAATTTCATGTTTCCTTTCAGTAGAACTTGGTCTTTGTGGCTCTTCCCTTTCTTCCTAAAGATCCAGTTTGTATGTACTTCTCACACATGTTTAGAATGATGATATGGAAAATGTAGCATCAGTTGTTTCAATCAGGAAATAGAACCCAAATCATTCCTTTGGGTTCATAGTGGTGTCTTTGGGCAGCAGAATAGTAGTTTTGCATATTTGTCAGGTAAATGTAGTGGAAAATTGGCTCAGAGATTTTTAGGCCTGTATAGATGAAATGTTAAGCTTTTATAAACTTACCCTTTTCTCCTAACTTTTTTTGTAGCTTTAATGCTCTCTTGCTCATATTAGAGCTAACTTATTTAAACCAAAAGTTTAATTATTCAAATCCAAAATTGTATATTTTCTTCTATGTAAGTATTTTACCTATATGCTTTCTACTTAATTTTAGTATGAATTAAAACAAGTATTTTCTCAATCTTATTGTTTGAGTTTTGATACCTTAATTTTTATAAAGAAAGTTCTTAGTTGGCAAAAACATCCCAAAGCTGTTAGTCATTTTTTTTCAACAATATCAAAATCCTAGTCAATACTGGGATAGTTTGTTGTTTTTTGACACAGGGTCTCCTGTAGACCCAGCTGGCCTGGAACTTTCTATGTAGGCCAGGTTGGCCTCCACCCCACAGAGATCCACTTGCCCCTGCCTCCCAAGTCCTGGGATTAAAGGCATGTACCCCCATGCTTGGCTACAATGTTTTATCAGGTTAGCCATCATTTAGTGGGGAACCTTTCTTGATGTATTTACACTAAGTAGAGTTTATTCTTGGCTTGTAATGAGTTGAGTTGAAGCACAGTGTTTTCACTATCCATGTTAAAGCTTCATGTTCTGGAAGGTACCACACAGGGCAGAGGCCTTTTCTGCCCCTTGGGTCCAGCTGCAAAGGAGAAGTAATCAGAAGAATATGCTAACTTTAGATTTTGTGAGACTCTACTTAGAGGATTGATGATATATGGCAACAATTAAGAAATAATAACTAGCTTTGTACACTCTCTCAAATGTTTCCCACACACTTTCAACTCTGAAAACCAGTATGGTCTTCCAATGGCAGTGGCACAAGTGTTATCGCAGAGCCTGGCTCAGAACCTTGGAATCCAGTGGGAACCTTCTAGCAGGAAGCCAAGTATGTTCACTGACCTTTTTATTCAAGTTCATGTGCCATTCTGTGTAATGCATGTCCAGTCATTAAGAACTTTTCTTTCCTATGTGACTGTAGTTTAATTATGGTGTGACTTTTTTGTGTAAAGAATTGAGTACCTTGAGGTAATTATTAAACCATTTTGGGTTGAAGATATTTCTCTTTAAAAACCCATATACTCATACCCAGCTTCTCAAGGCATGAGTCAGATCTTTCTTACATCACAGAAGCCTGGGGTGAGAGGTGGTGAATGCTCTCTTTTGGGCTCTAACCAGTTGAGAATAGACACAAAAATGCCAGATGCAGCTTCATGGCAAGTTTTTTTTAAAGGTACACTGGACTGGGAAGGAGCTGAGAGCTAGAGTCAAAAAAGGAATTCATGTGTATGTGACAGTTCCATTTACCTATGTAGTGAAGTCCAACCAAAAGCTGGAGAAGACTGCCTCCAGATAGAACCTGCTGCTGGCCTTTTAAGGTTAGGGTGGGGAGGAAAGGAGAAAAGTCTCCCTGGTACAGACGCAGGTCCAAGAGGGAGTCCATGCCTTACCTTTCAGAGAGAAATCTTGTTTCATGAAGCAAGGTGGATGCCTCCTGAGGAACGATATACTTGTTCATCTCTGACTGTCACATGTGCACACACATGTGCATGTGCCACACATGTGCACATCCACCCTCCCCCACTCTCCCACACTGGGCCCACAACTTTCTTTATATATGATAGGGAAAAAATGAAGAGAAGAACCCACCACAAATCAACAGTATGTCAGTCTCTGGTGTCTGGTTAAGTTTTATGATGGTTATTTAGTAAGTGATCAGTTACCTACTATTTTAGATTCCCGTCTTGTGAAACCTTTTAGCATAGTGTTCTGCAAGTCTCTGACTGATCCTGGCATTGACTTCAGCAAATTGAATTCCCTTCTCTAATTGCTTTTTGTCTGAGGGACTTTGGTAATAATGTATTGAGTTTATAGAGCATACCCAGCATGCCATTTGTGTGAACCCCAGAACCATTCTGGGAGACAGGCAGGGAGACATTGCTCCCATTTTAGAAGCAGAAAACAAACCCAAGAAATGCCCAGTCACTTGTCTCCAAGACTCTTTCACATAGTAGAATATAGAGTAGGATCCAGACCTTCCTATTTCTAGCTCAAAGTATTTTTTAGTAAACATTGGAATTTAGGAGCCCAGTTGAGTTGCCCCAGCTAAAGAAATGAACAGAGGCACATTTTTGTTTCTTAGGAAGTAACCTATACTTCTGGAAAGGACAAGGAACTATTGATCTAAAGGAGTTAAATGGGTCATTACCCTGCATATCTCTTTGAGACAGTACTGGTATTAAGAAATTTTTGGAGGAACTATAGTACACACTGAAGCTGTGACTTTTTGTTTCATTTTGTTGCTTTTACTGTTTTCACTGGACTAGAATGTGACTGCACAGAATCCTGGGGCGGCTGCATCATGGAGGAAACAGGGTGAGTTTGCATTGCTCTTGCATTTGATATGTGTCTTTTGCAAATTGCTGCATATATAATAATTAGAGACGCACTCTCTCAGGTACTGGTCTTTTAGGCTGAGCACTTAGTATAAATTCAATAATTAATTGTCTGATATTTAAAAAATGACAGTGCTAATTCACTTTATTTTAATTTTTAATTCCTGGTTGGTGATAAAAGTAAAATATATTAGCTCCTTCTATTTATTAACCCTTACAGGAAGCACGTGACTAAAAGTTTCTAAGTTTAGGGGAGGCATGAATGTTTTAGTACACTTAGAATGAAAGCTGGCTGTCTACCTGAAGCAGTCAGTAAAATCAATCCAGCCATCAATTTACATTTTAAGGAACTTAGAATACATATGTTTATGGTAATAAAAGCTGTAGCATACTGCTTATAGAGTCAGCAAGCTTTTTTTTCTTTTCCATTAAGTCAAAGTTACCATGTTGAAATGAGAGCGTCTTCAAGTGGCAGACAACTGAACATTCACTCACCATCTTCTCTTTTCTTTTATGGAAACTTCTGAAATTAGAGTAGTAGCGTTATAGCTTCAGTGAACTGAGGCTTGGAAACAGAGACTGTTTCAAAGAGACTCACTCCTGCCTCATGCGAACTACCGTATCAAGGCCTTCAAAGCTGTAGCCCCCTCCTAGTAGATGTGAGAGATTTCCTTACTGCTGTGTATCTTACTGTCTTTGCTCATGCCAGACGCCTGCACATCAGCAGTTTCTGGTTCTTCCCTGGCCTGAGCCTGGTTGCCAAAGGTGTCACCTACACCTACAGGACCCCTATTTCTTCCATCAGACCCTGGAGAAGAAGGTTTGCATAGTTAGTCACTGTCCCTGTGATTTCAGAACATTTTTCCTAGAAATATGGTCTAAGCTTGAAACTCTGGCCTTTCCCGGCCACATTACTTGTGCTCCACAGTTGAGTCAATTATGACTTGCACAGGCTTAATGATTGCTATATAGAAATAGCACCATTCATAATATGGGTGTTGTATGGTGGTGTTATTCTTTTTTAACTTCTCATTCTCTAAATGAGTTTTTGGATTGACTATTCTAGGACTGAAGTTAATGTATATTTTTCAAGTATATATTTTTTATATACTACTTGTGAGAAATCACTGTCAATAGAAGTGCGTTTTACTTGTGTAAGTAACCTCAAATATCAGAATACTAAAACTATTGTATTATATCCTAGATTGACCTCTTAGGTAAGGCTCTATTGCAAACGTTCCAGAGGAATCAATGTGTATGATTAAGCTTAACCTTGATGGTGTGTATAATATTCTCCGTGTACTCACATAGAGGCTTTAATTTGATGGAGTAAATCAAGAGAGGTTCATTCTGTATTCCTGCTAAATCATGAATATTGCTTAATAATTGTACTTGAAATGAAGAATGAGGCGCTATTGCTCATGGGAGCGTTCCCTAATTCTCTTTTTACTGTGGATATATATGCTGATAACGTATGTATGTATGGTCCAGCACAACCTTTAGGGCTTTCTCATTTACTTAAATTTGGATTGTTGAAGCCTGAATAATAGTCTTTAATAAATAGATCTTCTCAACTTCCTCCTCCCAAAGCAAAGCCTAGTAGGCTCATGAACCCCTTTTATTCAGCACAGAAACAAAAGATATTATGGTAATAAAATTACCTTTATTGCCTTTATTGATACATAATAAATAAAAATAACTAAACTTTAAAATATAGTATCGATTTAAGGTTTTATTGTGAATCTTTTAAACTACATGTTTCAAGACAGGTTATAGGAAGCTTGACTACTGTGGAGTTATAACCAAGCCCTTGGTTCTGTGATTGTTTTTATATTTCTTTTATTTACATACTCCATCCTACAAACTTAGCAATTTGAACCTAGGTGTCTTGTCTACATTTGTATAGAATCAGCTACACCCAGAGTGAACTTTTTGTTTTAATTCAGGGTCTTAATTTTCTTCTCTGATGACTGCTTTTGTTAAATTATTTACATAATTGGTTCTTGTTTCTTCAGGGTATCCCATTCTCGAAAGTTCTCAAAATGTAGCATTTTGGAGTACAGAGATTTTTTACAGAGAGGAGGTGGAGCCTGTCTTTTCAACAGACCAACAAAGGTTAGTAACTTAGAAAGTAAAATAATTTCTCCAATTTTTAACAGAGGAAATGTGCCAATATCAGATATTTCTCTCAGAAAGCAGGTTTCTTGTCAGACAGATTAATATAGTTACAAGCAGGACATGGTAGTTCATATCTATAATCTCATACTTAGGAGGCTAGGGCAGGAGGATTGTTAGTGGGAGGTCTTGACTACATAGGTAGACAGTTTCAAAAAAAAAATCTCCAAACAAACAAAAACAAAAGCCCCCCCCCCTTTTGAGATAGGGCCTCATTCTTGAACTCAGGAAATTGTCTCAGTTTCCCAGATGTAAGGATTTTAGGTGGATCTACCATTCTCATCACCAAAAGATGTTTAGTTACAAAAATATTTAGCATGCTGAAGATGGATGGGTCTTATTTCAAAGAAGATCAACTGTAAGGTGTTCAGTAACCCCTACCACCCCACCAAACCCCTCAGAATGCAAAAATTTTATAAACAAAGTATTTTCAAAATTTCTGTGTTTGAGTTTTCACCTTGCTGCTAAAAGGTAGGGAGTTAGAATTTTTAAAATATGACTTGAGTCCATTCTCTGTTAAGAACATCATTTATTCTTGACATTTTCCCTAGAGACTCAGTTTCTTCCCCTTCCTCATCTACCCCCCTCCCCGCCCCCAGCCCATTCCCTTCTCCAGTTCTATGGAGAGATCTGATGCCCTGCAGGAAACATTACTAATGTTAGCCAACTAAAAAGTACACTCAGGTATTTCCAGTTGCCACAAATACTCTAAGGATTTCTATTACACAGTCTCTTTCCTCCGGGAAGTCCATGCCCTCATTGACATCTCATCAGTGTGTATAAACAATGTTGCAATCCCTCACCCACAAATTTAAAAAAAACTGTACATTTCTAGAAGTGGTTTTACACATTTTCAAAAAATACATCTGTCAGTAAAATTTCTCCTAAATTGAAATCTTCATTTAGTCCTCATGGTATAAATGTTTGTAACTCTTACTGCAGAAACATTCAGTTGTTTGATATGAGACATGCCCCAGACCCCTTGACACAGAACATGGCCAATCATTCTTGCTCAAATCCAGCAAAGCCAGAATTCCCAAACTCCCTCACTAGAACTTTTGCATACGGCCCCAAGGACCTATTGCAGTGTGTTTGGAAATAAAGTTGCTCAACATACGAAAAGGCAGTGTCAGTACTAATTGACAGATGGTATTGAAAAATTGAACATGGAAAATTTCACATTTCCTTTAAAATATACCTTAGGAGTTTGAGTTCATTTGTATAGAAAATGTCAACTCTGCAAATTGAGAGAGCAGAGGATGATATCATGTTAACCTTTCTAAAAAGGAATCAGTGACTAATCCAAAAAACTGATAGACTAATTTATTCCATACCCTCAATTAAGTAATACTGCTGAAGCCAGGTAATGGCAGCTTGATATCTGACATATGTGTAAAACTGTGGAAAAAGAACTGAGACTTTTAAAGTGACCTTACATTATTAAAACAGGCTGCCTGCCTTCCATGGCATTGATCTCCAGGCACCAGAAACTAGAATGCTTCAAAGCATTTGAAATGGGTGAAATAGTACAAAAGAACTAATGTGAGCCACTGGCAGTTTTGAACTGCAATGTGCATGGTTAGTTTTACCTGCCTTCTAGCATCAGCTAATTATAAGCATAATGCTTGAGGGAAAAAAAAAAAACCACTTGCTTATTTGGAAAAGCTAAGGTTTCTAGTGTGTGCACAAAGATCCATCGTTGTGTTTCTCAGATTACCTGCTAGCAGGAAGAAAATTATTCCACTAACTTGGGAATTCCATAAAAATAATTATGTATACATATTTGATTTCAAAAGTTAGAGAATCAGTTTTCTTTTCAAACTACAAGTTACAATGGTTAAAAAAGAAGACCTGTGGATTCCAGAGGAACAGTTTATATGCATGTGTCAAAGAACTCTTTTCTTCCCAGATTGCTTTTAGTCAACCAGTGTAGGAATAGGCATGTGTTACTTCTTATTTTCACATTATGTGCATATTTTCTGTGCTGTAGAAAATGACCCAGTTGCCATGATTCCCATCTGGTTTGAGATAGTGACCCATCTCAGCAAGGAGAAAGACCCAAAGAAGGAAAGGATGGGAGGCCTGGTGTCAAATGTCGGTCATGTCCCTGCCTGGTCCCTTTTCCATTTTCTTCTGCCCATTTATCAACGTAGCACAGAGATTTAGACTACTGACTCCTACCCAACTAGTCTGGAAATTTTTCTTGCTCCTTATGATAGTTTTTCCTTCTTGGAAGTGGAAGAAGGACTATGTCATCTCTCGATGGACTCAGTGGATGGCGACGGCTGCCCGTGCAGGCTGTGCGCAGCTGCTGAGGCGGACTTGCTCTCTTGTTCATGGCTCTGAGTATTTGTAGGATGTGCTCTTTAGTTTTTAGCCAGGGTGGTGGTCATACCCTGAGACTCACCCCAGGCAATAGGAATTAGACTCCTTTGTCATAAGTAAACAACAGCTTCACTGATCGATCAGTTTACAAGACTGTTCATCCATTAGCAAGTTCGTGGCACCACTAGGGTAGAATAATCTAAAAATTTAATTTGGGGCTGGAGAGATAGCTCAGAGATTAAGAGCACTGACTGTACCTGCAGAAGACCTGTACCCACATGGTGGCGAACAACCATCTGTAACACCAGTTCCAGGAAATCTGATGCCCTCTTCTGTCCTCCATGGACACTGCACAACATGGTGCACTTATACACATGCAGGCATAATACTCATACACATGAACTAAAAATAAATAAAATTTAAAAATCAACTGTTTTGTGACTAGAGCAGTTAAGAGATTTCTCTGTATTCATGCTTATTATTTAATATTATTTTTTCTTTATTAAACCAAACTAAGTATTAAGAAATCGAATATGCACACAGTTATCTTTTTGAAATTCTCAAGTTACTGAATTAATTCCTTTCCACAAGTAATTTGAGAACCTCTGTGGTGGATCTGTATGTACATACCAGAACCTTAAGTGAGATATTGCCGATTTCTTTCCAGTGGGAGTGATGGATTTTTATTTCTAGTAGCATTGTTTTCAAACTTCATTTGCATTTCCTTGATCGTATATTTCATGTATGGCTGTAACTGACTTTATTTGTCTTTTTGACAATTTTTATGTCTTCCCAGTCGCTTTGAGTCAAGTCAGCAAGTCTTATTGGCAATGCATTTTAGCTCCATTAGCAAATATGGAAAGTGATCTATTTCTTTTGGCAGCTTATCTCCATAAAAAGCAACTCTAATGTTAGAGCTTGCCTCTCAAGCCCACCACCAGGGAAATCCCCAAGAGATATCACCTCTTTCAAATATGTTTAGAGAAGTGTTCTTAGTAAGTGAACAGTGTTTCCCACACAGATACCATATATAAGATGCCATAATAATAAATCAAGGGGCTGTACAGATGACTCGGTGGTTAAGAGAGCTTCCTGCTGCTCTTGCAGAGGACCAGAGTTTGGCTGCCACATCAGGTGACTTGCACCTACTTGTAACTCCAGCTCCAGGGGGTCTGATGCTCTTTTTGGCCTCCATGGCTACCCACATGCATGTGTGCACATATACACAAATAAAAAAACTAACTTAAAATAATAATAAACCAGGGAATCATATGACAACAGGTGACAGGACCATGCATGTGGCCAGGTTGGTGTGTTGGTTTTCTTTTCTAAGTTAAAATGTTTTTATTTTCATTCTCTAATCTCTTTTAGCTCTTTGAGCCCACAGAATGTGGAAATGGATATGTCGAGGCTGGGGAAGAATGTGATTGTGGTTTCCATGTGGTAGGTATAAGAGACTGTCTCTGCCTTCACTGCGGCTCTTCCTGGGCACTAACAAGGACAGCATTACTGAGCAATGCCATCATTTATCATGGGCTCACTGCTCTTTTTTTTCCCCTGCTCTCTCTGATCAATGCTTCATCCAAGCTCAGACACGTTAGAATTAGTCATGTCCTTACGACCTTGTCTGAAAAGCCTAATGGATTGTTCTAATCAAATCCCCGACCTCTTAAAAATTAATTCAGACCTCTTCTTCATCTCAGGCAGCTTTTACCAAATCGTGACCATTTTCCCAGGCTCTGTGTGATTTTTTTTCTTTTATAGAACAAAGTGGAATATTAAGAAGTAACAGAGTTAAGCAGAGCTGGGGGTGCCTGCTAACAAACAATCGCACCCGTGGGAGATCAGTCTGCTGAGAGTGTGGCAGAAAGAGTCTGTCATCATTTAAAGTGATTGATTCCTTCCCAAAATGTTAGTGTATTGTTGTTTATGGAAATTTCCTCATCTGAATGATGATGTATAGGCTGCACATGGAGGGAATGCTGAATGGGCAGTGGTGAGGTTCCTGGGTTTCTCACATGTGCTGTCTTCTTTAGGAATGCTATGGACTATGCTGTAAGAAGTGCTCGCTCTCCAACGGGGCCCACTGCAGCGATGGCCCCTGCTGTAACAATACCTCGTGTCTTGTGAGTTCCCTTGCAGTTTCCTCTTTATCCTCATTCACAGATTAACCAAATGTCTCAGTATGTCTGTTGAGCTTTGTATGACTTTTCACAAATTTGTTCATATTAAATTGGCAATACTGTAGAGTCAGTAATTCAACCCAACTTCTGTGGGTTATAGTGTTTACTTTTTCTGTTATTCACTCTCTATGGTCCTACCTCCAAAGTCTCCTTTAGAGAAGACATCTGACTGCTTCAAAAATAAACAGAGTTGCTCTACTAGCACAGAAGAGTCAGATTAAATCGTTGAATAGAAGAGGAACAATTCCTTTGGTCCTTTAGATAATATGACCTAACTTTAAAACATTTCTTCAAAACTTTCCTAAATTTGATTTAGACCCAGGATGTAAAAGCTAATGCACATATTTTCCTACTTGGCTTTTTCGAATCTTCTATAAAGTCAGGAAAGCCAGGTAAGTTCATACTTAGGTATTTTCGTATGTGGTTGTGTGTGGTTTGTGTGTGTGTGTGGATGCAGAATCCCCCACATTACAGTGACTTCTAGTTCCTTTTAAAAAATCATTTTTCTATTCCTTTTTCTCATATATCAGATCCACAATGTTTCTGATCACCACAAAATTACATGATTTTATTACTTTTTAAATACCAAGGAAAGTTATACATCCTTGTATTCTAGAAGATTCTAGCTTAGTTTGTATTTGCTTCAGCCACCTACCAAATGATAAGTTGCTTGTAACTGATGGGCCTTCATATTTTTCCCACCCATTGCCAGACAAACAAGATGCTTTGCTTGTCATTGGCACCAAGGATATCACTGAAGGTGATTTGTATGAATTCATTGTGATTTCTTGTGTATATTTAGCTAAAGCAAGATTAATATTCAATCTGAATTATTGCTGATTATATATTAGTCCTTCAGATAAATCTTTTTTTATACTTTATTATTTTTATTTTATGTATATGACTGTATTTCCTGCATGTATGTAAGTGTACCTGTGACATGCTTTGCCCATGGATGTCAGAAGAGGGCATTAGATCCCCTGGAATTGGAGTTACAGATCATTGATAGCTGTTATGTGGGTATGGGAAAACAAACCCCGGTCCCCTGCAAGAACAACCAGTGCTCTTAACTTCCAAGCCATCTCTCCAGCCTCTTCAGAGAAATCTTTAATGTTCAACAGTATTTTGCTCCCGTGTGTTAAGCCAAAGCAATGTTTCTTCCTTATCTAATTTCTATCACAGTATTTTCCTACTACCATACTGGGATACAGTGGATTTTGTAATCTGCAGCTAATACCTGTTTGATGTCCATCTTTAGCATCTTCCTTGTAGAATGGGCATCTGAGCTTTGTTTCTACCCTGCAACTATTTTACTAAGTCATAAAATAGGGTTGGTGATGATTGTGAGAAAGCATAAGAATTGTTAGTGAATTTAGGAATGATAACTTTTTGGAATAGCAATTGATACTAGCTCCTAAAATCTGGTTTTGATCTGCAGTTTCAGCCACGAGGATATGAATGTCGGGATGCTGTGAATGGCTGTGACATCACTGAATATTGTACTGGAGATTCTGGCCAGGTACGGAAAACACATTTTAGTTACTGTACTGTATGGTATACATTTTAAAGCTTTCAGTAGGGACTACATGTGTGAACCTGTTTTGATTTATTTATTTATCTTTGTTTTCT
This sequence comes from Eospalax fontanierii, assembly GCA_035773235.1. Lineage (NCBI taxonomy): Eukaryota > Metazoa > Chordata > Mammalia > Rodentia > Spalacidae > Eospalax > Eospalax fontanierii. The sequence goes on along the minus strand of CM069530.1, from coordinate 30,950,382 downwards.
TGTTATTTCTAGCTATCTAACACTCTTGCTGAAGTAAAATTTGACACAGTATTTTGGGACCTGTATCTCTTTTTTCTCGTCCAAATTTCCCCTTCATAAATAGTTCCCTTGGGGCTAGAGAGATGGCTCAGCTGTTAAGAGCCCTGGCTGCTCTGGCAGAGAACATGAGTTCAGTCCCCAGCACCTACATGGTGGCTGACAACTGTTTGTGACTACAGGTCTGGAGATCCAACACCATATTCTGGCCTCTGTGGGCATTGTATACATGTGGTGCACTTACATACATAACAGGCAAAACACTTATACACATAAAATAAAAATAAATAATAAAAATTGTTTTTTTATATGATTTATACTCAAGTATCTACCCCTCTCCCATCTTAAACAGTACCTTCAGAATTAGTACAGCATTGACGTTTGAAACAAATTTCTCTTAAGAGATTTTGGGTTGCGGGGGATGGTGTAGTGAACTCGGAAGCAAGTAGAGCTGCTGTGCTGCTGTAGCTGGGAGCAGGCTGCCGTCTTGGTCTCTGTCACTGCCTCTGTCCCCAGGCTGGTCCTGCTTCCTGGCCCCTGTGCTTTGGCATGATTTCCACATACTAAAATGATTGTAACAGTGTAATTAATATATTACCTTCTAGACCTCCCTTTCTGTGTGTGTGTGTGTGTGTGTGTGTGTGTGTGTGTGTGTGTGTATATATATATATATATTTTTTTTTTTTTTTTAACCACATGTTATTTTGCATCCTTATTTGCCATTCAAATGAACATCTGCCGAGTTACTTGCCAAGCACTGCTGCAAACTCCAGGTTACAACAGAAGGAAACATGGCTGTTCAGCTGTTAAGTCCTTGCTTTTGTGGAACTTGGGTCCTGCCATGTGCAGAAAGGCAAATAAGGAAGGAAAGGAAGGAAGGGAGTGTGGGAAGGAGGGAGGGAAATAGATAGAATAGACTAAGTCTCTGGGTAAAGGAGAACAGAATGGGGACAGTAGTTGGGACAGTCAGGTGGGTTTTCCTTGAGGAGGTACCCTGAGGTAGAGATAAAGTCAGTAAACAGGAGGTGTGTAAGCTTGCCTTCTTCAGGAGGTGGAATGAAGGCAAGCAGAATTGGAGGACAGTGGTAAAGGTTCCAAAAGGACTCCAGGATTCTGGCATGTAGGAACTTGTACCACACTAAGGATGTGGGATTTCATTTTACCTTTGTTTTCATTTTCTGGTGCTAGTGTGTAGCTTTTTATAAATATCTTTTTTTTATGATTGTGTGAGACTGTATCATGTAAAATTTTCAGTTGATTTATATTCAGGGAAGGATATTCAGATTTAGATACTTTTTCATTATTTTATCAGGATGGAAGTAAGCATCTTAGTCTGTAGGATAAGTTCACAAGAATGAGATTACATATTAAACTTTTTTTTGTCTTTTTTTTTTTGAGACATGATTTCCCTGTAGCCCCAGATGGCCTGTAACTCACTATGTAGACCAGGCTGGCTTTGAACTCACAGAGATCCACTTGCCTCTGCCTCCTGAGAGCTGGGATTAAAGGCATATGCCATCATGCCTGGCTGTATTGCAACATTTTGTGGCTTCCAAGAGGCCCAAAATAAAAGAGGACAGTTTGAAGTCAAAAGATCTTTTTAAATGGAAAATGGCCAACTTGAAGACTTTAACTTATTTAATACAGGAGTAACTGTATTTCCAAGTTGATCCCGGTTCAAGTTACAGCAACAGGTCACTGACACAGTTGGTTCCAATATAACCTCCTTGCAGAGGCGGGCCCTATCACAGGAGAGAAGCAGTGAAGAAAGCTTGCTTCCTAACCCTATTCGACTTTCTGGCTCAGAAAGCTCAAGTGTTCTTCCCAAGCTCATCAATCAGTCACTTCAGTGGTGGGAAAGCAGAGTGGCTGGGGTTGAGCTGGGTTACATTTGCTGTAAGGGAACAGGAGAAGAGAGAAAGGCTCCCAAATAACCGTTTAGAAGGTCTTAGTGTTTCTACCTGTGGCTCAGGTATGAGTAAGAAGACCCAAATTTCCCTGTTGAACATTTCAGTGATAAGAAATTGGCCTTAATTTTTTTTTTTGAGATAGGGCCTCGCCAAGTATGCCAGGCTGGCATCACATTGATGATCTTTCTACCACAGCCTCCTGAGAGCTGGCATTATAGGTTGGCACTGCCATACCTGACTAGCACCTGGCTTTTATTTGCCCAGACTCAAAACAGATGCATTAGAAATCTCACTCATGGCTATGACAGTTTATAATAAGGACTCTCTTTTTTTTTTTTTTTGGTCAGTAAGAGTTCTCCAAGTTTTTTTTTTCCTTCTTGAAACATCACAAAAGTTTAGACTTTTGAAACATCACAAGTTAATTTAGATTCTGATGTGCTTATTCTAGGGGAAGTTTTCCTTTTTGCATTTCTGTTTATTGTGGTTGCATTGGTGTTAGGATAAGTGAATAATTAATGATAGTTGATTAATGAGATAATGATTGTGTTCTTAGGGAATTCAGATAGCTGAATAGGGACATAAGGATCTCTGCCTTTGTGCAATTAACCCAGAATTTCAGGATTCAACGCCCATCAGTGCACCTCTAGAGTACTCAGAACAGGTAAAATGAGGCCCTACTGGTGGAGGAAGCTGAAGAGTGGTTGGTTAGCCTTCAGGAAGATGTAGAGCTGACATATTTGTTGCAAAGTGTTGTGTCCCCTGAGGGGACAGGAACTTTTAGTCCTTCATCTTTTTGTGATGAACTTGATAAACAGCCCTAATGAGTGCAGAATAAAGTTGCTTCATTGTATCAGTGTGGCTGATATGTTTATTTTCTTAGCTAGCAGTAATTGAATGCCCACTGTATGACTGGAGTTGTTTTAGGTGCTAGAAAGACAGCAGAGGACCAGACAGAAATCCTGCATGCATGGAGCTCACACGATGATAGGAACAACAGTGAGCAAATAAGTAAAATGTAGGGATTGTCAGTTGGTGGTAAGTTCTGTGGAGAAGGAAAACTCAGGAAATGGGAAGCAGGGACCACTCGCACGGAAGAGAGTTGTGGTTTTAGAGAACGTGGTTAGAGGAGGTCTTTGAGGGAGTGATATTTGGGCAAATCCCCCAAAGACAGGATAGAATGAGGCCCGCAGAAATCAGAGGTGAGACTGAGGAAGAGCCAAGGGTGACCATGGTGGGCTGGCAACACACCTGAGTCACATCACCCATTGAAAGAACTGGAAATGAGGTCAGAGAGATGATGGGGGTAGGGAGGGCAGAAGCAGATCACATGGAATTTTGAAGTTCATTGAAAGTTCTTGAGCAGGGGACCAACAGGGTCTGATGTCTATACTCTAAGGAATCTTTCTTGGAGCAGCACAGAAAACCAGGCAAAAGCAGAGAGGCTTCGACTGGAGGCTACAATCCCAGCTCTAATGGTGGCAGTCTGGACCTAGGGTTAAATAGTGGAGGTTGAAGAAGGTTTGATGGTGATATTTCAAAACAAATCTGAGGATTTGTTGGTATACTGAATGGAATGTGTGAGACAAAAAAAAATAGGCAGATGTTGATGAAGAAGGACAGAGGTTCTGTTTGGGGGCCTGACTACTAAAAGGCTGAAAGTCATTCACTAAGAAGATGAAGAACATAGAAAGACTTCGGTACATTTTGCTGTGTTTCCTACCCATTGTTACACACACACACACACACACACACACACACACACACACACACGTATAGTCCCTTAATATTTGTTTTCAGCATTGTGGCACAGTCTTTTATGTAATCTCTTCCTTGCTCTCTTAAATGTATAAAAAATGCAACTTCACTTATTTTCACTTATTCTGGGTAATTTCAGTGGAAAATTAAGCATATTTTAAAATGATGTCATAAATGGATTGGTTTTAAAACACTCTGTCACATCATAGATTATATCCTGTGGTTTGAGAGGTCAGAGATGTCGTGGTGTACAGCACTTACATTGATTGCAGTGAAAAGCAAGGCTATTTCTTCTGTTTCTGCAAAGTAGCCTGTAGGCGACTGTCAGGATGTCACATGCAGATTTGACATTTTCAGGGAGCTCAGTGAGGTCTTGCAAATTAGCTCCTGAACATGTCCACTCCTACATAACAAGCTGATTCATTTCCTTCGCTGTCCATTTTAATCCCTTCTACTTGTATGTCTTCAGCAAGTGAATATAATTTATCATTCCAGTTCATCTCCTGGTAAACAGAGAAACATGAAAAGAATGAACTACCTAGACTTTATTTATTGTGGCAATGATAGAATTAATTTGGATAATTTACAAAGGACATTATATATGCTTTTCTAAATGTTTCTGTCTGTATATTCATCCTTTTCTCCTCGTTTTTGTATATTGAACACATTATTGGAAGGTACTTAGCATGCTTTATGTCAACTAAAAAGATAATATTTTTCAGTGCCCACCAAATCTTCATAAGCAAGACGGATATGCCTGCAATCAAAATCAGGTATGTGAGGCTATAAGGAAGAGTTAAATAATTTAGAAAGGATTAGTTTGTTTTTTTCCCCTCTTTTTCATGAATGTGACTCGGGAAGAAAATTTGCTTAAATGAACCACAGTGGGGTGTTGGTTTAAATTTGTTTTATTTCATGCCAAACAGTAAATATGCTTAATTGGTGACAGATTATCCAGATTGAAAGAAAAGAAGAAAATGAGAATCTAGTTTGCTGAATTGGTACCATCCTTAAATAACTTCAACCTGTGTATTACACAAAAATATATTTTATAATTTTTTTCAAAACAGGATTACAACCCCAAACCATTCACATATAAGAGAAGCTGAAAATTATTTTGGACATTATTCACAGAATAGTACCAACTTTTGTTTTCCATAGCATTTTCAAGTAATTATTTTACATTTTACATTTAAAGAGCTGTCCAGTGAGGTATATCCTGAGCTGTAAATTTTTTCACTGTGGTATCTCAGGATTCGTTTAAGATGTCTGTAGTTTTTATTATTCACTGTGAAAGTGCTTGAGTATGGAATGAGGAGAATCCTCTTTAACTCAATCAAAAAGAGACCTTGTAGTCAGAATTTTGGTGAAAATGGTCCTGATGCTCTGTGGCTCACAACATATGTGCCTTTGTTCTCAGGGTCGCTGCTACAACGGCGAGTGCAAGACGAGGGACAACCAGTGCCAGTACATCTGGGGAACAAGTAGGTCGTGCGTTGCCACCCGATGTTCACACATAGAGTTCCTTTTCCATGTGGTTCTTCTCTGCCAGTCTTCCTGACGGAGATATGCAGCATGGAGTAATATAAAAGAAAGATGTAAAATCTAGAAAAGGATGAAAATAAAGAGATCTTACAGAAACTATAGAGGGAGCTAGAAACATAGCTCAGTGGTAGAATGTATGAGAAGCTTTGCATTCATTTTCCAGTATAAAATCATCATCTTCCTCCCCCTCTTCCTCCTCCTCTTCCTCTTCCTCCTTCTCCTCCTCTTCGTTTATGGAAAACAATTACTCAAGTGAGAACTTGCCATGGGAATTGAACAGTGTTCTTCAATGATGGTGACCTTCAGATGCTGTAGTTGCCTGCAAAGATGGGCTTGAGTACATTGGTTATAGCTACTATCTGGTCACTTGCATATTTGTCTGTTACTTTGTACCTTGCTTTTTTTACCTCAGAAGAGTAGCAGACTTGTTCTGTGTAAAAGATCCCACTATCGCTATCTCTGTTTAAATGATGTTGTATAAGAATTTCCTTGGGAGCAGATAGGACCATGTTCATAAATCTTAAGACAGTCCCTAAATGTTATTATCCACATTCTCTGGCTGGCATTTACAGTGACTCACCATTGAACTGGGTTCACGAAGTCCACATAAGAAGGCTGGGAAATGAGTCTCCTGGCTGAAGCTTAGGCTTCTCAAAATATATAAAGAAAATACATAAAAGAAAAAAAAATCACAGGAGCAATTTAGTACTTAACAAATGTCATTCACTTGAAAGATCCACATTCAGAGCTTTAGTTTTGGTAGTGGAAAAATAAAGACATAATTTTTTCTTAAAACTTTAAATATCAAGTAGGGTTGGGATTTCTTATTTACTTCCTCAAATCTGTGTTGAGGAACTACTGGAAACCTGTGACTACTGGGAAGGGGAGAGCCAGTTTCTTTTAAGGGTGCGACTCTTGATAGGTTAACTGGGCTCTGGTGGTTCCACACCAAGGACATTTGGGAATAAAAATTAATTCTATAGGCATATATATATATATAATATTACATTAAATCAGGCAGGAGGTATTAAGGGGGATAGATAAGTGAGAGGATCTAAATACAATAAAAATATATTATATGAAATTCACAAAAGTTCAATAAAAAAGGAAAAAATACTAGAGGACATGAAATTGGGCGAGCATAGTAGGGTGTTGAGGGGAGAGAGGAGATCTGAATATAATCAAAATATGAAATTCTCAAAGAATCAATAAAAATATTCTAAAAGCAAAAAAACTTAACCATCAAAACCCAAGTGCTGATATAATATCTCAGTGGAGCTGGGTATGGTGGCTCAGGCTTATAAATCTCAGCATCTAGGAAGCTGAGGTAGGAGGATTGCTAGTAGTTCAAGACCATTGTGGACTACATAGTAAGTAGGTCAGTTTACTTAGCCTAGTCTAAAGAGTGGGACCCTCTCTCAAAAAGGGGAAAAAGCAAAAGCAAAAGAAACAATCTCGCTGAGATGAGATTAGAATTAATCCTTGAATATTAGCACAGACGAGAGTAAGAATGCTTCCTAGTTTGTTGTGTGGTGTCACTTGCTTATTGCTGCTGGTGACCCTTCTCACGGGTCACCTCTAAACCCATTAAGTTTCTCACATTTGAGACAGTGCCATGTCAGAGCCTTTTGCTAAATTTTCAGGGATCTGACAAGCCAGAGCACACTATATCAATTGCTTGAAATCAGTCCTTGCACATTTCCACCACAGAAATTGGCAAATACCTCAGATTAGGATTTTTTTTCTTCTGTTTTTGAGGAGCAGTTGTAGACATTTGGAGGCACTCCATGGGTCATGGATTGCACAAACAACTAAAATTAATTTTCTTCTCTTGCCTACCTAAGAGGCTGCAGGTTCTGACAAGTTCTGTTACGAAAAGCTGAATACGGAAGGCACTGAGAAGGGGAACTGTGGGAAGGATGGAGACCGATGGATCCAGTGCAGCAAACAGTGAGTGCTCCCACTTGGGCCCAATGACTATACTTGGAGGCTGATGCAAATGCAAAATGAGCATAGAATAGGGTGGATAAGGCCAAGGTGCATTGTTTACATGTATGAAACTGTCAAAGAATTAATAGCATGTATTCTATTAAAGATAATGGGGAAAAATCACAAAACAAATCTTGCTCATTCTTGATTTCAAATATTCAAAAACTATATGTGTTTAAAAATAAATTGGCACATCAGAGGTGACATTGGATTAAACAACTCTGCTATGGAACTGTACCATTTCCATACAATTCAGAAAATTGATCCCATAATGTATTTTGTTTGATTCTTGTTTTGAGGAGTTATTTTGCCAAAGAATTGCAAATAAGTGAGGTGTGGTGGTGCAGGACTTTAATCCCAGCACTTGGGAGGTTGAGGCTAGCTATACATAGAAAGTTCCAGGCCAGTGGGGGTTACAGGGAGACAAAAAACCAAAACAACCCCCCCCAAACCCCAGTATTGAATTAACATTAGGATTTTACTAGAGCCTGTGACCTGTGAATATGCTGTGTAAGTTTAGGAGGTAATTTTTATAGGACTGAAGAGATAGCTCAGCAGTTACGAGTACTTCCTGCTTTTCTAGAGGACCTGAATTTGGTTCTCAGCACACACATGGTGGCTCACAACTGTCTGTAATACATGATACATTTATATACAGGCAGGCAAAACATTTCATACACATAAAATAAAAATAAATAGATCTAAAAAGAGGCAATTTTTATAGAGTCAAAATTAATAATCAGTTTTTTGTGTTCTTTCATATTTATACTTTTATGCATTTTTTGAGTTTTTGTGCATTTCATATCATAGATCTTAATCAAATTTAGACCCTCCCCACCTCCATGCTCCCATCATTGAATTTCATGCGTTCTGTCCTCTGTGTTAAGGCCTATCTGGTTGGGGCTGGAGAGAGCAGTGGTTAAGAGCACTGGCTGCTCTTGTAGAGGATCTGGGTTTGGTTCCCAACACCCCTATGACAGCTTACAACTATCTGTAACTCCAGTTCCGGGGGATCTGACACCCTCTTCTGACCTCTATGGGCATTGTATATCATGACTGCATTTATCTACATGCATGCAATACACTCATATACATAAAATAAAAAACATAATAAAACTTTAAAAATTGCCAAGTCATAGGGAGCACATATTTTCGTTGTCAGCAGACAGTGTCAAACTGTTTTCTAAAAATGGTTGTTCTGTAGTAAATCCTCCTGTAATAGGTGCTATTTTCACCCACACTTGGCCTTATCAGACTTTTAACATTTATCTGTTCTGGTGGTTTCAATTTGCATTTCTCTGGTTACAGATGAACTTCAGCATATTCACCTGCATTTAATGGATGTCTATTTCCTTTTTAGTGATGTGTCTCTTCAATTCTTTCCTGTTTTCTTTTTTATGTGTCTGAGTGTTTTGCCTGCATCTGTGTGCGTGTACCTGTGTTATATAATGCTGTTGGAAGTCAGAAGAAGGCATTGCATTCCCTAGAGCTGGAATTATGGATGGTTGTTAGCTGCCATGTGGGTGCTGGGAATTGAACCTAGGTCTTCTGCAGGAGTAACCAGTGTCCTTAACTGCTGAGCTATCTCTCCAGCCCAATTCTTTGCTATTTTCCTTAGTGTCATTGTTTACTTAACAACTAGACTGGAGGTAGAATTGTTCTCATGGCAGGAGAGTCATACAATAATGCCTTCAAGGATCCAGATGATTTCTTCCCTTCTCTGTGTAATCTATGGCTTGTTGCATTTTAGTCCTTATACATGTGAACTCATGATTGCAAGGTGGAGGCAAACACTGCCCTTTGAAAGCAGGAGGTAGGAGTCGGGCGAGAGGCCTCCTCTCTGCAGTCTGTAAGCGAGATCTCCCCAGCAACCCATGAGCTCTTCCTTCCATATCTAGAGCCTTTTAGTTCTAGAGTGGAGGAGAGAGCTGTACAGGACATAGGGAGCAGGAGTATCATGATTGGCTGAGAATATTCGTGGCACTTCACTGTGATGACCTAAATTGTGATCCTCTAGAAGAAGAAGAGCTGTATTTAAGCAACAACATCTGAATGCTTTAATTTACAAGCAAAGAAAATATAGAAAACTTTGAGGGCTGAAGATATAGCTCAATAGTAGATTTCTTGCCTAGTTAGTGTTTGCAAGGTTCTGGGTTGACCCCCAGACCCATAAAAAGTAAAAAAAAAAAAATAATAATGTGTGTGAACTGAAAGTTTCGGTTTTTTGAGCTTGACGCTTGACTCCTTCTGTCTTCTTCTGCCCACACCTCCTTTTTTTTTTAAAAAAACAAAAAAACAAAAACAAACCTGTGCAGTGATGTGTTCTGTGGATTTTTACTTTGTACCAATCTCACCCGAGCTCCGCGTATTGGTCAACTTCAAGGAGAGATCATCCCAACTTCCTTCTATCATCAAGGCCGAGTGATTGACTGCAGGTAAGCTGTCATTTGGAGGATCTCATACAGGATGACAATTACCAATTTCAAGAAAGCACAATCTGAAACGAGCAAAGATTTATGATTTTTCTAGTTCTTCCAAGAGGAAAAATTAGTTTCATCATCCGCTTTTAGGTTGAGAATCACGTTAAAAAAGCAGAGCATTTGACCTGCAGGTTGGAAATTGTTGCAGTTATTAGTATTGAGGCTTTTTCCCTAAATCCTAATCTTAAGAGTAGACTTCCGTTACAAGTTGAATATCTCTTATCCAAAAAGCTTGAGACCAGAAGTGTTCTGAATTTCAGATTTTGGAATGTTTACTTCTATGTCATGGAAGTAGGACCCAAGACTAAGCATAAAATTCATTTATGTTTCATAATGACATATCATGAAGATGGGACCGAGGAAACATGAAATTCATTTGTGTTTCATAATGACATATCATGGGGTGGGACCTAACACCAAACATGAATTCATTTATGTTTAATTTATACATAATACACACAGGCTGAAGCTAATTTTTCAGAAATCTGTGCAGCTAGTTACTTTTATTAACATATTAACTGCATATATTAATGGAATTTGTCGTAATTTCTCTATACAGTGTGCATTGATCCAACCATCCTTTTTCCACACATCCCCACTGCACAATCTCAAATCTCTACTCACCACTATTCTACGTTTAGGTCAACTTGTTTTTGTCTACATTGTGTGGGAGGGTGCTTGTCTTACTGTGTGTAACTTATTTCCTATAACAGTTCCCTAGTTCCATCCATTCTGCTGCCAATGACGGGACTTCATTTTTCTTTGTAGCTAAATGATACTTTGTTATGTATCTATCATATTTTCCACATCCTTTCAGCACTGATGGGCACCTGGACTTATTCTACATTGTGCCCGTCATGGATAGTAGACATGGGTATTCAGGAGATTTCATTTCCTTTAGATATGTATTCAGGAGTGAGTTGGTTAGATCACATGGCAATTCTATTTAATTTTTAAAGAAACCTCCATAGTATTCTCCCTAGTTACTATACTATTTACCCTCCCATCAGCCATGTATTAAGGTCCCCTTTTCTCTATATTCTAGCCACAATTTATAATTTTTATAATAGGTATTCTAAGTGAGTTGAGATGGTATCTTGTAGTTTTAATTTACATTTTCCTGAATCATATTGAACATTTTCCCTATATTTATTGACCATTTAGAAATCTTCTTCTTAGAAGTAATTTTATCTTTATTTATTTTATTCTATAAAATATTTAAATTAATTTTTTTAGAACTTCATACAATGCATTTTCACCATATCCACATCCAATTTTCTTCTTCCTGTTCCCAGATCACCCCCAAGTCTGTATTACTACTTCATGTCCTCTTTTTATTAATAACCCATCAAGTACAATTTATGCTGTCTGTATGCTCCTGGGTACATAGCTATCCACTGGGGCACGTTTGACCTACTAGGAGTCACACCTATTAAGAAATCAGATTCTCCCTCCCCTAGAAGCCATCAGCTGTCCACAGCCTCTCAGTCAGGAGTGATTTTCCTAGACCCCTAATCCTCTCCATTCTAGAATATTGACTGGTTTGATCTTATGCAAGTTTTGCAGACCACCACAGCTGCTGGAAGTTTACTGAGTGCAGTTCTGTCATGCATAGAAGACAGTGCTTCATTCCTGTCCTCCCTGACCTCTGGCTCTTACACTCATGACTCTTCTTCCTTCATGGTCCCTGAGCCTTGGGGTGGGGTGTGATATGGATGTCCCATTTGTGGCTGAGCACTCCACTGACATTCTCTGCATTTTGACCAGCTGTGAGTTCTGTTGAGAAGTAATTTTTAGAGTGCCAGCATTTTGACTATGACTTCCTTTTTAAGTGGAATTTTCCACTCCTGGAATCCTATTACTACTCAGAGAATTTCAGATTTTTGGAGCATTTCAGAGTTTTTTTTTTTTTAAATTAAAAAATGCTCAACTTAAAGACATTTTAACCCCTGGTTAATATTTTGTGTGTTGGAATATGTCACTCTTTGAATACTGTATGTTTTATTAATTAATTTATTCTTACAAAAAATCTAGATCAAGCATTATTTTATGCTATATATGTCTGGTTTAGGGTATGGCCTAACAAATACCCAATCACATTAGAAATATTAATTATTACATTAATATTTAATATAATATTAATTAGAGAATATGAATTAGAATGTCTATTAATAGAAAGACATTCCATATCCAGTTGTCTGTGAGTACAAAGCACACAGATATGAAGTTTGTGTTTTTAGCTAGAGAGCCATATTATATTATAAATAACTATTGTCTTTAGAGAAGTCATGGTTCTAAGGTAGCAATCTTCTGTTCAGAGGTGCTGCTGTTATCAAAGTACTTTTGGAATCCTCCCAGAAATTGCTTTCAGCCTGGGCACTTACTTTATTTTATGTATCTCCAGCATATGAAACCTTCATCTTATGGGAGTCAATACAACATTTGAAATAATCTAAGAGTCATTTTAGACAATTGGATAATGTTTTCTTGATAAATGACTGCTGAGTTTCTGTCTTTTAAAAAATTTATTATCTTTGTTTTATGTGTATGAGTGTATTGCCTGCATGTATGTTAAGTGCACCCATGTCATGCAGTGTCCTAGGAGGTCAGAAGAGGACATTGGATCCCTTGAAACTGGAGTTACAGATGGCTGTTATCTGCCTTGTGGGTTCTGGGAACTGAACCCTGGTCTTCTGCAAGAGAAACCAGTGCTCTTAACCACTGAGCCATCTCTCCACTCTCAAATTTCTGTGTTTTTCAGTGGATCCGAGGATAGCTCTAATAGGGCTTTAGGCAATAAAATTCTTCCTGGAATACATTTGTAATATAATAGCTATTTACTTTGATGTATAAACACCACCTTTCAATGTATACATTCTCATACTTAAAAATAGCCCATTAAATCATATTGTTATATTACAAACTGCCATATTTGTAAACTATTCACTAAGATAGTAGTAGTAGACTATTGATTATCATTCAAATTTAAGTTATCTCTAATGTTTCAGTTTTAGAAGTAATATCATTAAAGAACTGGTTTACTTTTTCAGTGAGTAATTAAATCCTTTGCCGTAATAATGGCTTTCACAATACTTAATTTCTACCAAGCCTTGGAACGCTAATGACATATTTGCTTCTTTTCTTTTTACACATACAACTCTCAGTATACTGGCAACAAATGAAGAGTTAGACTATACTTCCTACAAATAATATTTTTTTCTGATGATGTGTCATATAATGATAATGGAAGTATTCTAGTTTGATTTCTGTTGTTATGATAAATGCAACTTGGGGAGGAAAGGTTTATTTGACTTGCAGCTTATAGTCCATCACTGGGGGGAGTCAAAGTAGTAAGTCAAGGCAGAAACCTGGAGGCAGAAACTGAAGCAGAGACCATGAAGGAATGCTGCTTACTGACTTCCTTCCGCTGGCTTATCATTTATCTTTCTTATACAGTCCAGACCCACCAGCCTAGGGATGGCACTGCTCAAGGTGTGATGGGCCCTCCTATACATATCATTTAGCAACTAAGAAAACGATGCACAGAAGTGGCCACAGGCCAGTCCAATGGCAGAAATTCCTCAGTTGAGGTTCCCTCTTCCAGGTGACTCTGAGAGGTTTGTGTCAAGTTGATAACCACTGACCAGCACGAGGGTGGTTTTCCTTCTTCTTCTTCTTTTATTCCTTTGTTAAAGGGAAAGAAGACCAAGAAAATCCTTGTTAGCTGATAGTCTCTTCAGTTTCTTGAATGGCAAGTCTTCTTTGTACTTGCATATTTCTAAGTGTGGTGCTAATGTTTGTGTGAATGCCTTTCCCCTTTCAGTGGTGCTCACGTAGTTTTAGATGATGATACAGATGTGGGCTATGTAGAAGACGGGACGCCATGTGGTCCATCCATGATGTGTTTAGATCGGAAGTGCCTACAGATTCAAGCCCTAAATATGAGCAGCTGCCCACTTGACTCCAAGGGTAAAGTCTGTTCAGGCCATGGGGTAAGTAAGAATCAGTGTTCCAGCTTGGCCTTTCATTGTCTGGGATCCTGAGTTCACAGTGATAAGACTCTAGCTAGTGGCTAGCTAGTGGCTAGTATCTTTGTGCTGATTATGATTATTTTCTTGTTCCTCTTATCTGCTGAAATAAACCGTGTATTAATTTCATTTTATTTTTGTTGTTTCTCATATTGCTATTTGTAGTGACACCATTTTCTACATGTAACTAGACATCTGTGTTAGTCAAGATTTTGTAGAAAACAGAACCAATAAATCTATCTATCTGTCTATCTATCTATCCATCTATTCATCCATCCATCCAGCAATCATTTATTTTTCTATCTGTCATCTATTCGTTAACTGCCAGGAAAGATTTATTATGAGCTATTGGCTCACATATTTAAGGAGGCTGTGAAGTTCTATGATTTGCTGTTTATAACACGGAGATCCAGGAAAGCCACTGGTATGATTCATTCTAAGTCCACAGACTTGAGAATCAGTAGAACTGATAGTACAAATTCTAGTTTTAGGACTAAAGAGCATGAGATAAGGGACCCAGCTTGAGCATTGAAGGGGAAAGGGATTAAATTCCCCTTCCTCATCTCTTGACTCATTCAGGCCCTGTTAGGAGGACAATCAGCTCTGTGGTGTTTACTCATTCAGGTGTCTGTTGCTGTCATCTGGAATCGTTTCATAGATGTATTCAGAAATGATGTTTAATTGGGCATCCCATAGACCAGTTAAGTTGGCATATAAAATTAACCATTATGGCATCCTAAAAGTTGAAAGAAAATTGATACAATGCCTAAGGAACCATAGACCCCCATATGAGTATGATTTAATGGTTAAAAACAGCATAAGCCTTATCAGTAATTTTCTTTCAATTTCTCAGTTTGAATACTGAGTGTCAGTTAACATTAGACTGGAGATTGGATCATAGATAATATGCATACTCATAAAATTGTACAGTTATGCTTAGACCTTTGACAGCTAAAGAAAGAGATACTATATTTATACTTGTGTGTATCTTTCATTCTGTGACCAAAGTGTTTGAGAAAGCTGCTCTTGTTGGCAAACCTAAGCTTTATATAAAATTTACAATAGTTTTTTAGATTGGGCTTAGCAGAATTAAGGCATTTGAAAATGTAGAAGGACTTTAGAATTTAAAAAAAAAATAGGAAGAAACAGCAGTAATCACAAAGGGAGCTGCTGGAATAATGGCAAAAGTAATCCAGTATGGGGGCCAGAGAGATGGCTCATTGGTTAAGAGCACCGTATGCTCTTGCAGAGGACCTGGGTTTGATTTCCAGCACCTACATGGTAGCCAAACACCATCTTAACTCGAGTTTTCAGGATCTGATGCCTTTTTCTGTCCTCTTTGGGCATCGTGTGACGTGGGCACTGTATGACATGGGTGCACTTACACACATCGAGGGATAATACTCATACACATAAAATTTAAGAAAAGGTAATCCAATATAGACAAGCAGGTGACAGAGCACAACAAAGTGGAAAGGCCCAAGAATGTTTTGTCTGTCATGATGATCTAGAGTTTGGGGCTTAATGAAGGAAGCATAGGTGCATGAGGTGGCTGTATAGCCAGTGATTTAGTTGCTTTGCTCCTTGCCGTGACAGAATTCCTGACATAAGCAAATTAAGAGAGGAAGGGTTTATCTGGCTTGTGGGTCAAGGGAGATAGCCCATCACGTGGGTAGAAGCAGCAGTTCTATTAAGGATTCTGTTTATATCATATTTTCAAGAGTATCTGGGTAGATCAGAAGGCAGGAAAGGGGGACACAGGTGCTCAGCTGACTTTCTCCTTTTTCCTTTTTAAATTCAGTCCAGGACCTAACCTATGGACCACACTAGGGAGGATCTTTCCATTTTAGTTCAACCTTTCTGGGAACATCCTCTGAGACATACCCCAAATTGTGCCTCAATAATGCCCTAACAGTTTATTAATCCAAAGAGGTTGACAATTAAATCAACCATCCTACCTTAAGATGGAAACATGTATTTGGGACTGGAAAGAGTTGTGGACTTAAATCTTGGCTGTATTCTTGGTGGCTCTTGGTAGGTCACCTACTCTTTCTCAGCCATCAGGTGCTTATGTATGAATTTAATAAGATACTTTCTGTAAAGTACTCGGTAGAGGTACTTGACACAGAGTGAGTATTCAGTAAAATTGTTATGCAAAATAAAAAATCACTGGGCAGACTTTTCAAGTATTTCAGTTATTGTTTTAAAAACACGAGACTCAATGCATAAAAATATTTTTAAAATTTTATTTATTTATTACGTGCATATGTGTTTTGCCTGCAAGTATGCATATGTACCAAGGACATTGGATTCCCTGGATCTGGAGTAACAGATAGCTGTGAGCCTGCCATGTGGGTGCTGGGATCTGAACCTGGGTCCTCTGCAAGAGCAGCTAGTGCTCTTAACTACTAAGCCATCTCTCTAAGTCCCCATAAAAAGATTCTTAACTTCTTCTTCCTTCCCACTTTTACACCTTGTTAAAAACCAGCAAAGTTCAGTGATATTAATCATAATAATATGTTACATTTCAGATTTAAAAGATTTGGTGTTTAATTTTTATTGCTTCTGAAAGCCTAAATAAATTTCACAGGAATAAGGATTTCACCTTTCTTTCTACATTATAGATGGTTATTTGTTACATGTAAATTGCAAGTCTATGCTGGGTTGCTGTTTAGGAGAGAGAGAGAGAGAGAGAGAGAGAGAGGGGAGAGAGAGAGAGGAGAAGAAGGGAGAGGGGTAAGTAGGGAGGGAGGGAAAGAGAGAAATAGAAGAAGAGAAAAAGAGAAGAGCCCTTGAGGACTGCAGCCTGCTGGCTGGGAGAGAGGCAGGGAGGCTGGTGGAGTGGTTGTTGGGCAGGGAAAGTGCCTCCAAGTGAGCTTGCTGTTGGGCATGGTTATGCAGTGTTAGGTGACTGTCTCTGCATCTTTTGTCTTGGGCAGTGTCTCTCTGGCCATATCTGCTAAGCTCCTGTCTATTAGCTTGCTGAATTAAACATGCATGTTTTTCATGTATATTTCCAGGAACAACTGCTTCTATAAAACTACCTTGTCAGATATTTGTGTGCCTAAATATCATCATGAATGGTACAAATTTAATTTAAAGTTTTCTTCCTCTTTATTTTTATATAGTTAACAGAAAATATATTAAATAATTTGACTGACAATCTAGACCTCAAACCATGGGAAGTTTGAGAACCATGGGAAGGTTTTAGAAACTGTCAAGACGGTTTTGAAAGCTTCCTCCTTGCACCTCATCTGTAAGAATCTTATCGCCAATATCCAGCCATTCCCCATCTCTCTTCCCTTTCCTTCCCAGGTGTGTAGCAACGAAGCCACCTGCATCTGTGATTTCACCTGGGCAGGCACAGACTGCAGTATCCGGGATCCAGTTCGGAACCTTAACCCCCCGAAGGATGAAGGACCCAAGGGTTTGTATGATTTCAGTTTTAACTCATTGCTAACAACTTTCATTCTTATTTTTTCAGATACACCAGTATACACATCCATGGTTTTGATAGAGATACACAAATATCTCTTTTTTTCCATTAAGTTGCACAGTTCATTTTTTGTTCTATTAAGGATTCTGTCTATATCATATTTTCAAATGTATTTGAATTGCCTCTTAGCCTAGCACAAAATTAAGAAATGTCCCAGCTTCCTTTAACCCAGTTTCCTTTTTTTCCCACAATCACAAATCTAATTATTTCATAGTTTATCTAAGCTGTGCCAATTTTCTAATTGATAAAACCTTTTGGACTGACCTGAGACTTTGGTCATTCCTCAATATTCGAATCTCTCCAGGGGGAAGGAATGTAACCTTTTTTACATTCTTTTGATTTGGTAGGAGATTCAGCTATTCAAATGACTTTAATTAAACAAATAAACAAACAAACGTGAGGGGCTGGAGAGATGGCTCAGTGGTTAGGGAGCACTTGCTGCTCTTGCAGAGGACCTGGGTTTGATTCCCAGCACTTACATGATGGCTAACAACCATCCAAAACTCCAATCCAGGGGAATCTGATATCCTTTTCTGATACTGGCATTGCATAACATGGGTGCACTTTCATATGTGCAAGTAATACACTCATACACAAAAAGTTTACGAAATTAGAAAAAAAAACCTGTGAAAGATCTGAAGCTTTATTTTAAGCAGTCACTAAGAGGAGAGACACTAGTATTTTAGTAATAAGAGTCTCTGTGGATGCCCAGAATTACCTAGTGATGTTGCAGATGACAATGCCTAGGCCCTGAGATCAGGTGTTATAAAACCTGTACGCAGGCAACAAGAGGCTGAGTTGAGACCATGCTCTGTTATATCACCTTATAATATAGTCCCTGTAATCATCGATATGTAATCATCTTCTCATTGTTCTCCCATTTTCATGCCCTCATTTGATTCTCAAAGATCTAGAAAATCTGTCAGTCATAATAGGCTTGCATCTACAGCACTGTATCCAAGAAAGCAGGCAGTTGATAGAACCAGTTTTGATATACACCCACGTCATTGTACCTCAGCTTCTTTTTTGTGGTGCTGCTAATTGTATTTTATAAATAACTATCATGTTTTTTTTTCCTGCAAGCAGGAAAATCCATATAGGAATAGTATCACATTGATCAACTTTATTTTGTATGAAAGTTTCTTAAATGCTATGAACTTCAGTATAGTCTGTCTGGGAAAACATGAGCCTCAAAATATGTGAAGCTGTCTAGTTCATAGTTCCTGAAGAAATGTAGGTTGGTTCAGATGCATGTAAATTGTTCCCTAATAGTGGTGTGTTAAATAAAACACATTTCATTCCTTTGCTTAATATGCCGAAGATATTAACATTCTATAATAATAATTATCACACCCTCACAATATATTTCTGTTCTGTTTCTAAAAGATAACCTATTCCACTTTTACATCAGATCTTTTGTTACTTTAAAACTAGAGCAAAACATCCTTGGATCCACCTTCAGAAGTTAGATTCAGAGATTTAGGCTCTGACGAGAAGCCGAGGTTCATTCTCTCTAAGTTTTCTCTTCATAGCATGTCTGTGACTTTCAGAGATACCCAGGGAATTCTTCCTCAGGTAGTACTCAGGCCTCCAGACATCAGCTGAGCTTACCCACACTTTGCCCTCCTTTAGGCGGGATGGGGATCATTAATTGTCATTTTCTTTTGTTGTCTGTGCACCTACTCACCCACCTAGAAAAGCCAGACTTGGAAGAATGAGGCAAATAGCTACATTCTGGAGAAAGGGTGTTTACAGCCATCTATTGCTTTGCTTTCTCCCATTTTATACAGTGGTATTTTACACTCTTTTTAAGAAAATAACCCTTTTGCATATAACAATAATTATAATATTATAATATAATAATAATCCAAATCAGCATTTTAAATTTTTTGTTAAAAGAAGGTACAAGAGAGAAACTGTGCATTTCTCTTTTATTTTCATCCACTTAGCAAGTGTATTGCCTGTTCAGTATTTAAAAGGGGGCATATCCTTGGCACCTAGCAGGCACTCAGTAGAGACTCTATTCCTTTCCTTTGGGGATATGTAAAAAAAATGACCGGGTGGCAGCACATGTCAATGATCCCAGCATTCAGAAGGCTGAGGCAGGAGGATTACCTCAAGTTTGAGGCTAACCTATTGTACTACATAATGATTTCCAGGCCAGCGAGGAAACAAAACAAAGTAAAAACAACAGAAATGGGAAAGTGACATTTGGTGCTAATTTTCTGTTTATCCTTTTATTGAACTCAAGATGCTGATGCAACTGTTATTTTCTCAGTTGTAGGTTCTAAAGTGTGCCAGGTGTCCAGTTTCCCCATAACTGCACGTTGTATTATCTGTTTCAGGATCCAGTTGATTGGCTGGCACCTGTTCCTACCCTCTCATACATAACGAGCAACATTCTTATGATCTGGCAAGTCATATTTGTTGGTTACATCCTGAGCACCCACATGGCAGCTAACTTCATGGTGTCTATGACTCCAGTTCCAGGTGATCCAACACCCTTTTCTGGCCTCTGAAGACATTGTAGGGCACCACTGAACTTACATACCTGCAGGCAAAACATGCATACACATAAAAATTTAAAAAGATAAATTAAAAATTAAAAAAATAGTTATTTTTTAGCCAGCCTTGGTGGCCCATGCCCATAATCTCAGTATTTGAGAGGCTAAAGCAGGGGGCTTTTAAATTTACTTAGCTTTGTTTAATTGTTATGTACCTCCTTGATCTGGAGAAAAATCCAAAAGCAAAATGAAAATTTTGCCTTTTAAATCATGAATCTGATAAACAGAACCAAACTGTAACCCTATGGATCAAGACCACATTAGTAAAAGTATATGCAAGTTCTTACTGTCTTTCCATTCAGTTGAAAATGTCAGAGCTGAACCTGTTTGCTGTTGGTTTTATTTTTAATTATAAGTTCCTGGAAGAATATGTCCATCTGGGTAGGGATTTAAAACACACACAAAAGGTCATGAGTACCATGTAGTCATTGGTTTAGTGTATTAGGTCATTCTTGCCAGACCAAAATTATTGACAGATAAGAAAGAGGATTTCAACACATACCACCACATGAATGAAAATTTCCTTCCTTCCCTCTTTCTGTCTCTCTTGTTTTCCTCTCTCTCTCTCTTTGAATTCTGCCCCATCACCTCTGAATAAAGATTTTCAAAACAGAATTACTACAACATTTCCATTCATTATCCCTACGCTGTCAATTTTCCACATGTAGAAACCCTTGTTTCTGTTGAAATCACTGAGAGGAATTATTTCCCTCTGTTTTGCAAAGATGCAATGTACTCTAAATCTGTTTAAAAGAATTCCCAGGGGCTGAGGAGAATGTTCAGTGGGTAAAATGCTTGATACTCATCCATGGTGAGGTTTAGGTTCAATGAGAGGTTCCATCTCAAAAAATAAGGTGAAGGAGCTGGAGAGATGGCTCTGAAGTTAAGAGCACTGGCTGTTCTTGCAGAAAACCCAGGTTTAATTCCCAGCACCCACAGGACAGCTAACAACTGTCCAAAACTCCGATTCCAGGGGATTCAGTACCCTCTTCTGTCCTCCTCAGGCACTGCACATGACATTGGTACACTTACATACATGCAGGCATAACATCTATGCACATAAAAATAAAAATAAATAAATCAAAAAATTAAGATGTAGAAGTGATTGAAGAAGATACCTGCTAACAACTTCTAGTCTCTACACATGCACACAAATTCCCTCACATACACATCCATACATGTATATACAAATATATATACATGTACAGAGAGAGAAAGAGAGAGAGGATTCATGCCCAATATCCTTAATTTTTGTCAATCTGTAGGCACTGTTCCCCAGTGCTTACTGCAAACTGTGATTGATTTTTCCTTACATCATGGTATTTCCATTGTAAGAGAGAAGAAATTGGATTGCATAAAACATGTTCACTGACATGTATGGGCAGGGATGCAGGGATAATATTCACAGGAAGGTTGGGCCAGACCCTTTAATCAAGACCACAGTCATCAAGTCAGAGATAGAAAGGACCTTAGAGGCAATTCAGCCCAGACCTGCTGTTTTACAAATGAAAAAACTAATTTAATTATCAGTTTTAACAACTAATTAGTGGCAGAGCCAAAAATAAAATGCAATCACCTGAGCCCCACCTCAGTGCTTTTTCTGCTGCTCCACATGGCCTGGTTTAAAGAGGAGCAGAAGGTTGTTCTGATAATTCTTTGAGCACAATAGAGTAAAATGAGAGAAACAGCAGCCAGGCAAGTATTTTAAGGGACCTGTAACTTGCCAGTGGTGCTTCTTAGGGGATTAAAGATACAATGTATATTATTAGAATGTAGTGTTTTAAAAGAGTGGCTCCTAAACTTTTAAAATGCCTTGAATACTGTTTATTGTAGTTTTTCAAGAAGTTTATTTACTGTTATTATTATATGTGAATGAGTGTTTTGCCTGCATGTATGTAAGTGTAGCGCATTCACGAAGTGCCTTGAAGAGGCCAGAAGAGGGTGTTGGATCCTCTGGAACTGGAGTTACAGATGATTGTTAGCTGCCATGTGGGTGCTGGGAATCGAACCCAGGTCCTCTGGAAGAATGGCAAGTGTTCTTAACCACTGAGCCATCTCTCCAGCCCCCATTTTAGCTTTTGCACATAGCCTTTGGGTGAATTTCATGTGCTAAGTCTTTGCTTTTGAAGTTCCGGTCATTAAATGATTCTAATTTAATATGATGAATTATCATGTTTAATTGTCACTGAGTTATTTTTCTTATTAACCATGATATCACCAATAGCTTAAGGATTTACCGCATTTTAAAGTATTTTAGTAACTGTGAGTTTATCTTATACAAATTTAGAAAAATCTGCATTTTTTTTGACATAGGAACTTTTTTTCATTTTGCTTTATATTTTGAGACGGGATTTTGTTACATAGCCCTGGTTGGCCTCAAACATACAATCTTCTTGCCTCAGTCTCCCAACTGCTGAGATTACAGCCATGTTCCTTTATGCCCAGCTGAAATAATACTCTTCATGAAATGATTCATTTTGTATCCTCTCAGACCTTTGTCCCAATAGACTAAAAACATGAACTTTAATTTTTTATTTCATGGAGAAGAGGAAGGAGATCTGATTTTATGTCTAGCATATTGAAATTTCAAGCATGACAAAATATGTTTATATTACCAACATTGTGCTGAAAAATACACAGAGTTTATTTAGTATTTATTTCTAACCCTAAGTCTTAGTAAAGTGAATTCCTACAGGAAGTACTTTGGCTCAGGGTGCCACTGATGGCTAGCTCTGCAGTCTCCTGCCTTTGAAGTACCAAGGGATGCAGAATCTTAGTCCCTTTTGGTTCATTGGAATCATATGGGTGAAATAGTGCCCCCTCCTGCTTCAAAAACTCTAGGATAAGAACACTCAGTTCAAAAGAACATATTCCTCCTACTGTTTGAAGTCTGACCTATCTGTAGAGGGATTCTACACAGAAAACAGTGTTTATTTTAAAAAGGAGAAAATTTATAGATTCCATCTTAATATTACATGCTTATCAAAAGTTCTATTTTTTAGGACAAGTGAACTTTGAGAACAGGAAACATGACTAAAACTAGTAGACCCATAGACAGTAGAAACATGCACAGACACAGCTAGGTAATAGACAAGATCCACCAACACATTGAATAGAAAGGAAAGTATGTCAGACAGCAAGGTGGCAAAGTTAGGCTCCTAAAACCAGGACTGTATGGCCAGCTATAATCCTTTGAGAATCTCACAGAAGAAGGGTCACAGAAGAAAAGTGCATCATAGGACATGCAACATAGAGCCCCAAACAACACATTTGTTAGATGGTAGATGAATACGAAAGAGTGAATTAATGAATGAAAACAGTTACCTAATAAATAAATGAGTTTGAAAGTAACACTACATCATAGGTCTCCAAAGGTCCAATGAAAAGTTTTTCGTTTTTTTCACTGTAGCTGTCAAAAGCAGCTACATACTCAAATGTGTCTCCTGTCAAGCACTGCCCCACTGGAGGGCCACTCAATTAAGTGGTTTCAATTTGAAAATGGGTTGATTCAGCACTTAAGGAGATAACCCTGTTCAGGATCATGGCACAGGATTCTGTGAGTCTTTGCATATATTTCCAGGGTCACGGAACTGAAAGCAGCAGATGCATGCAGGGAGGCTGGAGATGGTTTCTGAGAAAGCTACTCACCCACTCTCTCTTGGATTGCTTTGTGTTAAGAGTACTTATCTGTTAAGAATCTGAAGATAATTACTCTTTCTCAGTGCAAATTAGGGACCATTATCTGCCCGTCTGGAATTCATGCTTGAAGCATCTGCAGGGATTTTCTCTGATTGAGTTCCTAATACCTGCACAGTGAGAAATTGCACCATAACAAACAGAGGGGTTTGTAGAATGATTATTTTTATTCATCTTTCATAGAGTAGTTATAATTTTTAAATGCATAATTATACATTTAGCATCACACTGTATGGGAGAGTGAGATACTTTGCCTATAATTTATTATATCTTTAGAAGAGAAAATAGGATTGACTGATGTATTTCAGTTCTGAGATCCAGCACTTAAAAATTTAAGGCAAAAAACTATATACTATAAACTATTTGTTCATGTATTATTTGGAAAGCAATGATTTTCTTTTTAAAAAATGGAAGTTTTATATTTGGAATACCTTTCCATCCCAGTGTTTGCCTCCTTAGTTTGAAAATCTGAGCTGCAGTTTCTGTGTTCTTGAATGCCAGGGCTTGGTCATATTTGGAAACTTTCCCGCCACCTTATCCATTGGTCTTCCTCTTTCCCCTCAATGCTCTCTGTAGACGTTTTCTATTTTCTGTCGTGCCCCCATTTTTTCTTTAAAAGACAACTCAGACTGTGTTTAGTTAATAATTCTAGACTCTCATTTATATTAGTCACCGTGTGATAAAATAAAGTAATTGCATGGTTGCCCATCAGGGCTAGAGATCCAAGGTTCCCTATCTCCCTTTGGAAGAATATTTTACTACAAAGGTACATGAGCCAGCATGAAGCCTTAAACCATTGTGACTTCCAGTCTTGGGTCTTGGTTTTGTTCCACTGTTCACAGCATACAGTCTGTGTAAGCATAGTCCTGTTGAAGTGAATCTGTGTTCATTGGTAATGTGACAATACAGTCTACACAGAAACATAAAATCTCCAGGGAATCCATTTGTTCTGTACTTACAGGCACACCAACCTTGAATAGTCGGCCTTCCTATTTCAGCACCTGACTTCATCTAACCAAGAAGAGAAAACATTGGGCATTCCACCCATTCCAGATCTGTTTTCCAGTATTTGAAGGCTTTGTACAGGAGCAATTGGCTCATGACTGTTTAGTGTTTCTGCT
Source organism: Eospalax fontanierii (assembly GCA_035773235.1). Taxonomy (NCBI): domain Eukaryota; kingdom Metazoa; phylum Chordata; class Mammalia; order Rodentia; family Spalacidae; genus Eospalax; species Eospalax fontanierii. The sequence continues at coordinate 30,925,762 of CM069530.1, read as the reverse complement.
CCTCAGTCATTTACTACTAGGTGGTCTGAGGCAATCTCTGTGGTTTTTCAGAGGCCCCCAACAATCTCCCAGCATAGTTATCTACTGCAGTCAAAGAACTAAACATCCATTTTCTGTGACATATATCTAAACCTTGAAGTTATTTAAAATACACTTTCCAGCAAATTCTCAAGTAAATTGCACTTAATTTTAAAGCTACTCTTGAATTTCTAAGGATTTTTACAAAACTGAATGATATAGTGTGCATTTTTAAAGACTCAGGCATATTTTGCAGTTTGAGAATTTTTGCAAATTACATAGTAATGGTTAAAATATGGACTTGCTATCATGTACTCTAAATTACATTTGAATTTTAACTCAGATATGCTAGGAACTATAACTTGAATTGGATTACTTACCTGTTTAAAAGTATTTATAAGAGATTATATTTTAAGTAGGCTCTGTGGAGTCTGAAGATAAAAATTACCTCATGTGGTTTCAGCAGATGTGCTGATCTTGTTTTTAAACCTTAAAGCAAAGATTTCCATATTTAACTAACTTTCAAAGCATTTCCTGAAGAGATTATTTTGTATGTGAGTGAAATCAGTATGTCATTTCTTCTTTAAAAAAAATCTTCATTTTCCTTCCACACAGTGAACATGGCCACAAGCAGGCTCATAGGGGCCGTGGCCGGCACCATTCTGGCCCTGGGGGTGATTTTTGGAGGCACAGGGTGGGGAATGGAGTAAGCATCCTTATGAGTTTCTGAGTATCTCTGTTTGGTGCCTGCTGTGTGAGGTGATGTTTGGAACCTAACCCTTCAGTGTTTTGTCTTGTTGACTGTTTCCCATGGTGGTACAGCTTGTGGTGTGATTTGGATGTATTTATGTCTTGTGGTTGTCTCGTGCAATGTAGAACCTTCTCCTGTCTGGAACAATGTGGGGCATAAAACAATGTTGGTGTGCCTATGATAAATTAACAATTATGGCAAGAGTCCAAAACTTCCTTTGCTCCTCCGCTTGGAAAATCTTTAAGTACAGACATTAATTTTTTTTTTTACTATTAATTGGCAGAATGCTTTTATGTGATTTTTTTTCATAGAAATATTATAATGAATTACTTTTTTCCACTCAAATAAATCTATGCACACAATTAGAAATACCAACACTTTTAGCACTTTTTAAAGATAGTAAGAATGAGAGCCAGTGATGTTCTATTTCCTCGGAATTTTACAGAAGGCTTTGAATCAGCTTTTCCAAAGAAGATAGTAAGGACTCTGTTTTCATTTTTATTATAAAACTTGTCAATAGCTCAGTTTTGAATTTTTCATAAATACTAGAACAAGAAGCATTAAAAAGCCAAAGGTATTAAGTCCAAACCAGCATAATCTTGAGGGAACAGCTGAAATTCATCTGGTGGGGTTGTCCTATAGGTACCCAGTGTGTAAGTCAGTGTACTGGGTGCCACCTCCTCATTAGGCTCTCCCAGAAGCCCAGCTTTCCTGGTACTGTGTTTATGCTGCTCTGCCCTTCATCTGCATCCTCTAAACAGCCACAGTTCCCTGGGTTACTGTTTTCTGAGACTGCTGATTTGTAAGCCAGAAGTTATTAGGGTGCTTGTGGTTTTCTTTTACCTAGAGAACGTTTTTCACATGGAGAAGTTGCCCTGTAGAGTCTCGTTTCTGTTTACTGGGGTTCTGGTAACACTTCATAGTGGCCAAGAAGTGAGTTGCCAGTGTCTCAAGGAGTCACTAGACATCCTTTATTCAGGTAGCCCAAGCCATGGGTATCTATGCTCTCAGCATGGTCCTCAGTTCCACTGGATGCAGGGCATAGGTGCTCTTCTTCCATAGTGAGGTCAGGCTATCTGGGCACCAAAATAGGGCTGGGTGGGGAGCAGGTACATGGGTTATACATGACCTGCTCTCCTGTAGATAGAAGGACTGGCCAGACTTCAAGCTTTTATTAATTATTTTTGAGGCAGGGTCTCACTCTATTGCTTATGCTCATCTGAACTCATAATATAGCACAGACTGGCCTTGCTCTTGCAGCAATCCTCCTGCCTTAGTCTCCCAAGTTCTGGGGGTACAGGTATGAGTTACCATGTCCAGCTTGGCCTTTGGTCTTATAACTCATCCAATTAGTATGGTCTGATTGGAAACCTCTGGAAAAGAGGTTTTGTTTTTCATATAAGAAAATAAAGTTTATGACAGAGTTGAATTATTTGTCCTATAAAGTTTCTCCTTGAGACTGTTGGCTAGTGATCCAGGGCCAATTCTATACATATATTTATATAACATTTTGTTTCAAGAAGAAAGGTAATTTTCTAAAATCTCCCCAAATATGTTTTTTACACTATTTAATGACCATAATTTCAGTGCTGTAAAATACACTACTAGCTAAAGTGATGAGTTTGTCATCCTTCCTTAAAGTCTTAGAGATGAACAGAATGAAAAAGTCTTTGTTGTGAAACAGTCCTGTTACCAGCCCTTTGTCCCATCTATCCTCTCCAGTCTTGTTGGTTTGTTGTTCTTTCTGCTTGTAACAGGTAAGTCTGCATAAGTGTCATATTTTTCTAAAACTGAGTTTGTTATTCTTGTTTTATGAACTGTTTTTTAGTGGTTTATTGATTTTTTTCCTTCAAGTTCCATTTTTCATAATTACTAAGTAATGAGGTTTTAAAAAATAAGCTGAGTATAGTGGTTCACACCTTTAATCCCAGCCCTCTGGAGGCAGAGGCAGGTGGATCTCTGTGAGATCAAGCCCAGCCTGGTCTACATAGCATGTTCCAGGCCAACTGGGTCTGTAGGGAAAAAAAGTGGCAAAGGTAAAATTGTGTAGTATAGCACCATTAATCCTTCTTATCTTGATTGCGAGTGCATGTTCCTTTAGTCAGTAAGATTTCCATGAACAGATATAATATTTTAAAATTTCTGTTCCTTAGTTTATAATTGTAGATCAGGAATCACTTCTCATAAATTATTTGTTGAGTCTGATCTCAACCTGTTTTTTTCTGAGCTAGCAAAGTGTGCATTGTCTGAAGTATAGAGTACACATGATGCTGTGAATATTTTTTGAAGGTTTCAAATTTGATTCACTGAGAGAAGTAGGGAGGAACTACATGGACGAAATAAAGTTTCATCAGGGCAGGCATTTGCAAACTTTCTGTAAAGGGCCAGATATAGTTTTGTCTTCTGTCACAACTTTTCAACATCACTGTCTCAGCACAAAAAGCAGTCATCATCAGTGTGTACATAAATAAGAATGGCTGTGTTCCAATAAGATGTCTTTGCCAAAGCATGTGATGAGGTCAGATGTGGCCTGTGGGCTCCAGTTTGCTGACCATCAAGTTATAGCACAAGTCTTGAGATCGGGCAAATCCATGTTTGGATCTTGCCTCCATTTCCTATTAACATTAGCACCCCACATTCCCTCGTCTATTGAGCACCCCCATAGTCTGGATTCCTACCTCACATGTTCTCTTGTGAGGATCAAATGCAGTGATCTCTGAAATGCTCAGAGTTGGATGAAGTGCACATTCTACGGTAGCTCCAAGGTTCATATTGCTCTTGTTGCTGTTATCCATTATTTTTGGTGCATCCCTCAAGAGCCATTGTGGTTGATGGTCTGTAGACCCTTGATGATTTGGAAGACTCAGGCCCTAGAAGAAATCGCTGTGCTGGGACTCCATTGTATCATCCTCCACCCACCTAACTTATGCCTACAGTACTGTGTGACTTCTGGGCAAATCATACACACAGTTGTAGTGCTGCCGGAAGTGCTCAGAGTTGAGGGCCTTGATGTGAGCAGGAAAGAGAATCTTTTATCTAGAGCTGAATGTCTATAAATGAAATTAGCAAAGTTGGCTATGTGACTTATGGAAAGGTATATGTAGTTAGCACAGGAAGTATTTTGTTATTAGGGGCACTGCACCTGCTTATTAACACACTGGAGGATGTGAAATTTGAAATAGTTCTTAGTCTAAATATTGAAGCTAAATGTAACTTTGGTGTTTTAATGTTAAGTGAAGAATGGAGTTAGTATAATTTGTTACCGTTTTTGTTGTTCTTGTCGTTTTTGAGACAGGATCTTTCTGTAGCCCCAGCTGGCCTGGAACTCGCTATATAGACCAGGCTGGTCTGGATCTCTCAGAGATTCACCTACCTCTGCTTCCCAAGTGTTGGGATTAAAGTATACACCACAACACCTGCCTTTTTATCCATTTTTGACAGTTGGTAGACTCTACCTCCATTTTCTTTCATGCGGCTCTTCCTACTTTTATATATCTCCAAGTCTCAGATTTCTCTTAATAATAATTGGGACTTTAAAAGATACTTTCAATAGAATGTAAGGAATCATTTTTTTCCATTTCTTTCAAATTACTCAAATAAGTTTTACATCTCCTTTGTGTCTTACCTCTGCAAGCCCATTTTAGAAGGTTTAACACTGTAAGAACCAGGAAAAAACGTTCCATAGTAAGGCTTCCAAGCCACATCTTCATTAGTAGCCTTCTTTTGACTTCTAAATTTTGTCTCTTTCCCAGCGCAGCATAAAAAAGCCTTCAGAGCGTGGAATGTTGCTTGGAAGAGCATTTCCATGCAGTGATTTCCCTCCTTTGGCCTCATTTGGCAGTCCATTTGAGCTGACCTAATGTAATCATGCTCTTTATATCAATGTACATGTTTGATTTATATTGGGGGAGGGAAAGAAGAGACACAGTATGTGTAAGGGAAGCAAGTGGGCCAATTTGCTTCCAATTTTGAAGAATCTAATGTACTGGAACTTCACTGTCAATGGCACAGACATGTTAGACTTAAGGACACATCCGTCCAGGCACTCACTGGCATCTAAAGTGGAATTAAGCTAAAGCAAGAAAGCAATCTAAGCTTTTAGGGACCTGTTACAGCAGGGCTTTGTTTCCCGAAGCTGCTTACCTTCCTTTCCCTTGTGGTAATCAAAGTAGTTGGCTCATATGACTTTCTTCCCATGATCCTTTGTCACAGGTCCTAGTGCCACCAATCTCATAATAGGCTCCATCGCTGGTGCCATCCTGGTAGCGGCTATTGTCCTTGGGGGCACAGGCTGGGGATTTAAGTAAGCAATGCCGCATGTCTTCTTCTCTGTGGCTCTGGCACCTCTCTTCTCTGCTTACGTAACCAAGTTTTGAGTTCCTGCTACGAGACTTTCACTGTTAGCAGTGTACTGCAAAAAATAAATACTTTTACTCAGAAGTGGGTTAGAAGAGACATCGAGCCTCAAATGTCATCTTCATGCAAGTGGGGAAATGTGGAAAATAGAAGGAATTCATAGCTCCCACTTAAAATCAGAGTTGAAACTCCTCAGCAGAAGATAGTCTGGCTTGTAGGAACAAGCTTTCAGAGACACTTTGGTTTATTTATAATCAAGGAATCAGGTATTGGAAATAATACATATAAATTCCTGTTTATATCTGCTATATAACTGGCTTATAGTCCACTGAAATGTTTTACAAGCTCAGTTACCAGGTGGCCATGTGTCACATGTGTTTTTCATGTGTCACTTTGTGAGTTGAAAATTTTCATTATTTATTAAACTAAACTTTAAAAATATTTTTTATTAATTCCATAACCAACTGGTTTCAAATTGGAATTTGAAATCAATGTGACATCGAGTATTTTCTCATAATGCACTAACAGTGATGTTATCGGCAGGCCTGGTGTGTCTCCATAGTGACCTTTCAGTTTGGATTGCATGTGGATAACCAAAATTGCTAAAGCAGACCATACTGAATAATCACAAATAAACCTTAGTTGTGCCTACAGTTTTTAAACCTGATTTATCTAGTTTGAATATTTTGTACCTCAAATTCATTAGCTAAGCACTTTTATGACCTTTTAGTGCCGTGGCAGCTTGGTTTTTATAGGTGGGTAAGCCCTCCTCAGTCAGATAATCTCTGTAATAAACTGTTTCATATAGATCTGTTAGAACAAGTTTAACTTGGAAATAAAACCAGTAACCAAATTCAGATCCCTCTTTGCCTCTATCCAGCCACTCAAAGAGAAAGGTTTACCCCAAACTAACTGAATAGTGACCTTTTTGATGATCCTTATTCTGTTTTATATTTGTAATCTTGAATCCTATATACTTAAATCAGCTAAATGTTAGTATTAGAAACTGATTACAAAAAATTATCAGAATATGATTTAAATAAATTTGACATTTTCTGCTAATTTGCTCTGTGTTAAGCTTTGATGCAGAAGCCTATAGTGTTAAAGTGGGTTCCACTTAGGAAAATATTATCAAATGGTTTCTACACAGATAGCTATTAAGTTGGGCCTCTTCAGTGAAATAGTAGCTTTGGCATCAGCATGCTTGCAGAAACACATGAACAAAATGGGCATCTGATGTTTGAATTTCTCATCTTGGCCTTAACAAGGCATCGTCCAGACCATGAGTCACCGAGGTGCCATCTATGAAATTGTATTTTTCTTTGGGCTGGACTCACTCTAGCAAAAACTTTTCTTAGTGTCTTACAACTGTGACGAAGTCATTGTATATTATAGAAATTTTTACTCTATTGATTCACAATGCTCCCTTTAAAAATAAATGTGCCTCAAGAAAAAAAATTGGCTCATTCCCTGGTGCATCCTTTCAGAGGCCCAAGAAACTGCCTCCTCTGCATCGTTGCCATGCAGCTCCCTGTGATGCCAAGTGTTCCATTTCTGCATTTGGAGATAACAGCACACTGTTCTGTAGCAGGACCTCAAAACAGCGGCCTGGCTAGCTCACAGCTTGAACTGCATGATTTTGGGGGAGAAGCCTTTATCATTGTGTCTATAAGTGGATTAGTCCTGTCCAGATGATTTATATCTGAGGGAGATGTCTAGTCCTCAGAAGAACAGAGCCATGACCAAGAGGTTGGCTCAAGCTGGTCTCTGCTTACTCTGCGTGGGGACTGTAATCCAGGTACATATCTGGATGAACTAAATCAAGCCCCTTGGCACTTCCTATGACTTTAATGATTGCCTTAAGGGAAAATACTGAAGCTAGGCACACAGTAATGTGAAGTAAATATTTTTAGCCCTTGAAGAAAGGAGACCAAGAATGATTCCCGAATGTCCGGTGGCTGTAAATTTGGTGATGCTGCTGTACTCTTTGCTGTTAGTTGCTTAATGATTTGCTTTAGATCTTATAGTAGCTGTGTAGTTCATATCAAACCATAAATTATTACTTCTACCTTGCAATAAAAGACTTTCAGTGCTGAATGATGATGTTTAGGTTTCCCCACCACTTGGGCAATTTTCGAGACTATTAGAGATAATTTGAAAATATCAAATCAAAAGCCTTTGAGAGTTTCTGAGCTCAGTGTAAATAAAACCAGAGTTCTCTTTAGAAGCTGAAATTGAACATAGTTTGCAAAGATGATTGTTCTAAATATTGCTGTTGGGAATATCCTGAAATTGGGACTTATTCCTAGAAGAGAACTCAGCAAGATCACCTGAAGAATTTGAGGGTATGTAAACTGAGATTTAAGAGCAGGTGTAAACTGCTCAGAGGAGATAGCACTTTTTTTTCTTTCTAATGTCACATTCCTTTAGGTGTAATACATTGAGAATTTGGATTTGGGAGAGGGTCATACTATCGTTGACCTGCACAAGTATGCAAATCCAAATGGGAAGGGCAGCTTCCAGCCTTGACACTGCCTGACTTTCATACTGATTGTTTTCTTAGATCACATTGCTTCTGAATTAGGTGATTAAAAACACAAGCATAGAAGAGTATGTGAACATATACGAGTGGGTGCACTTTTGTGTGTAGAAAGTGATGTAGTTTATCAAAATTATTGTGATCTAACGTGCACACAAATTTACATTGCTTCTTTTCAGTCAGATAGTAGAGTCGGAATTATTTGTTTAATGAACACAAGAGTTCCATATGTGAAGTTGTAGAGTTTTCAAAAAGAAACAAAAATGTGCTTTCTTTGGTGGGACTCCTGTTATTTGATTTATTCAGATTATTGTGCAATGTAATGGGTGCAGTTGTAGCATTGTTTAATCCCATATTCCATGTACCAGGATCTCGAGATATTATGGGAAGATTAGGTTCCCAGGCATTTAGGGTCTTATGCTTAACTCTGAAATGTCTTGTGGAAACTAAACACAGGTACATGGCACACCAGCTTGCCCACTTTTTCCCCACATCTTCATTTATTTATTTTTGCCCCTTGGTTCTGTTCTTCCTCATCACCTACACACAGAATGAAAGTGTAAACTGTGGTAGGAAGGATTGCCAGCCTCTGTCCCCCGGACACCTAACGCTGAATAATAACACTACTCAATTAAGCTATTAGAGCTGTTGTTTTTACTGGATGTTGGAACAAATGAAGTAGGTGACAGATCATTTTAGTAGCATCTTCCCCAAACTCAGGAAAAATGAAATATGAATCTTGCATATGTATTTAAAAATTGACAGAGTTGCTGTTATTAACTTGAAGGAGGCTATTTAAATAACATCCTCTAAATTTGAATATAGGAATTTAAATGTGAGCAAATGCACACAGTGCTTATTACTACCACAGGTGGTAGCAAAGAGGAAAGAGAAGTTCTTGGCGATGGTGGGAAAAGAACAAGAAGGTGACTGTGAGGTAGCTTCCTGACAGTACGCACCATATGAGTTCCAGGCTGAGTGCGGAGCGCTTCCCCGTATACCAGTGCCTTCGTGATTCCAATCCTATCACATGTCCCACGATCCCATCCGGTCTCCGTGGGAGCCAGTACAAAGTGAGTTTCCACCACTGTTGAGAGAGACCACACTAGTGGGTCCGAGCATCTCCCAACAAGGCATTCGTTTAACATGCATGCAGTTACCACGGGTGTTTCTCTCTGAAACATCACTCAAGGTCTAAATTCATAGAGCCTTCTTTTAGCTTGAAGCCATTTTTGTTGGCCCATGTTCTACTTGGTTCCATTTGTTCTCCAGAGAAAAGCTTACTAAAGTACACCTATAAACTGACAGTTGAAGGACTATATTCAGAGCAATGAAGTAACTTAATCTTGATAATTACATTTTCTCCCAAGTCAAATGTCTGTTTTATGGGGGAGGTAAGGTTTTTTGATTTTCACAGAGTTAGGAATGGAATCAGTTTTAACCAGTTTCTCCATGAGCAAAGTAATCAAACTACCACTTTCCTAAACTCCGTGGTCATATTCCATTGCAAAGCTAGATTCCCTTAATGTCCCAGACTCCTGGGTTAGGCACTTTCTTCTTCACACTTAGTATACGGGCCTGGTGCCAGGCTGACCAGGAGGACACATGCATTTTTTTTGACTCATCCCTTGAGGACATGAGCTCAGTCTAGGGTAGCCTACAGGTTGAGTGAGAGGTTCTTTGACTGGTGACAGGCAGGGGGACAGAGATAAGAATGTGACAGTACTAAGTGACAATAAGTAACTAGATCTTTGTAAAAAGACCTCTGTTGGCTACTGTTTCCAGAGAGTTTCAATTTTATATAGATGTGTATGTGTGTAATATATGTATAGACAAAAGTCTAGTTTTTTCAGAAGCAGCAAAATTTGGTAAAAACATTGTCACTATAGGCTTATGGATTGTGTTAATATTTTATAATGACCCCAAAATGTCTTAGAGGTTGTGATAAGATGCTCTCAGAGTCTAGCCAGTAGAGGAATTCAGAAGAAACCATTTGGAAGGTGCCAACAAAGACCTATCTATGATAGTTTGAGTTTCACATTAAAATTGAACAGAAAGAACTTCGCTTTCATATAGAAAATTCAGGACAGGCAGTGCCCAACATACAATGGCCTGCAGTGGTACTGTGGTTAACCCATGAGGAAGTCCCAGAGTGGGCTTGTGCAGAGGTATCCTTCTCTACTCTCATCTCTGGTTTCCCATCGCCTATACTGTGGCTTGCTTTGCCCCATGCTGGAACATCAGTAGAAGAGAAGACATCCCACAATCCCCCATTGGTATTGTACAATGGAAACATACGGTTCTACAGGCTGACTTGGCTTTTTAGTTCAACCAAAGAAGCCAATAACCAGTTAGAATGTTATGTGTATGAAAAGTGAGATATAAGCTTCAAACACTAACTTTTAAAAGAAGCACACACTTTGGACACTGGTTTCCTGGGTGCCAGAGCAAAATGGAATGCCATGTCTCTATTTAAAAATAAACCCTATTGTTGTTATGATTTTGGACATGGTAGTGTATCTGACATTCCCTGCATTTGAAAGAAAAAATTTAGATGTGGACAGTATAATCATTTCATGTGCTGTTCCAGCTTAGTTTGTTTTTTCCTCTGTGTTTGGAGTAATTGAGGTGATGTTAGTTTAAATGCTTCTCCTGATTTCTAGCACTGTTAGGGCCCCTGGTCCTCTAGGGTAATTTTTTGAGGTTAGGTAGTCAGTGTTTCTTTTGCTTGAGTCTCTAATGGGAAACATCAGTCCTTAGACGTCTGCTTCAGGGGTAGGAACTTTGGTAAGGGATGCGTGTCTTGAGTCTCACAACAGGCTAATTTGGTGGAAGACACATTATGGGGACTTCCCATTCAGTGCCTCCTGTATATACTATGCAGTCTGCTGTGCTTGTTCTCAAGATTGTTGACACCCAAAGCGGCGGGGGGGCGGGTGGACAAGAAAAGACATTACTTCCATGCAAAGAGCATTTACTACAATGTGTTGTGTTAACTTGTTAGGCCAGTGTACCACATGTCTAAGCCTTTATGAGAGTGAGTGCTTCGATGAAAGAATTTAAGGAAGAGAAGCAGGCATTTCTTTGAATGTGTTAATGCCTGACATTTCAAAAGAGGAGCATCAGAGTGGTCATCTTGGGAAAAATAAGAATTTTGCAGGACACCAGTTTGCAGATTTTAAACTTCGGTAGTGTTTCTGTTTGAACAATCTGTGGGGGAGGAGGGATCTGTTGTAATATTTTGGTGCTTAGGGTCTATAAAGGCATCTGGCTGGTCCTGAGTGAGTGAGCAGGGGAGTGAAGGACCTCAGGGCTCCTCAGCCTCTGGTTTTGCATGATGCCTTGGTGGCAGCAGCATTGCACCCGCCAGTATGCAAACTAATGCATGAGCCCTTTGCTTGATGCCCCACATGAAGCCAGACTACGGGGAGGTTGCAACCAACTCACGTCGTTGCCTTGTTGTGTCTTGCTGGTTCTTCTTTTCTCTCTTCAAACAGAGGAGCCACTTTTAAGGAGACTGGACACTGTGAACAAGGCATTTTAACTTGATTCTTTCACTGGAGCTAAATTGCTGCATTTGCTTGACTAACCTGAGCCTGTGTCCATTCTCCTGAGTGTACTCTGTGCACTCTGGCTACCAGCTCTCTACTGTGAAGTGCTGGTTCCATAGTAGGGTAAGACCTCACACACCCAAGGCAGAAATAACGAAGCAGAGCAGGGCTTTCCTTTTGCCAACTTGGTGAGAGCCTCCGCATCGTATAGAACTCTGGAGGCTTAGAGGAAGCTCTAAGACCTTCAGGGTTTTCCTCTCCCTGGGGGAAACATGCAAGATGCCTCCCTGCAGTACTTTCCTCTAGTGAATTAGCAATGTCATTTACTCCCAAAATAAGAGACACATTTGTGATTAAGATAAACAATTTGAAGTTCCTTTTGGTTTTCACAAGAGCGCATAGTCTCACGGGGAAGGGTGAAGACAGTCAAAAGCATCAGCTTTTCTGGCTTCCAGTTGCCTTGGGGACTGCCCCTGTGTGAGCGGCTTACTCTGCTTTGGAATTAGCACATTTGTCATGATCCTCATCCTGTGACTAATGCTGTGGATTCCCTCTGCTTGCATCTCTTGGCACACTCTGAAGAAATGTCAAGAAGAGGAGGTTTGATCCTACTCAACAAGGCCCCATCTGAATCAACTGTACTGGATGAACACCGCCTTGTGCTGTCAGGTTCTGAGTCCCGCACCTTTGCAGCCAAGCTGCCAGAACATTATAAACAAGACCATTGGGTGATAATGACTACAGTGCTAAAGCTGGGGTGGTGGGAATGAGGTGCAAGAAAACTGTCCCAGAAGTAACTTCAGAGAAACCCTTCCACCATCTGTTAATACAGGGAAGGCGGCTAAAGACCATATCATTAAAAAAAAAAAAGAGAGACTGTTCAGAACTCTTTTTTTTTTCTTTTTAACTAAAGGACAAAGGAACAACAAAAAGTGCAATAAAAAAAAAACATTAAACTAGAAAATAATTTCCCCTTAGCCTGCTGGCACTAAATATCTTCTAAATGATTTGGCATGATTTTTTTCTTTTACTACCAATGACAAACTCCAGTGGCATGAAGATCCAATTTTGGAAAGGGTAAAAACTGCATGGCATATACACAACCACAAGCTAGCAAGCCAATCTTCCGCAAAAATCTACAGTGGAATTCCTAAGGGGAAGATGACAGACAGATGAATGTGCGGAAGCTGCCGGGCCTGGATGACGCCTCCCCAGACCCACTCCTGCAGACCTTTCCCGAACCCGGAGCCTGCTGCCCGCTCAGGATGAGCCCATGGCGGAACTCAGCTGGACCATGTTCTTGTTGATTCATTTTTCCCATCATTTTCTGTCCTGGATCAATCATCCTTTGGAAATGGGAGCTGGAATTTGAACAATGCTGTTGTATAGTTCTTTTATGAATGTAAATAGGGAAACGAGATTTTGACATGTCATTTTCACTTGTCCGTTGAAATCTTTTCTTGTACAGATTATTTAAATTTGAGTTTGTTGCTTGCTGCCCATTGATTTTGTTGTTTCTTTTCTGTTCTTTCCTTCTTTACTTTCTTATAACATGTCCAATAATTGCTGGGCTTGCTTAAAAAAACGGCTGTAGTCCCAGACGTAGGGAGTTTGGGCACAAGACAACTTAAAGCTAGGATGCTTGAAACCAAAATTAAACAAAAGTGGGGAGACTTGACAAAATAACCCATATCAAGAACACAGAATTATGTAAATGTGAATATATATGTACTGACGAGTCTAAATTTTTTTGATGTCATCATAAACATGTATATAATGTAAGAAAATAGAGATCCTCTCAAATTAATCACAAAAGTGCCAAGCTCATGATTTTAATGATTTTGATTTTGGGTTTTGACAATTTTCTTTCCCTGTCTTTAATGTGAAAGGAGGATAAACTTAAAGCCTTAAATTAAAAATAATAGTTTTTAAATGTCGGAAGCTTGGAGGAAAGTTAAGTTTTCCATTCTGTTCACATCTATTTTTGTCCCATTTTATTCACGCTTCGTCTTTCTGCCTGAGGATCCACATGGTAGCCCTGTTGTGACAGTGGTAATGGAGGCAGAGTGGCAGTTAGCCTTCTGGTTGTTTCCAGCTCTCATTCTGTGTGGTGATTTCAGGAGACTTGCTTGGGCTAAAGCATCGTACTGACCAGTGGACTGTAATGGGATTCCACCATGTATGAATTCTTTCTTTGTAGGTATAGTCTCGGAGCTCCCAGTTCCCCCTGAGTTTCCTTCAAGCTCACCCATTTCTCCTTCAAAGTACTGCCAAGATGGCTTCCATTGAAGTGGTAGGTGCACAAGTTACTGAGGAAATTTGGTCCAAGCTTCATTTGGGATGTACAGACTTGTACAGGATGACTTCAGTGAGCACCCATCTAGAAAGGAGCTCTCCCCCTCAGAGAGCCCCAGCTTCTCCACTGTCCTCTTTTTAGGAAGAAGGCATGCAGTTGTACTATGCATTTCTTCCTGGCACTGAGTTACTTGCTAAATTTAGCTCTAAGTCCTTTTCCAGCAAGATTCATGACATGTTTTACAACTTTTTCCTTGAAAGAATGATTTCCTAAAAAATAGACTGCTTAAAACAGTGGAATTTCCCCTCTCCCCAACCCCCAAGATATATTTAATCATTGGAATTTCATATTCATAGAGTAGAAACCTTAATTTCTGTATGCTACCACAGACCATAACCTAACATCTAAATCCTGTTACAGCTTTCGGAGTAATAGGTGCTATACAGGTTTTCAGTCTCTCGAACTTGCTATGTTTATATTGTAATAGCAGGGCTCTCTATAAACCTTACTCCTGGTTTCACAAGATGCAGGTTGTATCCTTTACTGAATGGTGATGACTCTTTCAACTTGGAGGAAGGTTGGAGGAAACTCAAATTACTTGGTATCTCTCCCTGTTGCTACATTGCTTAGCTGGTCCTCTTCACTAAGAGATACCGAGTGGCTGCTAACCACACCGTACACATTTCATCACTATTCTAGAGGCACCATAATGACTTATCCGACACAAAACCATGCCGGTTACAAAACAGAGATCTCTATTGTTAACTCTTGAGCATTTCACAAACAACATTGTAAATGTGCGATGTTATGTTTTAAATCAGACCACAGTGGTCCCCAAATATTATGTACATATGGCAAATGTCAATGTAACTTTTTGTTACACTGGCAGTTTCATAGGTAAACAGACCTATGCTCCAATGTTGAATTATTTGTGTATATGTAAAATACACAAGCTTTAAGCTATGTATGTGTGATAGGGAAGGCAGTGCACTCATACTGTAAACAATGGGTTAGAATAATTTTTGGTGGTGTTAGGTTATGTAGTTTTGACTCTTCGCTGCATTTTCTCTTGCACATGCCATTCATTTCCTGGTTATGTGGTGTGAGTACTCCTTTTTACTAATTTGAGTTCAATGCAGAAGCCTATCACTGTTTAATGTTACCCAGCAAAAGTGTTAAGTGATGAACAAGTTCCCATTTCACCTGCTATACTTTTGCTGCGATAATTAATGACACCTGGATGAGGAGATGGGCGCTAACTTCATTGCTCACCTGGGATAGTGCATGAGGCCACTGAATTAGAGCTACTCCTACAGATAGTGAACAGTTCACATAGGTGCATGTTACAAAACATGAATCACATAGAAATGTGGAGTTTGCCAAGTGATGTGTGTTTTCTTTGGTTTTCATTTTTTACTATGCAAAGATGAAAAATGCACAAACTTTTCACAGACATGTCTGAAGGACGTTATAAACGATACTTGAATTCTTTCTTTAGTCACCCCATCACGTTTTATGGTCATTGTTGTTGCTTCCACTGTTAATTCCCCCCGGCCCCCAATTTTAATGGCCTGTAATGTTTAAATGTACAACCTGAGCTTTTGTTTGAAGTTAATAAACTTCTGTTTTCTTGGCTGCCTATGAATGGAGATTCAGTCATCCTTATATGCATCTTTTAGTCAAGGGTATATTAAAACTTTTATTAATGTAGAATGTTGTAGCTTTGCACTTTGATCTGATTTCCTTAAATCTTATTTTTTTGTGTGTTTTCTTGCATTGTTGATGAAATAGCAATGTGCCTGATATCATCTGAGTTTTAGCACCAGTCTCTATCAAAGGTTCACTGAAAATTGAAGTCAGTGGAGCAAAATAAAATCTCTGATTAATGACAAATATATTCCTGATTAGGATTCAGTTTTATTGGAAATGCTTTGCCTTTTATGAATCAGAAAGCAAAACAACCACCATGGGAATCTGATGTTATTATATATATTTGAGTGTTTATCTCCTGAGTTTAAAGAGTAACATCCACCTTTTGACTTGGTACCAAATTAACAATGATGGCACACACACGCTCGCACACACACACACGCACGCACACACACACACACATGAGGAGAGGGAAAGGATGTGGGGGCGATGAAGATGGAGAAGAAGAGCAGGAGGAGGGTGAACATCTGGTTAGATACATTACATCATCTAAAACATTTGAAGTAAGGTATTTCCTGACAACTAATAGGAAATTGACCACCAATTTCTACTCCTTCCTGGTGAATGCCCCAGCGTGTCTCCTTGTACTCTGCTGACATGCCTCATTTGTCTGTGAGATACAGCATGACACAACACACGTAGATGCTGACTGTGTTCCTTTCATCATGTAAGTCTTGGGTTTTTCATTTCCTGCAGGATGCTTTCCAAAGGTCTGCCGACTTTCCTGACCTCACCCCTGCTTATTCTTCTAGCCTCTCTGACTCTGATCTTGTCTTAGTCATCGTAAAGTCCCTCTAAAAGAACCTCTGCTACCCTGAATAATCATCTTTAAATTTTTTGTCCATTCATTTGTTTCAATGTAATTTCATGTAATAAAGAAAATGCAGAAAAAGCTTAAATAGCACAAATAATGTGCTTAGGAAAGTAAGTACAGAGCTCATTTATATTTGACTTTAAAGGAATGATCTGGGTTTTTGATATGCTGCCCTTTAAGTCATTCTGTTGAGGTTGACACTGAAATGAGTTCTCCATGCTCCCTTGATAACTGATGTAAGAAAAACTGACCTAGAAACTAGAAACTCACTAGATAAGAGAACAGATGCCCTGGAGTTAAAAACCTGCTATGAATAATTGAGTTGATAATCCATATGATCAAGATAAAATTCTTGAATAACTGCAAATTTCAGGTAGATCTCCTACAGATTAACATAAAAGGGTGAGAGACTTCTCATTTATTCATTCACCAGAAAGAAGTCTGTCTGCCAGGAACTCCTCAAAATGGGAGGAACACAAGAAAATTCTTGCCTAAGGTTGTTCTCAATTAAGCAGAAAGAGAATAAATTTAAAGTAGAAATCTCTGATCCCAAAGCAAAATAAACTGTTACTCAGAACTGAGAGCAGAAAAGAAGAAAGTGGTAGGTAGGAAAGGATGCAGAAAGGCCGAAGTTTTGAACTATCTTGAAAGATGTCTAGAGTTCATCACTCTAATAAAATGAAAAGCATACTCAAGACACAAGAAGCAAAACCCAGCAGAAGGAACTTCCTTAGGATAAGTAGGCCTAATTGTCTGATGGATCTGGTTCATAGTACCTTTCCTCCCTTACTTCATCTTCCTTTCCACTTTAGCAAACACTGACTGTATAGGAATCTAGTACTAGTCCAGACTCTAACAATGAAATCTCAATCATGTCCTTTAAGCATGACATGATTCATGCTCAATAGCATGTGAAGTGCTTCGTGGGAGGACGACTTTATCCTTGCTCCTGGGATTAGGAGCATTTCAAGGCTGTGTCTATGCCACAGGACCTAATTCCATGTTATAGTCAACAATGGCACATTCATTTTGGTCAGAGAAGGTCATTCATAAATTCCTTGAAAGTAGAACATCCTCTAAGGTCAAGATCTAATCGTCTCTTCTAGATCTCTGGGTATAGTGTCCATGTCAGGATTCTAATATCCATTAGAGCTTCATGTTTTTAGGTAGTTTCCCACTAAGATGCTCATCATGAATCAGTCTTCTAGGCCTGAGCTTATCAGTAATGACAAAAAGGACTTCTTGACCTGGACTGTAAACTTTGTGCACTTTTTTCTTTTCCATAAAGGTTCCTAGCTAAGGTCAGTCTGGGGTGAGGAGTGGATAAGAATCACAATTAAGGCATCATTTAGTAAGACCTCCTATTAGTGAAAGGTCAAAATCATTTTCCATGGGCAGCCACACTTCTGAATCAACTACAGTTAGGGTTTGCCTATCTTCTGTGCCTTGAGGGGAAGGTTACTATCCTTTAACCTTTTCAGAAATCTATTAGTAAGTCTGGTTCTTTGCCTAGAAGAAGTTCTCGGCTACATGTGTGACTTCTAAAGGGAAGGGAGAGGAAATACTGTAGTTTCTTGTCAAATGGAATAGTTGTCTTGTTGGGGTCTGGGATGTTCCCTTTCCAGTTGATTGCATATGCACACATATGTCCTGCTATGTAAGACCAGAGTCATGACACCACAAAGTCCACACCTAGGAGAATATTCGTTTGGCTGTGATGACCACACATATTGGCATGATGCATCAATTAGTCCTTCAAAAACAAGACAAAGCAAAAAGCATCTCTATCCCGAATGATTAAGAGTACATGAGATTTCTTCAGATCTCACTGGTGCTTTAAACAGCTACTGGTCTTCGGGGGATAAACAGGCCTACAGCAGAGCTGCGTTAGTTCTTTGTCTCAGGATGGAGACAGAAAAAGATGACTTGGTTTGTAAATTACATTAGTGAGACCTCTGTTTCACAGCAAGGGACATAAAGCCTTGTAAAATCATTACAGCTAGCTTAGAGGCAGTGAATGTCTCCTATTCAGGCAGTGAATGGCCCGCACACAGCAGGTTTAAAGTGCTTTTTCTCTGTAGGTAAAGTAGCTTTGCAAATCAAGGATCACAAAGCATACCGTCTACAGGAGAGTCAGTGACCAAAAGGAACAGAAGAGGGCAGTAGAGAGACAAGGTAAGTGAAGGTGGTTGAGCTGAACTGTGGCGGCGGGGACACCTTGTGGAACGGAGCAACTTCAGCTCCACGCCTGACAATTATCACCCAATGAAAACGAGTCCGCATCGTCGGTTGCATTTATTTTCCCCGCAATGCCCGAAATCTAGATCTTCAATAAAATTCTTTCCCCCCACAGTGGTGAAGCCCATTCTTGCTGTAAAAATAATCTGTGTGGATCAGGATAGTTCAAATAGAAAATATCTTTACATAGGATTAAGTTCACTGGCCCTTAGACTTCAGTTTAAGCCTAAAATAATAGGTCATGTCTATGTGTGGCCCTTTGTAATTGGTAGTTCTATGAGGAAGCAGATGTGACCTTTGCAGTCTGAGTGGCAGGCTACCATGTAAAGAACCCTGCCAATGGAGGCTTACTGGCTGCCAAAATCTTGGCTCCAGAAAAGTATCTTGGTAGCAAGAAAATGTTTTTTAACCTCTTGACTCTGGTTCAGACTATTTTCACTTTTTTGGCAACCTTCCTGTACCTGTGCACAGCAAACACACCCCTGAGTATCACCTCAAACATCTTCAGAATATCACTCCCAATCTTCCCAGAACTCCCTAGGTACACAGAGAATTCAGCAGTGGGGCTGAGATGAAAGCCCAGGCATTTTAGGTTCCAGAGCCATGCTTTAATCACTCTCATTTTTACTGCTCTTAATCCCACTGTACAGAGGATGGAACTCACAGTTGGAGATGTTAGCACCTTACTGGGGATTACCATTCTACAAGTGGCAGGGCCAGGATCATGACATGGGGAGTTCCATTTTAAGTCCTTTTCAGGCTCAGGAAACTATGGAACATGGCACGTGTGACACAAATGAGCAGGAGGGGCAGCAGCAGAAGTTCCTCAGAGTCACCTGCTGCCGTCCTTCCTGGGCTGATTCTGCTCTTGGTGGGCTGATGGTGCCAACCACCAGGGTCAGGAGGGAGTGTTCAAGCTGACGGTATTGATTTTAGAAGCACTTCGCTTTTCAAATATGAGTTCTAACCTTTTCTTAAAATTAGAGATGGGGGGAGGAGGGTGGATAGACCCAAGGGGAGGTTGTGGTTAATTCCTAGAGAAGAAATAGGACTTTTATGTTATATACGATGATTTAAACTTTTTTTGTGTGACAGAACTTATGAGTGAGAAATAAGAATACCACCTTCAACCCCTTATTAAGAACTTAACAGATAGTGAAAATGTCCTCTAAGTAAAAGATTTTTATTTGGATATTGCATGTCAGAGTTATACTCAGACCTGTGCACTGCAGGTAATTATAATTTGATAGAAAAGCTAAGCAATGTAGAAAGAATCTCATTTATAATGAAAATGTTTACTCAGTAAGGAAAATACAGATAAACATCTAAGGACAATCAACAGGGAAAGATACATACTCCTACAAGGAGAAAGCATTTCCCCTGGATCTGAACAACCCGTGAAAACTGTGGACATGTGGGAATGGGGAGAAATGTTATCTCCACATTCAAGGGAACATTCACGTTCAGCTAAAATAACCATGATCAAGACACCAGTGACTTAAACACAATGAAGGATTCCCTGTTGCTTAGCTGTCCAGAGCTGGAATGATGCTCCATGGTTCTTCCATCTTTCTGCTGTGAAATCATGAACACCAGCTACTATCTCAGTGAACATGCTGGGCATCTCAGGTCGCACCACCGACTGCTTTCCCAGAAGGAAGAAGTGTGGAAGGCAACTTGACAAGTCACACATGTCATTTTTAGTCACTTGTATTGCAGATCTAGTTGCCAAGGAAACTAGGAAATGTAACACAGAGATAATACTAAAGAAAGAAGATTAGAAAGTGACATTGAAGGACGGGCAGCAACTTGCCTCAGTCCATTTTCTGGGGCTGTAACAGAATACACAAGACTGAGTAACATAAAGAAAAGAGGTTTATTTTTCACTTGGGTTTGGAGGCTTGAAAAGCAAAGATCAGATGAACACATCTAATGAGAACCTCATGCTACTCTACACATGGGAGGAAGTGTAAGGGTTAGTGGCATGTGCAAAAAATGCAAAATATAAGTGTTGGACACACTTGATAACAATTCACTCTCTTGGTAACTAACCTAGTTAGTCCTGCAAGAGTAAGAACTCACCCTCCAAAGAAAGGCATTAACACATTACTGATGGTTCAAACTTCATGACCAAAATCACTCCCTAGTTCCCACCTGCCAACATTGATACGCTGCAGAGCTAAGATTCTCAGCATATGGTCTTTGAGAGAGCCGCACCCAAACAAACTGTAGCATAGTATGCCACAGAGCTTAAAGAAAACTTCCCCTGAGGAACTGTGGGGTGAGGCCAGCCACTGGGTACCACGAATTACCCCTCAGATTTGCTTCTGAGATTTATTTATTTCATTTTCTGGAAACATCACAAGAAGATAGTTATCCATTGCTGGCCCTTTTGACAGCTCCTTCTGCTAAAGAAAACTGCCCTTCTCAAAGTGGGCTGCATCTGATGATGGATCAAAGAGGGGCTCTATAGGCCTGCCCTCTCTAACTCCTGAAAGTCATCCTGGCTTCAAAAATTACTCTTATGGGCCAGCACAGACTCTCATTCTCTCCTGTCCAATCCTACTTTCTTCCCTGAGCTTCCACTGCTGCAAAAAAGCAATTCCTAAAAAACTTGGGATCTGCTTATCTCTGCCCCAGAGACTGTTTGCTGTATAACCTCATCTGGAGCAATCACCAGTCAGTCTCCTTGGTTTTACCAGAGGATAGAGTACAGAAAGGCAAAAGGAAGAAACTAAGGAATGAATATAGTCCATGGGTGAGGTGGCAAATATCCTGAACTGTCACATGTTGACTTGATTTACTTTTTCAACATTTAAAAAAATACTTATTATTTTTATGTGTGTGAGTGTGTGCCTGTGTGTAGGTGCACCCGTGTGGTGTTATGCCATCAGGAGAGGGCATCAGATCCTGTGGAATTGGAGTTACGGATTAGTGTTAGTCCCCATGTGGGTACTGGGAACTGAACCAGGTTCCTCTGCGCAGCATCCAGGGCTTTTAACCACTGAGCCATCTCTCGAGCTGCTACAGTTGATTCTTAAGACAATTGTGAGATGAGTTACTTAAATCAGAGTAATGGAAACTATATGGAAATGATACAGAAGGTAGACTGTGGCTAGAAGAAGCAGGAGGTAGGCAAACCATTTAGGGCACGGGGGCCTTAGCATGGATCTAATTTAAGGAACGACTGACATGGAGCTCTGGAATTGCAAAACAAGGAGGCAAGAAACGAGTACCCAAACAGAATAGCAAGCGGAGCAGTTGACTGTGTGAGGCAACAGGAAGGAACAGTAAATGATACAGGCTGGATTTGATGCCTGGGATTTAGATGATAGGGAAAGCCTGGAAGGGATCTTGATTCAAGAAACAGATAAATTTCATTTCAAATCTGCTGGAGTTGAGGGGCTAAAGCGAACCCATCAAAGATATTCGGTGGGTTGCTGAAGTGGGGATGTGGAATTCACCAGTGAGGTTCAAATGGAAATACTTACTAGAGAGCTATGCATAGAGGTTAGCATTTAAGTCGTGCTTTAAGATATGCCAATTTGCTGGGCATGGTGGCTTACACCTTCAATCCTAGTACACAGGAGGCAGAGGCAGTCAGAGCTCTGTGAGTTCAAGGCCAGCCTGATTTACCTAGTGAATTCCAGACCAACTGGGGCTAGAGGGAGACCCTGTTTCAAAAAGACCCTCCTTCCACTCCCCCTCAAACCAACAACAACAAAAAGACCAACAAAAATAAAAAGATACACTAACTTAAGCCATTGAAACAGGCAATTTCTGGGGGTTGGAGCGATGGCTCAGGGGTTAAGAGCATCGACTGCTCTTACAGAGGATCCCAGTTCAGTTCCTAGCACCCACATGGTGGCTAACAACTCTCTGTAACTCCAGTCCCAGGGGATCTGACACCCTCTTCTGATCACTGCAGGCATTTCATGACACAGGCCTATTTACATATATGCAGGCAACACATTCATACACATAAAATAAAAAAATATTTTAAAAACCAGGCAAATAATACCTTTAAAGGAGGTATTATTAAAGAGAGAGCTATAGAGAGGAGACTGAAGTGACTGGGGAAAATACAGAATAAATGCAGCAAGGAATCATTACTTCCACAAGTTGCTTGCTGTGGAAGCTGCTTGCCTATCGTTTGCAAAAAGAAAATTTAGCGAGGGTGAATTGGACTGTCCTGTATATGATACGGAATTCATACTGAGTTTCTATAGAGAAAAACATAAAACCTGTCACCAAGAAACCTGGGGACTATGTTAAGACATCTGTAAAAAAATGAAAGAAAAGTTTAGAATGAAGAAATTTTGATAATATCTCAGCACAAGACTAATTTTTTTTTCAAAAAAATATTGATTTTTGTTATTGTGGCAATTAATTGCATTTTCTTGAGGTCAAAGCTGAAATGACAGCATTTTGGCATTCCAAGAAGAGACGAGGATGTCACTCTTGTGCATATTAGAAGCCAATTTTGATTTATCAGTAGACTGGCTGTTTACCAATAATATTACAATAGCTCTCTGCAGAAAATATTATTCGGGGTCACTATGACACAAAAGGAGAGGAGGGCAGAAGGAGGAACACAAAGAAGGTTGTTACCATTCTCCAGTCTCCAAATTACATTCTCAGCACCATTCAAACAGGTGAGATGCTTAAGACATTTCATCCTGTGTTTAGTATTGAGAAATGTGAGCAGGACAAAAGAAATAAAAGGAGAAAGTAGAAAGACATTCATACAAGGTCATGACTCTGATTGCATTGCACTGAGTTCTCAGAACGTTCCAGAGCCTCTCCTTTCAGTGCATGGTGGGAGGCTGTAAAGTAAGCCATATTCAATTTGCTATGGTTATAAATAAAAAAAATATTTTTTTGTTCATTGAAGTTGAAAAAAATCAGAAGAAGCCTTGTATTTATATGAGACCACACACTCAGATGAAAGGAAGGAAATATAATCAATTCAGTCCATTTTTGCTTTGTTCTCAAGATATATACCGAGCGGATGGCTGTCCATATGGGATGAAAAGCTTCTAGCTTTTTACAGATGAATGAATTACAGATGAACATTCCTGGAAGAACTTCTTTGACTACCTGTATCTTTGCAATTTCCACTTACCCAGAAAGGCAAGCAATTCGTGTATCAGTAAACAGCATACTGCTTTTATTAGTAGGTGATCACAGATATTTGGCAATATAAGTTATCTTTCTGGCTGACTTGCCTTCAATATATTATATTTTTATGGTGCTGGGAATAAAGACCAGGGTCTTGTGTATTCTAGGGAAGTGCTCTACCACTGAGCTACATCCTAGGTTCTCCTGCAATATAAAGCCAATTTGCTAAGTAGATTTAAAATTTGTTTAGTTAAACATTTTTATGTATGTACACTTATAGCCTTTCACTAAAAAAGTTTAGTTCATAAAACATGATCAACATCTGTATTAGTTGTTTTTCTTATTGCTGTGGCCAAATTCTTGATAAGAAGCAATTTAAAAGTGGAAGAGTTTGTCTTAGTTTACAGTTTAAGAAGGGATGCAGTCCAGCTTAGTTGGAGAGGCAGGCCAATAGAGTGCTTTCTTAGTCAGAAAAGTAATTGCAGGCAGGAGAAAGGGCTGGACTACCAAACCTCCAGATGGGCACCTACTGACTGGCTTCCTCCAGGGAGGTTTTACACCCATTTCCAAAACAGCACCACCAGCTAAGGGCCAAGCGTTCAAACATATGAGACCATAGGGCGGGGGCATCTAGAAATATCCTTGATAGAATAATCCCAACACGTCACGGTTCTCTCCCTGCCTCAGGAATTATTCGGGCCCAAGCCTTGCAGTATTCAATGTGAAAGAGGCTACTGTGGAGAGCCTGGGATGGGCTGGGCTAATTCTTGTCATGGAACCATTTTAGAGTAAGAGAAAAGTGCAGTGTCTGGAAAGTCCCCGGGAACCCACGTTCCGGTTCTGTGCAACGTTTGAACAATAGTTCTTTAGAAATGAGGTAGGTCATACTTAGAAATGTGATTTTTTAAAGTATTCAAGTCTGGTGATATAGTTCAGTTACCAGAGTGCTTGTCTAGCATGCATGAAGCCCTGGTTTGGTCCTCAGTACCGCAAAACTGGGTTTAGTGGTATACACATGTAACCCCAGCTTTCAGGAGGAAGAGGCAGGTAGCAGAAGTTCAAAGTTATTTTGTATTGTAAAGCTGAACTCTAGGCCATGAGACTCTGCCTCAATCAATTAATTAATTTAACTTTATTTTTGGTGTTCTGATTGCTCCCTCCCCCCCCCCCCCGTTCTAGAGTTTTAGGTCTGAAATCTTTTCAATTAGGAAAATTAAGGATGAGATTCAGCATTCTTGCTTATGCAGAACTTGTTTGGCATTTGATGAAATGTCTGAAACAAATATTTGTTACATGAATTCTTGTCTGGCATCTTTCTGATCCTGAAGTAGATTAATGACATATAGTAGATAGTGATTTATAGAAGAGGAGAAAGTACTTCACTCCTGTCACCTACCTAACGAGGCACAAGTACTAAACCAGAAACACAGTAAACACTCCAAAAATCAAATTTCCTTTTCTGCTGGTAAAATTAGTGTCTCCAGAGGTAGTTGATTTTTTTTGTAGCATCCCTGGATCAAGTTTGTGAATTTTTTTAAAATCACAAAATTTATCACACCTAGAAGTAGAAAATAGAAAATTCTCACTAGCATTTAACTGTTGCCTTGTTTGATGTCACAACTGTGCTGGTCCAAAAGATTTTGAATTACTATTTAATTAAAACCATCAATGAATGAAGATGTGTTTAAGTTAGTTACAAATCTTGGCTAGATGGAATGGAGATAATCTTTTATAAGTAATATATTGTTTATTTATATATTTATATCATGTGGATATATATTATGAATAGATTTGAGTAAGAAATTTGATTTAGGTTATTGTGGTGGTTCGTGTTAACTGTGAATTTGACAGATACTAGAAGCATCTGGGAAATGGGCCTCTGGGCATGCCTGTTGGGGATTGTTTTGTTTATATTACTATAGGAAGACCCATGTTAATTGTAGGTAGGACCTCCTCCTGGACTTTCTAAGATGAGCACTAGCATTACTAGTGTGCATTGCTTTCTGTTCCTGACTCTGGATACAAGGTGACCAGTTCCCTCAGGCTTCTCCCGTTGTGACTTCCCTCCACGATAGACTGTAACCTGGAACTGTGAGCCAAAATAAACCCTTTCTTCCGTAAGATGCTTTTGTCTGAGTATTTTAACACAGGAGGGGAGAAAAACCCGAAGATGGGCATGAAGCTCAGAGATGTCAGAAGCAGGAATCTGTTAGGAGAATATCTCTTTCCTCTGCAGTTTCTGGCTTTCAGGGTAGGAGGCTCTCCTGAGGTGTCCCTGAGTTTTTCGGGGGGCAGTGGTTGGTGTGGATGGAAGCCTGGCTATGGAGAAGCAGATGGTGAAGACCCTTGTGCTGGCCACATCCATACTGGGTACATTTCAGTGGATTCAGCTGTGTGTGCCTAATGACACTTGAAATCTGGTGGACATAGTCAATTTTATAAGAACAAGGGGCTGTGATTTTGCTCAGATGAGCACTGATGCAATTTCAAAGCTTGAAGATCTAAAAAAGTTAGAAGGCTTGAAGTTGTTTTTGCTCTTACAGCAATGTTTCTTCCTTGATCTCTGTCATAATACTGTCTATGATTTCACTGCCTTCTTTTTTTTTTGCCCTTTTAAATGTTCTTGTTATTTGTTTACTTAGATTGTGCTAGCCTTCTCCAACAGAATCTAAGCTCCACAAGAACAAAGACTTTGCTTCTTTTGACTGTTGATGGATCCGCTTATGCCCATGCCAGTGACTAGTACTGTCTATGTCTATGCCTCTAAAGTGCTGGACACATAAATTACTTTGGTACGGGTATGTATCATTACATTTCAGGACGTTGTTCTTTGCCTATTTTGGGGGCTGTATTCTCCATTAGTGTGTGGATTCATAAGTGAGTTGAAACTCATCTTGATGATCTCTCCTGACATTCTGCAAAGATGTATTTGGAAACAGTGAGTATTGGGTCATCTCAACCGTCTCTTATTTAGGAAGGCATGAGGATGGACCACATCATTCACTGTCCTGACCTCACTCCAGAAAAGAAGTGGGGTCGTTAGAGGGATTATCAGAGGGAATGAACAGTGACTGCTGATATATCTAGAAAGGTCCAGGGCACTATGTGATATATTTCTGGCTGCCCTCCTTGTTTTATTGGCATTAGTTAGATGACTAAATGCTATAATACAGGCTGTCCTAAATAATAAGAAAATTCTAATTTCAATGAGTGAGTTTTTCATCATCTGTTTTAAATGAGGAATGAATATCATTAGCTGAAGATAAGGACCTTCTCCAGATGGTATTTCTTCCTCCTCCTCCTCTTCTTCTTCCTCCTCCTCTTCTTTCTTCATTTTAAACTTGGAATTTAGATGAATAGGGCATGGTGGCATGCACCTATAATCCTTGCACTCAGGAGGCTAGGGTAGAAGGAGGATTATGAGTTCCAAGCCATAGTCTGGGACACATAGAGAGAGCTGGTATCAGTCAGTCAGTCAGTCAACCAATCAAGCAATCAATGTACAGAACAGAATTAATCACAATTCTTGGTTTCTGTTAGTCCTATCATTTGTCCATTAATAGTTTATGAAAATTATATAATAAGATCCTTGAGTCTACCATTCAGTAAGATGATTAGAACATAGACAGTAACTAACACTGCCTACATATCTCTCCTCTCTTACATTCACTGTTCTCTTCTCAATGAAATGATGACTTTTATTTTTGTCCTAAGCGCTTCATTGCCTTTGAAAAACTGCATACATTCTTTCACATATCATTCATGTATCTAGTTTCGGTTGTGTTAGCTTTACAAAAAGGATAACATTTGGGCCTTAGGTTTTCCTTTTCTACAATTTCTCCATGGTTTTCCAAATAGCTGTATTTCATTATGTTTAACTCCTGTGAAAATAATCTACTGTGAAAATACATTACAGCTTATTCTTTTCTCTTTGGGCATTTGAGTTTCTAGCATTTGCTGTGTGCCTAGTGCCTCTGTAAACATTCTTCTATACATTTCTTAGTGTACCTGTGTCAGGATTTCTGTAGTATTTATATCAAGACATGTTTTTTTTCTCTTATTCATGGGGTATAATGATGTTTAGTCCTTTTCTCCTGGGACTGTAGCATTTTTTAACTTCTAATTTAAGTATTTTGTAAACTATAAGATTTTTCAGGCATTTAATATATTAATTAGTGCCACAAATCATAGAATAATAAGAAAGGATCTTCTCAGAGCCTATGCACTTGCTGTTTGCATGGAAAAGCAATGCACTGGAAAGGTGAAACAACTTGCTCAAGTTCTAGAGACAGTAAGCTTTAAGTTGTATTCTCTGCAGATGTAAGAACCATTTTTAGGGCAATGGAAATGGAGATCTAAGAAAAGCATAAGTAACAAAGAAACTGTCCTAACAGGTTTAAACTTGAGTTTATTAGGTGCAAGGTTTCCATTGGCCCACATTGCCATGCAGGGTTAACCTTGTGGATTGAAAAAAAGTGTTTTATTGTCTCTCTTGGAGCTCTTTCCCCTCTAGACACATTTGCTTTTATAAGCACACATGTGATCTAATTGTACCACGTGGATTGCAAACCTAAGTCCACTGATGAGGTTATGGAAATGTGTTACATCCTTGTTTTCAAAGGGCTAGATGTGGCTGGTTGGAGCATCTCCTTTCTTCATTGAGTGTAGGTGTGATGTCTAGAGCTATGGCAATCAACTTGTGAGTCAAGGAGGTCAAGGAAATCACAGAAATGTTGAGTTTGGTATCCTTGGGCCACTGAGATAACATTAGCAGTCACATCTAGTCTTATTAGGTAAGAAAAAAAAAAGTCCTCTCTGTTTCAGCTATGGTAGTCAGATTTCCTGTGACTTGTAGCTTAATGCGTTCCTAGATATCACATATTATAAAAATTATCACAAACTAGATTTAGAATGCTTTTTGCTTTCTGATGACTGAAATTTAAAATCTTCCCATGGGGTATACATTTTTTATCAGGAAAAAATAATTTTATATGTTTATACTCATCACCCACTTTTAGCAGTATAATCTTTCAATAAAAAACCCTTCCATTTTAAAGCCAGGCATGGTGGTGCATACCTTTTATCTCAGCACTGGGGAGGCAGAGGCAGGCAGATCTCTGTGAGATTGAGACCAGTATAATCTGCATAGTGAGTTCCAGGCCAGCTGGGCCTACAGCGAGACCATGACTTAAAAAAGACCAACCAACCAACAAAAACCAAAAAAAACCTCCACTTTAGAAAATATGCCTATAATTGCACCAAAGGAATAATCCCATTCAGAAAAAGTATCATTAAAAATTTGATGACACACTAGATGAAGAAAACAGAAAACTTTTTAAAGTGACTGGTTGATACATTTGTTTCTTTGTCCAGACAGATGAAAAAAATGCATCAAAGTTGACCAACTATCTCATTACTCCAGTATTGGTTTCAAAAAAGCTGGGCATAGAGGTACCTCTGTAATATTAGAGCTGGGGAGGCAGAAACAGGTGAACCTCTAGAACTTGCTGGCGTGATAGACTAGCTGAATCAGTGAACAGTAGGTCCAATAAAAGCTCTTATTTTGAAATATAAGGCATTTTGTATACCTTAGGATAACATCAGGCATCAACTTGTGGCCTCCACACACACATTCAATACCATCCCTTGAATAACACACACACACACACACACACACACACACACACACAAAATTATCTGTGTGTTTGGCACCAAGGGTGCAAGCAGACAACATGATTCCTACTCAAAGGTGCTCAGGGAGTGGTTGGGAAGAAGCTGGGCGGTGAGGAGAGACAGACAAGTATGTATAGCAACTCTAAGACAGGAAGCGAATAATGAAGTATAAACAAAATTACTTGGAAATCTTGAGCAGCATTAGGTTCCTGGACACACAGTCAAGGAAGAGACTACTCAGGAGCTCTGCTCGGACTGTAAGATATCTTTTGCTTCAATATGTAGATCTGTATCCTCATTTCTTCTAGGGAAATAAAGTCTATGATTATCTCTGGCCTCTAGGTTTTGAGGCTGTGAATCTGACCTGGTATGGAGGTAGAGATTTTATATTATGCTTTGTTAATTTATCCTTAGGAAAAAGACACTATTGACAAAATGTGGATAGTAATAGCTTGTTGTTATGTTGCCTTGCTATGTAAACCAAATTTAAATAATAAATTAAGGACTGAGAACAGTGGTGCATACTCTGAGTCTCAGTACTCAGGAGGCAGAGGCTGGTGGATCTCCTTGAATTCAAGGCCAGCCTGGTCTACACACTGAGTAGAGGCCAGCAAGAAAAATCACTTAACTTGTGATTTTCTTTGAAAATGAGGAGGACAAAAGATAAGACAGTTTCAAAAGTCCACACTTGTAGTAACTGCTGGACTCATTGCAGTGTATAAACCCAAGGCTGGCACAGAGCCAGAAAAGTCTCTGTGGCCTTTCTAAGTGCTTGGAAAGAATGGGCAAAGAACAGACATTCTCTGAGAAGCAAGGGAAAGGAAAGCATCGCCACAACTCTTATTGTGATTGCAGCATCCCAGCTATTATTAACGATCACAGTGTCTTGAGTTCGTCAAGCAGGAAGCCTATGAATGAAGTCCCTGTATCCCTGAGTAACTTTTCTTTTCCACACATTTTAGAATTAGTGTCCAATATCATTAAACTTCTTCACTGCAACTTGTCCTTGTGAATTTGATGACACTTAAGGAATGACTCATCCACTTAACCCAGTGGACATTCCAGGAAATTGTTCCTGTTTATTGCCATTTTCAAATGATGGAAAAGCACAAAAGAATGAGAGAAAAATAATTATTTTTACTATCTGATCCTAAGTGTTAAAGAAGCATCCAATTCTTAAAGGCTGCCCCCCCATCATTTGCAAATTTAATGCACTGCTGAGGATGCAAACTGTCTGTGTAACTGCTCTTGAATTTCATTAAAATTAATCGGAAGTCCTTTTAATGTCTTTGAAAATTACTTCAAGTGGCAAAAATCAGAAAATCTACCCACGGGGCACATTCAGTTAATTGCAATTTACTTTTGAACTAGTCATTCTTTAGTTGTATGCTGCAACAGCATAAAATTCAAGCATCCCTGGATGACAAATGCTAGCCAAACAAGTCATTTGCCTAAAAGCTTATGGTTTTAAATGACCCACTGGTTTCTTCAATATTTCTTAACAAATCAGAGTGGTGTTGTAATGAACTTAACCCACATATATGTTACTGTGTGTGTTGGACCACAATGTGTTCCCTCCCAGTTGGTATTGGGGATCAAGCAGGGAAATAAGGATAAAGATAATGAAGAGAGGAGCAAGTGATAGACATGTGTCTACACATGTACATCATTTAGGAAAATTGCAACAAATAAAGCTAAGTTGTGGAGACAGGGTCATATCTGAACTAGGTTTATCAGCTAGGTGACCCTAGGAAAATTGCTCAACAGAGTAAAGTGGGGAACAGGGAGACTCAAAATGGTATCTTCCTTAGCATCACATGAGGCCACAGATGAGAAACTGCTGTTTTGCAGATGGCAGGTGTCAAGCAAATATTAGTATTGCTGGCAAGATCCTAGTGTCTGAAATTGAAGCTGTAAAGACAAAGCATCATGAGGATAATGAGGATGACAGCTTATGTGTTCAACAGAAGAAGCTTTTATTTCTCTTCTTCCCTCCCTCCCTCTCTCCTTCCCTCCCTC
The DNA here is from genome assembly GCA_035773235.1 of Eospalax fontanierii. Classification (NCBI taxonomy): domain Eukaryota; kingdom Metazoa; phylum Chordata; class Mammalia; order Rodentia; family Spalacidae; genus Eospalax; species Eospalax fontanierii. The sequence continues at coordinate 30,894,676 of CM069530.1, read as the reverse complement.
CCTTCCTTCCTTCCTTCCTTCTGTGTGTATGCCGTGTGTGTGTGTGTGTGTGTGTGTTTGTGTGTGTGTGTGTGTGTGTGTGTGTGTGCAGAGGTCAGGACATTGGATCCCTGGAGCTGGAGTTACAGGCGGTTGTGAGCCACCTGATGTGAGTTCTTTGAACTGAATGCAGGACCTCTGTAAGAGCAGCAAGTACTCTTAATTATTGAGCCATCTCTCTAGTCCAAGAAAAAATGTTCATCCATACAGTTTAATGACAGCTTTCTTTTGATCTAACTACAAGTATCAGTATGTCATTTTCATATTGTGATTATGAAGCTGGTAATGAAGTTTGGGATTTTAAAAATTCATATTTTCCCTTCCCAAGAATCTCTCCCAATTTTCCTGATAAATCATGGATTATAAAATATTTATTACAGTAAATTATTTGATGCCTAAGATCTTCTAAAAAAGTATTCAAATACTGGAATGATGGCTCCATGGTTCAGAGCACTGCTATGCCAGAGGACTGAGGTTCAATTCCCAGGACCCACTTGGCCACTCACAACCATCTGCAGCTCTAGTTCCAGGAGATCCAATGCCCTCCTTGGGCCTCTGTAGGCATTGCATACATATGGTGTCCTTACATACATGTAGGTAAACACTCAAACACATAGAAATATTAAATAAAATATTTAAAAATATTCAAAGAAGTGATCTGTGATTTCTTGATTTTAAGTGTAAATTTGTATTATTGTATGAAATTTTAAATTATAAGTTATATTTTAGGGTAGCAGTACAAAAAGTTTGATTAAAACTTAAAATTTCCAGTGCCAAGTAATAACAGAGAAAAAAATCTGGGTAGACAGCACCATGCTTTGAATTTTTTTATTTGTGATAATCTTTATTTCCATTGGTAATCTGGTTGGAGGAACAATGTCTTAACATCCTAAGTATCTGGGAAATGGAGATGATCATTCAATTAATTTTCTTCACAATTATAGGCAAGGTGGAATTCAACAGTAGTGGTCCTTACATGCACTCTTTCTTAGTCTCTCACTTTAGTAAAGTCAGAGAGCCTGTTCTCCCTCTACAAGGGGAATCTTAATCTCTCCATCCTGACTACAGTCCCTCTGTTGCCAGCATCTTCTCCTCGCTCCTTTTATACCTACATGGCTCACTTCAGTGCAACCTGTGCTTTCCTTCATTTCCTCCCAGTTTTTTGTCTTTCTAGCCTGCTTTTTCTTGTTCTAACCTGCTTACACCCTTGATCTCCTTGTATCTTTCTTACTAATCAGCATCTTATCCCTAAGTTTTAACACTGAATCCTTGTCATGATGATCATTTTTTTCCAGTTAGTTGTGCAGTGCAGGAGAAAAAAGAGACTCCTAATATTTGTCAAATATTTGCTGCATGTAGCATCTTCTGGGGGTTTTCTGGATATGATTTCATTCTATTTTTACTCACCATGAAGGAATTTTTGTCCAGGCAAAGAACTGGTTTCATAAGGGTTGATCACATTGATCAAAGCATTATATCAAGTCAAAGAAATCATCAATTATAGATTCTTGTTATTTCAAAAAGTGAAAGAAAACACAGAAATACAATTGTAAGGTGCCATTGGTTGGCAGATACATCTGATTTCAGTAGTGTCAGATGTGTAAAAAGTGCATCTGAGAATCAATGAAACGTGACAAGTGAAAGACAAATGGCTACAAAGCCAGGCAGCTGGGATCCAGAGCACAACCGTCATCATCATGATATTCTGCCTCATGAAACCATTCTGGCAAAGTAGTATATTGTAAATTCATGTCTCCAACATTATCTGAGTCTTTAGTCTTGTTCTTTTGTCTGTATCTGCTCTCTCCTTTTCCTGTTCTTGTCTGCAATGGTTATTCCAAAGTGTTTTCTACTCTCTGCAGACTCTCCACTTAATACTTACCTTCCTTAATTTGATCTTCATTGAGAAAATTGAGACCATCAGTCACCATCTTTCTCAGCAACTTGTGCCCTGTCTTCCTTATGACTTATACACATCTCTACCCACAGGCTGCCTTTCTTCTTTCCTGTCTGTCACTTCTCACTGACATTACCAGTCACCCTTTCCTGATGCTCAACCTCTCCTTCCACGTTGGTTTTTCTATCTCATCCGTGAATATGAGCAAGATCCAAACCCCAACATCTATTTCACTATTTCTCCTTCTTCATATCAAGTGGCTCAGGTGCTGTCATCATTTGCCAACTTTTCATTCTTGTTTTAATCCACCAGCACTTCCTTTCCAATATTGAGATGAATTGCTTTACTTAAACCAATTCTTATTAGTGACCTTTTTTTTAATCCAATGGAAAATTCTTTCCTGCCATTTTATTGACACCCCTTACTGAATCTGTGTGATATGACTAAATTTTTTCCTACTTGTGCAAAGCCCTATTTCAACAGCTTCCAAGATAAACACACTTCCTGAGTCTTCTAACTTCTCTCTTTCTTAATCACCTATCTGTTGTTGGTATTTCCCAAATTGCAGTGTATGAGTGTTTTGCCTGCATGCATGTAAGTGCACCACATGCATGCAATGCCCATGGAGGCCAAAACAGAGTATCAGAGCCCCTGCAATGGAGTTATAGACAGTTGTTAGCTACTGTGTAGGTGCTGGGAACTGAACCTGGTTCCTCTGCAGTAGCAGCCAGTGCTCTTAACCACTGAGCCACCTCTCCAGTTCCCAGTTTCCATAATGTTTCAAGGTTTAAATAGCTACTTCTATGCTGATGAAATTTTAAATCCAGACTGCTTAGCTCTGAGTTTTTGGTGCTTTTCTCTAGATGCTAATCTCAGTTGCATCTCAATTTCGGTTGTAACTTTTCTCATCAGTCACATGTTCAGGGTGAACAATCTTGCTTTTCCTCTTCTAAGCCTATTCTTCAGATCATGTTTCCTCTCGGCTGAAAGTAATTCCAATGTTTCCTCTCGGCTGAAAGTAATTCCAAACTTCCAGTTATTTGGCCCCCACTTGGTGTTATTTCTCTCTTTCACTTGCATCTCATATCTAGTACATCAGTAAGTCTTGTCTCGTCTAGGATAAAAACATGCAGTTTGAACCTTTCATAGGTTCCATCAGATCTCACATGCCTGTGTTCACACACTGTACTAAAATGTTTATTATCAGAAAATGATGTGAGTTCCTTGAAATTCAGGAAGCAAGACCAGGACCTCACCCTTTTCTTTTCCCATAGCTCTCCCTAGAGGGTAAACAAAAGCAGACATTAGTCTGTCCGATTTAAGGACTGAGGAACTGAAGCACACTCCATTCAGTTTAGAGGAGAAAGGAAAGCTCAGAGCCCCTTCATAGCTCCAGGCTAGTTTTCTGTGGCTACAATAAACCCTACTGTAAAGCCCCTGGCCCTTAAGAAGGTAACCATGGATACTGTCAAGCTGGCACAAAAGCCCTCAGATACTACAAAGGTTTTTTAGGATGCTGAGAGGATCTTTAGGAAAGACATAGGAAAGGAGTCCTTTTACCCAAGGTCCCTAGGCTGGGCTGGGAATGTTTCAGATATGGTTGGCACCAGGGCCCAGCAGCCTAAAGAGGTAACAGGACTACAGCCTGGTATACTAAGATCTTAACTAGCTGTGAGAATGGAAGGGAATCCCAGGCATTTCCTCTTCTTGGACAGTGGGGTATTACAGTAAAATCTCGGGGGAGGGGAGCGTAGTATCGACAGACAGCAGCCCAGGTTGAAGAGCATAGGTCTCTTAGCCAGGACCAGCGGGAGTGCCTCCAAGTTCCCACGTGTCCGCCCCACTGTCCTTCCCGCTCCCGTCTGTTCACTCCAGGGCCTCAGTAAGATGGAACAAACTCACATTCGGGACACTTGGGGGACTCTATTTCCTCGCAGCCTTTTCTGACCGGAGTCCGGAGGGAGCCCTTGTTCCTTCCCCCGACTCCAAGAGCACATGCTCTTCCATCACACCCCTGTAAACTCCGACGAGGCTAGTGTGTGGAAAGCAGGACTTAGGGGACCTCCACTCTTTCCCAACTTCTCAGTCTTGCGGATAGCACCACGACTCTGACTCTTGAGGTGGGTTTTGGAAGCCAGGCCTCACAGAGGCTCGGCCCAAGGCTGCAGGGTGGAGGCTGGAGGGTGGATTTTGGCCCGGGTCAGGAGAGGGCGGGCAGCGGGGCCCAGTCACTTCCTAAAGCAAAGCGTGGCAGAGGAGGGGCGAGCAGGGCGCGGAAGAGCGGTAGACCGACTCGGAGGCAGAGGTGGCGGCAGTTTGCAGGCGCTTTGACGTAGACTCGAAGAGGCGCGGAACACTCCCACTGCTTAAGAAGCACAGTGGCATTCAGGAAGCTGAGGACAGTCACCCGCTCAGGGAGCAGCCTGAGCGGTTCCTCTGTGCTCACTCGAGGGAACCCAGGCAGGGCAGGGCAGGTGAGCGCGGAGCGGCGCCCTGCAGACCCCCAGCGGAGCCGCGGAGGGAAGAGGTGAGTGGGGCCCGAGACCTAGTGGGTCCCGGCGGCTCCGCCCCAGGTGGGCGAGGCAGCGAGAGCAGGTGCGAGGCGGAGATTCGCCCAGCCCAGCGCGGGGCTCCTAACAGGGCTCATGGGGGGACTGCTGCGTTCGGGAACTTAATCTTTCTGAAAAGACTGAATGGAGTTTTTATTCACATGGTTAGCCTGAGCGCCCTGGAAAACCGGAGCACGCCAACTTCAGCACCCAGGACAGCGCCTCTTTATCTTCTAAAAACTTGACGTGAACATGAAATCTTCGTCCCTTGAAACCTTTCGGTGCGAATTTGATAATTTAGTTCAATAAATTAAAATTTTCAAGCAGAGATAGTGTGAAAATGTTGAAAAACTCATCGTTTTTTTGAGTGATCTGCTATTTCAAGGCGCATAAGTCTCTTAGCCTGTCCTTTAGACTAGGAATGTGCATGTTCAAATCCAATTGCTGAAATACTCATTTAATAGTTTTGCTGCTGTGTACAGGAGAAAGAGTTTATCTGCTGGTGTTACAATTACAAAGACGGATAGAGAGATTTTTCCACGAATCTTTCTGAGATAACCCCCAAAGAAGTACAAACCTGGAAATGAGCAGTACTTATCTCTCCCGTTTTTTTATGTTGAACTTGTTTAAATGTGATATATATAACTGGAGAAAAGTCAGATAAACTTTTAATCTGGGGGGTGGGGTAGAAAATTTCCGTGATCTCAAGGGCATAATTTCGCATCGCACTTGTCTGAAGTGGCACTAAGAACCCATTTAAAGGTGGCCTGCGGCGGTCCTGATAAATTTACTGCAATGGACACGGAGAGCTAGAAAATTTGAAAGTGAAGCAAATAATTTTCCTTAAAATCTTTGAAATTCACTGCGAGAAGAGAGAAATTTGAAAGCTGTATCTTCATTAAATTCATATAAGGATCACAGAGCATCTAGGCATTTGTAAAATGTCTATCGATTTTACTCTAATGAGTTGAATACATGTTCTTCAGTTTCCAAATATATTTATCCACACTTCCAGCAATGATCTTGTGTTTATTTTTATGATAATGTTTATAAAGCTAATACCTTTTAAAAATTAAAGGCCACTATGAACAGGAAAGCATACAAGAGCAGAAAGATATTCAAATTTTTGAGTGCATAGGAAAATAATAGGTTGGCCAAGTTTAAAAGATAAAAAATAAAGTCATGTGGCAATATTTAAAATATTATTTTAAACTATATTCTTATGTACCAGGAACACAGGTTTGGTTATTCACCTTGTAAGGGAACACAGCTTAGGAATGTTCTTGATTGTGTACTACCTGGATTGGCAATGAGCCATTTTAGGGATGTGGGAAGAAAAATAGGTTTCTTTGACTCTCAAGGGCACACTCCTCTTACTGAGTGGAATTACCAGCACGGACTGACATGTTCTCATGTGTGTGGTTGCAGGGCCATGGCTGATCCTGGGAACAGAAGAGGGATCCACTGCCCCCTGAGTCTCATCTGCTCCCTACTCATTGTGGGAATCTGCTGTGTGTCTCCTTTCTTTTGTCATAGTCAAACGGACCTGCTAGCTCTTAACCAAGCCGACCCTCAGTGCTGGGAGTCCTCCTCAGTCCTCCTCCTGGAAATGCGGAAACCTCGCATTTCCAACACTGTTTCTGGCTTTTGGGATTTCATGATATATCTGAAGTCATCAGAGAACTTGAAGCATGGGGCACTGTTTTGGGATCTGGCTCAGCTCTTCTGGGACATCTATGTGGACTGCGTCCTTTCCAGGAACCATGGCTTAGGAAGGAGACACCTGGTTGGAGAAGAGACAAGCTCAGCAATGCAGCCACAGGATTCAGGGAGTAAACAAGGTGGTCTGCACCAATTCCCATGCCTGCTGAATGGGTCTTTCAAGTATGAATGAGCTAACCTGTGAGGGATAGGGAAATGGCTTTAGGGGAAGCTGATTCGTATGTATTGCTCTTAAGGGGTGAATGTCAAGAGGGCTTAAGTAACAGAAAGATAGATCTCCCTTTTGTATTTTCTAATATCTGTTTATGTCAACATATTGCTCCCCCATACTTCATGTGACCAGTAGTCAGGAAGAATAAGAAAGACAAATAAGAAAAAATATGATGCCTCGAATACAATGTAAAGGTATAAGGTATGCCCCAAAATCAAGACTAATTTTTGCCATTAGCCTGAACATTGGAGTCATAACCTGGTGTTTACTTGCTATGAAACTGGGAACACATGAGTAAAAGCCTGGGGAATATTTGCCCCATAAAATTCTTGCTCCTTTTAAACTGAAAACAAAAGAAACAAAACCATTGCTTCCAGGTAAATGGAGGGGCTTCTTGAGAGGTATTCAATTAATGAAATCAAGAGTGAAAAATCAACTAGCATGCATATTCTTTCTGTGTTTTTTTTTTCTGAATGAATCTCATATAAGTAATTAACTTGCAGTAAGTAATTGTTTAGTAAGCTGGAACTTTTAACTGAACTGAACACTATACATTAATTCACATACATTCTTCTCTAGGGCTGTAGAAATGACCCACATCAAATTAGAATGTGAGTGTGTGAGGCAGAAGTAGAGGTGCTGAACTCTATTCATACTGCTTTTCTTTCTTTTTGAGTGTCATTTCTATCAATGAATTTCCAAACCTTGCAGCAGTGCTGTTTAGGTGTACTTACAATTATTTATACACCAGTAGAAAGCAGGTTCATAACTAATCTTTACAATTGAACATTGAATTGTGAGCATCATTTTATGTTCCTAAAATTGCTCCATTAAAATAGCAATGACAATAATAATTCCAGGACTACCTTTTCCTGAGATATTCTAAAGCATTTAAAAATATATCTAGTTTTGTTTTAGCTTCAGTAACTAAAAAAAAAACTCATGATTTGATGGGCCAAGAAACCAGGTAATCCTGTGCTATTGTTTATAAATAAGTTTATTATTTTGGTAAGTGTAATGGTAGCTTCACACCAATTTTATTTTTAGATGAAATATTATCTCAGCAAGTTTTCTACTAAAGTAGAAATACAGATTGAACATCTTTAAATGTTGGTTACTAATATTTAAAAATATTTTGAACTGAAGTTGCTCAGGCACCAGCCTGGTAAGGACCATGTATTTTCTTCTTCTGTATTCCTAATGGTGTTCTGTAAAGCGTTGTCTTCTATTCCTCTCTGAATTAGCTGTTACACTCAAATCACCAGCACATTTTAAAGTTTTGTGCTCTGCGTAGGTCTGAGAAATGTCTACAAAATGAATGAAAGCTCTATTATTTGTGTTCAGCTGAACATGAGTGGGGAACCCACATATTTCTCCAAAGTTTCAGCTTTGGAAGTTGTTTCCTGCACTTCCCTAGAGAGTTGTGATTGACTCAGCTGGCCTGCAAACTTCAGGCAAAGTTCCTTTGTGAATAACTTAGTGGCAGGAGTGAACATTTCAGTTTATTGAAGTTTTCATAATGTTTTACACGAACAATTGTTGGACTATCAGGAAATGAAAATTTCCATTTGGTTGACATAATCACACTAAAAGCGAGTTTGGGGTCAAGAAGATACATATTCAAAAGTTAAATAGTTACAGGAACACTAGCTTCCCTTTCAAGAAGCTTCATTTAATCTCTAGTGGTTCAACCAGGCTCTGGATGTACCACGGTGCTCCATTAATAACTTTGCTTTTGTTCCTGGGGACGATGTACTACAAAGTTGAACAGGAGGTGAGGGTGAAGAGTATTTGTCTCTGGGATTGTCAGGAAACCACATCATCAGAGTGGAAGGCTGGAAGAACCAAAATTACAGTGCACATAATATACTAAAAGATTCTTTATGTCTTTAAAGCTACTTACTTTAAATCTGCTTATGAAAACTTCCTATGGATCATGCTTTGCTAAAACATGTAGTCTGTACAGTTTTGTATGTGATATATCATATTTGTTAATATTGCATCAAAAATACAAAAACAAGAGACATCTAATAGTCATGGAACCTTGGGCAAATTAATTAATTTATTTAGTAGTTATTGGCTATGAAAAGAATTAGATGACCTACAAAGTCTCTTCATGTTCTCTGCTTATTTGAATGTTCTATGGTTCTATACAAATGAAATGTATGAAAGGCACTTACTTAATTCTGGAAAGACTGGAAGAGCTTAACCTCAAGAACAATTGACTAAGCTAAATTATGACCAGGACACCATGGCTGTTTATAACAATAATAAGCAAGAAGAGAAGATGCCAGAATTGAGAACTCTAAAAATTCCAAGGGCTATAGAGGAAAGATTCTAAAGATTACTGTTAGTCTAGACAAACAATGACTAACAGCTGAATAATGATGTATTTGAAGGAAGACCTAAATAAGATCTATATACTCGGGCTTAACCTCCAAGTTCTGATGGGATTATGTCTCTGGAGAGGGCAAGAGGGAGAGAAGATAAGGAAAGTTGGGGGGATGAAAGAGAAAGGAGAGGAAGGAGGGAGGGAGGAAGAGAGGAGGAAGGAAGGAGAGAGAGAGAGAGAAAGAGAGAGAGAGAGAGAGAGAGAGAGAGAGAGAGAGGAGATTAAAGCCAAAAGTATGCTGATAACTCCTAAAGAGGAAACATAGAATTCAGGTTCATTCATAAGGTAATAAATACTTCTCTTCAAATGAAAGGATTTTTAGGTATAACCTTATTTATGTCAAAATTGATACTCTCTTACTTCAATAAGGCTTGCTTTTTTGTTAAGATTAGAAAAAGTTGCCTTCCCGGAACCAGTAGTATTTTTGTTCTAGAAAAATAGTGATCACTTCTCTCTGTGATGATAAAAATTAGAATTTTTATTTCTATTCATTGTACTAGGGAGCCAGGTAAATTAGATATATAACCTGCTGGCTGCAGTTGGTATTCAACTGACAAATGTTTATAGTCTTTATTTTAAAACACCTAACACAAGAGAAAACAATGCTTCAGGGCTATACGTAGATTCGTAAATATTTGATTTTCTACTTCAGTCATTCTAAGAAATTCCCTGGGCAACATACTGAGCAAGTACTGATCTATAACTTTATTCCATGGAAGTATCTAGAAGAGCAGCCAGTGATGCAGCAGCACAAGGCTCTTCATTCCAGTATCATTTACTGAAAAACAAGACAGAATCCAAATGCCCTAGAATAGGGTGATAGTTAAACAAATTATAGCATAAAGTATGTATCTGAGGTCAAGACTATCTCTGAAGATTCTCTTACAGGTTGTTTAAAATGTTCTTTATATTTCTATATTAAAATGATAAAATGACCTTCTAGACTTTAAAAATACAGCTTAATACGCTTTGACAAGGCTTATAAATAATAATTCTAAACTTAAATTGTATATGTAAACTGAATAGGACAGGAAATATCATAAATATACACTTATACATTCCTGCAGTAAATATGTATAGAATTCTGATAGTAGACTGTCTGAAACATCAATTATGTTCTTTTAAGAATAATTAGACTGCATATAATTTGGGGACCTTATGAAGTTCTTTTTCTCTACTTTCAGGTGCATATTCTCAGCACCTAAGAATCCCTTTCCTAAAGAAGAAAGAATTGATTGAAGATTGGATAAGCATGCACGTGCGCAGGAGTGAGTCTAGGTTAAATGGGAAAATGAACCTGGAAATAAAGAGAAAATAAAACTACCTTCAGAGCTGACTCAACTCTTGGAATTGAAAAAAAAATGAATATTTTCCTATCAATCATCTATTTTATTTTAAGTGATGGAAATGTCCGGAGATACTTATCTACAGCTTCATTCTTTTAGGTTGCTAACCCATTTCTTCATATGGTGACTATTGCCTTGACAATGCCACTGTCTACAGGAATTAGAGAATTTCCAAAGATGACTTCTGGATTGGGAGACTTTGCCTTTATACAGTCATTTGATGATTTGTTTGGGGATGCTTTCCATTGTTAGTGAACTAGAGTGCCGCACATTTAACTTGAATAAGCTGCATGAAATGCAAGCCATCAACCTTACATTGCGTAAGTACTGGCATGGAAAGACTGTATGTTTTAATTGTCAGTTACTGGTGGTCGGTGATATTAAACCTGTTTGAGAGAATATTTTTGAATACTGAAGAAACAAGCATTCCAATGAAAACAAAATTAGTAAAAGCTTTGGACCCCGAGTTATTGGAGTCTCTTTATCTAAATCTTTAACGTTACTGCTAATCTCTAATGAGATAGTTACATAAGCATAAATTTGTTCTCAGTTATGTATCTGCGATTCGTTTAAACATTAAAACAATATAAGTGGCTATACTTTGCTCTGAAAAGTAAAACAAAATGGAAGTGAGGATGTTAAAAGAAGAACCTGTAAATAATTTCTGTCTGAAAATGATCTGAATGAGACCCATATCAGAGAAGCCAACTAACAAGTTTCCTTGTGATCTAGGCACAATACCATTTTTACTTGGATTATTTCCATGTTTCTAATCTTTCGCTTATAACACATGATTGACAGGATGTTTGGATTTCAGATAGAGTCCCAGTCAGCCTTAGGAAGAATTTCACTGGAGTTCGGGGGCCTTCCTGAAGCTAGAAATGTTGTCTAAATGGTTATTATCAGAAGATACAGCTTCATCTTCAACGTCACTGATTCCAAACCACAGGGGATAGAACCCTGGGGGCAGGAACTGCTGGTGGTGGATATGACAGCATCAGGTTTTAGCTGCTCATGGGAAAAGAAAATGTTAAAAAGCTACCATCCTGATCACATTTCTATTCAGACTCTTGATTTTACCTTTATCCTGTTTTCTCTAACATATTTCATCATATTCTTGAAAATATTTTGATAAGCTTGTTACCTTGACACAAAGCTGGAAGAACAGAACCTGTCTTTTGTTCTTCCTCACTCTGGTAATTCCACAGCAGGAGTTAGCAGTACTTTTTTGTAAAGGGTTAGGTTGTAAGCACTACTGATTTTTCAGGTTGCTTGTGTCTATTGCTGTAACTGAAGTCTGCTGGTAGAACAGGAAAAGTTATAGTGATAGATATTTATAAGGGCTGTGTTCCGATAAAACTTTGACTATGGACCCTGAAATTTGGATCCATACAATTTTCAGGTGTCACAAATCATTTTTAATTTGTCCTTTCAGTCATTTTAAAAATGTAAACCCACTTTTAGTTCACAGCCTGTCCAGAACAAGCAGTGGATAGGCTATAGACTGCTGACCCATATTGCAGAGTGTACTTATCAAGCTTTTAGGGAATACTCCGTGACATACAGAAGAAAAATGAATATAATAAATGAGAAGACAAATAAAAATTATGATAGACTGAAAAGAAAAAAAGTTAAATATTAGGATGTGATTGAACAGGAAAAATCTAGTCCTAAACCTGTCTGGGCCTTATTTCCCTTTGCAGACAGTATGAGGAATGATAGATCGGTCTTTCAGTAACATGGGCTGCAGATGAAAACACTGGAATCACAGCAATTTTTATTGGGAGAAATTACAGAGCAGTAATTATAGTATAGGCATGGGAGCGGGATTCAAATGTAGTCTCAATTACTGGACACATGATTTGTGTCTCATTTTTTTCCCTACAAAGCCAGCTATGAACTTTTTTTAGGTCTGTTTTGAGAATCAAATGTATTAATACATATAAGATATCTAGAGTCAGATATGGTGGTACATGCTTTAATTATAGCACTTGGGAGGCAGAGGCAAGCAGATTTCCCTGACTCTGAGGTCAGCCAGGGTTGCATACTGAGACTGTCTCAGACAAAGCAAAACACAAACCAAACAGCAACAACAACCAAAAAAAATCAGGCTGGAGAGATGGTTCAGTAATTAAGAGTGCACGCTGCTCTTCTACAGGTCTCTAATTCAGTTCCCAGCACATCAGCTGGCATACAATTGCCTATGACTCTAGCTCCAGGGGATCTGACAACACCTCTGGCCTCTCCAGGTTATCTGCATTCATGTGCACATGCCCAAACCCCCATACAGACACATAAAATTAAAAATAATAAAATAAAATCATTTAAAAGATGCTTAAAAACTGTGTTCTACTTATTACTCTGGACATCAAGATAAGCTTTGGTTACAGCATATTTCAACATAGGGGAAAGGACTCACATAAGTGCTTTGGTAAAACTTAGCAAGTATGGGATTTTTAGAAACAAATATCTACATTTAAAAAATATGAGATACTTATGATTTATATAAGGCTATATTCATCCAATTTCCTCCAATGGGAGCATCTTTCATAACTGTACCACAATGTCCCAAACTGACATTGATGCAATCTAGATTTTATCCAGATTTCATCAGTTTTACCTGTACTGAAATGTGTGTATTATGAGGTGTGCAAGGTGTGTGCATGTGTGTGTGTGTATATAGAGTTCGTTGTATGTGCCTGTGGGGTGTGTGTCTGTGGTATATGTGCATTGTGTGTTGGTTGTGTTCAGATAGAAGATTGGGTCATCAATTCAATATTATCAATGAAGACTTGTTTATATTCATGTAAATCACATGATTTGAATATTACCAAAAAATTCAAAGAATGGTCCGCCCTCTGATGCCAACTCAGTCACCGGGATTTGACCTGCTGCTGTCCTGTCCTTCCTCCTTCTTCACCCTAAAGATTTTACTCTACACTGAAGAACTAAGACATATGAGTAGGGGAATTTTAAAAACGGCTCAAACAATTTCAATGTTCACACCAACCATCTAACCAGAGGCTAACGGCTTAATGCTTTTAATTCCTATTTTGAAAAGGCATTTTGTCACCATACCAAGAGGCCTTTGAGCCTGGACTCCTTTTCATTTCTAGTTGAACAAGGTCATTTGATCCACAAGGGCAGAAAAGGCCCTGCACACTCGCTCTGCTCCACCATACAGATCCACATTGAATGACGGGTGTAGACCTGAAATCAGCAAACAGAAATGCTCAGAAAAATGCATTTGAAGAACCTCAAGGTGACTTGTCTAGCTAAAAGTCTCACACACAGAGAAGAATCCGATCCCATTTTCTCTCTATTCCTGAAGATACTGTTGTTTCCCTAAGCTAGCTGTCAAATAAGATGTCCAGTACTTACTGTGGTCAGTCCTAGGAATTCATCCAGGTTGGGTATGCCTAAGGTAGAAAACAAATCTGTGGAGCCAGAAAGCCCATTCCAGAGCGCTGTCATGGAAACGCTGAGTGTCCAGTACCTGAAGAGTGTTGAATCATATTGCTGCCCACCTCCCACCACAGGAGTTGTGTTCAGTCTATCTGGGACCAGCCCAAAAGTCTGTACCTGTAATAAAATTCCAGGTGATGCTGATGCAGTTGTTTGAGGAACCATACTTTGAGGCCCATTGCCCTGCTGCTACCTGATTAAAGGTTTGCATGGTCCCTCGCCATTTTTGTAATAGAGAATGTGATATAGAACTAACAGAATTTGGCAGTTATGAATAAAAAATGTGACATGTATAATCTTTAGCCTAAGAGTTCTTCTTTTTAAAGAAATATATCACATGTACATTTAAGTGTCCCCAGGCATAGACATATATATTAAAAGCATATTCACCAAAGCCTTTTAGTGATATAATCAGAAGAGACACAGTAATACAGCACTGAATAGACTGTATATTTCACCCTGAGATAGTATATAAAATTATCACTCAATGTCTGAGCCAGTGAGCCAGTGAAAAGCCCAAGAGGATAGTATGATTCAACTTAGGCCGAAAGAGTAAGACACACAGATGTAGGTACAAATGTTTGGGGAAAAACATCCTAAACAAATAAGAGCAGTCATCTCTGGAAAGAGTGAAGGACATGCTAATGAATTCATTTCTGTTTTTTACTTATTTTTAAATATTTTACTTAGTATTTTTATTTTATGTTCATGAGTGTATTGCCTTCATGTGTATAAGTACCCCCATGTCACACAACGCCCACAGAGGTCAGAACAGGGCATTGGATTCCCTGGAACTGGAGTTAGAGGTGGGCAGTTGTTAGCAGCCATGTAGGTGCTGAAAACTAAACTTAGGTTCTCTGCAAGAGCAGTCAGTGCTCTTAACTGCTGAGCTCTCCCTCCAGTCCCATGAAATCATTTTTAGAAGTTTCATTTGTCTCGAAATAGTCTTCTGCTTTCTCTTTTCATTCCTTCTTTGCCCCATGGGTCATTCAACAATGTGTTGTCTGATCCCTGTGCCTTTATGAATCTTTTCATCTTGCTAATAGCTTCTACTTTCATTCCCTAGTGGTTGGGAAAAAATTTTTTTTGATTGGATTACATTCTTCTTCAATTTGTTAAGACTGGTTTTCTTATAACATATTTTATCCTGGGGAATGCTCCATGTGTACCCGAGAAGAATATGTTCTGTAGATCTGTTCCTGTCACTAAGGTCAATTTGGTTTTTAGTGTTGTTCAAATTCACTTTCCTTATTGATTTTCTGCCTGAATATTCTATCCATTGTTGAAAGCACCATAGTATCACAACATCACAGTGCTGGCTCAGTCCTCTCAGTTTGTCATTGCTGCTTTATATACTAGGTGCTCTGAAGCTGAGTACATATGTTATTAGAATTGATCTATATTCCCGGTGAATTGAAATTTTGATCATTATTTTTAATGTTCTATTTTTTTCTCTCTTATGTCACTGTGTTGACCTAAACTCTATTCTGCATGTCATAAGTAGAACTGCTTTTGTTCTCTTTTAAATGTACATGGAATATCTTTTTCTCTCCTTTTATTTGTCAACCCACTTGTCCTCAAAGCTAAAGTGAATCATTTATAGACAATATGTAACTGATTCTTGGTTCTATTTTTATTTGTTTGTGAATTACACAGGTTTTCCCTGTAGCCCCAGCTGACCTGAAACTTGCTACTGTAGACAGGCTGACCTCAGTCTCATAGAACTCCACCTGTCTCTGCTTCTTGAGTGCTGAGATCAAGGGCATGCACCAACATGACCAGTTTTTTAACTCGTTTTTAAAATCCACTCAGCAGCTCTATATATTTGTTGAGGGATTTAAATCCATTTAGATTTAAAATAATTACTGTAGGGAACAACCATTCTGTTAATTTCCTTCTGCCTTATAGATAATTTATCCTGCATTCTATTACTGTCATTAAAATTTATTTATTATTTTCAATATTTTATCCATCCAGCTGTGAAATAGAAATTTGACATTTGTCTTTCTGGGTCTGGGTTACTTCACACCGGATGGGTGTTTCCAGTTCCATCAGTTTACCTGTGAATTTCATAATTTCATTTTTCTTAACAGCTAAATAATGTTCCATTATGTAAATGTACCATATTTTCATCATGCATTAATCAGTTGATGGACATCTAGGCTGCTTCCATTTCCTGACTACTGTGAATCAAGCAGCAATGAATGTGGATGGCAAGTATCTCTGTTGTACAATACAGAGTCCTTTGGGTATATGCTCAAGAGCAGTCTGGCTGGATCATGTGGGAACTCTATTTCTAGCTTTTTGAGGAACTTCCACACTGATTTTCTTAGTGGCTGCATCACTAAGCACTTCCACCAACAATGAAAAAGCGTCCCCCTTCCCCTACAGCCTTGCCAGCATCTGTCATCATTTGGTTTTAGATCTTAGTCATTCTGACTGGGGTAAGATAAAAATCTCAAAGTTTTCCTTTGTGACTAAATACATTGAATATTAAAAAATATTTCTTAGCCACCTGTGTTTCATTTTTGAGAACTCTTTGTTTACTTCCTTACCCCTATTTTTAATGGGGCTGAGTTATTTTTTATTTCTGGTTTTTTGAATTCTTTGTATATTACAGATACAAGCCCCTCTGTCAGATGTATAGTTGGTAAATATTTTTCCCCATTCTGTAGACTGCTTCTTTATTTAAATAGAGTGTCTTCTTTAGTTTCATGAGGTCCCATTTGTCAATTGTTGGTCTTCATGCCTGTGCTACTGGGGCCCTATTCAGAAAGTCCTTCCTGTGCCTTTGAGTTGAAATGTATTCTCTTGTTCTCCTCTATCAGATTCAGAGTATCAAGTCTTTTGTTGAGGTCCTCAATCCATTTTGAGTTGAGTTTTGTGCAAAGTGAGAGATATGGATCTAGTTTTGTTCTTCTACATGTAGCTCTCCAGTTTGAACAGCACCATTTGTTGAAGTTGTTGTCTTTTCTTCAATGTGTGTTTTTGACATCCTTGTCAAAAGTCAAGTGCCTGGACTTAAATCTAGGTCCTAAATTTTATCCCATTGATCAGTATTTTGATGTCAATACTATGCTGTTTTTATTATTATAGTCCTTTAGTATAATTTGAAACCAGGGATGGTGATACTGCCAGCTCTTTTTTTCTTTTATTGCTCATGATTGTTTCAGCTATCTTGTTTCATGTGTGTGTATGTGTGTGTTTCCATATGAAACTTGAAATTACTTTTCAATTTCTACGAAAAATTGTGTTGGAATTTTAATGAGGACTGAGTTGAACTTGCAGATTGCTCTTGGTAGGATGCCACTTTCACTACATTGATCCCAGAAACCCACGAACATGGAAAGTCCTTTCCATCTTCAGGAATCTTCAATATTTTTCTTCAATGTATTAAATTTTTTATTATACAACTTGGTTAGATTGATTCCAAGATTTTTTTGACTGTTGTGAATGGGACCCTTTCCCTGGTTTCTGTCTCAGTGTCATTGGTTTATGGAAGGCTACTGATTTTTGTGTTTCAATTCTGTATCCTGTTGTTTTGCTGAATGGGTTTATCAACTCTAGGAGTTTTCTAGAGGAGTCTTTAGGATCTCTTATGTAAAGAATCATATCATCTGCTAAAAATTGTCTTTTATCTTTTTATTTTATTTGTGTGTGTGCATTGGTGTGTAGTATATACATGTGGTATGTGTGGGTTTGTGCCAATGCATGACCTTAAGGAGGCCAGAGATAGATAGAATTTTCTTTTATCATTCTCCAGCTTATTTTTTGAGTTAAGATGCTTCACTCTACCTAGAACTCACCATTTCAGCTAGACATTCTGTCGAGCAAGCTGCAGGGATCTCTACCCTTCCTCTAGGCTTACAGGCACATACTGTTATGTCTGGCCTTTACATGGGTCCTGAGGAGCTGAACTCAGGTCCTCATGTTTGTGCAGAAAATTCCTTACCTCCTGAGCCAGGTCCCTGGTTCTTCACCTTTTATATTAAAATTAAAAGTGAATGCATAGCTCTGTTTCAGTGTTATGGTATTCTATATTTGTCTCCAATAAAGTTACTTTCATCAATGACTTTTTGAGTATAATAGTTTTGACTAGTAGTTTTTTTTTCTTTCAGTGTTAGAATATATCAACTGATTCTTTTTGACCTATAAAGTTTCTTATGAGAACTATATTTATGATCCTATGAAGGTTCTTTTGAAAATAGCAAGTAATCTTTGCTATGTTTAAACCTTCTCTTGTGTTTGACTTCTTACATTGTGTATAATGCTCCTTCTTTGCTGTACTGCAGATTTTTTAAAGTCCATTTAATTTGGGGTGTCTGGGGCTTCCTTGGTCTGGAATTCCACTTTCTTTCACATATATGATGTTTTGGACCATTATTTCTTCAAATAAACTTTCGGTCCCCTTCTCTCTACTTTGTATCTGGAACTTCCAGAATGCAGACAGCCATCTGCTTGAAAGCACCCTGCATTTCCCTAAGCTGTCTTCACTATTTTTACTCTGTCTCCTTTACTTTCAAAGATCTCTCTTGCATCTTGCTGATTCTTTCTTCTGCTTGATTCTGGTTTACCACTGTATTAGTCACTGTTCTGTTGCTGTGACAGAAACACTGACCGAGGGAACTTACAGAAGGCAGAGTTTACTTAGCTTATGGTTCCAAAGGGGCAAGAGTCCATCATGGCAGAGGTGGCGAGAGGAAACACAGTAGCTAAGCGCTCACATCTTTAAGCAGGTTCAGAAAGCCGAGAGCTACTGGAGATCTGGCAAGACTCAAGAGCTCTCTAAGCCCATCCCCAGAGATGTGCTTCCTGCAGCAAGGCCACACCTTCAAGACCTCCCAAAATGGCACCACCAACTGGGACAAAATGCCCAAATATTTAGAGTCTTGTGAGGTACATTCTCATTCAAACCACCACACCATTGAACCCTTCCACTGAAATTCTGTGGGTTCTCTTTTTCTTTTCAGCTGTAAGATTTCTGTTTGATCTAACACTTTTTTATGTCTTTGTTGAAATTCTTATTTTTCATTCGTTGTTCTCCTAAGCTCATTGAACGTCTTTCTGGCACTTTTTAAATACTCTAAAATTAAATTTAGATTAGCATACAAAGTAATAGGGACTGCCACGCACCTACATCGTTACGCTGTGTTCTATTTGTACCCTACGGCCCTCCTCTTTCTCCCCCACCCCTGCCGGCTGGTTGCCTTTTCCCCCAGATGGCCTCGCTTCTGCTTTCTTACCCCAAGTATCGGATTATACAGTGGTTATTTAGAATTCTTCTCTGGATGTGTCATATATGTTTACTTTATGACGATTCATTTGTGGAGCTCTGTCTTATTGCTTTCACTGAACCTTTGCACGGTGCCTAGAAGGGAAAACAAGCCATCTCTGGAGTCATCATTCAGGCTCTTAGTAACTCGTAACTTGTCTTATACTGAAGTATAAGAAGCAATAGTCTTGTGAGCCATTCTAGGGTCCTCTCAAATTTATTAGCCCCAGTTTCTCTTTGTTGTTAGAAACCTTCAAGCACCTAAAATATGATGGATCCTTTCAATATTGAAAGACAGGTGATTTTTAAAAAAAAAAGCCACCACCGCCACCAGCAGCACCAACAAAACCAGCACGCGTCCTTCCCATTAGAGCATCTCAGTGGTTCTACTCAGACTGCAAGTGGAAACAGAGGTAAAACACTGTGACTGTAAAAAATTTCTGAAAGATTAGCTAATTCTAATTGTGTGTTATACATTGTTATATCATTTAAATTTAGAAGTGCGTTTTACTCATGATTTTCCTTTAATGATATAATGATGCATGTACACAGACCTTGGTAAAATCATTTAAATCTGCATCCATTCTTTATCGTCAGGTATTAAACTGGATAGCTCCGGGAGAGTTACAGTGTTGGACACACAGTCAGGATGCTTTCCTCCAGAGGGAGGCCCTGGAATTTGTGTTTTATTTGCCTCTGTGCTCCACACTGCGTATGGGAGAAGAGCTTTTCTGCTAATCAAGCTATCATCTTTGCTTTCAAGCCAAGCTCTCTTCCGCCCACCACACAGCTCCTGTCTTCCCTTCTCACAACCAAAACACACAGTGGCAAATGGAGGGTGAAACATATAGGAGAGAAACAGAAAAGAATTTAGAAGATGTACATGAACATTCACTCTCAAATGGGAAGAAATAATTGAATGAGACAATAAAACCAGAGGATTGTGTCTTTTTTTTCATCACAGGAGAAAAGAATATGAAACTCTTTCTCAAATCTAATTTATTTTCTGAAAGTTTGAACTTAATTTTGTTTTGCTACTAACTTACAATAATCAGAATTTAAGGAGGTTTGGGGCCCTCCTTGCATACAACCTTCTCTTTTTTTTTATTAAGCTCTCACAGTCTCTGGAAATCTCATTATCTTAGATCTTGATACTGAATTATTCTATTCAGTTAGAGTCAATAATGATCCCCAAATGATCATTGTTTGCTATTTCAATCCTATTAAGCTTTTAAGTAATATAATGTTCATTTTCATTTACAAAATGTGGTGATTTCTTGACAAAATTGTAGTCTGCAAGAGCAGTAAATTACGAGGGTAATCGCTACACAGGGTGCTGTCCTTCTGACGGAGTAAATTTTAGGCTATTACATGCAGATCGTAGGTATTTCTAATTTGCTCAATAATATTCTAAGAAAAGCAGGTCAGCAAAGTGATCAGACACTTGGTGCTGTTATCTGATGCTTCTGTGAGGACAGAGGTGAGTGCCCGAGATGGAGGACTTCCCTGTGCCTTTCATTTTCCACCTGTTCATCAATGTGGTCTTCGTGCTTCTGACCCTGATTAACTTCAGTGTAATTTTAGTAAGCAAACATAGGTAATGTTCAAGTTATGGAGTATATTTTTATATAATCCATACTACCAATGGTTTAGTGGAGTTTAAAAATAAGATTATACCCACACCAGACTGAATAAAGATAAAAACTTAGGGCTATCACTCACTGGGTACAGTGCTTGCCTAGCATGCACCAATGCCCTAAGTCGATTCTTATCACTATATAAATTGGGCATGGTGGCACAAAGTCTGGTACTCAGAAAGTGGAGGAAAGACAATCAGAAGCTCAAGGTCATCCTTGACTACATAACAAGTTTAGGTCAGCCTGAGCTACATAAGACCCTGTCTCAAAGCAAGCAAACAAACAAATACCCTTAATTAGAAATATTGGAGTGAAGATTTATATAATGAAAAATAGTAGCCATGCAGATTAACATAGATCCTCATGCTTTATGCTTAACTGACTCAAATATGACTAACATAGAAGACAATAAATTGAAATCTTAAGTATTGAGGTCATGACTCATTGAGTAATGATACTTGCTGCACAAGCATGAGGACCCGAGTTCAAATCCCTGGCACACAAAAAACTGGGTGTAGCCAAACAGATGTGCGACCTAGCACTGTGGGTGTGGAGACAGGAGCATCACTGGGGACTGCTGGTTACCAGCATAGGCCCTGTGTAGTGACAGACCCTGTCTCAAGGGAATAAGGTGATAAGTGATAGAATAGGACATCCAGTGTTCTTCTCTGGCCTCCATGCGTGTGTGCAGGTGCACACACCATCACAAATGTGTACATTCCGCACATGAAAATTTAATATGTTTTAATCATGAGGACATGTCTATAATAATGCATACCACTTATAAAAATATCTTAATGGTTCTACCAAGACTGTAAGACAAGTGAAATTTTGAGACATTAAAAATATTTTCTAAAAGATTAGATAATTCTAATTTCATATTGTAGTCCATGATACCTGAATTTAGAAATACCCTTTACTCTTTTATAATTTTCCTTTAAGTGATGTAATAAGGCATGTATAAATGCATATAAACATACGTATAGACCTTGATAAAGTCACTTAAATATATCCTTTATCTTTAAGTATTAATCTGGACAAATATTGAGATATTGTCTCTACAATATGACCAGTAGAACAGGATTATGGGAAGTCTGAAATGTACATTATAACTAATACATTTACAAGGGCTGACTGTTTTAGAAGCCAGCAACTTTAATCAACTGATTTGGAAAAACCAAAACAAAACATAAAATCAAGATAAAAATGTCAAAGACAAAAAACTTTTTCATAAAGTCCAGTTGTTCAGTGAAATTTTCCTAAAAAGGTCAAGTAGATATTGACTTTGCTTTGAATATTCATCATGACCCCAAAGATACTTGGATGGAAATGCATGGAATATTGTGTTGGTTAAAGAATCAGGCATAAGGTGTTCTTATCATGTCTTTGTGCAATGCCTATGACATCTCTGTGAATTCAGTTCCTTTCATATTAAGACTATAACTCCAATTCTGTTTACTGTAAAGCTTTCTATTTCATTGACCCGACTCTACCAAGTTCTGTATAAAGCTGACATTATGTGCCCAATTTATAACTCTCCAACTGTCATGGGCAGAACTGTACCCTCACATTCCCAAGTTTATATACTAAAGACTTAATCCCAGTACGTCAGAATGTGACTATGTTTGGAGACAGGGTCTTTAAAGACATAGCTAGGTCAGAATGAGGTCATTGGGATGGGCCCTGTTCAAATATTACTGGTGTCTCAAGGAGAAGAGAAATTTGGATATAAACATACACAGGAAAGGCCATGCTGACACAGGTAGAAGATAGCAATCCGCAAACAAAGAAAGAGCCTCAGAAGAAAACAATGCTTTTGACACTTGAGCTTGGACAGAAAAGAAAGTCATACTTTCTTGTCCTCCGTTCTTCTTCCATTTTCCATTTTTCACTCTCCTTCTTTCTACTTTTCTTCTTCTTTTTTGGTCAAGTCATCTACTCAGTTGTACATTATTATATCCTCAGAAAACTACTATATTAATACACACAGGTTTTGAGAGAGCCTTTTCTGGTACAGAAACATATGATAATGCTTTCTTTCACCCACAAGTCTCCAGATGAATTATACATCTCCAGTATAAAAGATCTTATCCTTTTTCAAAAAGAAATATTTTTAAGGTGAAAAATACAAAATTCCCTTTAGGAAAGGTAAAATATATATATATATGTGTATATATATATATATATAATATGTATTATATGTGTGTGTTTGTGTCTTAGATATAAATAAGACAATGTTACTATAAAACAGATTTAGTAGAGAGGATCAAAGGCCTTCATAACTCAGCAGTGAGTGATAGCTGATGAAGAAGATGGTAATGGTAATTCACTATTTATAACAGTGAATCCCTAATAAGCTACTCTTTAGAAAGACTGCAGTATTATTATCATTCCCATTTAAAAATGATGCCACCAGGCTCCCTAGTTATACATGATTTAAGGCTACTAATAATGACTGCACTACCTACATAATAAATATTTACTTAATGCTTACTATGTGCCAGGTGCTGTATTAAAGACTTACATGGCTTATAACTTTTAACACTCATGGTAATCTTATGAATTAGCCAATACCAGGAACTGAATTCAGAGACTGAGTGATATTATAAAGTCCAGTGTTTAAGCAGGCAGCCTGAGTCCCTGGCCATCACTTTCCTTTGGCTATGGAAACCTTACCTGATGGCATTTCTTGATTGAAGGCATCCAGGAGTTTGGACAATAGTTCTTGCAAGTCCTCTTCTTCCAACTCATCCTTTCTTTCATTGATGTGAATAGTTTCTTTTCTTTCTGAAGGTGTTGAAACAGGACATCTCATTTCATCAGGAGAAATCTGAAGGTTGTCTTGCAATCTCTCCTGGCCTGTGGGAGGGGTGTTACGGCTTTCCTTCATTATCTTTTGTACATGGCTTTGTGCCCTGGTACTCTGCAAAATGATATCTGGAGGTTCAGAGTTTGGTAGAGCTTGCTTTGCAGTTGCTTGACTTCTGCAACTTCTGTCAGCCCCAGCCGAGTTAGGAAGAGGCTCCCATTCTGAACCATTCACAGTGACACTCTTGATGAAGGAAGAGTCTCCTTGTCTCCATAATCTATTATCAGTTGAAGGTTGGTCATTCTTGGATGCCATATTTTGAGAGGAAGATGAAGGATGGAGTGGCTGCAACATTGCCTGGGTAAAGAAAACCTTATTCATGAAGAAATCGCTATTTTACTTTTTCCACAAACACTTTAAATTTCAACATTCTAAAGGAGATGTTAACGCAACATGCTTCTTTCCCACCCTTAGTATATAATTAATTTTATTTTGTGCTATTACTTCAGTATCAGTCTAAAATTGTCTAAGAACTGGGACTACTTGGGTTAAAAAATATCAAAGGAATAACCCCGATAAATTTGAAAAAAAATCTAGATTCTGAAAATCTATGGCTCTAAAAGTGTTATAAAAACTTTCTGTGGCTGGAAAGTTGGCTCAGGGGTTAAGAGCATTGGCTGCTCTTGCAGAAGATCCCCACTCAATTCCCAGCACCCACGTGACAGCTAATGGTTCCAGGGGAATCTGACACCCTCTTCTGACCTCTGCAGGCATTGTACGTCATGGGTGCACTTGCATACATAAAATAAAAATGATAAATAAAATATTAAAAAAGAATTTCTGAAAACATAAGCATATATTGAATGGATACAAAGCATTACAATAAAGCTTGTTCATAATGATCTGTCTAGGAAGTGTGTTTTGAGGGACAATAAAGAAAGCTGGAGATAGAGAATCTAGGGATGTGCTCTGTATTAAGGACTGTTCTCAAAGTCTGACCCAGAGGCTCTTGGGATCTCTGAGCCCTTTTTAGGAGTCTTTGGAGTAAAATTATTTTCAGAATCAATCTTTGAATCATTAAATTGTTTATTGCATTGACATGGACATGAATAGTCTGAAAATAGCAGTAAGTGCAACTGACAATATCACACCACGAACTCCAGGGACAGCAATATACTGAGCTCACAGGACTTTTAACCATCATATACTACAAGTTAAAAAATATGGCTTCACTTAATATCTGACAGAGTAGCAAAAGTTATTCATTTCCTTAATAACAACTTGTGCTTTTTAAGTCCTGTGTGTGGTGAAATGAGAAGTGAGCATAAAACACTTCAGATGCTTTGTGAGATACAAATGTTGCCTCTGTGTCAAAGAAAGACTGACAGACTGGTTATTTAGACTTGGGTATTTGGCAAGGATTTTCTGGACAAAAAAGAAAAAAGTGAGCATGTCATTGCAACAAAAATTATTAGCTGTATTTTTTGTCAATTATGACAGTCACGTTTGGAAGCCATAATTAAAATTTTAGAAATCTTGTATGTACCACTATGAGCTTGATAACTCTGCAATTTAAAAATATTTTTCTGATATGAGAAGAAATCAGTGGTGCCATTGTGAGCTGGGTTTTCTTTTTAATCTTGTATAATGAAATTGGTGAGTCCTAAGAAGCACAGCTCAGTTCAGTAAAACAACATTTTCCAAATGACCAATGTATATTACAAAATTAAGCATGGGCAGTTCCATTCAGAGAGCATATTAGAACGCTGGGTTTTTAATAAAGTATGGAAGAGGGGCTGGAGAGATGGCTCAGCAGTTAAGAGCACTGGTTGCTCTTGCAGAAGACAAGGGTTTGAATCCCAGCACCCACATGGTGGCTAATAACTGATCATAATTACAGTTCCAGAGGATCTGATGCCCTCTTCTGGTCTCCATGGCCAATGCACAGCATAGTGCACTTATTTACATATAGGCGTAACACTTATACACATAAAATAAAAATAAAATTGAAAAAATAAAGTATGAAATAAATATGATTTCAGATTTCATGGTGTGATTATCCCTTAAAAACTATTGCTTCTTCTATTTGGTGTATCAAAAAACAGTATCCCCAGTTATGTAAAAGGCTATGAAAAGATTCCTCTTATTTCTATTTAAAATATTTTGTTTATAATCTTTTTATATGTGTATGAGTGTACTATTTGCATGTAGGTAAGTGCACCTGTGTCATGCAATGCCCACCAAGGTCAGAAGATGTTGGATCCAGTGGAACTGGAGTTATGAATGGTTATTAGGTGCCATGTGGTTGCTGGGAACTGAACCCAAGTCCTCTGCAAGAGCAGTTAGTCCTCCTAATCACTGGGCCTTCTCTCCAGCCCCCAGGAATATATTTTAAACTACTTATAAGTTTTCATATTGATAGGGTAAATAGCAATGGATGCAACCCACCGAGACAAAGGCTTCCAGGGGATTTTCAAGATATTTTAAGAATTTATGGGATCCTCAGACCAAAAGGCTTAAGAACCAATGTTATAATGAAGTGCCTTGCTCTATTGTTTCTACAGTGTAGTAATGTTGTCTGGGAGAGCATTCAGTGAGGAGGTTGGATGTGGGAGAAGGCTAGGGGACAGGGATAAGAGGGTTTTGTATAGCAGTTTCCTCCAAGATAAAACCTTGCATGTTAGAAGGAAGCTGGTTAAGACACAAGATGTTCTAAAGAGAGACGAAACATTTCATTCTGCAAAGAAACTCTTTAACTCAGGAAGTAAACAATTCAAATGCTTCATGAAGTCCCCCAAACTGACCAGGTACTCTAGGTGCGTACTTCCCCAAGTCTGCACAGGCAGTAAGGACTGCTGAGAAACACTCTCAGACCAGTGCAGCAGGCTGGGAGAGGCAGGTCTGCCAAGCTGCTGCAGAGAAGAATCAGTGCCGGAGCCCGCTGGCAGAAATAAGACCATACCCAAAGCGGGGAGTGAGGATGAGAGAGAGAGAGAGAGAGAGAGAGAGAGAGAGAGAGAGAGAGAGAGAGAGAGAGAGAGAACAGACTCAGGAGAGCTATCAGTCACACTGAAGCAGCTTGCCTTTATTAAGTCCTCCCTATTTATACTGTAAAGTAAGCAAAACAATACTAACACAGGCAAAATAACTCAAGATATGATTGGCTTCCCTCAAAGATCTTCACGTGACCTCAGTCTTAGGTGGAAAAACTTCTCCTCAGATGTAAATTATTTTGCCTAATGAAAACTCCTGCTTCCAACAGCACTTCTGTGCACGAGATTGACTTCTGCCTAACCCAAAACTAGGGTATAGTTCAAGGCAGGCACGTGGCCCCCCGACAAATCAGAGATTAGCTGAGCTTCCTGCAAGAGGCATTCTCTAACCTGTTGAGCTGCCTGCAAGTTGTGCAGTGAGCTCCGGGTTCCCAGCTTTCGTGAGCGACATGTCACCCATGCTGGGGTGGGCTTTTGATGATACAGCTGTTTCTGAGTCATTTCTGTTTTTGTAAGTAACCCAGGTAAAACTCCCTAAAAAGTTCCCTAAATGGGACTTTGGTGGTATCCTTACTTTGGTCTGTTCTTGTTCTACATCTGGGATGAGTAGATGTTTGTTCATGCCTCTCCAGGAATAGTGTCATGCAACAGAGCTGTCATGTTGCAGAGTGTCATGCAACAAAGGCTGATCCAAGTGACTGGTGAAGCTTTGAACTGTAGCTCTCCCTTGGCAGGGGCAGGGAAGGCTTGAGATTAGAATGTTGAGGCAGTTTGGAAAGCCAGTGGCTCCCGTGTTTTTTACCTGTAGGTCTTGCCCCATCTTCTGTAGCTTGGTCCATAGGCTATCTTGGTTGGTTGTGAGTTCCTGAATCCTCCTTTCAAATCTGCAACTTTGTTCTTCCTGGGAGGTGTGCATAGCTTGCAACTTCTGTTTGTATCTGTTTAACTGTTTTCTAAGGAGCCTGAAAAGAGAGCAGGCTTGAAGTGAGCACCCTACCTACCTACAGCCCAGACAAGAGCTTCTCCAGGCCCTCCTGTGGGGGAAGATTGGACCTTGAGTACCCTCTAGCTTGGTCAGTTCTGCTTGATACTGTTTCACTGTGGGCAGCTGCTCTTTGTGTTCATTATGTATATGTTTCCATTAAGCATTTCACGGGCTTTAGAAATATTTTGAAATCTCACCAGGCATGTTTTGGATTACTTTTGACAGCCTAATTTAGCAGCCACTTAAATTTACATATTGACTTTATGCAATATTTCTTTGTCTAGAAACTCTCCATTCAGGAAGATAGTGCACTTACTCTGAAAACCACAGGGAAGTAACAGCGGCACAGTTCATGAATCATGGGTCTGTTTTGGCTTCTCTCCTTGTCTAGTTGTTCTTTTGCTTAGGAATGAAACAGCTAAGGTAATTATTTCCAAGCACATTGCCGAGCATGTTCTCCCCCTGTTCCTCATTCAGGGTGCATTAAAGCCCCTGTGAAGAGGCACAAGATAAAATAGCCAGCCCTCATCTGCTTTCTCCTCATCATACTCACTGCCCTTTGGCCTCACAGAGAACTTGGCTACTTTTTGAACACACTTGGCATATTCTACCCTCAGGGCCTCTGTTCTTTCTGCTCTCTCTGCTGGGATCCCTCTTGTGCCTTCAGGCCACTGCTTGATTCATTCCCTTCCTTTGGCCTCTGTTATCACATTATACTGTTAAGGAGCCGTCCCCCACCTCCCTGCTACAAACTGCAAGCCAGAACGCCAGCCTCCCTCTAGCACTATACCCTTTGCTTCTTTATTTGTCAGCATGGTTTTCTACTACGTCTAAGTACGATCAAGTATGGTAAGCTATCAGGATTTGATCTAGCTTTCTAGCCTTCAAATTTCTAGACTTGCATGCTCTTACATGTTATTTGTTTTACTTATATATGACCCAATATTAAATTGCTCATTATCTAGAGATTCTGGACACCCCCCATCTGTTTGTTTACTACCACATGCCCTGTCTCTGTCACACAGTAGGTATACAGTTAAAATGATCAGTATGTGATTTTGTTCATTGATTAGAGCTGTTGGTATATTTACAATATTTGTGAGAGTAAACTCTCCTATAGTGAAATGCAACATTCAATATTAGAATCTTTGAAATTCCTAATTGTCTTGATGATTGGAAAGCATCTTAAGAATATAGTTTGGGATCCCATTCAAAGCATGTATCTCTGCATGTAGCCTTCAAACTTCCAGTCACACAGGTAACTCAATTTTAAAATCCTTAATTATAGTCAGAGTGCCAAGAGTTTATATATGATGAGTTTTTCAGAATAGGGTCAGTCTAGGGGTTATAATAATAGCAATAAATCAGCATCCTTAGAAGTCTGTAGGCAGGGCTTTCAGTACCTGAAATGACATGTCTGTCTTGGTCATTAATGATGATACTCTCTCTCTCCATGTTGCTCATATCATACATTCATTCCTTTTTCTCTGCCCCATCCACAGTGCTTGGACAGCTAGAAGTGTCCCCAGCCTTCCATGGTCCAGGTGAAAGTAAGGAGAGTAAGAAGAGCCCAACCAGAAATAGTTCATTTTCTCTTCTCTCTTTTTCTTTCTCTCTCTCTCCCTCTCTCTCTGTCTCTCTGTTTCTGTCTCTGTCTCTGTCTCTCTCTCTGACAGGATCTCCTTGTAGACCCAGCTAGCCCAGAATTCACTATGTATAGACCAGGCAGGCCTGGATCTCACAGAGATCTGCCTGACTCTGACTTCTGAGTACTGGGATTAAAGGCATGTACCACCATGCCTAGCTGTTTTCTTTTTTTGTAGAAGGAAGTCTCATGAGGTATTCTCACTAGCTGTAATTCACTAGGTACAAATATTTCCAGTAACTGGAAGCCTGTTGCTTTCCAAGCACATGTCTATTAACAAGTTCATATTATCTTAGAAATAATTCCTCCCAAGAAACCTAAAATCTGTGCTTCTAAAGTTTTGTTTCTAGTTTCTGTAGCTAAGCAGCTTGACTGTCCTGTGTATGAGACTTTCGGAAGTCCCAAAACTCTCAGAAAGTGAATCACACACATAGAAGTGAAACTCGACTTCCTTGAGTCTGGAGAATATGAAGAGGAAGACAGATCATCAACTGTTGGATGATACTTTCAATGTATAATCTAGACCATGTTGCTTTTTAAATAATCAGGGTCTTCATGCTTTTACTGAACTTGAGGTTAGCTATACATTTTAGGTTACTTTCACATTGTTTCTTGTGAAGCTGGGCTTCTCTTTAATTATTCAATATTAGGTCTTTATTGATTGTTCCATGGTTCCAGGTCTTAAATGTTAATGATCCTCAATAGCTTATTCATCTTATTGCCCATACCTTTTAGGATCATGCCACACACACATCTGAAAGTATGATATTTAGTTCCACTGATAAAAATGATGGTACAGACAGGAACAAAGATGGAGCCTTCATTTTGTGTTTCATCTATCAGATCTGCCTTACATTTTTGCATTTTAGTGATAAATCCTTTATTAAGCTATCACTGTACATATACCAGATATGGATTATTTAAAATAATTATTTTATATAATAGTTTAAAAGAATTATTCTTAAATAATTTTTAAATGTAAAATTTTATAATACATAATGTGTGTGTGTGTGTGTGTGTCTGTGTCTGTGTCTGTGTGTGTCTGTGCATGCATATGCCACAGTGAGCATGTGGAGGTCAAATGACAACTTGCAGAAATCCGTTCCATCCTTCTAACATGTGGATCCCAGGGCTTGGACTACAACTGTCTTGTTTATGTGGGTGCTGGGAATCCAAACCCAGGTTGTCATGCTTGTGTGGCAGGTACTTTATCAACTGAGCCATCTACATAGCCCCACTTACCCATCTTTTAAATAATGAACTCAGGTGATCAAAAGTAAAACCTTACTGTAACTAGCTGGATGGTATTCATCATGTCCAACTACTCAGAGAGCCTAAGATAGTTCTTTTTTCACATTGAAATCTAAGTCTTCTCTTCTTAAAGAATTTCTTCCAAATTAAAGAAAGGAACTCCATTTTCTATAGAAAATGCTCCTATAAAAGGCCAGAGTAGAGTTCCTGGTTTGTCCCTGCTGTTGGTGTTTTGTACATGTGACTTTTACCTTCTTTTCCTGTGTAGAACATTGATGGATTCATGAGTTCTCCACAGTTCATTCTTAATGCTGACTATGATCTAGAGAAGCAAGAAATTTGAAAGATAAGTTTTTAGTTTGAACTTAAGCCACATCTAAAACAATGGTCATATAGGATATGGTAATGATATAGGATTTAAAAAAAATAAAAATATGGTATTTCATAAACTAGCTAATGTTTGGGTTTATATCTCTGAACAATGATGTACATGTTTGTTTTTGACACGCATAAACATGCACTCTAAATTTAAACAAAAGAGTTAAAATATGGAAGAGTTTAGATTTAAAAAAATAAGTTTCAAGAATCTTTTGCCCGTGTTAGGTTGATTCCCAGAACGGCTCCTTCCAAAGTTATCGACAAAATACAGCTGGATCACTTTCTTATTTTTCATGTCTTCCTTCAACCTTCTGTTTAATTTTTCCACTGTTTCCTATTTGGATGCACACTTACAGTCACTGCTTTCCTTTGACTTCACAAAGTCTTTTCAATGAGTGATGAGTGGCTTGAGTCCTATTTAGGATTTCCCCACTAAACTTTCTCTCACACATTACACTCTGCTCTCTAAACTGCTTCCCGAGGGCTTGTGTTGACCTCACCCAGCCTGGCCCAAGCTCTAGGGGCACAGTATCCCAGCTCTTGGCTTCCACTCTGGATGAGAGACGGATTTCATCAGTCTGCATTTCTAAGTAGTTGCAGTGTGGTTGCACTCTGAAGTCTCTTATCACCACTGCAAATGACCCAGAAAGACCTTGTCCTCAGGAGGAGAACTGTTCTGGAGGAACAGGGTAGAAGATAGAAAGGAACTGAGCTAGATACAGACTCACAGTCACATTTTCTTGTTGGTATGTACTCTCTGTGGCCTCCTGAGTGATCTAATTTGCCTCTTCACTTAAGTAGTCAAGCATAGCCTTTGAAGTAATGAGCGTATAATATTGATAAGAAAAATCTGTAAAAATTTTATATTCATATTATCATAAGGAACATATTTTCTTATAATTGAGAATCATCTTAGGTTTTTGCATATGCAAAATAACATATTCATAGCCTAGACGCAATACCTAATTAAGTTACACTTCATTAAAGGATATTAAGCTGTTTTAAAATATTTATTCATCAGTGTGTGTACATGATGTGGTGGTGTTAGGGGGGCATATATGTGCCATGGCATGTATGTGGAGGTCTGAAGACAACTTTGTGGAGTCAGGTCTCTTCTTCAACCTTTATATGGGCTCCTCGGATTAAATTCAGGTTGTCTGGCTTGTGTGTCAAGTGCCTTTCCCCACTGAGCCATTTCACTGACTCCTAACGCTGTTCTTAATTGTTCAAGATTAAAAGCAGTGATGCAGTGAATAAATGCATGTGTTTTCTTGTGCACATGTATAAGGTTCTAACGTTTTCAGCTTAATAGAGTCGCACCTACATATATGTGTTCATACATATATACACTAACAAATGCAGAGAAAAAGGTCTCTGAACCTGGAACAGGTTCCCTCTGGGAAACAGCAGGGGACAGATCTGTGTTAGCAACTAATTCTTGTGGCTGAAAAGGATTTAGCTTTATATGTAATATTTTAAACTTCAGATTTTTGAATTGTCACAATATACTTAGAATATAATCTCCAAAATAAGATCAGAAGTGTACTACATTCAGAAGGTAAGATGCAGAAACTTTAAAAATGAGGAAGAGGTGAAGAGCAGGGAGGCAGAAACAGCAAGCCCCCTTTCAGGTCCCTTTAGAACAAACCATGTTACAGTGTGAAAGAAGCCGCTCTGCAGTGGTATCAGTTCTTCCTCTTCACTGGAAGCAGAAAACACAATAGATCTTTCCCAAACCACACATGTACTTATTTCTCACTGAGTACTCCACAAAGACTAGCTCCAAACTCCATGGGGGTTTTCTGGGTGACTTGGCCTCTCTGAGTTGATGATTAAAACATACAGGCTCCATAGCGCATCCCAGGCCCCCACAGTGCATCTCAGAGCACCCCAGAGTTCCCACAGAGCATTCCAGACCACTTAAAGAACATCCCAGGGCACCCCAAAGCCACCACAGGAATCACAGATCCCCCACAGGGTATTCAAGAGCCCCCACAAGGTATCACAGAGCCTCTACAGGGTATTCAAGAACCCCCAGAGAACATTCTAGAACCCCAGCAGAGTATCTCAGGTCCCCCATGGGCATTCCAGACCTCAACATATAGCTTTCAAGAGCACACAGCACATACCAGAGTCCAAACTGCATCCCCACGGAAAATCCCAGAGTATCCCAGAGATTCCACAGAGCATACTGGAGGCCCGACAACACTGCAGAGTCCCTGCAGGGGATCCCAGAGGCCCCATAGAACACTCCATAGGGCCCGTAGGCCATTCAAGAGCCAAGATACAGAATTCCAGGGTCCCCACAGGGCATCCCAGAGCGCCAACAGAGTATAACTGAACATCACAGAGCATCCAAAAGCCAGAATAACACTCCACTCTCCACAGAACATCTAAAATCCCACACAGAGCATTCCAGACCCCTTAAAGAGCATCCCAGAATTCCCAGATATCAAGAGGCCCCACAGTGCATCCCGGAGCGTTCCAGGATCCTTGCAGAGCATCCCAAAACCTCCACAGAGCATGCCAGAGCCCCACAGACTACCACAGCACCCACATCGAGCATCCTGAAGCCTACCCAAAGCATCCTAAAGTCCCCATAGAGCATCCTAGAGTGGCCACAGGGCATCTTAGAGCCTGCACAGATAATCCCAGAGCTAACAGAGCATCCCCAAACTCTTACAGAGCATCTCAGAGCCACCACAGAACATTCTAGATTCCCCACAGGACATTCTAGAGCCTCCACAGAGCAACCCAGAGCTCCTACAGAACCTCCCGGAGCCCTTTTAGCACATCCCAGGGCTCCCCAAGGCATCTCACAGCCCCCGCAGAACATCCCAGAGTCTTCCCAAAGTTCATTCTAGTGTCCCACTAAACATCCCAGAGTGCTCCCACAGTGCGTTTCAGAGTCCAACAGAGCATCTCAGAGCCTCCATAGAATGTTCCAGAACTCCCACAACAGAGGTTCTACAGAAGATCCAGAACCCCCACAGAATGTCCCAGGCCCACACAGACTATCCCAGAACACCCAGTGAATATGCCACAGCTCCTATGGAATATCCCAGAGCCTTCGGAAAGCATCTCAGAGCTCTCACAGAACATCCTAGAGCTCCCACAGAACATCTAGGCCCCTACAGAGCATGCCAGAACCCCAACAGAACATCCCAGAGCTCCCACAGAACGTCCCAGAACCCTTACAGAGCATCTGCAGAGTATTCCAGAGCCCACATAAAGCATCCCAGAACCCCTACAGAATGTTCCAGAGTCCTGAAAGTGCATTCCAGACCCCCAAACAGCATCCCAGAGCCCTCACAGAGTAGTTCAGTCACTGAAGGGCATCCAGAGCCTATACAGATAATCCAAGAGTCCCCATAGAGCCTCCCAGAGCAGCCTAGAGCCAAAACAGCAACCCAAAGCTTCCACAGAACATCCCAGAGCCCAAAAGACCGTCTCAGAGTTCACCACAGGGCATCCTAGAGCATTCCAGAATCCCCACAGAGCATCCCAGAACTCCAACAGAGCATCTTAGACCCCCATAGAACATGCCAGAATCCCAATAGAATATCACAACACCAACACAGAACATCCCAATGAACCCACAGAGCATCCCAGAGCTCACACAGAGTACCTCAGAGATCCCCATAACACATCCAGAGCCCCTAGAGAGTATCCCAGAGCCACTACAAAGAATTCCAGACCTCGACACATCACAATCCAGGGTCCCCACGGAATCATCCTAGAGCCCTCACAGTGTAACCTGGAGTCCACAAAAAGCATCCTGGAGCCCCACAGAAAATTCCAGAGCATTCCAGCACCAAAATAGAGTATCCCAGAGCTTTCGCAGAGTATCCCACAACCCCCCCCCCAGAGAATCTTAGAGCCCCCACAGAACACTCCAGAGCCTCTAAATTCCAGAGCCCACACGGAGCATCCAAGAGCCCCTACAGAACATCCTAGAGACCCAAGAGAACATTCCAGAGTTCTTGCACAGCATATCATAGCCTTCCAGAGCTTCCACAGGACATCCCAGATTCTCTACAGAACGTCCCAGAGTCCACAGAGATTACTTAAGAGCCCCCAGAGAGCATACCAGAACCCCCACAGGGCATCCTTGTGTCCCACAGAGCATCCCAGAGCCCCCACTAGCCATTCTAGAGCCCCTGTAGGACATTCCAGAGCATTCCAGAGTCCACACAGTTTATTCCAGAGCCCCCAGAGTGTTCCAGATTCCCTGCAGGACATTTTTGAGCCCACACAGAGTAAACCAGAGCCTCCTCAGAACATCCCAGAGTGCCCCAGAGCATCTCACAGCCCTCAGGGGGCATCGCAGTACCCCCACAGCGTATCCTTGAGCGCCAAAGTCTCCTGCAAAGCATCCCAGGGCCCCCACAGAGCATCCAAAAAGTCTCTACTTAGCATCCAGGATTCCCCTTGTCCTGCAAGTGCATCCCAGAAGTTCTGTCACTGCTGGGCACAGTAGCCTCTCTAGTCACAACTCTACGTTGCACAGCTGAGGTAGGAAAACTAATTTCTCCTTTGATGATTAAGAAGTCTTACAAAAGATCATGCCTTGAAGGCCTTCCTGAACATCAGGCTGCTGATTATAATAATCTTACCATTCTTCTCTAAGAATAGTTATTTTTATACATGAAAAATAAAAATGGGGCTGGAGAGATGACTCAGTGGCTAAGAGTACTGGTTATTGCTCTCCAGAGGACCTGGGTTCGATTCCCAGAACCCAAATGGCAGCTAACAACCATCTGTAACTCCAGTTCCAGGCAATCCAATGCCCGGTTCTGCCCTCCATGGATTTTGCACAACATGGGTGTACTTATACACACATAAAATAAGAATAACTACAAACATTTAAAAAATAAAAATATCATATGTGTTCCAGGCCACCTAGGGATACAGGGAAACCCTGTCTCAAAGAAAAAAAAGGGAAGAAATGGGCATATGATAGTATATGGGATAAAGTATTTATATAAAATAATTAAGTCCTGGATGTCTACCCTATAGGGTCATATAGTCAGAGCGCAAACTGAATGCTAAATACTCCTACCCCCACACTAATAACAGTAACAATAACAACAACAATAATGGGGTTGAAAGGAAACTTTGGGAGTGATGGGTATTTTTATGGCCAGGGTGGAGGTGATTTCATAGGTGTATGTCTGTCCTCACAGCCATCAAGTTTATACTTTAAATATATGCTACTTTTAACACACCAACCATACTTTAATCAAGTGGTTGAAAATAAAAGGGGAAACTTGCTCTATAATACGTGAATAGGTATCTTAAAGCTACAACATCAAATAATGTTTCCATGGAAAAATAAAAGGAAAAGCAATTAAGTTAAATGGGAAACAGCAAAACAATCCTAAAATGATGAGAATTTAGTATACACCAAAAGAACCATGATGCAGACAGTAAAAAGGAAAGGATTTATTTAAACAAAAAGTAGGAGTAGGAGATTTATGCATCAAAATAAAATCCAGATGGATTTCAAAGTTAGATGTCAAGATAATGTTAAAATAAAATACAGGTAAAGAACTGTTTGTCCATCTTCTATGACTCAAGTATGTTATGTCTTCAGCAATAGAGTCTTATTGCTAAGTTCTGGTGGATAAACAATAACATTGGCAATATCCGGTAATGTTTGGGGGTCTCCGGAACCTAAACCAACTCCATATGCCTTATCATATACATATACATTTTTCAGTCTTCAACAGAGAAGCTTATTTTGGTAGTAAGTGGTGATTAACACAGAATCCCACAGCTAGTCAAAGTACAGAGATAAGACTGAAAAATACTCAGCCCTAAATGGGACACCTGTATCCCATGCCCTCCTCCAGAGGCTCAGGGATCATTGTGGAACAGGGGACGGGAAGAATGCAAGAGCCAAATGTGGCGGATGACTGCAAGGCAACAATATTTTCTGTACAGAACAGGACAGGTACTTAATATGAAGTGACAGTAGTTGTGAAAGCATGTACAAGGCCTGCATAAGCTCAACAGCAACAACAAAAATCACAGCGTGGAGAACAGAGGTGGGCATGGTGTCCTAGCCCTAGCCAAGGAGCTCTTGCCAATTGATAGCTGTTGGGACAGGGAGAATCAGTTTTGTTTAAGACTGTGGCTTCTGATAGGTTAGTCTTGCTCTGGGGGTTGGCCACACCAGGAAAAGATTTATAGTGCTTCCATGAGTATATGGGCAGCACAAATAGGACTAGATGGGTCTTAAAAATAAAAGGCATAAAGCTGGATGGCATAGGAGGGTGGGGGTGGATTAGGAGGAGGTGGAGGCTGTGAATATGATAAAAAAGCACTGTATGAAATATTCAAATAATAAAATAATATTTTGAAAAGGAATTATTTGATTTCTTATTGGAGGACTTTTTTTTTTTTTTGGTCTTTTTTTATATCAAGACAGGGTCTCCCTGTAGTCTCATATGGCCTGGAA
This sequence comes from Eospalax fontanierii, assembly GCA_035773235.1. Lineage (NCBI taxonomy): Eukaryota > Metazoa > Chordata > Mammalia > Rodentia > Spalacidae > Eospalax > Eospalax fontanierii. The sequence continues at coordinate 30,857,622 of CM069530.1, read as the reverse complement.
CTCACTATGCAAACCAGGTTGACCTTGAACACACAGTTTTCTGTCACCAGAGTGCTGGGACTAAAGGTGTGTGCTACCATGCCTGGCTAGAGGACTTTTTCTAAGCCTAAAACCTTAAGTATGAAGGAAAAGATTTATAATATTTCCATGAGAATTAGAAAATTCCACATAGCAAGTCACATTATGAGTAAGTCTAAGGGAAACAGCTAAGAAATCAAGCTATAAAGGTTCAAAGTTTAAATATATAGTTAAATCAAAGTAAAACAGAGGGCAGAGAGAGAGAGAGAGAGACAGACAGACAGAGATGGGGTGGGGTCAAAATATAATTGCCTTCTAAAGTATCTAGGAAAAGGTTCATTTCACTCAATTAGAAAAATTTAAATTAAGACGAGTGAAATTATATTTTATCTTCTCATAAACCTGTCAAAATTAAAACATGAGAATAGTCTGTCTTAGCCTTAGCAAAGTTGAGTGAGGTAGGGGCTTGCATTTTGGGGAGCATAATCTGATATTTCTTTCTAAAAGGCAATCTTGCAATAAATATGAAGAATCTTAAAAATATTTCCACTGAATTTTTTGGTGATCTAATTGTAGAAATGTATTCTAGGGAAATAATTTGGCAACTGTATACAAAGAGTAATAAATGAAATTTTTAATAGTAAAATTTAAATTACAGTAAAAATTGGAAATAACCAATTTTTAAGCATCTAACAAGAGTTAAACTAATTGTGTTCTTTCCGTTTCGTGCAGATGTTTTGGAAAAATCATGGAAATGGAAAATGCCTACAATATAATTTACACTGACATTTAACAGTATAATCAATACATTTCAAAGTATGATATAGATTAAAACATCTAAAAGGAAGGAAGCATACTGAAATATTAATGATGAATATATAGATTATTATTATGTTCAATTTTTTTCTATTTTTCCAAATTTTATGTTATAACTGTGCAGCCCTAGCTTGACTTGGTGGCTTACACTTGTAATCGTACTACTCTGCAGGCAGAGGCTAGAGTATTGCTTCAAGTATCAATCCAGCCTCGACTACATAGTGAGTTCCAGTCCATCCTGGGCTACAAAGATCCCAAGACACAAAAAAAATGTAGCTTCTTATGCTGGAAAATAATATGTTCCTACATTTTTTTCATTGATCACACTAACATCATGAAACTATTTCCTAATGTAGGAAATGGTTTGCCAAATCTCAGTACATGCTTACCAAATAGTTCAGATGCTATACATCTATGAGGTGTTCTTTCCTTATGGTACTCACCGGGTAATGTGAGTTGCTGTCATTCACTTGCTGAGCATGAGATAGTCTTTGACACACATGTCTGGAGCACTCTGTAGCTGCTGTTTCCACTGGTCTTGCTGACCTCACATACACTGGGACTTTAGGACTATTATACTGAATGGAGAGCCTGTTAGAAAGTTGAGTTTTATGAGATGTTGGCACACAATTTTTAATGATTAGGTATGATGCTGAAGCTTTTTCGAAAGTTTTATTTTTATGTATGCTTATGAATGTGTCTATGTATGTGTGTATGCCCTGTATCTGGGTACTGGGGGAGACTAGAAGAGGGTGTTAGAGCCTCTGGAGTTGAAGTTCTAGGCAGTTGTGAGTCTCCCATTGCAGGTGCTGGGAACTGAACTCTGGTCCTCTAGAAGAACAGCAGGTACTCTTAACTGCTGAGTCATCTCTCTAGCATCCTCCTCCCATTTTTGAAAATGTTAAATCAATATCTCTTCACCAAATAGCACTAATATTGCCTTTTTTTAGATAGACCAATTGGTAAGTACCAATTAGTCAATAACATGAATGGAAATTCCATGTCTCTTTTTCCTGCCAACGTAGATGTACAAACACAAAGAAATTCAGAGATGATGGTAAAAGCTTCCCAGATCATCTTGCCCAGGCCAGAGATCAGGATTTATAAACACAGGTATATCTTTGTCTTGTCATTTCTGAAAGAACACAGATGAATTTAAGATCAGGCATATCTGAGTTTACAAAATTCCATTTACTTTTATTCAAGCATTGTTTTTAAAGCATCTTACCATCTTGAGTTATAGTTAAGAATATATTAAAAGAGCAGAGAACATCCTGCTCACAGAGAGTTTTCATTTAAACAACAAATACCCAATTGCTTTTGACATACTGTGATAATTTCTACAAGACACACTGAGAAACAAGTGATTATTCTATGGCTAGTCAATTCTGTTACTAAGGTCGACATATAGGGGTAGAAGACACAGCATCACATTTTCTGAGCTATGGACTCTGTTCCTATCCTATTTGAAGAAATTATTGAACACTTCAGGATTGTTCTATTGTCTTAGTTTGGTCTGCTGGGACAAAATACCATAGACTAAGTAATTAAATAACAGACATTTATTTTTTACAGGTCTAGAAATTGGAAGTCTGAGGATCAGGGTGTCCTTGGGAGTTCTCCTTACCTCCTTTAAAGCTTTGTTCAAATGTCACATCCCTCATAAAGTTCACCTAGTGTATATTGTCTCATGAAGGGACCTCATAGCTTTCCAGGAACATCAGAGATCACTTTGTATTATGCTAGGAGGCCTTTTATGACAGTGAAACCATTTAAAAAAAACAAAAATGTCGGGGCTAGAGAGATGGCTTGGTGGTTAAGAAGACTAGGTGCTCTTGTAGAGGACCTGGGTTCTTTACCCAGCACTCAACACGGCCCCTTACAAGCATCTGTAACTCCAGTTCCAGGGGACCCAATGCCTTTCTGTTCTATGTGGACACTAGGCATGCACATGGTGCATATACATGCAGCAAACACTTAACATAAGTAAACATAAATAAAAATTGTTTTAAAGCACAAAAATGTGAACACCTGGCCCAGAATAGACATTTTGACAGTATGAGAGCTGAAATGAGAAGGCAGAAAAAACCTTCAATTCAACCTCAGCCTGGAAACGTATAGGTGGGCCCCTAAGTGCCTTTCTGCACATATCTGTAAGTATTTCAGGGCACTGTGAATACTGACTTGGAGTTTTAAATGATATTTTGCAAATACTTGTATTTGTAAGTACCAAATCTGTGACTAGTGAGGTACTGCTGTTTTAGGTTCTGCAGTGAACATCCTCACACTAGTGTGAGCCAGTTCAGGTATTCAGTTTGCTCTTCTTTCAGTTTAGATCTTGTTTTTTGGACTGAATGAAACAGCATAATTTTCTTTATACAGGTCTCATTTTTTGTTATACTTTTCCATAACTTTCTTGCAAAATAAAATTTACATTGCAAATGAGATCTTAAAAATCAAATTTCTAGTTGGCTGTTACTAGCAGAGTGAAGAATTGTCAATTTTGTGTATATTTATTTTATGCTCTGTCATCATTCAAAGCCTATTAACTCTAGTGGTTTCTGCTAGAGTTACTTGGAGTTTCTTGTGGGATTCAAAATTATATCAGCTGCAGATAGAAGTCATTTTGTCTGTTCCTTTCCAGCATTTTAATTTTCTTTTCTATTATATCTGCAATGATATCTCCCAAATATTTAATAATGGTGGTAATGTCTGACACCTAGCTTTCAATGATGTTTTTGTAAATAAAAGTATTATTCTTTTCAGTGTAAACAATTATATGTAAAGTAAATCCATATCAAAAGAAAGGAAGCTTTTTATCATACAGATTGTTTGCTGAATTATTAAATAGATTCAGTATCATCACTTGGCAGTAACTGTTATCTTAAAGGATGATCCTTGCTGATGTATTAATTTAATAGACAACAAGGATGACTCTTTGCTATTATCACATTGTGAAATAATAACATTCTATGTTCATTTCCCCTAATAAGAATTTCTGAACTCATCAGAGTCCAGGCCAAGTTGAAAACTGTTATATAATGCTATCTTGGCAAATAACTATATTCATTATACCTGGGGTAGATAGACTAAAACATGTTGATATCTAAATAAACTTTAGTGTTGTGTAGTCCTTGGAATTCCCTATATTTATCAAATCTCCACATTGTACTGACAGCATGAAAGACAGGTTATCCCTGAGATTAGATGATGAGAGCAAATCACAGAAACATTAAGGCCATTCATGCTGTTGGGCTGAGAACAAGTCTGTGTCTCTGTTTCAGTTTCCATCAAACTTCACCACCCTGAGCCGCCACTCAGAACTTTCTTTCATCCTCCATTCTGAAAGAGCTTGTGATTACCTATGAATTATGATGCTCTTTATAAAGATGGGAGTAGGCTATTAAAAACGATGATTTGTGGGGTTGGGGAGATGGCTCAGTCAGTAAAGTACTTGCCAACTGGCAAGTTTAAACTCCAGAACCAACATTAAAAAGTCAGGTATGGGGGGTGGTTAGAGCTGGCTCAGTGGTTAAGAACACTTGCTACTCTTCCAGAAGATCTGGATTCAGCTCCCCATCACCCATGTCAGATATATCACATCTGTCACTCCAGTTCCAGGAGATCTGATGCCTTCTTCTGGCTTCCATGGGTACCAGGCCTCCATGGACACTAGGCAGGCACTTGGTGCACATGTAGACAAAAGACATTCACATATACACATAATAAATAAATCTCTCTTTAAAAAAAAAGCCAGGCATAGTGGCAGGTACTTGAGCACTGAAGAGGAGACAGAACCATGGAGCTCACTGGTCAGCCAGCGTAGCAGGCCAGTGAGAGAAGCTTTTTTAAAAAATGTGGATTGGGAGTTGAAGAAATGGCTCAGCTGTTAAAAGCACCAGCTGCTCTTGCAGAGGACCTGGGTTCGGTTCTCAGCATCCACTAAGAAATGGTAACTCCAATTCCAGGGGATCTGATGCCCTTCTCTGACCTCCCCAGGTGTTGCGTGATACAGGTGCACTTACACACATGCAGGCAAAATACTCATACAAATAAAATAAAAAATAATAAGATAAAATATTTGGAAACAAAATTTAAAAAATTGATAGTGCATAAAGAACAAGATGTGAGGTTGTTCCCTGACCCCCACATGCATATATGTGCACATGCATCAGAATACACATGAGCATCTGCACCATGAACATGTACACACATATATGTGCATATACACACACAAATGGTGGCTTACATGAGGAAGGATGGTAGACACCTGTAATCCCAGGACTTGGGAGGTGAAAGAAAGTACATGGTGAGATTAAGAAGCCAGAGGCCAGCCTGGGCTGCATAGTGAGTTCAAGGCCAGCCTGGGACACATAGAGAGATCATGTCTCAAAAAACGAAACAAAGCAACAAAACAAAATTATTATTTGGAAGCCAATGTCATGGGACATGTTCTCCATTTAATGCAGGAGAACAGAAGGAGGAGAACTTTCACCTCCAGCAAAAACCCGGTTCACTAAGTATGTGGATAGCACTCACAGGACAAAGTCATTCAAATGGAATCTTCTAAACCTTCTGTTGTCATTAGTTGCAAGCACTGTTAACTGAGTGGCCACTAAATGGCACCATGGCCTTAGTTCTATGTTCAAACTAAAGGCTTTGCCCAGAGCTGAAGTAATTTAACTACACCTTTTACCCATCTCCTTTAGGATTGTCTTTAGGATGGTCAGTGTTAGATGTGATACCAGTCCTCACAACTGGTCAAAGCACTGAGAATAAACAAATGGCTGTTGAATGCTCAGCCATAAATGGGATACTTACATCACCTCCTCTAAGGTCCAGGAAATGGGAAGAGAAGGCAGAAAGAATGTAAGAGCCAGAGAAAGGGATGCTGAGAGAACACTGCTTTTCAAGCATGACAAGGCCATTGCACTCCTGACTTCTCAGCAGCTGTGATTACCTACCCAAGACCTGCTCAAGACTGAACTCATCAATATTTAATCTTGGAGGCAAGGAGTGGCTCATGAGGCTCTGGTCCTCCCAGAGGGTTTCTGCGTTAAAGGTTGCTAAGGAGGGAGAGGCTTATGAGGTTCCACCCCTTTCTGAGTAGGGGCAGTTAATGGTTTCTGGGAGATGGATTAACATTTTCTTCACTGGGGTAGCCACTGATAAGTTGTCCATTTGTATAATAACCCCTCACCCATGCTCATTGGCTGCTCTTCCAGAGGACATGGGTTCAAGTCCTAGCACACACATGGCTGCTAACAACTGTTCATTACTCCAGTTTCAGGGGATCCAACATCCTCTTCTGGCCTCTGCAGGCATTGTGTAACACAGGTACACTTACGTTCATGCATGCAAGACACTCATACACATAAAATTAAAAATAAATAAATAAATTATAAAAAATATATATGTATAAAAATGCCATAACGAAACCATTATGTATAATTAACATATGCTAATAAAAAACTTAAAGAAAATCTGTGGCTATCTCCTGTACTGACAGTGGAACTAACACCCAGGCCATTTACCTAGCCTGTGCATGGTTAGTAATGTCCTCTGGAGCCAGCTGGTCCAGCAGCCACTGCCTTCTCATGGCTTCCGTCCTGCAGCACCTCTGGAACAGGTTGTCTCTCAGGGTTCTGAGGAGGAGTTTTGTGTTCTCCCTTGTTGACATCTGTAGAAATGGATGACGTTTTTAAAAAGGCATCAGGGAATAGGTCAGATGGCTCAATGGGTAAAAACACTTGTTACCAGGACTGACCACTTAAGTTCAATGCAGAGGACCCATATCGTGGAAAGAGAGAACCAAATCCCACATGTTATCCTCTGATTTCCACATTTGGGTGGTAGTACACATATACGGGTGAACACATATGCACTTACACACATGCACACACACAAATGCAATAAAACAAATTTAAAAGCTTTAAGAGGGTGATTGATTTGACAGATCAATCTAAACATTCCTTCTTCTCTTAACTTTGGTGGAATGGTCCATGATGAAAGTGTTGGTAACTTCTATTCTTGAATGTTTGAGAACATAATCTTTCTTATTTCTGGAATTTATTCATAGTTTCTCTGAAGAAACCTGCACATAGCACAAGTATCCAGGATAAATAACTGCCTTAGCAGATCCTCCTCCTTAAAGTGGCTGGGAACTCTAAAGCTGAAAGAAGGAACCTCAGAGGAGAAAGTTTGTTGTTGAGATCTTTTGGGGATGTGAATTTCTTTAAGAATTAGATGATAACATGTGGATTTATCTGAAGGAAAATTCTTATAGGTTTACTGCTTTATATAATTTCAGTGAGTACCTGGACCACTTGAAGTTCATGCATTCATCTCACCTAAAATACTCTCAGGGAAAAGCAACAAAGGAGCCTGATGATTCAAAGTTCTCCTGCTCTTGAAATTTAAAGTGTAATAACCAAGTGACCACATGGTGTCACTGTAACACCACTAAGCCGTCAAGCAAAGGCACCTAGATCAGCAGAGCAATGCAATGCTCACTGGAAATTGATACATCCAGGCACTTACTTGTCTTTTGTGGACCAGTCATCTTAAATAGAGAACAGGGTAAACTGTCATTGGTGAGGGTGATCCACGGCTGTGGTATTTGAGAAGAATGCCATCTACCCAGATTCTAGGGAAATGAGTGGTGAAAGACAGTGCGATCCCCATCGCTAGGAAAAGCAGAGTCCTTTTGCACCCTATTTCTCTTTCTTCTTAGGACTAAATTAGCTTCTTGGTAACTAGTGTTTTTCTTTAAAAACAGAAAGTTATAAGGTCTTACTTTTTTTTCAGTAAAAACCTAGATCTTTTTCTTTTCTTCTTAGTGGAAAGAAATACTTGAAATTTAGGACTCGGGGAAAGACATATTTGAAAAACTCTTGAAAAATATACCAGCAATTAGAAGCTTTGCTTTCACCAAATCAAAGCCCATTTCTTTTCCATCCATACCAATTTGCAGCACCTCTTCCCTCTAACTTTGAAAAATATTTTCTAGTGCATAGTATGAGATCAATGTCAGATTGTAATTGATTCAGCACTTTCATGTCCCCAAAAGCTTTTTATAAAACCTGCAATGTTGTTGGAGAGATGGCTTAGTGGTTAAGAGCACTGACTGCTCTTGTAGGGACCTGGGTTCAGTTCTGGGCACCCCTATGGTGGCTAATTCTAGTTCAAGGGAACTGAGGTCTTTGACTTCTACAGACATGTGCAACACGGTGCACTTAAATACATGCAGGTAAAACACTCACACATAAAAATAAAAATAAAAAAATTCAAAACAAACCTGCAATGTTAAAGAAAGCACAGTTCTATTTATTTTATCTTTCTGCATATATCAATTATAAAAACCAATGGACTTCATTATGATATTTTCATACAATTTGTAATATTCTCTGATCATATAAGAGAGCTTGACTGTATTGAGAAAGATTTAAGGTTGAGCTTGCCTTTTACATAGTCTTAAGTATTATAATATACAACAGAAGTAGAACCTGGGTCCTGGTGGAAGGAAAGGCTTTTTAAAACGGATACATCTCATAAAGACTTGGTTAGTGAATTGTTTGCTACATTGTATTAGATATTACCTGAACACAGTGCTCAAATATAGTATGTGAGTTCTTGCTGTGAAGACCAGATAAAAAACACACCTGGCAGATGTCAAAGTTGAGGCACTTCAGACAGCGGTATCTGCCAATTAAAGTGGAATGTACATCATTACTTACATCATTAAATAGCTTACATCATTACTATTAGGAGAACGGATAGATGAGTCAAACAGAGAATGAGTCTCCCCAAACATTCAGGAGATTGTCTGAACTTCCAGTGATTACAAGGTGCCTCTCAAAGTTGATAGGGATATTCAACAACTCAAGTGTGTTCATTTAACCAGAGAAATCTGATTTTGATAGTATTTTTATATTTATGTGTGCATTATATTATGACTCTTTTCAAGGGTCTCCATGAAATTCTTTACACTAAAGTTGTCTTATTATTGCTCTAATTTTACAGATGAGGAAATGGAACCAAATGGAGCCTAAGGAACTTGCACAAAATCACACAACTGTTTAGTGAATGGTGGAGGAGGGTTTCGGCATACCATGGGAATCGAAAGCCTGCCATTTTATCACAGGAACAGAACAACACTAAGGTAAGGGACCGGAGTTCAAGTCATACACTGCCATTTCTAGTTGTGGTAGTTACAGGAATTCACTGTTTGAGAGGGTGCTTAGTACCTAGTAGATCATTAGTGAACATTAATTGAGTGACATTGAATGAATGACCTGGCTGCTTCAGCAGGACCATAGAACTAGTGAATACTGAATTCTTGGCCTTGGAGAAAGTTTTACATGGCTTTGAAAATTAATCAACACACCTAAGTGGGAAGGCATTCACTTTTTCAAGGTAGTCAAGAACAGAAACGTTGTGTTTTAATGAGAGTTATTTGTTGAATCATCGCTGCAGGCTGCTTTGTCCAGCATTCTAGACAGCTGCAACGGACTTGTCTCAACAATATCCCAACTCTTCTTAAATGTGTTCCTCCATGTTCTAAGTATCTGTGGATGTGTGAGAGGTTGTGGAGTGCAGACTAAGACTGGTTGATTGTTTATAGTGTTGCCACATAGAGAACCAAGGTTTTTCTCCACTTTCATCTGAACCTTACATCACATCTATAAAAGAACACCAGTGCCATCTAGAATCTAATTCTTGGATTAGGGACAATTTCTGGCTTTATGCCTTCTCTGTCTTTCTGTACATGCTTGTGTGTGTGTGTGTGTGTGTGTGTGTGTGCGTGTGTGTGCACCGACTCCAGAGGTTGATGTCAGATGTCTTTCTCAATTGCTCTACCACTTTATTTATTTATTTGGTCTTTTTTAGATAGGGTCTCCCCGTAGCCCCAGCAAGCCCGGAAATCATTATGTAGATCAGACTGGCCTCGATCTCACAGAGATCCACCTGCCTCTGCTTCCTGAGTGTGGGATTAAAGGCATGCATGCACAGCCCTTCCACCTTATTTTTCAGACAGTCTCTCACAGAACCTATGTGCTCACCAATTCAGCTGGTTTGAATACCGAGCAAGTCCCAGGAGCCTCCTGTGTCTGCCTCTCCAGATTTGACTTTATTATTATTATTAATTATTGTTATTATTACTATATATAAGAGTGTTTGTTTGCATGAAAGTATACCATGTCTATGCAATGCTGATAAAGCCAGAAAAGGGCAGAAGATCCCCTAGAACTGGAATTACAGATGATTGTGAGCATCCTTGTAGATGCTGGGAACTAAATCTATGTCCTCTGCAAACAGCACATGCTGCTAAGCCATCTTTCCAGCCCCCCAGCACCCTGGGCTGAGGCTTTTTACATGGATTCTGGAGACAGAACTCCAGTCCTCATGCTTGCACTGTAGATACTTTACTGACTGAGGCATCTTCCCAAACCCCCTTTCTTTCTGTGGAAGAACAAGTCTTTCCCTATTCCAGCTGCCTTAAAGCTATATACGCCTTTGGCCCTAATCAATTTCCATGAAATAAAAGTCATTGCTTGACTCCTGAGAGCCCAAACTACAAGGTTTAAGAGGCATCCCCAGAGTCATCTCTCTTTATTTTACTCAACTTTGATTTCAATGGAAACCTTGTGATTTATGTAGTTTCAGAGTTAACTGTGTTCCTGGCTTAGAAGAGAGCATGTAGTGATTACATAAAGAACAACTTTTCATTTATTGGTTAAATTCTTACAATTTGCATACAATGTAAGAATTGCAATGTATCACATTGTAAGCAAAGTAAGACTGATTATTTCAAGCTATTTACAAAAAAAAAGATTTTTTATGAGTTAAATTTTGCTACATCTCCCAAATCCCCATAAATTTGTAGTTGCTCTTCTCAGCAAAATTAAAACTTGATTTCTAGATTTTTAGTTGTCCAGAAGACCTATTTTATATCCCTGGGAGAGTGTGTTTAAGGTTTAAACTGGTTAAGGTCAAGAAATATAGGGGAGAAAGTGGGACGTGGGACAGAGTGAGCAAGCTCCAAGCTCTGACGTCTCTGAACCACCTGCTTCCCTACCAGGAACCCTATGACTTGTTTCTAACTCCAGAAAACCCCAGGGTTTCAGTCCTACTGCATCTCCACACCTGTGCCCACACGTCATGAATCATGGGTTGCCCATGTGTGGCCTAGATCTTCTCACTTCCTTCTTTTCTCTAAGGGGCTAGGCATATACCTTTAATTCTAACACTTGGAAGGTAGAGGCCGGAGGATTTCTGTGGGTTCAATGCCAACCTGGTCTAATAGCACATTCTGGACTAGGCAGGGTTACAAAGTGAGTTTCTGTCTAAAAAAAAAAAAAAGAAAAGAAAAAAGAAACAAATAAAAGTAAAACCCAATCTCTAATGGTACTTCTAATTTACTTCTTCATCATTTAATTTATGAGAAAGCTACATACCAACCTTTCTTTAAGAGAGAGGTTTAATTGTCATCCTCAAAGCCATGGAGGGGTCAGGAGTTCTTGCCGCCCAAATAGCTGTCAAATCTGCCTTTGTCTCTAGGCAGACACAAGATCTGGCCTAAGTCAATTCCTTTGGCTCCTTTCCCTTGCTCTCAGCTTCTGCACAGGGCCGTGGCACAGCATCATGGTTGCAAGGCAAGGACTCTGTATTCAGCTCACAGCCTCTGCCACTTGCTAACTGTGTTATTTAATGATTCCGTGAGTTGGGATAATAACATCACCTTTTATAAACCTTTTAACACATTTTAAGTGAAATGATCCGTGTAAACTGCTCAACCTAGCATTTCCTTAACACTTAACAAATATGCACTATTTTTGTTGTGGGTAGCTCCTGAGTGCTTAAAAGGTTTATTTGAAAAAGAAGACAATTGTGTTCCACCGTAGAGGACTTAGAAATAGTGGCTGTTCAGAGTATGTATCAGTGGAAGAATTTAATATTCCATCAATTGTAAAGGATAAGTTTATTTTCAATCAGGGTGCCTCAGACAGGGAATTATTGAGCTGCAAAATTCAACTGACTTCAAATGTACGAGAAGAATCTCAAAAAGAACCTGGAGAGATGCAGCCTCACCTCTGGACCTCTTTGGCGAATGACCATCTGTGAAATACCGACACTGACTGTACCTCAGTCCTGTGATTGGGAAGCTCCTGCAGACCCTGCACCGTACAGGGTGAGTGACCGTTTCTGCCGCTGACAGCCGGTAGCAGGTTGGGAGCCACAGGAGGATGAGAGGCTCTGACTGTACCCAAGATAGGAACTTCTCCTCCTTGATTCCCGAGCTCAACACCTGGAAAACAAGAGTACACTGCAATGTGCTTGCAGGCAGGATTTCTTTTCTGGCTCTATATTCTGCTAAAGAAGTTTGTCATATGAGAAACTGGAGGCAAGGCTGCCTCTGAACCTAGGTTGTTTGAGACTCTGAATGGAATCCAGTTTAAGTCAGTCAGCAAACTCTTCAAGCATGTCTGCCCCAATTCTCGGGGGCACTTTCATGGTACTCACCCCTCGGAAACAGCTGCGAATAGCACTTTCCACAGGGCACAGAGTGCAACTCTCTCCCACAACGGTTGGAATCTGTAAGAGGCAACGTCATGTCAACTCTTAGGAAAGGAGAAAGACGTTTGTGCTCCTGAGTAACAGTGCTCGCAGCTTGGAGGCACGCAGGAGTCTGGGAATGGAGAAGCTATTGAAGTAAAGGGAAAAAAGGAACTTTCAGGTTTCGTGGAATTCTTTAGTCGAAACACTGGATTAAATAAGTAGAGAGAAGATGGAGGAGGATGATAGAAGAACATATTACAGTGTGAAACATGGAGGGAAGACTGTGTTTAACTTCTTATCGTCCAAGTTAACTTATTTTAATTTTTTTAAATTGATGAATGAGGTCATACTGATATTGTATGAAAATTTATTGTGGCTTTAAGGAAAAATATTTCAAGTATTTTTATATCATCTCATTTTTTGGTGGTTTTTTTATTTTTTTAGTCCCAGCTGGCCTGGATCTCACCATGCAGAGCAGGCTGGCCTGGATCTCAGGGAGATCTGCCTGCCTCTGCCTCCCAAGTGCTAGGATTAAAAGTGTGCACTACACCAGGCTCTATCATCTTCTTTTAATAAATGCCAATTGAATTATTTTTGCTACTGTGACAAAATGCCTGACATAAACAAACTTCAAAAGAGGAAAGACTGACATTAGGTCATGGGTTTAAAGGTTTCAGTTTATGGTTTCTGGGCTAGGGTGAGGCAGAACATCAAGGCAAAGGGCGTGGCGGAGCAGACTGGCTCACCTCATGGTGACCAGGAAGCAAAGAGAGGAAGTGTCCCTGAACGAGGTCTAGCCCAGGAGCACATGCCACCATTGACCTGCCTTCAACAGGGGATCCTTTGAGGGGACCCTTCACATCTAAACCATAACACTAGTCTTTGAAATAGGGTGGCAAGCATCCTCTTGAAAGGGAAAACTGACAGGAAATGAAATCACTGTGTCAAAGAGATATTTACAGTCCCATGTTCATAGTAGCCAAGGTACAAGAACAGTCTAGGTGTTCGTTGACAGTGATGAATGAGGAAAATGAGGTTTTTCATAAAATGGAATACCATCCAGCCTTTAAAAACAAGGAAACCCTGTCATTTCCTATAGTATAGGTGAATCTGGAAAAAATTTGTGAAGTGCAATCAGTCAGATACAGGGATACTACCCAACCTCTCTTAGATGAAGAATCTTAAAAAAAAAGCTGAAATCACGGAAACAGAGTAGAGTGGTGGTTTCCTGGAGCTCAGTGGGGGATCTATCTGGTCACAGGCCATAAACTTTCAGTTTAAGATGAGTAAGTTCTGAGGATGTAACATATACAGTGAATATTGCTACTAATATTATTTTTACCAGAACTTTGATATGAGATCGGGTGTGAGTATGCTCATCTTCTCTTCACATGCTTATACACATAAATAGTGATGATGAGTCTGGCTAAGTAACCCGACTGTGGTAATCACTGCATAGCATATTCTTATGTTACATACGGTACGTCATCATGTAACACATTTCCTCCCTCCATCCTTCCCTCTCTGTGCTTTCCTTCCTTCCCTCCTTCCCTCTCTTCCTTGTCCTCCTTTTACCACGTTGTTCAGGCTCAAATTCCTGGACTCCTGTGATCTTGCTATTTCATCTAAGCAGCTAGAACCACACCACAGGCAGGTGCCACCACAGGAGCTTATGTCTTTCATATATCTAATTTTTATTTGTCAGTTAAATATGTTTTAAGATAACTAAATCAAGGCATGATTGAGATATGTTTGGCATTTTGCTTAAGATCAAAAAAACAAATTTGCTCCATAATTGGGGACTCTGGAGGTCCTTACTCTTTATTAAAGAGACAGAAACTTTTACTTTACAGATATTCCAATGATCCAAAATGCTTAGTGCTTCTACCTTTCAACCATAGTCACAAAAAGTTAACTAGGGGACTAAGACTCTCTTATGACTTCCACAATGGTGAGGAACTTGGTTCTGGTATCTATGTGAAGATATATGTACCCGTCACCTCCATTTATTCCCATTTGAACAGGAGTCCTAATTTCCCATCTGATGTTTTATGCAGCACAGGCTGTCAGTAGATACTTCCTGCAAGCTCAGAAGTAATCTCAAAGACCCCCACAGCGTCCATCAATTCAAATAAACATTCTCCTAATCAGGAAAGTGGCACTTAGAACCTCTTTGCTGACAATTAGCCTGGCAGAAGTCAACAAACATTTGTGTAATAATGACAAGACAACTTGCACTTTAAGCTGATAATAGCCCTGTCACAGTAGAATATAAGTAACTGTTCCCTATATTACTTAGCCTTTGACAATGCAACTCATTCTCCACTTTTTGGCTTCTGGGTGCTGATGAACTAGCCAGACCACTTATTAAAAGTGCTGCTGATTCAACATCCTCCTTCCCTGTGTCCTCATCCTGCAAAATATGGGAGATGGATCCTGTGTAATCCACCCACCAGCTCGGTGATCCTCACACTAGTTAAAAGAACATTCACTTCCATAGTGGGTTTTAATCCGCTTTTTGCCTTTAGGTATCTAGATAAAGATTTTGTGGATTAATCAGCCACCTGACTCATTTCTTGCAGGTGTTCTACAGAAGAATTAAATGTGGTTAGCTGGCATGCTGGCACAGGCAGAATGGTGCTTGAAATGGTAATTAGGATTCCTAGGGGAGGATTTGAATTACATAACAAGGACTGGAATTTTCTATGGGAATCTACCTTGGAGTTCATAATGGAAGTCAATGAGATAATAATTTACTTTGCAAATTGAAACTCTCCTCCTTCCCAATAGCTTTCTTTTAAAAAAAAATTGATTCAAGAATTACACATAATGTATTTTTCGTATCATTGCATTTTTATTGACTTTTTGAGATTTTTGAATAATATAGTTTGATGGCATTTAGATCTGCTCCCCTCTCTCCATCTCCTGCCACTCACTTCTACCCAATCTAATGATTTCTCATATATATCATATGGCCTGTAGAATATGATTTTTGTACCCCAGTTTCCTCCAGTATCACTCACTGGGCCCACCAAGAGTCTCAGCCTTATAAGACACTGTCTTTCCCTCTCTCAATAGCCATTAATTGCCAAAAGTTCCTCAGGTAAGGCTGAGATTTCTTTCCCACTTCCCGTGTCTATGCTGGGATTCTGTCTGGTTTGAGCTCACACAGGACTTGTGCATGCTGTCACCATTGCTGTGAGTCCATCTGAGTAACTGACCAGCTCTCTGGAAAACTGTTTCCTTGTGGTCACCCCCCTCCTCTGGCTCTTATAGTCTTTCTGCTGCCTTCTCTTTCACAATGATTCCTGAGTCTTGGGAGGCATAGGTTTGAAATAGCTTTCTAAGAAGCCTGTTGAGGCTGGTGGAGGGAGAGGGAGATGCCGTAAGAGTCACCATGTCAGAAGCTCATTCGCCTTGGTTGTGTTTGGAACAAGGGTGGATTTTTAGGAATTGGAATAGTCAGACTCCTTTAGTAATCAAAATTCAAACAAGGAACCCTAGAGGGAAAGGAAAATGCCCAGATTCTTCCATCGTATCCACGTCGAATACGCTACCAGTCTGATGGGATAAATAGACGAATGGCTTAGATATAACCTCCCCCATTCCACATGCTTGAGCTGTAGGATATGGAGTTCCTGGGAAGAAACATCAGCAATGGTGGTTTCTTGAGACATTCCTCAGACAGCAGAAAATCTGGACTGGGATTTATGTGTGCTGCTAGAACCACTGGAACAGCATTAAAATGTTAATATAGATACCTGACCTTTTTTCATTTTATACTTTTAATTGAGTTTTTGTAATTCTCAGTCAATATAATTTGATGGTATTTAGATCCCCTCCCTTCTCTCTACTTCCCATTATTGCTCCCTGACCAATTTAATGAGAGTCCCAGGCTTGAAAGAGATTGTCTCTGCCCCTTCCAGCAGCCATTTATTGCCTTAGTTTCCTTAGCTGGGGTTGGAGGTTCTTACCCACTTCCTCATGTCTGTGCTGGGATTTTTTTTTTTTTCTGATTTCAGCTTGCGTGGGACTTGTGCATGCTTTCACTGTCACTGAGTGGGCAACTGACCAGCTGTCTGGAAAACTTTGTTTCTTTGTGATCTAGCATAGAAACCTGAGGCTACACAGATCAAAGGACATAGGGAAGAGCCTAATACTAGTTTTCTGCTAAATAGTTATCATATTAAACTGAATCCTAATGAATTATTGTTATAGCCATAGATTAATACATCTCTTAACTCTCATCAGAGAAATTTCCTTGTGCAACAAATGGTGATTAACACAGAAACCCATAACCAGCCAATGTGTAGAGAACAAGAGGCTGCAGAACACTCATCCCTAAGTAGGACCTTTATATCAAACTCTGCTCCAAAGGTTCAGGAGTCATTACACCTAGCTTTTTTGAAGCAGGCTGGTTAGCTTAGGGAAAGAGCTGTGCATAAGGGCTGGAAGCTGGTGACTCAGCAGAGCTGTGTTAGGGCAGGAGGACGTCATAGGACTACTCACACCATCATGGGTGTTCATTTGAAGCTGGCCCTTGCTCTCCCTGCCTAATCCTCATGGGAACAGTCAAGATGACTGTTGTCTTTTGCTTATAAGGGCATTTCCTTATCATTAGTCTTGCAGAACTGGAAGTTCCATCATACATCTGACGTTATGAGACATCTGAAAATTCTACATAGGAACAGGAAAGGAGTAAACCTTCTGGGAAAACCCCAGCCAATTCTAGAAGTTCCTCCTTTTTCCACCTCAGCTTATGATCTGTCCTTACCTTTGTTGAGCTTGGTTGTTAGATGTGCTGCTGTCCAAAACCCTTTGGGACAACTCACTGTATGAATACCTACACTTGCCACCGGAGTATGTATTCTTGCTCTGCAGTTAAAGCTATTTCCCGAATCCTAACTTTGTCTCATGGCTGAGTTCCATCTCTGTAGGTGACAGTAATATTTATGCCTCTCTGTCTCTCCTGAGAGCCCCTTAACCCTCACTGCCAGCAACATGTTAACCTTACTGAAAAATTTAAAATCTGCTGTCAGCTCTGGACAGAGAAGTTTCCTTTTCTGCAGTGGTCAGCAGTGACTGCAGAGACCCATAATTGGTCAAAGTACAGAGAGTAAAGGACTGTTGAATGCCCAGCCACAAATGGGACAACTTTATTGCTGCTCCCCTCACCCAACCCCAAGGCTCAGGGAATATCACAAAAGAAAAGGTGGACAGAGTATAGAGTGAAGGAAGAACAGAGAGAGGTGTGGGAAACTGACTTCTGGGCATGGTATGGAGGCTGCACTCTTGAATTCAGAGTCTCTGTGATTACCTGAATAGAATCTTTGCAGGATTGTGCCTGTCAACAAGCCCAACCTGGGACTCCATCCCTCTCTGAGGATTTATATGTGGTTACTGGTTGATGGAAGAGGAAGAGATGTTTCCTTTAGTGTTACAGCCACTGGTAAGCTGCCCATTCTTCTTTAAACAGACTCTCACCCATGCTTCTGTAAACAGCCTAATGAGCTTAATGAAACTCACTGGGTATTAAACACACACACACACACACACACAGAGGCTAGTTGGGAAGAGAAAGGGCATTGGCTGATGAGGAAGGGAGGGTAACAAAGGTGTGTGAATATGACAGAAACACATTATGTACATATATGAACATGTCATAATAAAACTCATCTATAATTAATATATGTGAATAAAACAAAAATTTAAATCCTCACTTTATTTAGGAATTATGAACATCTCAGAGAAAGGAGATGAATGGTGCAAGACAGTGTAAAAGGCCTCTCTGGAGACTGTCCTTCCTATAGAAGCATCAGTTTGAACAACTATATACAAAGGCAACTTCTCAAGAGCTCAGGAAACCATGAGAGAACAAAGTACTCCGTTATAGGACACTAATAAGAAAAGAAGAGCTAGAGAGATTGCTCGGTGGTAAGAGTGAGCACTTACAAACAAGGAGACCTGAGTACAGATCCCAGCACTCGCATAAAAACAAGGTGCATCTCAATATATTTCCAGAATCCCAGTGCTGTGGGGACAAGACAGAGGATTGCTGGGGCTTGCTGGCCATCAACCTAGCTCCTAGTTCAATGAGAAACCTTGTCTCAAGGGAATACGACAGAGAGTAACAGAGCAGGACACGCGACTTCCTCCTCTGGCAGCAGTACGCATGCACCCCCAACATACACATGTGCATACACCATGGGAGTGGCAACTGAAGAAGGTGTAGGATTGTACCAACCAAAAAGCTACTCCTTTATACTGTAAACAAGTTTACTGAGCCATGTGCCCTTGTGACCTGGACACCTGAACTTAATCCTTGAGGACTGCATTTTGCCCAAGATAATGAATGAATGTGGGTGTGCTTGCTTAACACATCAGAGCACTGAAAGCATTGCATTCTCATTGAAAGTGAGAATAATTGAGAAGTGTGTCTGTAAGTGGGTGGGGGTGGGGGTGGGTGGGTGTGATATTTTTAGGCCTAGGGATCAAAGGGTAGGATTCTCTGATGAGATGGAGGTGGATCCTAGCTTCGACTTCCTCAAATGGTGCTGGAGATTCTGCTTGAATAAAAGTATGAATGAGCGCTGGCTCAGGAGCACAGTTCCATGAGACATCTGAAGGAACAGGTGGTTCTGAGAGCTTGGGTCCACTCTTGGCCTTAAAACTAAAAACTCAAGAGTCAAGCTGTTTCTTTCTTCAGATATAACTGTAATAGCACTGCGGACAGGAAAGACAGTTTTTCTAACTAGTGTTATCCATCCTCCAATCCAAGCCAGAACGGTGCTGAGAGAGCATCTGATTGGGGAAAGAGGAGGTTGCATGTAGCAATTTGTATTGGTCTCTGAGGCTGAACTGGCGACATTCAAATCCAGCACAAAGCACACTCAAAGCTCCTGACACCAGGCCAGTATCTGTGGACTAAGCCTTTAGATCCATACTGGTATGGATGAGAACTCATAGTCCCTGTGAGATGGGCTTAAGCCTCAAACCTGTGTTGTTGCTGGATGATTATAGCGACCTTAGACTCTGACTAAATGACTCACAGTGAAAGGCAAATCTCAGTAGATGGGTCTTGAATTCCAGTTCGGAGTGCTGGCCACAGTGGTCTTGGGCTTACGGCATCCTCTAGCAGTGCAGTGGCTCCAGTGGTCATGGGATTAGGTACCAAAACAGTAAGCCTGCCTAGAATTTCTAGACAGAATCCCAGACAAAATAAGATACCAGTAACAGACTCTAAAGAGATGTGAAAAATATTTGGGAAAAAAATGCAAAAAGCATTCTCAAGGAAGTCCAACAAACTGTGAATAAATAATTCAGGAAGTTATCTGCAAAACTAAGAGAAATTGAGATAAGAAATTTAACAAACATATCAAAGCAGAAAAATATAATGAACAAAATGAAAACCACAGTAAAGAGCAGCAACAGCAGCACTGATTGAGCAGAGAAATGGATGTGTGAACCGAAAGACAAGGGTTTGAAAGCATAATGCCACAGAAGGAAAAAAGAATGAAATGGAAAAAAGCCTACAGGATTTATGAGACAGCATCAAACCAGCAAAGATGTAAGTCAGTGACATTCAGGAAGGAGATAAAGATCCGAAGGGATAGATAGGAAGCTGATGTAAAGAAACATATGGGGCAGAGTTTCTGGCTCAGCGGACAAGGTCCTTTCTGTGTATGAGGACTTGAATTCAGATCCCTAGTACCCACGTGAAAGCCCAATGTGGTGGTCCATGCCTGTAACTTCAGTGCTGGGACTGGTGGGGAGGTAGAGACAGGAAGAGCCCCAGGGCTCACTAGCCACCCAGTCTGGCCAAAATTGTGGGTTCAAGTTCAGTGAGAGATACTACCTCAAAAAATAAGAAAGAAGGAAAATATCCAAAATTGACCTTTGGCATTCACATGTGGTCCAGTGTACCTATGCACACACACATGCACATATAAACAAATAAAAAAAAACAGGTAAATGACAGACAACTTTAGAAGTCTAAAGAACAATATAAAACCCAGGAGCAAGAAGGCCAAATGTGTCCAATCAGGTTCAGTCCAAACAAATGTACCCAGTGGCATGAAGTCATCTCTCCATATTCACAGTGTCCACAAACATGGACTTGACCACCCCTGGATCAAAACTATTTGAATATTACATCATTAATGAACATAGAGGTTTTCTTGTCATTATTCCATAAATAATGGAAATCTCGATATGAGTATCGAGTACATGGGTTTTATTTATGCATTTATTAAGAGTTCATTGAAGGCTTTTTAGTATTGGGTACTATTTGAGGTGCTGAGGAAATAAACATGACTGAGTTATAGAAGAAATCAGGCCCCTGAAGATGGTGGACAGTTTGACAAAACAGAGTTATGCACGGGTGCACAGGGAGTGAAGCTTTGAGTGGGAAGGTGACCATTAGAGTGATCTTCAAATGCAAATACTATTAAATGATGGGATAGAGTGCTGGCACAGGGGGCTGGAGTTGCAAAAGCCAGGCATGGAGAACAGGACGCAGGACAGGCACAGAATGGCTTCTGATATGCAGGAGTTACAAGGACTTAAGACATAAGGAAAAACTAAACACCTTGGAATAAGCACATGGGACTACTGGCTGTCTTCTCAAGGGTGCCTACCTAAAGCTGCAGAGATAATACATCCTTGTCTTTCAGTAGGCACTTTACAACTGTAGACATTACAGTTAGTTTGTAGAAAATGGACAGCAAAGCAAATAAGCCTTAGTCACACATCTAAATCTTGTCCTGGTTGAGGGATAATTCTCTCTTCCTCCAAAAGTCAGTCTTGTGTCCATCTAAAAATTCATTTTGAGACTATGAATCTTTGATCTTTTTCTTTTCAGTTAGTTGTAATATCTTATAGTGGCCTTATTCTAATTAATTAATGATGACATATATTTCCTTCACTTTTATCTGAGAACCAGAATTCATCTCTTTTTAGAGGATTAGATCAAACTTTAGTTTGCATGTGAAGCTCATGAATTTAGGATACTATAGATGGGCATGGACAATGAAGAATTTCAGGCATGGGGTATGCAGTAGGTTGGATCTTAAAGGCCATATATTAAAGGTGTAGGGCCTGCTTGGCACTGTAGGGAGGTAATTGAAATGTTAAGACATGGGGTCTTCTTGGGGTTATATCCTTGAGTGAGATTGTGGGACCCTAGTCTCTTCCTCTTTCTTTCCTCCTGACCAACATAAGATGAGCAGTTTCCTTTACCACATGCTGCCACTGTGATGTTTTACCTTGTCACAGTCCCGAGACAATGGAGCTGACTAGCCATAGGCCCAAATCTCCACAACTATAATACAAGATAAAATTTCCTCTTTTTAAATTTATCATCTTGGCTATTCTGTTACAGTAATGAAAAGCTGGCTAACACAAGGTAACACATTTTGGAAAGGTCACTGGTTCAGTGCAGAGGAAGAAACAGAGATGGGTTAGGCTTGAGCTGAAGAAACGAGCTGGGATGCAATTGTAATAGGTAAGGTTAAAGTTAATGTAGGCGTGTGCTCAGATAATACAATGCTCTTGAGAGATATGGTTGCATAAGGGACATATAGGAAGAATTCACAAACAATCAGATTCTTTAATAATACATGTAGCTGATATAACTGACAGCAACTGAAAATTTTTAGGTATTTGTTTTTACCTGCTGTAGATCTGTTAGTAAATTTCTCAAAGCCCTTCGAGTCATGCGTGCCTGGGAATCATTGCTTCCCTTGTTATTTTCTGCATAGAGCTGGAAAAGAGCTAGACATGTAAAGAGAAAAGAAAATCTTTAAGCTGAATCCTTGCATTTTTGAAGAGTATGTGTTTTGAGGCAAGTTTCTTTGCGAATATATAAAAAAATGAAGGGTTATATTCTTGGTTGTTTGCTTGCTCTTTTGAAAGCCTTCCAGTTCAGACCACTAGAAGACTAGTGAAAGCCCATTCACATTTCAACCCTTTGATAATTTGAGATCTCTATGGCGAAGGTTGGTGAATGGCAAAGTGAGAATCGATCATCTGAATTAAAAAAGGAATAAGTAATAGTAATCTGGAAAATAACTAAAATCATAGATGTCAAAGTGAACCAAGCGATATGGGACTAGGTGGCATGGATCTTTAACTGAATCCGAGAGTCTCGCAATCATTAGCATTTTTTCTTAAACAGAAACAAGCCAGTCATGCTGAGGAGCAAGAGTCATTGTGACAGGGATGCAGAAGTGAGCTGGGAGGATGATGCGCCGCAGGGCGGAGGGTCACCACTGCAGAACACACTGCACTCTGATGCATGTTACCTCTGTACTTCGTAAGCGGGCTGTCTCCAGAGAGGGCAACCAGAGCAGCAGCCACAGGCCGAAGCTTGAGAGTACCTGAGCTGGAGCTGCAGGGGCCACAGATCACAGACAAGGGAGGCAAGGACAAGGCTGTTTAGGTGAAGCAGTTTGTGAAAATTGTAGCTGTCAGTGGGTTTCATATGATGCTACAACTGCCAGCTTCTTATCCTTTTAGATATTTAGAATTTGGCATGACAAAGCAATTGAATTAGACTTCTTCATTCAGCCATTCATTCAGCAAATATTGATTGGATGTTTCTTTGTTGTGACCACTGTGTCGGGGTCAGTTGTGCAGTCATGTGCTATCCTGATGGAGCAAACTATCTTACTTCTTTAAGACTCACCTGCCCAGAACCCAAACAAAGATGCTTAAAAGGAAAAAAAAAAAAGTGCCTCCTTTAAAAATTATTCACAGACTCTAGCTTAGAGCCTGATTGTGCCTTGTCCGCTAGATGAATAGCTTTCGACCCTGCAAAAATAATTTACTGTTATAGACAAACCCCACCCAAAACCCCAAACATCAAAATCTTAGTGTTTAAGAAGACTGATATCATGACAAAATAACTCAACAATGTATTTATATATTACTTGTGCAGTTTTAAAAAATAACAAACTAGCAAAGAAAACTAAGGAATGTGCCTGCCATTCAAATTGTGCTTGCCCCTCAGAGACAGGCTTATGGGTGATCTTTCTTTTTCCTTCCTTCCTTCCTTCCTTCCTTCCTTCCTTCCTTCCTTCCTTCCTTCCTTCCTTCCTTCCTTCCCTCCCTCCCTCCCTCCCTCCCTTCCTCCTCCTCCTCCTCTCTCCTCCTCCTCCTCCTCCTTCCTTGTAGATTCTAAATGTTTTGTAGTCTCTCTACAATTTTAAAAAGGTTCATCCACAAGGTTCTACTGAACCAAGATTATATGAGGTAAACCAAACTGAGGACAGAAGAAAATGAAAGTTACAGTTTGGCAAAGCAGGCACTGTAAACACACAGGTGCCCATACAGATTCACAGTGTATAATCAACCCTTTGTATGATGTAACCAGTTTCATAGGTCAGTTATTTACACGTTGGTGTTCAACCTCACCCTAGCTAAAAACCCAACTAAGTCAAAACTCAACAATGGGTTACAAAGAAATATACCATCAGGGAGTCTAGAGCAATGTATAGAACACATTCACCCATATATCAATCCTTTCTAAAGGTGGGTAGAAATGGGTTTGTATATGAGAAAGAGATTTCCTGCACTTAGCTATCAGTGAGTCATTTGTTTTACTGATGCTTATGAACACTTCTTTGTTTCCTTCTTGAATGAGCAATGAGTTTGTAAGTAAAAAAAGATCATAAGAACAAACTAGTAAAAACAAACTAATAAACAAACAAACAAACAAACAAAAAAACCTTCTGCTACAACAAATAATTGAATAGTAGATAGAACCAAATGGTCAGGGCCAGTGGCCTCTGAATGTAGCCCTGAGGTCACCCAGAGATCCCAGTTCCTCACCTGTCATACATGGTCATGAGAAGACTCAGCGTGAGTTCAGGGGTTCTGGGGTGAACCTGTCCCAGTTTTCCTGCCCCGGTTCTCTGAAAAAGTTCTTGGAGCCCTTGGAAAAGCTGCTGAACAGAAAGGGAACTCTCCCTGAGTTCCCCGACACTTTGACATGACAGAACTTGCTGAATCAAGGAACTGTCCATCACGTCCACTGCAAGAAGCGAATCAGGGTGGAGCCTTACTTTCTGATAAGAGCAAATGGCTTCATTATAAAGCAAATACCTCCGGTGTTTAAGACTATCTTTTAATACAAGACATTTTTCTTCAAGGGAATTAAATATGACCACCATGTAGATATCTTTAGTGTGTAATTCTGGCACAACTCCTGTGGCAGTCAATTTGATTTTGTATAAGTGAATCTGTTTTGAAGGTATGAAAACATTATTGCTTGCATAATTACTGGGGCATCATTTTATAGACTGAAATAGAAGGCAAGGCAGGGAGGTGAGAAACCAGAAAAATAAAACTTCCAAGGAAGTTGAAACATTGTGGTGATGAATTGGGGGAAAATGTTTTTATTCTCTGCACTAAGCAGACTGAACAAATTGATCTTTCATATTTGAATGGAGCTTTTCTGTCTACAGCCTAATGTGAGAAGGAATACCATGTGTTGTTATGTTGTGTACACAATTGCCATAGTCAAAAAGCCCAATGATCTTTCTCAAAGCAGTGGCTGAATTATTAGATGTTGTTGATCTCACTTTTCTTTAGCAATAATACTTTAAAAAGATCTTGGTCCCATCAATAAAACTGAGTTGCTAACCAAGACAATGGTCACACACACACACACACACACACACACACACACACACACACACACACACCCCTTTCCAAAATTTTACAGGCCATTGAAGAATGAAATTGAGCTAACATTATAGTTTCTTGCAGACAGAGGATGACAGACCAAATTAATAGTCATTCTGTGTGCCACCCAAGAGGTGGAGATGTCAAGAGCCCCGAGAGAAGTTGGCATTTAAAATGCTTCAGCTTGTGAAATGATAGAAGCTTATGCTTCTCTTGGCTTTGTAAATCACCCTCATAGATAAAGGATCTACCAAGTACAATAAAATGTTTTATTTGTTCTTGGACATTGCTTTTAAGGGGAGAGGGTAAGAAACAGAGGCACAGGTTTTGGAAATGGGACTAAATAAAACATGGTCTCAGACAGGTGGCAGTGGCTGTGGACTCTTTTATCATTAATCACAAGCCCCTGTTACCTGGGTCTGGCATTGGAACGCCAGGCGTTTTTGTCTTCCTTGAGAGTTCTATATTGTAGCCAAGCAGATAACGGTGCTGCCCATTAATCTCACAAGATTCACGCGTCGATAGTTACTGGATTCTGCTATTTGGATCTCATGTGGTACTTTATCTTGGTGTTTTGGACTTCTTTGTTCAAATGTTTCTTTGAATATCTTTTCTAGATGGAGATTTTCAACCACTGATTTTATGTATTGTTAGTATTTCTCTTGAGTACTACTTTTTTTTTTTTGAGAGTCTCCCTGTAACCTCAGCTGGCCTGGAACTCGCTTTGAAGACCAGAGTGGTCTTGATCTCATAGAAATTCACCTGCCTCTGCCTCCTGAATGCTTGGATTAAAGACATGTGACACCACGTTGAGCTAGAGCAGTGATTTTTAAAAAATTGCTGTGTGTGTGTGTGTGTGTGTGTGTGTGCCATCACATGCCTCTGGAGGTTAGAGGATAACTTGCAGGAGTTGGTTTTACTATGCAGGTTCTGGGGATTGAACTCAGGTCATTAGAATTGGTGGCAAGTGCCTTTACCCACTGAGCCATCCCACTGACTCCAGAGAAATGATTTTTTGAAAGGTAAAAGTCCATTCTTCAAAGGAATCTGGCACTGAAATATAGAAAATAGAGAAACTGACTAGGCACAGAGGCACACAACTTTAATCCCAGGACTTGGAAGGCAGAAGAAGCAAGCAGATCTCTGTGAGATTGAGGTCAATGTGGTCTATACAGTAAGTTCTAGGCCAGCTGTGGCTACAGGGAAATGCTGTCTCAAAACAAACAAACATTTAACGAACATAGAAATTAATCCCTGTTTGTTCTCGGGCCACACAGATCTCTTTTTCCTACCTAGCTGACCCGCTGTATTCTACCTTACACCACAACACTTTTTGAAAACTATTAGTCCAAATAACTTATCAAGTAGATGAAAACACCACAGACCTTTAGTGGAACTGTCATATGTATAATATAACTTCTGTGTTTGACATGATACATCTTACAAGTTATTTTACAGGAAGGCTTTTTAAAAATACAACAAAGAAGCCAGGTCTGGTGGTACACACTTATAATCCCAGCACTTGAGCAACTGAAGTAGGAGGATGGCCGAAAGTTCAAGGCTAGCCTGGGTTACATCATTACTTCAAGGCTAGCCTGGATTACATCATTACTTCAAGGCTACACACACACAAAAGGAATAAATGATATGTGATAAATTAATACATCTATAGATACTGAATACCTGTTGGTTTTCATAGTTAGGATCCAATTTATTTGGGAAATTTTTACAGGATAATTTTTAACTTATGTTTTGTCTAGATGAGAATATAGAAAATCATGGCATTTAATCAGATATAATTTTGAGTAAAAAGGTTAGTTCTCAGGGTTAGTTCTCATACTTTAAACATTTTAGGTCTATGGACTATTCAGTTAAGCTTACTTGATATGTGAGCATCCTGAAACAAGCAAAAGAGGTTGCAGAAATAGAAGAGTGGCAGAAAGAATATTCATGCACCTCTCATTTCTGCAGAGAGGCTTCTTCTTGATAATTACCACACTAGCCCACATGCAGAGAATAAGAGACTACAGAATGCTCAACCCTAAATGGGACTCCTCTATCATACCCTGTTCTCCTAAGGCTCAGAGATCATTACTGGACGAGGGGAAGGAAAGATTCTAAGAGTCGTAGTGGACTACTACAAGGAAACAGTGTTTTCCAGACAGCAGGTCAGTTGCATATATGAACTCATAGTAATATTGACAGACTGTACAAGACCTATGCAAGCTCAAGCAGACAAAACTCCTAGCATGGAGGGGTAGGGTGGTGTGGGCAAAAGTCAGAGCCCTAGATGCAGAACTGTTGGTAACTGACATTTGCTGGGAAAGGGAGAGTCCGTTTGCTTTAAGGATGTGACACTGGTTAAACTGACCAGACTCCAGGGGATAAACTCACACACAAGAGCATCTAGGGGCACAAATTAGACTTGATAGGCCTAAAAAAAATAAAGGATATGAAATCAGGATGTGGGAAGGGTCATAATAAAGTGGGAGTGGAGAGACGGAAGAGGGGTCTGAATATGATCAAAATACAGTGTATGAAATTCTCAAGAATCAATGAAAATATTTTTTAAAATCCTACCCAACTTTTCGTACTGCTGCCAGTAAGGAGACCTCTGGGTAGAACGCCTGCGATGGGTTCTCCCCACCCCACCAGCTCAGCCCTTACCAATGGGCTCCGTGCACTGCTCCAGCCAGAGCCCGGCAGCTACTCGCATGGGGAAAATTCTATTTTTCTCCATAAATTTAACATCCTACATCATCAAAGTCAGACTATCTTGAGTGCGTCAGAGGGTTTGTACTTACACTGGCACAGAGTTTGCACAGAGCGTAATTTGAAGGCTGTTTTATAGACAGAATTCTCGATACTATTAATAGCATCTGTAAACAAAAAGAAACCAGGAAATATGGTGGGTCAATGTCTGTCTCACTGAACATATCCCGCATCCCGGAAGAGAATCTGATGTTCAAAACCTGGGACCCACAAGATACAAGGAGAGAACTGACTCCCACAAGTTGTCCTCTGACTTCCATATGTGTGCTGTGGCGTACATGAACCCTTCTGTACACAAAATAAAAAATTTAAAATGTAATAAAAATAATGAACATACAGTATTTTAATGCTAGAGGTGACACTAGAAAACTCTGTGAATCTACCATATGGAAGAGTTCAGTCAAAAGTGGGGAGTTTTACTTCATCAGGCCATTCACTCTTCATTTCAGAGGGCAATGGCTTTGTGAAACAGAGCAAAAACACATGGAATAGACACCCAATTTTCTTCATAAATTCTACTCTTCTGTATACACGGGGACTACGCATGTATGAAAAAGGTCAAAAAGCTATCCACCCACTCATGCATTATAACTACTTATCCAGTTGTTGCTAAATGATTCTAGTATGCTTTTAGGTCCTAAAATACACCAGCTAATTAAACATATAAAAGTATTCACCTTGGAGAAATTTAACTCCTAGTGACATTAATACATGTTTTAGTTCTTTCCTTTTTATTTGCCATGGTTATACAAATTATTTATAAAGAGCATATGCTTTTTTATAATAAAAATTATTAGTATATTTAAAGAGTTAACACCATGAACTACATCAATGACTAGCAGTTCTGAGCATTTACCAGATTCTGAGAAGGTAGTCACCCAGTTCATGGTGTAGGGGAGAAAACGGCACTGAACCTGCCCTACTTAGCTCTGCTATCTCCTTTCTCTGGAGTAATTAGTAAACCTTCTGAGTGTCAGTTTCCCCATCAGAAAAGCAGGGATCGAAATGTGGTAAGTGTAGGGTATTTGTGTGATTTAAATGAGAAGATTTAGGTAGTGTTCTTACTAAATTGTTTTCTCTTATTTCATTTGAAGACCACAACTTAAATTTGTTTCATTGATCTTCCAAATTTGATTTTAATTTAGTTAAAAGACATGTGCTTGGCATGGTGGTGCACACTTTTAATCCCAGCACTCAGGAGGCAGAGGCAGGTGGATCTCTGTGAGATCAAGCCCAGCCTGATCTACATACTGAGTTACAGGCCAGCTTGGGCTACAGGGGGACCCTATCTCACTAACAAATGAACAAACAAACAAATAAACACAAACAAAGGCATGATAATTTTACAGCAGACCTTTTGTCTGTCTCACAACAGACTTTCTGTTATTGAAGATTGAAGGACCAATCTTCATAGCTAGCAAAATTAAAAACTACAGACTAGATCTCCCCATGAGTTCATATCTTCAGTGTAGTTCAATAAAGCTTTATAAGGTCTTACACAGTAGTTGTTTAGCTTATTTTAGAAAGTTGAAATTGCCTGCTAAAACTGATTATTGCTGGCACGAAGCAGTGGTCCTCAGAGTACTGTTGCTAGACCAGCAGTGTCCGCATCCCCGGAACTTGTTATAAATGCACACTGTAACACAACTCCAGCGTATTGCCAACTCCACACCCTGGAGGCAGGCACAGCAATGTTCGTTTGAACAGGACCTCAAAGTAGATGTGATATGAGCTGAAGTTTGAAATCTTCCTTTACAAAATGAACTTATTGACTCTAGAACAATTGTCTAGGATCTGGGAAACTTGCAAATGACTTTTAGGAATTATCTATAGATCTAAAACCATCTGTGGATTTTGATATCAACTGTCAGTGTCTTCTTTTCCAATATATTAGTATATGTATAGACCAATGTGCACAAATAGAAACAGCAAATAAATTTCTATTCATTGCTTTGTGCCAAATCCAATCAATGGAAACTGATTTAGCTGAAGACTGTCTTGCCATGATCTTTTAAGGAGACCCTGCCTCGGTTGCCACAGTACAGAGGGTTCCGTGGTGGCTCTGATGCCTGATGTTTGATTTATTTGCTTCAGATTAGTGGTGCATGATAGTGTGGATAAAGGAGATTCTTGGAGTTCCCCCATCACTTTTAGCAAGGATGTAAAGATATTATTTAACATACAATCAAATTATTATTTATTTTAGGAATTTATTTTTAAAGTATCTTATCATTAAATCTTCAAGATCTTTGTCATGTGCGGCCTATCTTAGTGCAGACTGCCATATTTCAAGTGCTCAATAGTCACATATGGCTAGTGACTCTGTATTGACAGATCAGTTTTAATGAATGTTTGGGAGGGAGCTGCATAGGGTCCTGATCAGGTGCCCAACTTTGACTGTGGATCTTGAGTTCAGTCTTCAGGTTGAATTGAACTAGAGCTCTATTCAGGAGTCCTCAGAGCTGGATGTGAACAATATCATGTCCATCGACTAGGTTGCTTAAGTAGAATGTACTTAGTAAATAGAAAGTCAGCCTAAGTAGCAGGAATCTGAGGAGTACAATCAGCTAAGTAACTGAAGAGGAAGAGAAACCCAAGAGGAAACGTGAGAAAGAAAGCCTAAGAAAGTGGGAGAAAGTAATAGCTGAAGGTCAAGGAAGATGAGTTTCAGAAAGCAGAGACAAGCTAACGCTTCAGGACCTCCAGGCCAAAGGGGGCCAACTGTGAGCCAAAGTACCATCTGTTTATAAGGGTTAACTTGATTCTTCAAAGTCTTTGCAAGAGTAGGTTCAGTAGAGCCATGAGAGTAAACCTCAAACTACAGCAGATCGATCAGTGAACACAAGGTAAAGAGTAGAGATAAAGCAGATGCTTTTAAAGACCCTTACTCTGAGGGGAAGGTGAGAAAGTCAGAATTAAACAGCATATAAAATGAAGATTAATTTTCAAGGCATGAGAGATTCTACAATGTGTATGTGGGCCAGGGAGAAGGATCCAGGAAGAGGAAGAGGAGGAGGATACAAGAAGTGGGAATACAGGTGGGATTTGCTGTACACAGCAAAGTTCTCACAGGGAACCTGCTCCTTCAGCTGCACAGCACACCTTCACATTCCTCTGGTGAACCACCTTCCTCCAATCTGAGTTCATGAAATCTTACAAATGTTAATCCCAGCTTTCCTATGTCCATTGGGAAATGAAGCCCCAGTCCACATAGATCAATGAATACGCCACTGTGGACATACATTATGGCCCTGAAATTTGGTTCAGAGATTCTGTTCAAGGTATCAGACAAACAACTTGTTAGTTTCTGTCAATGTGACATAAACTAGAGTCACCGAGAAGAGGGAACCTCAACTGAAGAATCTCCTCAGTTAAACTGGTCTGTGGACATGTCTGGGAGACATTTTCTTAATTGTTAATTGGAGGAGGGCTAGTCCACTGTGAACAATGCCATTCTGGGGCAAGTGAGTCTGGAACATACAAGAAAACTGGGAAAAACGCAGCATATCCCAATCTTTGTTGAAGAAATGTTTGTAGCTTATTACTGTTGGGTGAGAAAGCTAATCTTCTTAAAGTGAGGGTCTCTGGGTAGGTTGACTAGACCTCAGTGATGTGGCAGGATAGCTTATTATGATATTTTTTTCTTGTTCTGGCAGTCATTGGATAATTTAAAGAATGGAGAGTTAATATTTCCTTATTTATTTCTGTGTGCATTCCAAAGTTCAACCTGTCCTAATTCCTTAGGGCAGAGATAAAGCTTCTCTGAATTAAGGAGGAATCCTTGAAATCTACTCCACTAAAGCCTTAGTGTAGCAAAATGTAATGGGTTATCCTCTTGGTGAAAGCAAAGTTAAGGTAAGCACAGCCAAGAAAGAAAAGAATGGGAAAAAAAGATGTATTGCTAGTGGGAGGTAAAGAGAGCATGGAAATTACTCTGAAGAATGCTTCCTTGAACAATGAAAACATGGGGAGGTTATTGGGAGAGGAAGGGCAGAATATATACATATTCGTATAGGAAAGCACTTAGGGGCAACCAAATTCTTGAGCATGTTAAAATGTACATTTCTGATACATGCAGTTTAAAGTCATAGGTCTAGAAAGAAAGATGGCAGTCACATTTTTGGGACATGCTTAGTCCAAGGCCATGGAACATACTTGAATGGCAAATAGGAACACTTCTGGGCATGTTCATCTTACATTGTAAAGATGGTAGGTAGGCCTGCCTCTGTGCATGCTCAGCTTTCATCATAAAGTTTTAGCTCATACTACCAGAAGGTAATATGCAGGCTGTTGAGGGAGAATTGTCATCAACAGTCTTACATAGCTTCAAGGTCTGTGTGCAATAATACTGACTGGTCAGGCAAGATGAACCCACTGGTACAATAGTGGCAAGTCTGTTATGGGGCTAACCTATTGATTTCTGATTAGATTTGAGACCTGCTTCACAGGAAGGAATTCACATCTGATACTATAAATCTAATGGCAAGGTCACTGAAGAGGGTCATAATGCTGAGCCAGGCCAGACCCATCTTTGGGGGGTTAGAGGCTACCACAGGCCACAATCTGATTATAAATCTGCCCATCTGTATTGGAGGCTTCCTCTTCTGCAGATTCAATCAGTTGAGGGTCAGAAATAATCATAAAATCACATCTATACTGAACATGAACTTTTTTCTTATATTTTTCCACAAATAATATATAATAAGAACTATTTCCAAGACATTTATATTTTATTAAGCATTATAAATAATCTAGGGATGATTTTCAGTTTGGGGAGTATATACACAGATAAATGCAAGTATCATGACATTTTACGTAAGGGATGCAAGCATCTGCATGTTTGTGTCTCTAAGGTCTTAGAGTCAATTCTTTGTAGTGACCAAGGAACCACTAACTGTATATTGATTCAGTAATGAATATATGGTCATGAGTCAAAGACACCTACATAAGGTGCATGTGTACTCATCCTAAAAACCGTCACCCACGCAAGAGATATTGTCCTGTACTCTTCCAGATCTGGTCTTTCTTTTGTCAACTAGCACTATACAAACATATTAAAGAACCCATAACTTGCTATTTCTTTGACTGTTAGGTATTTCTTTGTGTTTTTAAAAATGTTTGGTTTTTAATCAAGAGTGCAATGTTAGACAATTGGAGAAGTCAGAAATATATTGGACTCTTTCTGGAAGAAGGCCAAGGAGTAGGTATAATAGATGATAAATAATTTATAAAAGTGTGATGCTCAGCAGTTTTTTCTCCTCTGGAAATTAGCCAGTTTCTGTGCCTCTCAGATGCACCAAGCAGATACAGAGAATAAACAAAACAGAGGCCTTGCAGGTCTCCAGCTGCACCTCTCGGTGGAGACGTGGCTTGTCGCTGCCGGACCATCTGGCCCATTACTCCTGTCAAATGATGCTTTGCAGCGTCATCTGATGAAATTAAGCAGCGTAACTTGGCAAGCTGTGATGCAGTGCACCGTGGAGAATGAGTGAGCATCCCAGGTGATCAGCTGCCAGCCCCACCTCCTCAGGGCTTCAGTTTTTTTCTTCTGATAATGGGAGGAAACTCGAGAAATGGAGAAATTGCTGTATGACTTGGGCTTTAAGCTATAAACAGCTTAGTTTTAGTTGCTTAAAGCCATAACAATATAAGCTATGTATATCCTTATTCACAGAAGCAGTTTAAGAAACAAGTTTGGCTTTCAACAATTCTTATTTTTGCTCGGCCATATTACTATTTGCTTATCGTAGATACTGAGATGATATAAGATCTCCTTCTACTGCCCCCTGAGTTTGATATCCAGAAACAGGTACAGTAGGCCAGTGGTCCTCAAGATGCGTTCTCAAGAAAGCAGCAGTGGTATTGCCTGCTTAACTTAGTAGTTACTATTCCCAGATACACCTCAGGATTACTAAATGACTGACTTTGCAGGCAGAGTCCAATATCTCCCGAGTCCTTTGAGGGCATGCCGAATTCAAGAAACACCAGGTCAAGGAGAGAAAAGTGAGCTTTGAATGGGTTATGTGCTGCTCTGTGTTTAACATCTTGGTATGAGGGCTCAAATTTGGAAAGCTCAAAGATAATTTGAAGCATTTATAATATTGTTTTCAATAAATAATGTGAGATCATAGAATCTTGTATCAAACAACTAAGGTTAACAATCTAGATTTGCTAGGGGAATGAAAATGCTACGGACCAGTTCTGTGCTTAACTTGGCATTCAGAGATACTAGGATATCGGGGAATTAGTTTCACCACATCTATTTATCAAATGTTTATACACGGACAGCTGAGGACCTGTCTCTCACCTTTGGGTCCATTTTGTACTGTGAACATATACCTGATAAGAAAATATCTACAGTACAGTGATGTCATTTTTATGGCAAAATAGAGATTTTGTGATTTGAACAGCAATTTTAAATGTAATTATATTGATGCTGAGTCTTTTGCTAAATTACTTCTGGTGTTTCAGAGTCAATAGATCAAATATCCTTTAGCACATTTGTGGATTTCTGTTTAGAAGAGAAATCCTGTTTAGAAGCTCATTTTAATTTCCCAATAAGCTATTTTTCATACAGAAATTTGCCAAGTTTCTACTCTTCTGTGTCTTAGAGGTCTGAAAGTACATTTGTGTTTAAGCTTTTGTCTGTAAGCTACATGGAGAAACCCAACAGTAATACTCACCTTGCTTGCTGGGGTCCATTTTATAAATTTCCTGGGATGACAGATGGCAAGAGGGTCCTTGTAGCTAGAAATAAACCAACATTTTGTGCAGAAAGTTCACAGTGAAGGGATGGATGTGGGAGGAATGAAAAGGCAGCTAACGAAATCGTTTTGCCTGTGGAGCAGTGAACACAGGTGTTCTGGGAGACTGGGCTATCCCTTGGGAAGATAAAAAGAGGAACATAAGGATAGAGACTTCTTTTGAAGTCCACATTTCTCAGAAAAATGGGAGTAGTATATATTTTTAAAAGTAGACTGAATTCTCGTTTCAAAAAAAAATGTTTGCTTGAATTGTAAGGGCCAAATTTGAAGTTCTCTATTGTTTAAATTTCTAATGAAACTGTGCTAAGTCGTTCTATATATAACATTTCTAACAAATACTATCCATGTATCACACATATGAATACATATGAGCCTACGTAGAATTTAGGTCGTATTTTTGTTTTAAAAAAAGCACTCAATTAACTGCTGCAAATGTTTCATGCTGCAAATATTATTCAAACTATATCTTTCCTTCCTTCCTTCCTTCCTTTTCTTTCTTTCTTTCTTTCTTTCTTTCTTTCTTTCTTTCTTTCTTTCTTTCTTCCTTCCTTCCTTCTTTCTTTCTTTCTTTCTTTCTTTTGCAGGGCCTCAGCTGTCCTATAACTCGCTATGTAGACCAGGCTGGACTCATTCTCAGAGAGATCTATCTGCCTCTGCTGCCTGAGTGCTATGCTTAAAGGTGTGCACTACCATGCTCTACTCAAACTATATTCTTTCAAAAAAATATTTTACTATAAGATTTATGCAGTTCTAAAAAATTTCATATTTATTAACACGGGCAATTGAAGACTATTTTAAAAGGGGATATGACAATTCAATTTAAATAATATTTCCTCCTCTTCTAGGGATTGAATGAGCTAACACATGAGCCATTCAGCAGATAAGTATCATTTTAAAAAGAGAAAATAAAGGAAAACACAATTTTATTTGTTTTTAAAATATTATTGTGTGCTGGGTATGCAGGTCAGTTGGTAAAGGATTTGCCTAGCATATACAAAGCCCTAGGTTTGAGTTCCAGCACCACGCAAACTGGGTATAGTAATTCATTCTTGTAAGGCCAGCATGTGGGAGGTGGAAGCAGGGGGATGAGAAATTCAAGGTCATCTTTGGCTACATAACCAGCCTGACTTACATGAGATGTTGTCTTAAAATAATACAAAATAAAATAAAATGATGGCAATAGTGGCAACCTGAAACCCGGCCAAACCTAGGAAGTTCCTGAATATATTCAAGTAATATCTGTTTTGAAAAGTGGCAGCAAGAGAAACCAGGCCAGCACTCTCTACGGTATAGGAGTGCACCTGCATGCTCCCCCTAAGGTCCCAGGTGGACTTCCTCAGGTGTGGAAATGTGGTCTTCCATCTACCTGGGACAGATGGAAATGCAGCAGTGGACAGCTCCTTACCTTAGTTTCTCTGAAGAAGTGTTTCAGTCAAACACTCTGTAGATATGACTCTGCTGTTCTGGAAGAAGGAAAAGTTGAGGAAAACCAGATTCCCAGGTGTGGTTGCTTATATAGAGTTGATTTCCACCTCTAATTGCCCAGCACTTGAACGTACAATAGTGGAGTGTGGAGCTGCACCATTTTAATGAGTTCAGTGGAGTGCATTCATTAGTAATAGAGATCCTGAATAATTCAAGGTCACTCATACATCTCTGTTTCAAAGGCTCACTTCTGTATTAGTTTCATGGATAGGGAAGGATGTAAAACGTCACCTGGTGCTACCCAGAGAAAAGGTCACCGTAGAGATTAGGAAACAGAAACACAAACATCCCAGATGATAGGTACTTTGCAAACCAACCAACCCAGAAAAGAGTCACATAGAAATGTAATTAAATGCCTTTTATTAATTCTTTTATAAATACGGAGTTATAGTCATACATTTTTTAAAAGGCACTGGCTATAACACCGGTCTTCAGAATAATAATAATTTTTGATAAATTTACATTTCCTCCCGTTTTAAATATAACTTCAGATCTTATTTCTAAAGAAGTCCAGTTTTTTTTATATTGCTCTTTTACTCTTACTAGGATATTTGAAAATGGTATCACATGTACCAAATGTATTAAAATTTTACTGTTAAAGTCTTCAGGCTGCTGAGGAAGTAGAGAATCAAGTGTAACATCTTTCAAAAGCATTTCAGCTTGATGAAATGAATCAGAGGTTAAAAGTGCTTGCTGCAAAGTCTCAGGACCTGAGTTCAATTCCCAGAAGCAACATGGTAGAAGAATAGAACCATCACCTGAAAACTGTCCTCTAACCTTCACACGCATGCTGTAGTGCATGTGCGTGCACACACACACACACACACACACACTAAAAATAAAATGTAATTTAAAATTAAATGAAACAGAACAAAACACCTGTGGTAAGTGGACACATAACCTCTCCAAATGCTTCATGATAAAGATCAACTTAAAAAGTGACTATGAAGTCCAAGAATAGTCATTTTACTCTGTTCTTTTCAAAAAATTAATATCACACTATTGGTCTTCTCAAAACTGAAATTTTGGGCAAATAAAAAATGAAAATTGTAAGTAATGGGTGAAGAATAGGATTCAGTAATGTGAATGATGGTGATCATTTGTCCTTGCCTATATGAATCATATTGATTTTCTGTGAATAGGTAAGACAGAATATCAGGAAGGAAGGAATTCCATCTTGGAGGAAATCTCCACATGGCGGAATGCAGCAGACTCAGAGTTGAAATCTTATTTCGTTTCTGTGCATTATATCTGTGGCAAGACAATGTAGTGCCTGAGGTAGTAGCAATGCAAGGATACTTGAATGTTTCTCTAAATACTGCCATGTTCAGATATGATCAGAGAGCTAACATTGACTAGTTCTAGGCATTAAGAAATCTGTACTGGAGCTGAAGAGAAGACTCAGTGATTAAGAGCGACCAAGGTTCAGTTCCAAGCAACCACACGGCAGCTAAAAACCATCTGTGACTCCAGGTCCAGAGGATCCAACACCTTCTTCTGGCTTTCATGGGCATTGCACACATGACTGCACTTACATACATGCAGGCAAAACATATGCATAAAAAACAAAAAAAAACATTAAAAAGAGAAATCTATACCCTTATAAAAGTTGTCTAAAGTTCTAATCAAAGTAACATAAATTAAATGGACAAGTTTTTTAATATATAAGGATGAACTAGGATATACTGAAAGTAATTGAAGCAAATTGACAACTGATAGTCCCAAAGTTGACTGGAGTTTGGACAGGTTAGAGATAAAGGTCCAGACTTTTGGTTTCACTTATTTCTGTTCAGTGGAACAGTTACTGTTACAAACCTTGACTCAAGCTCAAAGTCATATCAAGATGTTTCCCTTCCTGTCATCTTTTCTTTGCTCCCCTCCCCCTTCTTTCCCTTTTTTGTATTTTATGTTATGAATCAAGCCCAATTATAGTAATTTTACCTCATAAATGACTGACAGAGGGGGATCTTTGCTAACGTGATGGTTTCTGTAAAGGCTAATTGGTAACTGATCCGCCATTCTGAAACAGCCTCACTGTTTCAAGTAAGCAGGTAGGAAGACAGACCAGTATTCTATACACCAAAGCTTACCTTGGTTTTGAAACAGATTCCACACCAGGCAGAAATGAACCGGGAGGCAGCGCCTCATTGCACATAGGACTGTTTAAGGTACTCAGCATTTTGTTCACTCTTTCATGCAGAAACATTTGAAGACTATAACTCAAGAGAGAATGAGAGTGAGGAAAGGCTTGGCATATTATAATTCAACCTATGTAGGTGGTCTCATATACAACTACAGGGTAATTATATATATATATATATATATGTATATGTATATGTATATGTATATATATAGACACACACACAACTACAGGGTAATTTTATATGTATATTATGTTTATATATGTTGAATAGTTTCAGAGAGAATGTTAACTTACTAATATGGATCCAAGAAAAAAAAAGAAAAATCTTTTCCAAGAAAGAGACATCAAATGAGCTACAAATATGGTGCTCTGAGGCCACATAGTTGTGTGTTTCAAGCCAAGCCTTTGTTGTTTTTAAAAACAGAAGAATCATATACTAGGAATATAATTAGAAGACATACAAGGCTATCAAATTCAATTTATGAAGTCAGCAAAACACAGCAGACTGAGATCTCTCTTTTGCTCTCCTCATTTCCACACATTCTCATGAAAAATATATGGGCCAATATTATTTACAAACTTAGAAGAGAAAATCCCAAAGAAGCTATAAGCCTCTGAGTAGATTTAATTCAAAAGCAAGAATGACTGATATTTGGGAATTGATACTGTAATATACTAGTAGGTCCAAAAAGAAAAATTAAGTGATAATTTCAGTATATGCTAAAGGTATAAATATTTGGTATAGTATTTCAGTATATGTTTTAAAGGCATATTTGGTATAAATATTTTTTTTAAATGAGCTTGATTTACCTGGGAAAATTCTGTAAATTAATGTACGGCATGTTGTTTTAAGATAGATACACATTGTACAATGGATGGATTGAGCTAATTAAAATATATGTATTTCCTTATATATTAATTTTTGTGATAAAATATACCTTCTTAATGATATTCCATAACACATTTTCAGCTATAATTCCTTGTGGTTAAGATCCATTGTGCAGTAGATTCCTTAGCCTTATTCTTTCTCTCTAGCTGAAATTATGTTTCTCTGAACCAACTCCTTCACAAGACTGGAAACTCATATCGTCATCAATATTTATTGATTTATTTTTTCCCATTTGTGTATGTGTGTGTGTATGTGTGTGTGTGTGTGTGTGTGTGTGTGTTGTATGTAAAGGGATGAGTCCATGTGTGTCTGCATGCATGTGAAGGGTTGATGTTAGGGATCATCCCAGTACTCTTCCACCTGAGTCATTGAGACAGAGTCTCTCAATCAAACCCAGGACTCATTGATGCAGTCTTGCTAATCAGCTCACCCTGTCTCTTCCTTCTAAGGCTGGAATATTTGGTAGGCTGCCACACTCAACCAGCATGTATGCGGGTTTCTGGGGATTCAGACTCCAGTCCTCAGGCTTGTGCCAACAAACATGCTAGCAACTGAACACTCTCCCTAGCTTCTGTTTTTACCAGAACTTTATACTGGTTCTCATAATGGCTGTACTCATTTATATCATTCTCAACAATGTAAAAATGGTTTTCTTTTCTCCATCTTCTCACCAAGCTCATGAATCTTTTGTTTATTTGATGATAGCCATCTTAACAGGTGTAAGATCACGTGAAGTTCACTGTAGTTTTAGTTGGATTTCCCCAGCTAAGAATCTTACTGTGTAGCCCCCAATTGGCTTGGAACTCACTTTGTAGACCAGGCTGGCCTCAAACTCACAGAAATTTACCTACTTCTGCCTCCTGAGTACTGGGACTAAAAGCATGTCACTGCACCCAGCAATTTGTCTACTTTTAAATCATGTTGTTTTCTTGCTATAGAGTTGTGTCTGTTTATATTTTGGGTATTAACTGCCTGTCGGATGTGTCCTTTGTAATGTTTTCTCCCCTTCTGTAGTTTATGCTCTCACTCTATTGGTTATTTTCCGTGTTTGATACGGTCTTGTCTATTTTTGCTTTTGTTCATTTGCTTTTGAGATCATAGGAAAAAACTAGTGCCCAGATCAATGTCATGGAATTTCTCTGTTTTCTTTAAATTGACTTCAAATTTCAAGTCTTGTGTTTAAGTCTTTAATCGATTTTGAGTAAATTTCTGTGTATAGTGTGAGATAAAGTATAATCGTACTCCTCTGCATGTGGATACACAGTTGTCCTCATACCGTGGATGAAGTCTGTCTTCTTCTTAAGATATGTTTTTGGAAACCTTGCCAACAGCCAATTGACCATAAATGTGTGGATTTACTTCTAGGTTCCCCATTTCGTACTTTTGGTCTATGTGTATGTTTTTATGCTAGCATTATGCTGTTTTGATTATTATAGCTTTGTGGTATTTAAACAATTATTGATGTATTTTCATTGCACATAGTGATGGACTTAGTAAATACAATTTGATTCATATATATTATGTTTTTGACTATACATATATATGTTATTTTTTGTGTCTAAATATGTGATTAAATCAAGGATATACAAATGAGAAAACACAAGATCTTTCCCTTGAGAATTAGTTTGCTTAATATGATGGTCTTTGGTTGCATCCTATCCATCTTCCTGCAAATGATATGGTTAATCATACTTTATTGCTTAGTAAAATCCCATTGCCATTTATATACCACATTTTGTTTCTTTTTCTTTTTTAGCTTTTTGACAAGTGGTGGCATTTGTAGTTTTTAATAATCATTAATAAGCAGAGAGGGTGAGAATCACCAGGATGGCTGTGTGAGTAAGAAAGACAGAGATTAAGGTGTTCAGCTGATTGTGAGCTTCTTGGGTCTGCTGGAACCTCAGAAGTAGGTTATTACATCATGGGTTGTGAGGGTTTGGCTTCCTTCAGAAGAGCTGAATGCAGTGTTGCATCCAAGCCACTCATGTGAGCATTTTTAAATTATTTTATTCAGTCTTTTTAAAGTAAGTTTTCCTCTTGTTCTTAGTCAATCTCTCGTCTACTGCCCTCTCCTGTTCCCTTGATGCTACTTGTTAGTGCCCTTCCTCCTATGAAGAAGTCCTCCCCTTCCCATCATGTAAATTCCACGATCCCCCTCCATACCACCACGGTCCTCTTTCTCCTTTCATAACCTACACCATGTTCAAATCTAGAGTCCAAAGATGAGAGAAAGCATGAGGTCTTTGCCTTCTAGACTCTGGATTATTTCACTCAACAATGATTTTTCAGTTCCATCAGTTTCCCTGAAAATGCCATGATTTTATTTTTATGGCTGAACATAACTCTACGATGTATACATTCCAAATTTTAGCCATCCACTTAGACTAATTCCATATCTTGCTTATTGTGATTGTTCTGCAATAAACATAATGATCAAGTATCGCTCTGGTATGCTGACTTAGCTTAGAGTTCTTTGGAGTGATATAGAGTCCCAGGAGTGATATAACTGGGTCACATGGTAGTTCTATTTCAGATTTCTGAGAAACCTCCATGCTGATTTCTATAGTGGCTGGATTAATTTACACCACCAGCCATGTGTAAAGGTTCTCTTTTCTCTATATCTCTACCAGCATTTGCTGTTTTTAATGATTTCCATTCTGACTATATGAGATGGAATCTCAGTCTTTCTCCATGGCTAAAGATCTTGAACATTTTTTATGTTTGTTGGCCATTTGTACTTCATATTTTGAAAACTGTTTCATTAATTCATTTTGGTTTACTGATATTTGGATTTTGAGTTCTTTATATATTCTAGCTATTAACACTCTGTCAGGTACACAATTAGCATTTTTTTCTCTTATCCTGTAGACTACTTAATTGTTTTCTTTGTTGTTCAGAAGCTTTTAAATTTCACATAATACTGCTTGTCAGTTCTTGGTTTTACCTCTTGAGCTACTGGAGTGCCTGTATTTTGAAGTGTTGTTCCCTAACAATTTCAGAACTTAAGGTTTTACATGAAAGTCTTTGATCTATTTTGACTTACTTTTTGTACTGGGTAAAAATATGAATCTTGGATCTGGGAGATAGCTCAGGGGTTAAGAACACTCACTCTTCTTGCAGAGGACCTGGGTTCAGTTCCCAGCACCCACATGGTAGCTGACAACCATCTTTAACCCCAGTTCTATGGAATTCAACTCCCTCTTCTGGCCTCCTCAGGTATCTCATGACACAGGTGCACTTACATCCATGCAGGCAAAACACTCATACACATAAAGATAAAAAATAATAAAGAAATGAAAAGTACGGATTTGGTTTCACTTCTATATACGGATGACAGCTTTTCTAGACACCATCCTGAAGATGCTGTCTTAAATCCAGTGCTCATTTTGTTTTTGGTGTCTCTGTTAAAATTCTGGTAGCTGTAGCAGTGTGGTTTCCTTCCTTGGTCTCTCTGTCTCCCTGTCTCTGTCTCTTTCTCTCTCTTTCTCTGTGTATGTTCACGTGTGTACCTGTACACACCCTTTAGTCTTCCAAACTGTGATCTTTTGAGGCTAAAAGGCCAAGTAGCATGAGGGCAGCTCTGGAGAGGGGCCCCCTAGTTGTATGATGGTATTATGAACAGGGAACATTCTGGAGGTGCTTGGCAAGACACCAGAGTTGGAAGAAATGTGAGTCTTGTTCTTTTCATAATTAACTCATAATCTCATAGATGTACCTTAATCCCTTCTGAGGGTTCTGCCTTTAATGGACCTCACTGCTAGGACCCATCCCTTAAAACTCTCACCAGTTTTTAACACTGCCACATTGGGAACATATGAGCCTTTGGGGAATAAACCACATCCAAGCCATAGCAACGACTCAGAACTCATTACAAGATTTTTGCAAACATAGAGGCAATCTTGGTTATGAATGAAAACTTTATTTGATAGCATTATTCAAAAACAACTTCTTCATGCTTTTCTTGATCAAGACACACTAGAATTTCTTTATAGCCTCTTTCCCAGAGATAGATAGCCTAAGTGTTGGCTGGTCTTAGTTGTCAACTTGACAGACCTGGGAAGAGGGAACCTCAGCTGACGAACTTCCTCCATCAGTTTGGTCTGTGGGCATGTATGTGGGGCATTTTATTGATTGCTAACAGATGTAGGAGGACCCAGCCCACTGTAGGTAGTTCTGTTCCTAGGCTGATGGTCCTGGGCTGCATTAGAATGATAGCTGAACATGAGCCTTGGAGCAAGCCACAGAGCATTCCTCTGTGGTTTCTGCTTTAGTTCCTGCATTGGCTTTCCTTGATCATGGCCTATAAGCCTGTAAGCTGAAATAAACCCTTTCCCCCAATAAGTTGCTTCTGGTCAGTGTTTCATCACAGCAGCAGAGAAGCAAACTAGAACTGCATACCTCCAAGAAGAGAGGAGACTGTGCATAAGACTGTGCTTATGACACCTTTAGAAAACCTATGCTTCTCTGTACTAGCAAAGTGAGATTTGTGATTAGACATCTCTCTAGGCTTCTAATTTCTGCCCAGAAAAAAGTTAATGAGAAGAGCTGAGCAGATGCTCACAATGGGAGGTTACCAATTTGTTGCCAGAGGCTCAGCTATAAGCTTGGGTAACCTTTCTGAGTCCTCTGCAGCCTGAGAAAGCATTCAGCTCTGGGCCAGGACCATCCCAGAGCTAAAGACGCTCACTTTAAGCTCAGCAAATGAACAAATGAAGGTTATACATGAGATTGTTTCACCCTGTATTTCTTGGACTCTCCCAATTCTCATCTCCA
The DNA here is from genome assembly GCA_035773235.1 of Eospalax fontanierii. Lineage (NCBI taxonomy): Eukaryota > Metazoa > Chordata > Mammalia > Rodentia > Spalacidae > Eospalax > Eospalax fontanierii. Next base: position 30,813,719 of record CM069530.1, on the reverse strand, counting down.
AAAAGAAAGAATGATTTAGCCAGGAGGCCATGTTAGACCTAGAGAGACTTTGGTAACACAAGGTTTTTGGGCACCCCAAGAAGGGCAGATGACCTGTAAGGAAGCAGCAAGTTTGGAGCTGATGATTGTGAAAGACTGATCTGTATGGTGAAATCAAGAATTCCTAAAGCAATATACTGAAACTGTATAAGAATCCTGTGGTAAGAAAGTGAAATCCAGACTAAAATAGGTTCAGGAGTACATAAAGTGACTTAGGGGATGGCTGGTTTAGATGATGACTGCTGCTAGCCTAGGGCAGTGGTTGTCAATGAAGGGTTTCCAGAGCAGCATTAGCATCATGTGAGATGTTCAAAATGCAAATTTTCAGCCTCCATTTGAAACCACTGGCTATCATAAATTCAGCCATCTATTGTTTGCTTGCCTGTTGATTGAGACAAGATAGTTATTTTTGGACGTAAGTAGAGACACCACCAGAATACTAAGGTACAAACTATAGAGAAAAAAAATCATGGTGCCTGTGCCTAAGGCCTTGATGACCTCACAGATCCTCTCAAACGCCCAAGACCAGTTCCAAAATTTCTGTGAAATTAACTGTTTCTTAAACCCCTGTTTAAGTTGTGTTTCTGTTACCTATAGACAATATCTATACATGGCTACATATACTCAGAGCCCACATCTATTTAATAGAGAAATAACTTTCAATAGTTTATTGTAGGGGAATTAATATAATTAGATAATTTAAACAAATCATTTTTCCTACTCAGCCAGGCTCAAAAACCTCTACTATCCCCAAATTTTAATATTCTCCCCAATTTCAGACAGTAAATACCATAAGGCTACATCAATCCTACCCCAGTAGCTTTTGACATCAGTATGAATTAAACTCACCTGTTAAAACATTGCTGTAAATTGGATAACCTTTTAAGAAGGAAGGATGTGCAGAGAACCAAATGTTTTCTCCTTACGTCCCACCTCTTCCCAGAACCCCAGCAGACTTGTACTTATAAAGCATTGTCCAAGACTGGGTCATATGCCTACCCCAAACCAATCACTGTCAAGCACAACTAGATTACACACATCATTATTCAGTGCCTGATATTGGGTTCATTGGCTATTTTAGCAAAATCAAAGTTCTACTATCCAGGAGAATGGTGGCAGCACACTGGGGAGAGTAAGTAACAGTGTCTTCTAAAGTTCAAGGACTTAGACCACTGAGCTATTTCAGTGATGAGTAATCACTCACAAAATGCCCTTCCTATCACTATGTCAGCTTTAACAATACTGAGAAATTATTTTTAACAATCTCACATTAGCATTCTGTCTAATGGGAAAAACCAGGTGTGATATTTCCCAAGTTGGTTCATTATAATAAGCTACTATGAGAACAATTAGCTGAAAAGTCAAATCTTCCTGAAAGGGGATGTGAAATAAAATCATCATTACATTTAAATAAATAGCAAACATTAATACTTTTCTCCCAGTATAATTCTATATCCTTTGTTAGTTTGGAGCAAATGTGTGGTAGTAGATAAAATGATTTGAAATTAAGTTATTCTGGGCCTGGAGAGATGACTCAGCAGTTAAGAGTACTGGCTGCTCATGCAGAGGGCCCAGATTTGAATCTCAGTACCCTCATGGCAGCTAACAACCATCTGTAACTCCAGTTCCAGGAGATTTGCTGCCTTCTTCTGACCTCTGCAGGCATTGTGCAACATGGGTGCACCTACCTACATTCAGGCAATACACTCATACACATAAAATAAAAATATAAATAATTTTTAAGTTAATTTTTTCTATTCACTCATGGGAATAAAGGATATAGCCCATACTCATGCTAAGGATGGGGCTGAGTAATCTCTGCCTCTGCCTCTCTCTCTCTCTCTCTCTCTCTCTCTCTCTCCTTCTAGGTAATTAACAATTGGAAAAGAAACTGATCATCTGACTGATCAAAACTTAAACTCCATTGGATGAAAGGCCATTGGGTATCTGAATCACAACATTGGAAGGTGCTGTGTGTTTATGTTGAATCACAGTCTCAACTTTTCTACCTTGCACCATGCGGTGTGATAAGAGCAGGAAGTTTTGCTTTGACTGAAACCACATTTTCTTGATAAATACATATAGTTAAATTTACCATGGATAAGCTCTGTTTGCTAAAGAACAACCTCCATGTACCCATCAATGCATGGACAACCCATCTAATCATTGTTCTTTGTGGTCACCCTCCTCTGGATGAGCACCACATGAGGAGAGGCAGGGGAAGTGGTGGGTTAGAGCACAAACCCATGTCTTTAACAGAACATCACATAAACAGCTGACTTTCAAAACAAGTCAGTCATGGTTTTGAAATTATCAATTTAATACCATGGATAGATAGAAGTATCTGAAATTTTCTCTAATTCTCAGAAATGATTTGTAGCTTAAAAGCTACTTTTTGAAAATAAATTTTGATGTATTTATTTTTATTTTATGAGTGTTCTGCCTGAATGTATGCAAGCGCACCTATATATGCAATGCCAGAAGAGGGCATTAGAATCCCCTGAAACTGGAGTTAGGAATGATAGTTAACTGCTGAGTCATTTCTCCGGGCACTAAAAGTGACTTTTTTTTTTTTGAGATAGGGTCTTACCATGTATCCCCACTTGGCCTGGAATTATGTAGATAATCCCAGGCAATCCTTGATCTCACAGTGATTTGCCTGCCTCTGTCTCCTGAGTGCTGAGATTAAAAACGTACCACCACACTGGCCCTAAAAACTACTTTTTAAAAAAGCTACAAAAGGTTACAGTTTTTAAAAAAACTCCTGGGCTTTCACAGGTTCCCAAGTGGCATTTGCACTGGGTCTTATTAAACTTCAAAATATATGAACATATTGATTTGACTAGAATTGCTTTAGTAAATGACTATGGTAAAAAAAAAAATGCTTTACTCACACTACATCTTGTGTCAAGTAATACAAACCCAGTGGGTCAATGTTAATGAATAAGTATAGTTTGTTTCAAAGATGCTTATACTACCAAAGCAAAACAGCACATAGTCAGGTCTTTGGAAGGTGGGAGACTTGTCTAGTACTGAGGATCTCATGGGATTTTGTAGTCTTCTTAGTTCGCTACTGTTGTATGAAATTTTTCCTCTGATTGGCAGAATGAACTGTGTGCACTCAGAGCACAGAATAAAGAATCTTCACTGACAAAGGAAGAAGCCAACAGATTCAGCTGCCCCTCCCAACCGAACAGTGACTTGAGTTGTATGTGGGGGGAGGGACTGAGGTGTGAGTGGAGGAAGCTGGGAAGGCCGTCTTGGGTGACCAGCAGTGGATTGGCCATCCTGGCAGAAATGTAAAATTCACTGCCTGGACTTAGTAGGAGGATTCTGCACCACTCCCTGATAATTGCTCTGTAAGCCCAAAACTCTGTTTTCCCAAACTGTAATTTGGCGAAATCATACTTTGTTCGCTTTGTTGTTCAGGACCTAGAGAGGTGGGAGGAGCTGAACACCCCTCGTGTCTCACAGAAAGAAATTCTTAAGAGAGCTACCATTGACTTGACTCAAATACCAATTATTCATTGCTTTGTTTCAGTCAAATACTTGTATGTCTGTGTATGTGAAAGAGACATTGTGTATTATCTGAGTATGAAAGAGAGATTGTGTGTGTGTGTGTGAGAGAGAGAGAGAGAGAGAGAGAAAGAGAGAGAGAGAGAGAGAGAGAGAAAGAGAGAGAGAGAGAGAGATTTTCTTTGGTTCTGGCCCTGTTAAGGCCATAAGGACATGACGGCAAACGTGGCTCTTGCAGTCACCGCCTTAGGAATCACAGGTAAAAGGACCAGCTTCTCTCAGAACAATGTTCAGGCACAGGTTCAAAGACAGACAACACTATTTTAATACATTTTAAAACAGTCATTAACATCAATCTATTTCTGAGGAAATGCAATAATCCACAAAAATAGGAGAGGATACTGGAAGCACAAAGTGACTGAACTCTGCCTGTGTGCTGTCACTTTTATTTGATGGTCTAGCATAATATTCCCCAAGGCTGAACTCAATCTTCCAAACCACTCTTCCTTAAATATAGATGTTCACAGCTCTTTCTGTCTTTATTACAATTTCAAATTGCTTTATATTTGGTTTAGTTGGAGCTATTTGTCCTCAGTTTTGCCCCTGGAATCTGTAAATGGAGGAAAAGATGGAAATATATAACTATTTTGAAAATGCATTAGCAGCTTCATTTTTTGTTAGCTTTTACTTTTGCTCCGTCCACTGGATTCCCATGTTCAGCTTGGCTCAGTGACTGAGGGGCTGCCTGTATAAGATGGATTTTATGAGGACAGAAAGCCACCAGACCTCATTAAACATTTTCACACAGCAAAGTGAGTTCTGGCCTCTTTCCTGACCATAGCTATTTTTGAATGCAGGTCTCGCTGGGAACCTTTGCTTTTCATTTGAACGATGTATTCAGCTCCATGCCATCTCTGGGTCTTGTTTCTCCTTGGAGCACTAATTCTAGTTTTCCACAGTTAGCCAAACTCAAAGCTCTCATGCTGTGAGTTTTCAGAATGGAAGGTATGCTAGATTGTGTCCACTGGACATTTCAATAAAAGAGTAGAGATGTGAGTGAATATCCTGGTTGGTCAGCAGCAAAGAAATCCTTACCAACCTTGTTTTCATATGATACTGGGAAAACTCAGTTAAATGTTTGGCAATCAGAACTCACAGACATAGCTGAACACATTTTCTGTCTTGTTCTACCCTTTACCCCAAGGCAAAGAATAAGCTCCCTCTGTCATAGCTTTGGTCATTAAAGTGGGGTGCTAAGCTCCAGGAGAATGGGAAAGCCAGACTGAATTCCTGGAATACAGGCGTCAGGGTAGGGTTTGAAAAGGATTGTCCAGAAAGGAGATCTGATATTCTCCTAATTAATTCTATTGGTAGAAAAAAAAAGCATTCATTAAGTTTTTGTATACAACCTACCATTTGCAGATCCTTGAACTGGTGACTTTTCAGAAGTGGGGGGTAAACTCATCTCTGAAAATTCCCCTGCCAAAAGTAGAGAATTATAAGAATTAATACTGAAAACACAGTGCCTGGTGCAGCTACCTCATCTTCTGTCTTGTTCTTGCCACTATAAAGCTTCTGTGTCGGGTCTCAGTCTAGGACCATAGCCTGTCCATGGTCATATGGAAAACTGAGCATGCAGATGTCCAGCCAAATAACTCAGTGTAGCAGCTCTCTACCAACCTCCCATGAACCTTGGCTTGACAAACTAAATAAGTCACTTAGCAACTGCTCAGTGGTACCGGCTTCCTTTATACAGAGAGAGGCAGGTAAAGAAATAGTAAAATTGAAGCAGATTAGATTATTATTTTATGTGTTTTATATAAGCAGATTTAGAAAACTTACTAACTTCTATATCAGTAGTCACTAGTTCTCTCCTCCTACCCCTGCTAACTATGGAGAAGAAGGTCCTAGACACAGATGTTGCTCAGTTGGGTATCTCAGTCTGTTCCTCTCATTTGCCTTCTGGGGAGGATTCCTTCTGGTTCATTTTGGCTGTTTTGGGATTTGTGAAGAAGAATTAGGTAGAGAAGGGAAAGGTGAGAAGGGTAAGACCCATGGAGTCGGGATTGAGCTGCAGGGTCCTCAGAGGCTTTGAGGTAGAACATGAAGGCAGTTTCAGTATGAAAGCAATTACTGACACTACCATCTCCCTTTCAGAATGTTTATGGAGTGTAAGAAGAGGAACTGAGTTATTGACAAATGACTTTAGTTGCTGGACTCTTACCACAGCCTTATAAGCTGCAACTAGACAACAGGATCTGTGAGTGTGAGCAGCACAGGGATTATCTACAGCTCCCCTGACTCACCGTCTGACATAACCGGATCCTTTTCCTCATCATTGGCTATGCTGGAAAGTATGCTGTCTTTATGCTCTGAAACTAAAATTAAGTAAAATATGTCAGGTTTCAGATATAACCAGCAGTCTATGAGATGTTCTAAGTTAGTGTTCTTCAAACTATATGGACCAGGATCAATGGCAAATATATATGTTTATATTATATTTATATTTATATGTAGCCCCAGCTCACCTGGAACTCACTATGTAGATCATCCCAGGCTGGCCTCAATCTCTCAGTGATTTACCTGCCTCTGCCTCCCATGTGTTGAGATTAAAGGCATGCACCACCATATTGGGCCCTGAAAGTTACTTTAAAAAAGTATTTATATATAAATATATTTAAATAATGTATAATATATAAAATATATTTATTATAGCATAGATATACATATTTATATTTTTATATATGCCTTTAACATTATAGCTCACTATGTGTATTTGTGTACATACAGATTAACCAAAAAATTACATGCCACAATACTCTCTTCAAATCCATTTTTTTGCTAATGGTTTCTTAAAACAATTTTTTTGAGAAAGAGTGTCACTGTGCGCTAAGGCTTGTTTTGTATTTTTTATTCTCTGCCTGAACTTTCTAGAGTGCTGGAAATCACAGGCAACACCACGCCTAGCTTAAATATATATATATATATATATATATATATATATATATATATTTAAACTTTCCTTGCATATGTGGTTCTGCTCATTTTCCTTCTTTCTATCCTTCCTTCCATCATTCCTATCCATCTTATTCTCTCCTATCCATCCTATCCTGCCCATCCTATCCTATCCTATTCTATCCTTCCCATCCTATCCTATCCTATCCTATCCTATCCTATCCTATCCTATCCTATCCTATCCTATCCCATCCCATCCCATCCCATCCCATCCCATCCCATCCTATCATCCTATCCTATCCTATCCTATCCTATCCTATCCTATCCCATCCCATCCCATCCCATCCCATCCCATCCCATCCCATCCTATCATCCTATCCTATCCTATCCTATCCTATCCTATCCTATCCTATCCTATCCTATCCTATCCTATCCTATCCATCATCTTATCCATCCTATCCAGCCCATCCTATCCTGTCCTAGTCTATCCTGTCTATCCTATCCTATCCTATCCTATCATCCTATCCTATCCTATCCTATCCTATCCTATCCTATCCTATCATCCTATCCTATCCCATCCCATCCCATCCCATCCCATCCCATCCCATCCCATCCCATCCTATCATCCTATCGTATCCTATCCTATCCATCTTATCCATCCTATCCTATCCTATCCTATCCTATCCTATCCTATCCTATCCTATCCTATCCATCATCTTATCCATCCTATCCTGCCCATCCTATCCTGTCCTAGTCTATCCTGTCTATCCTATCCTATCCTATCCTATCCTATCCTATCCTATCCTATCCTATCATCATCTTATCCATCCTATCCTGCCCATCCTATCTGATCTGACCTTATCCATCCTATCCTATCCATCCTTTCTATCCTACTCATCCTATCCTATCCTGTCCATCCTATTCTATTGCATCGTATCGTATCGTATCCTATCCATCCCATCCTACCCATCTTATCTTATTTCATTGGAAAAAACCCTGATTTTAACTTTTCTATTATCAATTTAATAATATTTCAATAGGAATGTCCTAGTGATTAAATTGATTTCCTTAACCATTAACTACTTTTAGTACCACAGTAGGTTATGGACAGTGTTTTCAGGACATGGAAAGAACTATATGGTACAATATATTTAATTTTAATATTCATTCAGAAAGTGCCCCCATAAATAACCTAAAATAAATGCCATTTTCTCCACTTTATCACCAGTGGTTTATGTGACTCATGTTCTTTAGGCTGTGTAAGAATATCACTTGGTGGAAGGTCTAAGTACTTCAAGTTTTATTAGCAACTTAAATTGAATGTTCTAAGGCATCTGTTCTCTGCAACTTGGCTTCTCTCCTTTCTTCCAGTCAGCTTCTTCAGGACAGGTTTAGTAGATTTTTCTCAGTTTTCTCAAAGGGTTTTAGTGCAAGCCAACCGTTCACAAATACTACTGGAGACCAGACTGGCTTTCCTGGAGCAGCATGCTGCTGCCCCTCAGATCTAATCTTCTTATGCGTCTGCTGAGGCTGAGACTCTTGAGTTCACCATGCTCCTCCAAACAGTGATTTGGGCTGCATAAAGTCCTCCATGGGGCTAATGGTATGTCCAGATTAGTTCAGTAGGTTTGACCCCTAACTAGTTTATGCTCTTCCATCTGCCTCACCATTATTGATAACCCTAAGGTCAAACAACACGTGGTTTCTACATAGCTTGCCTAGTCTACTTGTCTTTTATGCATCTTCTGGCCTAATCCAGGAAAACAGAGGACAATTTTTACTGCTTCTGGTGTGTACTTCTGGCCCATTCCTAGGTTGTCTGAATGGCCTCTTTCCTGTGTTCCTTTCCTTCTGGTAGAGCTTTTCACAATCCCATTTCTTTTTTCACCTCCAGTTACACACCTTCACTCTAAATTATATGAATAACCCATCACCCTCCAGCTCAGCTCCCATGTCATCTCCTCTGGAGAGTCTCCTGAATTTTCAGGGAACTCACATCTGTTCCTAGTATATACTGGGCCTTTTTCTAACCTAGCACCATCTCTTCACAGCATCAGAATGCTTAGATCCTATATCCACAGTGATTCATATACTGAAATTTAAACCTTAACAGGATGATAACTAAGGGTGACACCCTTGGGAGGTCATTAGCTCTTTGAGGGCACAACTTTTGTGAATGGGATTACGGCCTTCCAAAACCCATGGGATTTTCTTTCTCCTTGTGCCCATGTGAAGACAGTGAAAATGTCACCTATGAATGAGAAAACGGACCCTGACCACACACTGAACTTGCCAATGCCTTCACCTCAGCAAGCCTCTTGGACTGTGAGAAGTAACTCTCAGTTGTTTCTGAGCTCCCAGTTTATGGTATGTTGTTAGAGTGGCCAGAATAAACCAAGACATCTCTCAATAGCATAATTTTCTTTGTTTTGTTATTTCCCATGTTAAATTGTAAATCCTTTGAAGGTAGGAATCATGCTTGATTTATTTTAAAGCACCTACTACCCAGCATAGTTTCTTCCTTCTCCCTTCTTTTTGTGACATAAAATATATGTAACATGAAATATACCTTGCTAAACTTTCATAGCGAGCACAGTACGGTTAGCCATGCACACTACTGTATGGCAGATCTCTAGAACTTCATGTTGCATGGCGTATCTAGCACTGTTTCTGAACAAAGAAAAGCCTATTTATCTTTAGCCATTTTAATTCTCAAATAAATTTCAAGGCATGTTTAAATTTTCTCCTTCACATATTGAAGGATCTGTCCTTTCCTTGTGCTTAGATTTCCTTCATTATGACCTACCTTACCCAGTTTTAATATGCTTTTTAATTCATTGTGTGTCTTGGCACTTGATATGCTCTTGGTTCCTTTCTACTACACCATACTTCTTTATTATATCCCCCAGTGTACCAGCAAGATCAATGTTGCTCAAGGAATGTTTGCTAATTTTCTCCAAAGACTTAAGTACATTTAAACTAGTAACTTTTTGAGTATGGGATGAGGATTATGAAGTGTTTTACTATCATATGGCTAACGAATGATTAAGCTCCTTTCTTTGGAAGTTAGCACTAATTCTTAGATTAAAAAGGGCATTTCTTTTTTTGAGTATATTTACCATTTGAGGCCCTCTTTCTTCTTGGATGCCATTTGAAATGGATAAGGAGGCCTTATGACTTCTTTTGGTTACTTTACATTCTAAAAGCCAGAAAACTAAGTATTAAAGTAATTGAAGAGATTTATCCAACCTCATATATAAATCTTCTCAGTGGTAAGTTAATAAACAAAGATCTCCAAACTGAGAGGATACAATACTCATTACTTTTAATGTTCTGAATTTGAAATATCTAGGACAGTGGGAGGGGGGGTTGGTGGGGAGAGCAAAGGTAACAGAGACAAGATCAATTTAGATGTTTGTTAATAAAAATACAACGTATAACTGGTCATTTTCTTTCTCAAGACTCTATAACACAAGCATAGATGGGAAATTTAGGGTCAGTTATTAGTTAATAGAGTCAAATTTAGGATGACAGTTTTATAGCCCACTCCAGTGAAAGGAATTTGCAGTTCTAGTCTGCCAAATACTGGTAGCCACCCAGAGGGACTGTAAATTTTAAAAATAAAAGAATTCAAGCTAAAGCCAATGGCCCATTGGGCTTCTACAGAACTCCCAGCCTGCAGCCCCCACCTTTGCTCTGCCTCTGGGCTGAGTTTAGTTTGGCTCAGTCTCGAGGACTTGATCATCGGTCAGACTCTAAATTCCCCCACACCACTGTCTGCCTGCACCCTTCTTTCCTGAGGTCTCTCTGTGCTTTCTCCCATTGCCTGTACATTGACCCCACTAAATCCTCTCTGATCTGAGTCAATGGACCTCCAACTGGACTTTCCAAAGTTATTTATTATTTTTATTTATGTATTCATTTATCTATATGTTTATATCTTATACATATAAGATATATATATATATATATATATGTATACACACACATACAGGCAACTGGGTTGGCTTGCCTGTAAGTACAGCATGTGCATGCAATGCCTGTGGAGGCCAGAAGAAGGTATCCAGATCCCTTGGAACTAGAGTGGGTGTTGCATGTGGGTGCTTGGAATTGAACCCTGATCCTCTGCAAGAGCACTTATTGCTCTTAAATGCTGAACCATCTCTCCAGTACCTTGGTTGGACTCTTAGAAATTTTTTTCTGTTTAGTTTTCCTGCTTCATGCAATACAGACCTCCACAGTCTATCGATTTGTCTGCTTTCTTGTAATTACCATCCACCTCCTTGCTTTACCTTCTTTTCCACAAAACAAAACTCATTCAGTGCTGATGACCAAAATCACCTCAGCATCTATTTAGAGCACGAGTCAAGAAGAAGAAGAATATAAGAAAAATAAAACCTTTTTGGAAATAACTTTTTATTTCAAATAAAGTTAGCATGGAAAAACCTCAGAGTATTTTTTTAGAACACAGTGTGGTGCTGTAGTCATTCTCACTGAAAGGGATGGAAGTAAGCACGCTGATATTGTGGGGCATGTTTCATCCCTGCATCCAGGCAGCTGAGCATCTTCAGAGAGAATCCCACCACCACACACTGGACAGGTTCCTAGGCTCTGATTTCCACTGAACTCCTGGTATCTTTGCTGTATAATTTACCTCCCTTTTTACCAGTTATTTCAAACTCTGCCCTCTTTCCTTCTTACTTTGACTCTCAGGACCCGGCCTTGCTGGCTGCTTTGCTCTGTGCTCTCCTTGCCTACAAGGAGCTTTCAATCACCTCTTTCCCATGTTCTTCTGCAACAGCAGGAATGCTCTAGTTATGCTGATCTGTGCCCCTGGAACTGCTGATCTCAGCTCCACTGTCAGATACTGATGCTGGGAGGTGGGTGAAGGCCAGTCGTATAAAATGAGGCTGCAAACCTATCTAATGGATGTGTGGCATAGAGGTCATTCATTTTTTTGATGAGAGCAATTCTACAGAATGGAAAGGGAAAAAAACGAGACCCGAGTAGAGAGTGAGGACCCTAGACTGTGGAACTGATGCTGAGTTATGGGCCAGAAGAGTGTGCTGGGAGCCTGGGATCAGTGAGACAACCCTTGTTCTTGACTCTCTTTGACTTTAGGCCCTTCATGGCATCAGGTCATTTCATCCCATCTCTCTCCCTTGTACCTTTGCTAGCCTCTCCTGCTCTCCTTGATCACGACAGGTGAGATCTCTCCTTATCCTCTCACTTTCTAGGTGGCGCCATCATGGTCATGGCTCTATTGCTATTTAGGACTGAGATCAGCAGTTCCCAATTTAACAACTGTGCTTTAGTTCTTTCTAAACTCCAGGATGTATGAGGTTCTCGTTCTAATATTTTCATTTCAGACAGTCCTTAGGTTTCACACTGAGAATGGCAGAACCCTCTTCATTTGCTCTGGAACTATGACACTTCCTGCCCCACCATGACTCCCCCTGACCGAATCCACACCCTCCACCTTTAACATACTCTGTATTTTTATATTCATTCTCTCTTTTCTACCCCTACCAAATGTTACTGTACCATTTCTGCTTGTCAGTAATCTCTCCAGTTGCCCACTGAGAAGGAGCCTGAGTTAGCTGACACTTTCCAGAATCAATCCATCATCAAGTTCTGATAAAAACTCTCAAGTTTCTCTTTAGTTTTGGTTGAAACTACCCTCTCCTGTTACTGTGCTATCTTCCTAATACCCACTGTTTTCTGCAAATGGTCTTACCTTATTCTAAGCTAGTTACACACCTGACCAGATTTCAGGGCTCAGCCTATCTAGCTGGGTCTCCCAGTGCTGGCTTTCTCTCCTATCTCTCTGTTATCTGGTCCTGACCAGGTTATGCTCCATCCAGAAGTCTTCCAATAGCTCTAACATCTACTCTTCAGGACTCTCTCAGCCACATCTCCTTATGCCTTGAACACCCGAGCTTTTCTGCATCTTTCCTAAACAAGGTGATTTGCATATTCCTGCCTCTAGCTCCTTCTATTCCCAGGTATACACCCTCACAGCATGACACCGTGGGTTTCTCATTCCTGGGAAGTCATTTGAATAAAGTGTGACCCTGTACATCCAGTTTCTCCTTTCAGCTGCTGTTGGTCTTCCATAAATATTATTGGAAAGAAGGAATTCTAGGTTCCAAAAGGCATTTGATTAAAGCTCTTTGCATATATATATATTTCTACATATCTTCTGGGAATTTCTTTAAGGCAGAGGAAGAAAAGATGACAGCACCTCCTTATGAGTTTATGATAGAGAAAAGTCAATAGGAAAAATGCATTTATTGACACTTACTGAATTTTAAATAAAATTATTTGAAAATAAAGTATTATGGGTTGAATTGTGGTACCAAAAAGATGTATTACAGCTCTAGTTTGTGTACCTGTGCTTGTAAAAAGATGTATTACAGCTCTAATCTGTGTACCTGTGGTTGTAAAAAGATGTATTACAGCTCTAGTATGTGTACCTGTGCTTGTAACCTTACTTGAAAGCAGAGTCTTAGCAATGTAATCAATTTAAAATGGGATCATATTGGCTTAGGGCAGGTCCTAAATGAAATGATGAGTGTCCTTATCAGTAGAGAGGATTTGAAATAAATATCCAAGGAACAGACAGATATGTTAAAGATGGCAGAGACTGGACTGATGTGGCTATGAACCATCAATGCTAAGCATCTCTACCAGAAGCTAGGCTGGGAAAGGAAAGATTCTTCTCTAGAGCTCTCAGAATACCACCCTACTGACACCTTTATCTTAAGCCACCTGTTCTAGAAAGCTAGTAAATATGCTATTCACATAAGTTTAAGGTCAAAGTATTATTAATATGTTATTCCTTTAGCATTTTTAGGTTTTACTTCAAAAGACACACTGTACTTGACAATTTACTTTGTTAAAAATTTAGTTCAAAAATAAAATGTTTTTTAATTATCTATATTAATTGTGATTCACTTATAACAAATATTTAGTGCCACTGTGTGTGTGTGTGTGTGTGTTTGGGGGTGCTGTATGTGTATATGTAGGTGTGTGCATCTGCCTCTGCGTATGCAGAGGCCAGAGGTCAGATTTCCTCCTTTATCAACCTCCATCTTGTTCTCTTAAGGGAGGGTCTCATGCTGAAGTGGAGCTGGGCTGGCAGCTGGGCTAACATCCCCTGCCTCTCCCTCTTAAAGCTCTAGGGTTATAGACAGGTGAGTAGTCTTTTTAACCTGTGTGCTGGGGATTTACACTTAGATCTTTGTTTGTCTCTCAAGTGTCCTTACCCATCTAGCCACTTCTCCAGCCATGTGGTACCATTTTATTATCAGTCCAGAAAACATCATATTTACAAGATTTACCTGTTCCATATGGCTGAAAAGTTAATAAGTCTCCAAGTGCAACAAGTTTCTCCTGTTGAAAAAATTTATAATTAGAGAATTAAATGACAATTACTAAAATATTCTTTAGTAGAAAAATTCTCTGATTCTTGAGTTCAAAAAAACAACATATATTTTTTAACATACTAGAATTATAAAACCAGATTAGTGCCTCTGTTCCACGCCCTGTTCTTCTTCAGCCTTGGGCACAGGTACATTCTTACTATTAGCTCCCCAGATTTTTGAACCACCATCTTACCACTAGTGGGCTGTGAACTTTCCAAATCACATTGTACCCATCCTCCTACATTGATACCATCCACTATCCATCTCACAGACGCAGGGCTAGGCTTCTGTGCCATTTTGTAGAGGCCCAGATATTTGTAGACTGCCTGAGAAAGCCTGAAATCAGTTTTTGCCTAGCAGTTTCCCCAAATTGTGCTGTACTTGCTGGCTAGAGGGACCCAGACCTTAAGAGAGAGCCTGAGAGCATCTGATCTCACCTAACCTGTGCCTCTGAGGGACCTCTGGAGCAGCTGGCCTAGAGCCATGTGGTCCCTCCAATATAAAATCAAAAGAATATTATCCAATAAGAAAACAACCAAGCTACATCAAGTATACAAACAAAGGAAGATTTGAGTCTCACATAAGAATCACAAACAACAAAAGAAATTCATATGCTAAGATCATAACAAAAAATAATATGAAAAACCCAAATAACATGTCCCCATCAAACATCACCTTCCCTATTAAAGGGTTCTTGTTGTTCTACAACAAGAACCCCATAGAGATAACTCAGGACATAACCCAGGACACAGAGTTTAAAAGAAGCATGATCAAAGAATTCAATAAATTTAAAGAACACACAAGCAAATAAATGAACTAAAAGAAGACAGGGATCAACTTCTGACTAAGTCACAAATATTAATGAAAACTCAGGCTGAAATGAAGAAGGAAGTAAAAAACTCAGTAAGTCAGTTTGAAATGACAGAAGCAAGTGTCATCAACAGAATGAATGAAATGGAAAACAGAACATCAAGACTGGTCAATAAAGTTGAAGAATTGGAGCAATCAAACAAAGATTCTTTTCTTTTAAAAACCACAGGAATGGAATATGCAAAACATGTGGGACATGATGGAAAGGCCAAATCTACACATCATAGGCCCAGAGGAAGGAGGAGAATCTCAGGAAAACCGTATTGACCAGATCTTCAACCAGATTGTAGAACAAAATTTTCCCAAATTAAGGAAAGACATTCCCATGAAAATACAAGAAGCATATAGAACAATAAATAGACAGGACCAGAAAAGAAACTCCCTATGGCATATCATAGTAAAAACCCTAAGTGTACAGAACAAAGGGAGAATTCTGAAAGCTACGAAAGAAAAACAACAAGTCACATATAAAGAAAAACCATCAGAATTACAGCTGAATTTTCAGTGCAAATTTTGAAACACAGAAGAGCCCAGACCAAAGCATTCCTAGTTCTAAATGACTGTAGATGCCAACGTAGAATACTTTACCAGCAGAAACATCTATTACAATTGAAGGGGAAAGAAAAAATCTTCTTGAATTCACATCCAGAAAACCAGTCCTTCAGAGAATACTTGAAGCAATACAAAGAACTGAAGAAAGTAAGAACTATACCCAAGGGGAAACAGAAGGAAACTAAATGCAAAAATTCTCAACAAAGTACTTGCAAATTACATACAGACACACATTAAAAAGATCATCCACCATGATCAACTTGGCTTTATTCCAGAGATGCAGGGATATTTCAGTACATGTAAGTCAATAAATGTCATAAAGCACATATGTGGAGTCAAAGACAAAAATCACATGGCCATCTCACTAGATGCAGAAAAGGCCTTTGACAAAATTCAACATGCATTTATCTAAAAAGTCCTAGAGGGAATTGGACTGGAGGGAACATACCTCAACATAATTAAAGCTATATACAAAAAAAAAAAAAACCCCATAGACAACATCATTCTAAATGGAGAAAAACTGGAAACATTCCCATTAATGTCAGTAACCAGACAAGGCTGTCCACTATCTCCACTCCTTTTTAATATAGTGCTTGAAAGTTTTGCTAGAACAAAAGACAAAAGAAGAAAGTTAAAGGAGTTCTCACTGGAAAAGAAAAAAATCAAAATTTCCCTTTTTGCAGATGACATATTATACCTAAGCGATGCCCAAAAATTATACCAGAAAACTGCTAGGAATTATTAACACTTTCAGTTAAGTGGCAGGTTACAAAATTAATCTATAAAAATCAGTAGCCTTTCTATATACCAGCAACGGGCAGTTGGAGAAAGAATACAAGGAAATGCTTCCATTCATAATATCCTCACAAAAAAAATCTCAGAACAGACCTGACCCAAGACATTAAAGATCTCTACAATGAAAATTTTAGATACTTAAATAAATAGATTGATGAGGACACCAGCAGATGGAATCACCTCCCAGGCTCATGAGTTAGAAGAATTATTATTATGAAAATTACCATCCTACCAAAAGCAATATATAGGTTCAATGCAACCCCAATCAAAATCCCCATGACATTCTGCAAATTCATATGGCAGCACAAAAGTTCCCAAATATCCAAAGCAGCCCTGAACACAAAGCAATGCAGGGGAGATTGCTATACCAGATTTCAACCTATATTACTGAGCTATAGTCATAAAAAACATACTAATGGCACAAAGATAGACCCATAGATCACTGGAATATAATTGAAGACTCAAACATGAGTACATGCAATTTCAGTCACCTGATATTTGACAAAGGGGCCAAGAACATTCACTGGAGGAAAGACAGCATCTTCAGCAAATGATGCTGGCAAAACTGGATCTCCACTTGTAGAAGAATGAAACTAGACCCTTATCTTCCACCTTGTACAAAAGTTAACTCCAAATGAATCGAGCACTTTAATGTGAAATCTGAAACTATTATAAGAAAACGTTGGTAGTAGCCTACAAGATATAGGCGTAGGAAAGGATTTTCTAAAAAAGACAGCAGTTGCTCAGGAATTAAGGTCAATAATCAACAAGTTGGACCTCAGTAAACTAAAACGTTTCTGTACAGCAAAAGAAACAACCAAGAAAGTGAAGAGAAAATCCATTCTCATTAATGAAGCTCTCTCATGCAACAAAGGGCTACTAACACAAAAGGTCACAAATGACTAAATCATGGAGATTAAGAATCTACAGAGTGTGGGTCCCTGGACAGGACTCTTCAATTAAGTTTCACTCACCCAGAGCTCAAGAACCATTGTGGAGAGGGAAGATTGTTAGAGCCAGGGAGGAGGTACATGACCATGTGGAAATAGGATCCTACCAGTTCTTGGAATCCTGCTCATATGAACCTACAGCAATCATTTCATCATGCTCAAGACCCATGTAAACTCAAGCAGACAAAACCCACCATGGAACTGGAGAAATGGGTAGCAGACCCCAACCTTTGCTTAGGAAATATTGGAAATTGATTACTGTTGGGTGAGGATGAGATAGTCTTCCTAAAGCGAGGGACTCTGGGTAGCTTGACTAGACCTCAGTGGATGAACCTGCACTGAGGTCATTTAGGAACACTAACTTGACACACTAGACCTTAACACAGATGAAAGGATGTATGGATTCCAGTTGGCGGGGCTGTGGGAGGTACCGTTGGGGACAAGGGTGTAAGGGTGATTAAGATTGGTTGAAATGTTCTGTATGAAACACACAATGATTCAATAAAATTTAAAAAAACAGATTAGTAACATACTTCTACTGATTTGTCCAAACCTATTGCCTTCTGATTTTCAAGAATATGATGATGCAAATTAAATATATGAAACAATGCATGCCTTGACCTAGTGGAATCAGTTTAAGATCATCATCAAGCCAGTGCCCTTGCAAGCACTCTGCCATTACCTGAATTAGATCACTTGTAATGTAGTTCATTATTTGTTTACTTAGTTCAACACCTTCGAGATCTGTAAGAACCACCCAAGTTCCATTCTCAAACTTCACAGGCATAGAAAATACAATTCCTTCAGGAATACCAAACTGGCCTGCAGAGAGCAAATAGAAGACAAAGCATAGATCAATAAAAAGAATTCAGAAAAAATAAAAATGGCACACATAGTATGTGATTTTGAAATTTAAAAAAAATTATATGTATGAGTGTATTGACTGCACCCATGCTGTGCAATGCCTGTGGACGTCAGAAGTGGGCACTGGATTCACCTGAAACTGGAGTTCCAGATTGTTCTTAGCTGCCATGTAGGTGCTGGGAACTGAACCAAGGTCCTCTTAAGAGCAGCCAGTACTTTTAACTACTGAACCATCTCTCCAGCCCCAGTACCTGATTTTTAAGGGCAATGAAGGATCCAAGTTTCTGAATTCCTGTCTAGGAAGGGTGGGAGTGTTCATTTTGCACTGACTGCATGTGCCTTGTTCTGACAATTCTTCCTTCTCCACCTCTCTCAGACACAGGGATTAATGCAGTCTTCCCATGCCTTTTCTGAAATCCTTGTGTCTATTTTCCATAGTTTCTTCAGGATGCTAAATGTGGTGTAGTTCATGAGTTTGGGCCATTTGCTCAACCTGACTATGGCTATAGGACCCCTATTTACTAGGTATGTGGGACTGGGAAGGGGAAGAAAGCAGGCAGTGAATTGGATATTTCCTTGTTGCTTCCAGTGTTGCGTTTGGACGAGCTCTAAATAACAACAACAGAAATTGATCCTATTTATTACTAACAGAACCATTCGGATGAAATCGGTATCTCAATCAAATAAGAAAACTGTTCTTACTATTCTACACACCAGAAACATTGGTGTCAGCAGCTGTGGGAGGCTCAGCTCAGCAATGGAGGCTACATGGCTGAAGTTCTTTTCAGAGACCTCTACTCAGGTGACACTTAGATACTGACTTACTTTACAGAAAAGAATTTCAGGACCAGCCAGTATGACACTGGAGACTTGGGGAGGTATCTCTGAGCTGCACTGGAACAAAGGGAAAGATGACAGCACTGCAGATAACATGAGGGATGAAGAGGGGGATCTGATGAGAAGAAAGCTGGTAAGTTCAGCTTGCAGGGTGTTGGGTTGAGTGACAGCATGGCATCTGGGTGGCCACATTTCTCAGGCTAGAACTCAGCAGAGAGGCCCACGCCTGAAGTTCAGTGGGTGAATGAGCTTGATGAAAGCACAAAGGGAAGAAATGCTTCAGGTTGAATCTACAGAGGACATGACATCAGCTTTGTAAGAATGGTGGAAAACTGCTGAACAGTCTTAAGATTTCAACATTCAGGCTGTAAAAATTTCCCTGTAGTGTTTGCTGATGGGCAGTAGCAACGTTCCACCTTGCCAGTGGCTCCTCTGCAGGCTGCGTCCCCTTGCACGTTCGCTTTAATACCACCTCTATCTTTACTATTGCTGTCAGTGCTCTCCTCATACCTGCCTTCTATGCCAGCATCACATAGACTTTAGGGCTTCTTGCAGTGTCTTCTCTTTAGGAAGTCTCACTTGATTCTTCCTGTTCCTTGACTAGTCTACATTTTGTTTTCTCTCTAAGCTGGGTACAAGGAGAAAAACTTCATAAGACTACTCTGCTTAGGGATCTGAGTCGCCTCAATTCCATTATAGGTTTCCCGGAGGCAGATACCAGGTCCAATTTCCTGTATGTCTTTCTATTACATTCACATAAAACACTGTTGAATATTTGAATGAATAAATGAATGAATGAATGAATGAATGATGGTCCTATGAAGTGCACACGACTTGCAGACCATAGTAAGAACTAAACTGAGTATTACAATGTAGGAAAAGCCTGGATTACCTTCACTCAATACTCCTAAGGAAACGATCTCCCCAGGTGGTGAGCCATGGAACCAGTACTTCAGGGTGGTAGCTATGCTGTGTGAAGCCAAAATGCCTCCAAATTCTTTTCCAGTGTTAGACAAGTTTTGAAGAGTCTTCACAAATTCTTTTTTTATCCACTCACTGTAAGAAGAGAAAAACAATTATACGGTAGAAAGAGGGATGAGAAGGATGTTCTCTGCACCCGTGGAACTCAGAACAAGGAACCATATTCACAATCTAGATAGAATATGACCCATATGCCTTTTCTTTGGGTGTCCTCAAGTCCCATGAAGACATGATGTGAAAGTAATACAGTCTGGCAGAAAGGAATCCCCAAATTTCAAACTAAAACATAGCAAACATAAATATGGAGCACAGAAAAAGAGGTCAAAGAGCACAGCAACAGTTTCTTTCTTTACCCATAATTTACCCTACATAGAGGTTTTCTTGGTACCAATTCATGACCTGAATTTAAAAAATCAAATGATTTCAGGGCTGGAGAGATGGCTCAGTGGTTGGGAGTACTGATTGCTCTTGCAGGGGACCCTGGTTTGGTTCCAAGCATCCACATGGTGACTAACAACCATCCTTAAGTCCAGTTCTAGGGGATCTGGTGCCCTTTTCTGACTTCTGCGGGCACTGCATGACATGAGTGCACTTAACCACACATGCAGGCAATATACTCATGCACATAAAATAAAAATAATAAAACATTTTTAAAAACAAGTAAAGTCAGATGGTCTCAACAGACACTGGTTTACTCACATCAGGATTGGAGCAATGTGTTTTTATGGTCTGAAGTCTAAACTTAGGAAAGAAAGCAAGGTTAGCTGAGCTAGTGATCTCACTTGCTCCCTGCAACTCTGACCCTGTGCAAGCAGTGCATGTAAAGGAATTTGTTCTGGGAAGGCTAACCCAGCCTGTGGAGGGGAAGAAAATAAGGGGCAGTGGGGAGGAAATGCTAAGACAGGGCTGTTGCAGAGTTCAGAAAAGTACTTCAGAGTGGTCCTGTCTGCTTCTCCTCTTCTGCCTCACTGTAATGCTAGTGTCTACCTGGATGAATCCATTCCATCTTCCCATCCATTCTATACAGAATATGTCATGCTACCATTTCCATTTTATCAATGGGGAAACTGAGGCACAAATTTGATGCCATGTTTCTAACACCACACAGCTAGTAAGTGATGATGCGAGAATTCCAATCTTGCTTCTGGGAATCATCAGCTCTGCCTCTCTTGGGACTCAGCAGCCAATGTGACTTTGCCTGTTCATCATCTTAATTCCCCTTCCTCAAATTGTTTCAACTACTTTCAACTTAGATATATATCTGTCTTTATATTAAGATCTCTTTGTATATACTTGCTTTAGAGATAACTTTAACAGAATATGTGAGCCACTTTCAGGATAACCTTAAATGAAAAAGTTCATAATTTTCAAATTAAACAAATGGGGATGGATTAGCAACTATTCTGTGGATTTTTCTGTTTCTTTAGTAGAAAACAGACAAATGTATGTAAATGATGCAAACTATTTTTACACCAAAAATTAAAAAAATATTTTATAGGTAATTACACCGGTTCCACATCTATTTACTTAATGTTGTTAGTATACTTCACTTAAAATATACTGTACCTGTCAAAAATCAAGTTTAACACAGAGTGAGAATATTCAGGAGGTCCCCTAATGGCACTCTCATATTTGTAAACTTTTGCTTTCCTCAAATCAACGTAGTTATTTCCACTGATATTGCCCCAAATTATCACATCTTTGATGCCTATGCAGAACAGAAACCAGAAGTAATCACAATAAAGTACATTAATAAAAAAAATTCTTGAGTGAAATGTTTTGTCTATATATTCTATATATTTGTTTTAGGATTGGTCCATTAGTCTGCTGGTCCAATGAAGTTCATGCCTCCTAAACTGTGCAAAAGATGGGTTTACCATGCTAATCATCAGGGTTTAGCAGTCACTAGTAATACCTTGTGAATGGTGTGGATATATGGCTAAATGCAAAGAATAATGGAATGTTCCCTGAAAGAAACTGTAAGTGAAAATTATATCAGTTGGTATATTCCTAACTGGAGAGAGAGAGAAGAAAGAGAGAGAGAGAGAGAGAGAGAGAGAGAGAGAGAGAGAGAGAGAGAGAGAATGTGCAGGTGAGTGTGCATGTCGCATATGTAGGCCAGAAGTCAGTAATATAAGGTGTCTCCCTGGATTGTTCCCCACTTTATTCTTTGAGAAAGGGTCTCTCAGTGAGATGCTCACCAACTGAATGGACTTGCTGGCCAGGGAACTCTGGGGATCGTGTCTCTTCCCTTACTGTGCGAGGGCCACTGCTGCCAATGCCTGTATTTTTATGTCAGTGCTGGGGATCTAAACTCGGGTCCTCATACTTGTGTGGTAAGCAATTTTCTAAATGAGATTTCGCCACAGCCCTGAGAGAAATTTTTTAATCTGTTTAGATTTGGCAAGGCTCTTTTGATTGTAGGCTGAAATAGAAATTTGTGCAAATGTCTTAATTCTTTGGGTAGGTTTCATCATGTGTAAAATTAGGGTGATTATATTTTTGTGGGAGGTACTTCTAGGTACAAAGTTTTGAAGCAACAAACCAGTCCTACACACTATAACATTTAGGATGGAGGGATTAAATGAAAAACAACACTACTCAACCAGTGGGTCATCAGTTATTTAAGGAGAAAAGACAAATATGAGAAATAAGGAATGGCATTTAAGATGAGTCTACAGTTGTGGATTTTTAGGAATGTTTTATGCAATATAAAAATAAGTGGTTTTATTTACTTATTAACTTGCCTATTTATATAAAATCTGAAGATTAAATTCCTTCTTGTTTTCTTGTAGGAAGTAAGATTGTTATACTAATCTGTGGGCTGAGACACTAAGGATATAACCAAGAATCCAGATGTTAGGCTTCCTAGATCCTTTTTTTTTTTTTGGTAAAGAAACAGACAACAGCATTGGCTGTGTTAGATCCTCACTGACATCCTTCACTGCCCTGACTTAGACAGCTGAGTCCCCCTCACAGACATTGTCACCCCAGCTCTCCTCTCTTGCCCTGACTTAGACAGCTGACACCCCCCATTGTCACCCCAGTTCTCCTCGAGAGGGAGCCTTGTGCCTCCTTCCATTCTCAATGGACGCTGTTGCACCTGCTCTAGGGACACAGAGAACTAAAGTATGCTCGGTGTGACCTGTTTTCTGATCCAGTTTCATTTTCATATGAGATATTTCTGATATCTACCAGTTGGAAGATCAATAAAAGAAACTGACCATCTGTTATAAACCATTAACCTCTTAATAAGTGTACCATGTGCTAGGCACTCTTTCCAGGCACATTAGAAATACTGTCTCATTGGATATTCACAGTCATTCTAGGAAGGAGATGCAGTTAACACTCCTGTTTGTCTTACAGGTGTGAAACCCAAGGCAAGTACATTTGGCTGCTCAGGATCACGTGTGTAGAAAGTACATTTGGTTGCTCAGGATCACATGTGTGGAAAACGGGCAAAGTCGTTCTAACATAGGCCTGATGAGTCTGAAACAACACGGGTTGTCTTCATGATTACTGTGAGAAAATGGAATAGCAGTTTGAAATAATTACTTGGTTAATATGGATCTTATTACATCAAATATTTGCTAATTTTATAGCCATGGACAAAGTCATAAAGGTAAATTTTAAACAGTTGCACTCTAGCTCCCCCTATCCATAGTTCATGTTCCATGGTTAATTTTAGTTAAACACACTGTATTTTTAGGGAGAATGGAACAGGACTGGGGAACTGAGCCTCAGTGCTCATTCATGCTAGGCAAGGGTTTCACCACTGAGCTGCAATTCCAGCCCTGCACTCTGAAATATTACATGGAAAATTCCAGAAATAAGCAACGAATACATTTCAGATATCCTTAATTACAGTATGCTGCTATGACTGTTTTTATCAGATTATTATTTATTATTACTAATCTCTTATTGCTCTGAACTAATAAAGTAAAGTTGATCACAATATGTATGTAGAGGAAAAAGCTGGGCAGGGAGGATGGGATACTCTGGGAGATTTTCAGCATACCCTGAATGAGGGAAGAATAGACTAAAGTTAAGTCAAATAGTCATGAGACACTCTTTGTATCTGCTTTCTCCTAGCGCCCTTGTTTCAAAACACAGACAAGGCAGCAGCAGAGTTCACTCACAGGAGGCCGTTGTTTGCATCTTTCTGGCCACTACGGCTTTCGCTTGGCCTTCCACCCCGAGTGCCACCGCGATGATGTTGCGCGCCAGGTTAGGGGCGTATTGCATGAGCAAAACTGTTTTAAGATTCACGAAGGTTTTCCCTCCCACGATGACCTTGACGGATTCGTCAGCATTCTTCTCCATCAGGTACCCGTAGAGACGACACAGTGGCACCCTGCTTCGCAGGCAGCCCTCCAGGGTGTACACCTCCTCCTCGGTACTGTCATCCAGGACGATGATGACTTGGGCTTGGCGGAAGGCATCCTCCACTTTGGTGCAGAAGGAGACACTGCGGAGGACCGGTGACGCCAGGTCCTCGGTTTCCATCACTATGCCTCTGAGACAGTTTTCCATCTGCTCTTGGTCAAATAGGGTCAGGCTGATCTCTGTGTCCATCCCGAACACTTCACCGCTTACCAAGACCGGAATGAGGTTGTAGCACACAGAGGCAGCTGCACTGATTATATGCAAAAGTTGGACGGCAAATGGTTAGATTCATTGACCCTGCTGAGCATTTTATCCTCGACAGGTATTTGTGCATGTGTACTAATAGAATGACTTAATATTTTAGGGAAAAATTCACACAATTGCATAGATATTTTAAAGGTACGGCATGGGGGGAGAACAAAATATGTCTCATACTAACTCCTCCCTCTGAGTATTTGAAGACAAACTCAAAATAAAAGAATTCACTCATGTTTTAGGGTTTTCAAATGAAAGAGCTCTCCACATGAAGAAAACAAAAAATGTAGAAGCTCTGTATCACATTATTCTACTTAGATATAGACATTTCCTCTTGAAAAGGATTAAGATACAGGTTTCAGTTAGCTCATATCTTTATCTTCAAAGGAATGATTTTTTTAAAGAATGGATTATCTTTCCACAGTCTCACAAAGAAAAGTCTCTACAGGGCTGTCTAGGATAAACACAGGCTGTGCTGTGCAATGTGGCTCAAACCACATGTATCTGGGTCTTCTATTTTGGTGATAATCAGCTCTGGGGAATTAGAAAATGCATCTGAGACTGTCGACTATTCTTGGTGGACTTGGGGAGGGTACAGTGGTGGTTTTCACATCACCTTTACCATTTTAATCCTTTGAAGGTGGTGTATTTATTACATCTGTGGGACAGGGTCACGGATGTTTATTGTATAATTTTGACTTTTTTCTGTATTTCATAATAATGCATATTTTATTAAAACAGTGTTTTTTTAGGATACAGGCAGTAAGAAAGAAAGTGTGAGGCAGACTGAGGGGATGGAAGGAGAGAGAACGAGAACAACAAACAGAGAAAAAGAGGCAACCTGACAAAGGGGCAACAAGGAGCACCCTCAAGAAGAAAGGGTGGAGAAAGCTGAGGGAGGGAGGCCGCAGACTGTGAATGAGTAGGAGAGGGAGAGCCAAGCAAAGCCAGTGAGCAGGAAAGACAGAGTGCAGGGATCAGACAGGGTGCTGGCCAGAAGCTGCTTTTAGATTGTATGTACATGTATGTGCATGGAAAATCTACCACACACACATGGGATGGATGCTGGAAGATACACACATGATACACACACATGCACACATAAGCACACACACACACAACTTAGATGTGGGATCTGCACACACACACATACATCTCAAACCCCATTATGGAATTAATCCGATCTCATTGCCTTTCCTAAATTATCAAAAGCCAGTCTTATCAGTCCCGGGGCCTGACTGCCTCACCTGGTAATCCAGACCTGCAAGGGGTTAATGAGATCTTTCAGGGTTTCTTTCTCCAGCTCGTTGTCTATATGTGCCTGCAGGTTCTCTTTAGCAATGACCATCATCAGCTCTGTTGTCATGCTGGACGTGACACCATAGTAAAGCTAAATATCAGGAAGGAAAGAGTCAGCCTCAGAGAACAGACCATTACTTGGCAATGGTTAGAATAGAAAAGAGACTTCAAGAGAGGAGAGAATGGCTCAGAAGGCAAGACATTTGAAATATAAAATAGTGAACAATAGTGTTGAAGAGAAAGCAATGCAGTTCTGGTACCTGGGCATGCTCCAGGAACTCATTATACCCTCCCAGAAGCAAGCCCTTTCCTCCACGGTCCAGCAGCTCTCTCCAGATGATGGGGGAGTTTTTGTGATCCCAGTTATTCTTTTCACATATATCTTCCAGCCATGCCTGTGGGATAATATCCAATAAAAGTCGCATATTAAATCTGCCTGAGAATTCAGTTCAATACTGTTGAACCTAAACTGCAAAATGCCAGTTTGTTTTTAATGCACTACATTTATATAGCTTCAAATAGTAAAATATAAACATATAAAATAGTGATGGGCCAGGTGTGGGGGCAACCACCTTTAATCTTGGCACTCAGAAGGCAGAGGGAGGCAGTTTTCGATGAGTTTGAGGCTAGTCTGGTCTACATAGCAGATTCCATCTGGAATTCCATCCTGTAGCCATCTGGAGCTACAGGTAGACCTTGTCTCAATTTTTTAAAAAGTAAATAATGATAAACAACAAATTAATAAATAAGAAAGAATATTCTCCAAATTTAATGATCAAATAAAGTATGGAAGGTTGCTCCTTTGTTGAGGAGACCTGAGGTATAACTGTTTAACTTAAAGAGAAACTAGATATTCTAATTTGACTGATTTTTTAAAAACACCAACTTTTCTTATATAGGAGATATTTCCAGTTTTGTGGCCACATAAATTTTGATACTGCTTTTCAAATTCATGAATGTGGTTTATATTGTTCAGACTGAATTAATGAGCTGAAACTTATCTAGTGGGAGGTGGGCATCTGATACTATTTATCAGAAAAATTTGAAGTTATCATTATCTTGTTTGGGTAGATCAAGCTTTCCAGTGATAAGCTCTGAGTAGAGGCAGGTAACAGACTTCTTATCAGTGAAGTACAGTAGAGCATCTTAAAACTATACCACTGGAGACATGTAAAATGAGGCTATCTTACAAGGAAACTCTTGGGAATGATTTTTTTTTTCTTGCTGGTGTTGAAGAGGTCCCTGCTCTTACTCCGTTCAAAGCCAGTAGACTGAGGCTTCTAATATGTCCTCTGCATAGCCTGACTTGAGACAGAAAGGGGCTCTGTCCCCAAAGACAGGGGTTCTATCCCCAAAGGACCTCAGCACCAAACAAAATATGATGTTCCTTCACAGGTAGGAGAATATATATAGGACTGAACCCTCAGAATGCTGAACTAGGAGTGGAATATAAAGAGAAACAGGGAGAGTTTATCAGTGTAAACTATTCTGAAATTCAGGAGGACACACCATGGTAAGTAACTCAGAATACAGTGGAACAGCAACATGTTGCTAGACTGGTATTCAGAAGGCAGGAAAAGTGATGACTCAAATAGCGTAAAAATGACCAACATGCCAAGGAAGATAGTGAAAGAAGGGATCAAAAGGCTAGTGGAAGGCTGGTGAGATGACTCAGTGGCTTAAAATGCTTGCAAGCCTGACAACCTGAGTTTGATCACTGGGATTGATACAGTGGAAAGAGAACCAACTCCTGAAAGCTGTTGCCTGACTTCCACACAAGACTCTCCCCTCCCCAATAAATACTGATAGTAAAAATGCTTTTAAAAAGGCTGGTGGACATTGTACTGTGGGGAGCTGCATAAAATACTAGTCAGCCACATTTTCTGAAAGGGTCTGGGTGATACTACATTCACCAGAGTGGCAAAGAATGCACTGGAGAGAGAAGCAGCCACACATGGCTGCTCATTCCGGGATGGGGCTGTAGATGGTGCTGTCATAGAGCTATGCTCCCTGGCAACAGGGATGATAAAATATTGAAGTACAGAACCTAGAAAAAATGCCCTCCAGGGAGCATCTATTGTTAAAGGAATACTAACCAACTCCACGTGTGTGATAATTTTGATAGTCACAGGCAAATGGCCTCACGGAAGTTAAGTGACAGTTCAAGAGAATGGGTTCCCAATCCTAAAAGCCTAGATAGTTATCACTGCTACTCAATGGTCAATGTGCCAGCAACAAAGACCACTGCTGGTCCCTGATATCAGTACTGTCCTTTGAGGGTACCAACCAACATTTTTATGTCAAATTGACTATACCGAACTCTTTTTAACATATAAACTGCAATGGCTTATCTAGATTTGAATCAATATATGTTCTGGGTAGGTAATTGTCTTTCTTGCTTGTAGTGTTTCAGAACCCTGGCTAAGCACTTACAAAATGTTTAACCTACTGGTATAGATCTTGTATACATCTTGAACCAAAAGAAGTGCTGGGTTGAGCATATAACTAAGGGATATACTACCCGTAACATAAACCGTATCAGCAAGTTAGATAAAGGGGCAGGATAGGTCAGGAACGATGCATACGCTAGCCAGAAGCCTGACATCTTACGAGAAGGGGGCATCTCTTTCAGGTTGTAAAAACATAAATCAGTATATTTTCTTCTACTATGTAGACTACCTGGAATCTAGGACAAGGGGCAGAATTAAGAGGACCTTGTTCACCATCAGTCCCAGGGGCTCGTTTGGGGAATTTATGCTTAAAAAAACTTCTCTAGAATATTTCTATTTATTGTTTTTATTTTCTGTGTATGAGTGTGTTGCCTACATGTGTATAAGTGCATCCGTGTTGTGCAATGCCCACAGAGGCCAGGAGAGGGTGTCAGATCCCTTGGAACTGGAGTTATGCACAGTTATTAGCTGCCATGTGGGTTCTCAATTGCTGAGCCATCTATCCAGCCTCAGCTCCTTTACATTATTAGCCTGTGTTGGTCAGAAGTTTCCAGATTCCCAAAGGGGAGTATTTTTACCAGGGGACACAAAAAGAATTCCACTGAGTTTACACTATGGCTGCCAGTAGTCACAGGGAGCTGAGGGACCATCAGGCAAAAGAGGAGTTAATATTCTGGAAGGAGTAACCAGCTCTGCTGATCAAGAGAATGTACAATAGTGTTATCAGTGTGAAAGGCATTTAGCGTTGAAGTTATCACTGGGGACATCTTTGACGATGCTCTGCTCAATTCTGACAGCAAACGGGAAAGTGGGAAACATGGGAAATCATGTTTTGAAAAGGGACTGGGGCTCACATCCCTTAAGTACACAGACATAGCTAATCATACCTAACAAATGGCCTAGGGCAGAAGAGGGTGGAGGGAACCTATAATATACCATCGTGCAGAGATGATGAGTATTGGTTTGGCTCTGAAACTATGTGCAGTGGGAAATACAGTTTATTAATGAATCTTCCTCTAATAAAGTTTTCCCAGGGAAAGAGTGCAACTTCAGTCTCAAAAGAGCTGTTACCAGATGGTTTGAGTTTCCTTAATGGAACACATGGATCCAAAGGCACACTGGGTGGACTGTAGCAGATGCTGTCATCCGCAGTGCAGCATCCCCCTTCAGTCCCTCAGCCACCAAGAATATTAGAGGCTGGCTTACGGCTGAGTGTCTCTAGGCAATACAATTAAAAGGGAATCCCCTTACTAAAGAATAAGTCCCCTTCCTGGGCACAGTCCACATCGAGAACAAAAGCTCAGCTATCTTGCCCAAATATCTGTGTGTTTTTTCTGTTGCTGTGGTAAAGCACTATGATCAAGGCAACTTCCAGAAGGAAGAATTTACTTATCTTACAGTTCCAGAGGGATAAGAGTCTATCATGGCAGAGGAGGCATGCTAGGAGGCAGCTGGAGCAGAGAGCTTACACCTCCAAGCATGCACAGGAAGCAGAGAGAGAAACTTGAAGCAGGACCAGGCTATGAACTCTCAAGGCTTTTTATCCAGTGTTCCAGAGTGGCAAGGCCACTCTTCCTAAACCTTACCAAACAGTGCCACAAAGTGGGGGCAAGTGTTCAAATATCTGGAGCCTATGCGGGATGTTCTTCATTCAAATCACCACAATAGGATACCTCTGTGCCCTAGTTTCTTTTTATTGCTATGATAAAAACACTGGCCAAAACCAACTTGGGAAGGAAAGGGTTTATTTATTTTACATCTCCTAGGTCACAGTTCATCACTGAGGGAAGTCAGCGTAGGAACTCGGTGCTGGAGCCTGGAGGCAGAGCCGGAAGCACAGACCATACAGGAACTACTTACTGGTTGCTCCCCTGGCCTGTGCTCAACCTGCTTTCTTATACAACATAGGACCACCTGGCCAGGGGTGACACCACCCCCAGTGGGTTGGGCTACCCACATCACTCAACAATCAAGAAAAGGTCCCACAGATATGGCCATATATCCCAATCCAGTGGGAGAAATTCCTCAACTGAGGTTCCCTCAACCCAGGTGTGTCAAGTTGAACTGAAGCTATCTAGCCCACTCTGGAAGGCCACCCCAACATGAGTTACCTGTAGGATCTTCGGACTTCTTTGTTGCAGCTGTATTGCAGTTCAACTCCCCTCTTTGCCTACTGCAGTTGCCTTATTCCTTCTCAGGAACAACTCTTGTTGTTCCAAGAATACTTTCCAGTAAAACCTCTTCTCTAAAAATCTCCATCTTGAAGTCTTATTAGGACGCAACATAGTCACAGATATGGACCTCTCAAATAAATAAGTCCATATACCATTGGGAATCCATATGAAGAGAAAGAAAAGTTAACTAGTGCAGGGTTAGGGGCGGAATCTCCAAATTTAGTCCATTTATTGGTTAGTATCTCATTTGTTCTATAAGGTATTAGCAATAAATAAAATGTTCTGAGACTTTAGATAGGTAGAAGCTAATTTTTACTAGTATTTAAATATCACTAATATATGAACATTCAGTACTGAAAACCAATATGGTACACCACCTAAATACCTTATCAAAGTAGAACATTTTCCTGCATAAGTGAATTAAAAAAACTGTAAAGACTTCTCACCTCCCAAACATCAGGATGTTGTGTAATTTTAAAAATCTGAAAATCAGGAAGATTCTTTTGTAAATAGTCTGCCAGAAGTTCTGCCTTAGCATAATATGGACAGTCTGCTCTACCTAGAAAAGTTCAAATTAGCCATTTTTATTTCAGCACACATAAATTACCATACAGTTATAAGCATTTGTCATATACTTAGTGAATAAGTTATGGTTACTGATAATTTTATAAAATTATGGTATAACCTTCCATGACACAAACATATGGTTTTTGTTATAGTAATAAATTTCAGATACATTTTATATACCATCAGAATTTGATGCAATAAGATTTTGTGGCAGGGAAAATGTTTTAATACTTACTCTCTTCTAGTACTGTAGTGTACTATATTACACTTTCTGTAGAGGTTGTCAAATACAAATTAAGTGAGAAGTACTCAAAGTGAACTTCTTATTATAAGCCACTCAAGGGCCCAGTGAGATGGCCCAGCAGGTAAAGATGCTTGAGCAATCTCTCTCTCTCTCTCTCTCTCTCTCTCTCTCTCTCTCTCTCTCTCTCTCCTCTCTCTCTCTACTATAAAAATAAACCACTGAAAGGTAAAGTGTGAGGTAAGGAGTGGAAAATCACTTCTGGATTTGATGTGTGGTCTGCAGTTGTGGGGAGGGAGAAGCTGAGGGAGAAAGGAAGAATAATTTGGGGATAACTTCTGCTTTCTTGGATGGCCTTGTTGAAGAGAAATTGTAAGTGAGGATTTCTGTATGCCCTTTTCTATGAAACTTCTTTAAAAAATCTACTCTTGTCATCCTTGACATTAAAGATGTGTGATGGCATTACAATGGGAGAGTGCATGGAAGGAAGAGATCACATCCTTTTTTTAAAGATTATAATTATTTTATATGTATGAGTGTTTTGCCTGCATCTATATAAGTGCACCTGTGTGTGCAATGCCCAAAGAAACCAGAAGAGGGTGCCAAAGCCCCTGGAACTGGAATTAAGGATGGTTAACTACTGAGCCATCTCTCTGTAGCCCTTCCATTCATTTTTTATTCCACTGTAATCTAGCTCATCATACTATTTCCCAGAAGGTATCAAAGGACCTCCATAGCACATAATCCAGTGAGTAACTTCTGATCCTTTTCTCCTTAAAAAAATCTGTCATTGTTGCTCCTTTCTTATTTTTGATGAAGTGGAGCCTGGTGAAGGGCATTGTTACCATGGAACATTCTGAAGGTTTTCTTTTTAAATCTCTGGCTACTCTTCTCTATACTTTGTAAGTTCCTGTTCCCCTATATCAGTCCATTGAAAGGCATCATTTTACATCTTAGTTTCATGGCTTATCTACGTATTTTCCTGGTCAAACTCTACTTCCTTGGTGTGGTGGTTTGAATGAAAGATGTCCTCTATAGGCTCACATATTTGAAAACCTGGGCACCAAGTGATGCTTGCTGGTAGAAATGTGTCAGTGGGAGCTGGCTTTGAGAGTTCATAGCTTCACTTCACTTTCTGTTTGCTTTCTACTTCATGCTCACAGAAGAACATATGTTCTCTTAGTTTCCTACTCAGGCAGTCTACTGCCACACCTCCCCTGCCACTACAGATTCCTCCTCTGGAACCATAAGCCCCCCTCCACCCATAAACTTCCTTCAATAAGTTGCTTTCATCTGCAGAAAAGTAACTAATACACTTAATTTCAAGTAACAATCTGTATTTCATATCTAGATGTCTATACTTTCCTGTGTTTGTCCATCTCTTTCTAAATGTATTGTAGGCGCTCAGCAAGTGTAAGATTCTGTTACCAGTCTCACACCAAAATATTCTTTACTCTGAATGCTTTCTGTCTATCTCCCTGCTCTCTAAGAATTAGAGCTGGGCATGGTGGCTCCCTTAACACTTGGGAGATAGGAGAAGGGGGATTTTTGAGAGTTTGAGGCCAGCCTAGTCTACATAATGAGTTCTAGAATCAGTCAGGGCAACATAGGACCTGTCTCAAAAAACATAATATTAATACTAGTGTCTAGGTTATTAAACTTATTCTCCTGATGAGGTATCACTGTCAATGCTTCCTAATTTACCTAGGAGTAACTTTTCCTTCCCTTCCCTGTACTCCTGTACTGAATTAGACATCCTGTTCTGTATGTCTCCCTAATCTCTCTCTAATCCACTTGTTTCTCTCCATTTCCAATCCAACATGCTAGGTCAGGCTACCAATAACTCTTTCCTGGACTATAGCTCCAGTCTCCTAAGTGGTCTCTTGTTGCATCCCCAACACTTAGATAATATACATATTGATATCTGATTCCAGTCCAAAAACATTTCAGGAACCTTGGATAAAATCTAAACTACTGAACCCAAGATGGCTTTTTAAAAATGCAAATCCATTAAATATACTATTCTGCTTAAATTTTTTTCAGTGACTCCCCCTTGCCTTCAAATGTAGTTCAAACAGGTTTGCTATGTATCGTGAGGTACCTGGTTTCTGTTCTGTGAGTCTTGCTCCAGCTTGTCTCCACCTCCCTATTCAGACCACATTTTACACCATATATTAGATCACAAATCTTCTAGCCTTTGCCTTTATCGGGGATGGCTTCTATGACCGTTCCTCTAGTTAGTTCCTTGTGTCCATCTCTCCCTTACCTTACACCGCTAGGAGTATGTTTTCCCAAAGGCCTTTCCTCCTCTCCTTCACTGCACCAGTTATATCAGATCAAAGTACTTCTTTACATACTCTATACTTCATGAGAATGAAAACTCTCCAAGGACAGAGGTGAAAATTCGCCCCCTTATATCTATCCCCACTGTTCATCAGCACTATCAAATACACATTTTGAATGAATGTATAAGACAGCTTTAGGTGATCGGTCTAGAGGGTGAAGCTGTAGAAAAGAAGCCAGCTATCAAGGCTAACACGCGGCCCTGGGAAGTGATCTGAGGGCAGACGGGAGAATCACTCACCCGCGAGCACGAATTTGGCCATAATCTCTAGCAAGACCTAGAGAATAAGAACTCGGCGTCGCGGTTTCCTGGCAACCACGCCACTAAGAGCCGCGCAGACGCACTCTGAAGTAGACGTTCTTAGACGCTGTTACTTGGGCGCAGAGGTGAGGGGTTTAAAGTTATTACTTAAATGGGTTACTTTTCTGTACAGAAGCATATATCGCCTTATATGTTCCGTGGTCTCCCATATCCTTTGGCTTTAATCTGCACCGGAGTAAGAAAACCGTCTCACTGCCAGGCTATGTCCTCTCTACACCTACTTTTCTACGGCCAGTCACCGCGAACCTATGGTTTTTGACCTGTAAGGAATCCGTAGAATCTCGCGAGACGTGCCTCTCTGCGGAATTGTCATGGCTGAGCCTATGTATGGCCACGGGGTTCAACTGTAAGGTGAGTGGTGGGCGAACACCAGCCGAGCCGCGCAAGTTGTCGTCCTAGAGTTTTGGCGGGTGGGGGAAGATCTGAGGAGCGGCAGGGCGTTGGATTTAGGGGGTGGGCTGATGCTGGAGCCCAGTTGCGGAAGGACGCTGACCGAGTTTCGGGATCCTGATAAAGCTGGCTGGGTGAAGCTTCTTTCCAAGCTCCGGGGGACATCACTTTTCTTTCTCCTGTCCCGAGAAAGACCAACCTGTCAAGGTCTGTTATATATATCTGTAATATATATGCAAATATATAATATATTTGTTTTATTTATATATATTTATTTGTATTTTCTTTTTCTTTCTCACTAAAGTAGCGCTGATTCGTTATGTAGACCTGGCTGACCTCGATGTCACAGAGATCTGCCTGCCTATGCCTCCCGAGTTGCTGGAACTGGGGGCATGTGCTATCACGGCCCGCCTAAATTTTTATTTTTTAAAGAAGCAACTTTACGTCACAAGTACTACCTAACATGATTAACCTGGATTCTTTACAACAATATACACACTGTAAAACAAAGTAGAAGAGACTCATATTGATGAAGTAGCTGGATCTTAACGTAAAGCTCTAGTGGCTTGGTAGGCTCCAGTGCTAGCCTCTGTTAAATGAATTCCGTTATTAAGTTTTGTTTTAATTTTTCTCTCATATTTAACCTATCGCCTACAGGAAATCTCACAGCATGTACTCTCTTTCATTACTAAGGTAACCTTTGCTGCATCCTGAGAATTTACTGGTGTTTCCGTGGATAGCAAAATGAATATCAAAGCAGGTTCCTTTTTATGGAACCTCAGACAATTTAGTACTTCAGTCTCAAGAAGCAGAACTCTGAGGCTATATCCTTTGGGACTTTACAGACCAAAAAATGTTCATTCTAACTGGAACTCAAGAAACCTGTTGTTAAATGATTTTCATAATGGAATGCAGCCATGTATTAGATACCTCGTTCAGGATGTATTCATTTTGAAATCATTAAATGGTTGTACTCAAACAAAAGGTGCCAGCAATGCAGCTATCTTTAGAGTTGACAGAATACTTTGTCCTAGAAGACTGTCCTTTGACTCAAAACAGTCTCTTGTGTCTGATGGGATCGGCTCTGATGGGACAGCTGATAATGATTTAAAGAAAGTAAGCGTTCATCGGACCGCCAGTGAAGGTACGCACACCAAGGAAATGAAGCCAAACCCTGTGAGCCACAAAACACTGGCTGAGGAGTGTAACTCCCTGAGTGATGTGTTGGACATGTTTTCAAAAGCACCTACATTTCCTAGTAGTAACTATTTCTCAGCAATGTGGACAATTGCCAAAAGGATATCTGAGGACCAGAGGTGCTTTGAAATACGATTGATGTTCAGTCACCCTGCCTTTAACCAGCTGTGTGAACAGATGATGAGAGAAGCCAAGCTGATGCACTATAGTCACCTTTTGTTCAGTCTCAATGCTATAGTGAAGCTTGGAGTCCCTCAGAATACTCTTATGGTACAGACTTTGCTGCGGATGATTCAGGTATGTTTAGCATATTTTGAAAGAATGAGGGGAAATAGATGTGTAACTTCATTGAAGGAGACTATCAGTGGAATACATATTTTTATATGTATTTATTTCTGCAAGCATATAATTAGGAGACCTTAAGTTAGCTAGGTCATTTCTTTTGCTTTGAAAATTTCTGGAAGCCTGCCCCACTTATCTTCTCAATTGTTAAGTAGGGATGAAGAGATTAAAGTGAGGAAAGCTGCAAGACATGGAAAGAAAGGTTGGGTAGTTAAAGGAAAGAAGAGGATGGAAGGTAGCATTTGCTGAGTATCCTTTTACTTCTGTAATTTTACTTTAATCCCCTCAACGGCACTACAAGATTGATGTTACTTTAGTTTGCAGATGAGGAAAAGGTTCAATGACATCATTTTGCTTGGCTAAGGACACACAGGTAGTGGATTATTTTATTCACACAATAAACATTGGGTGTCAGCTATGTACTACAAGGTATCACATTTGTTAGTAGGTGTATAAAGATATGCAACCCATGGTTCCTTATAATCATGAAGCTTACAATTTGAAAAGCAAGACATAGGTTTTTGAGAATTTCACACATGAGTGTTGTATTCACATCATTTCTTCCCCTCCCAATCCCTCTCCAACTCCTCCCGTATCTCCCCTTACAATTTCTTGTCCTCTACTTTGATAATTATTGTTACATACATACATACACTTATAAAGAAATATATATATATATATATATATATATGATACATTTAGTCCATTTAGTGGTGCTTATGTGTACATGTGTTTAGGGCTGCCCAGTTGGACTAACCTATCAGAACTAGTTCCTGGAGAAAACTGATTCTTCCTCTCTCAGCATCCAATGAAGCCTGTAGCTGGTCATCTTGGATAGGACCCAGTGAAATTCCCCCCCATCCACACTGAATGGTCACGTTGGTACGGTAACTGGTTTTGTCATTATGAAGATTTGTTAGGCTGCGGTACTATGGAGATTTCATGGGTGTGGCTTCCCTATCATGTCTAGGATCTAGGATACATTAACTAACAGCAAAAAGAAGCTGCTTTGATGAATAGAGAGAACTATACTTGTCTGTGAATATAAGGATCCATATTTAGAACACAGTAAGAAATTACATTGGGCTAGGAAAGTGACCATAATAGGTTCTTCTCTAGGGCTGGTGATCTCTCCAACCATGCGTATTTGGCTATACTTACAATACCAAGCATAGGTTTCCTCCTGTTAGTGGCCTGCTCCATGCTCACTAATTCATAAAGCATGCTTTTGAGACTCACATTTTTATGATTGATTTTTTACCATCCTAAATTTTGCACTTAAATGACAAATTTAGTTAACAAAGATAGGATCATTTAGGTGGTGTAATTAGTTGTATTATAATAAAAACTTACCTTGTATTTTGCATCTTTTAAACTGATTTATTGCAATTCATTCCATTTATTGTAATTATATTTTAACAGG
The DNA here is from genome assembly GCA_035773235.1 of Eospalax fontanierii. NCBI lineage: Eukaryota > Metazoa > Chordata > Mammalia > Rodentia > Spalacidae > Eospalax > Eospalax fontanierii. The sequence continues at coordinate 30,776,544 of CM069530.1, read as the reverse complement.
AACGCATCAATGAGTGTGATGAGAAAGGTCTTTCAGTTTTATCAACTGTTTTAGAGACAGTGGAGCCATGCGCCAATGCGCATGCTCTTCGAGCAGGATTGCGGTGAGAACATCCTATTCCTTCTTCCTGGGGTTTTTCTCTTTCCCCTTATATGGGGAATTAAAAGTGGAGATGAAAGTGAAGCTCCTGATTCTGGATAAGATAAAGCTGGAACTAGTACTTATTTTTAAGCATCTACCGTTCAGAATGATGTGGGAAACACTGAAATATAAGTTAATTTTTCCTAGAACGTAGTACTAATATAAAGTAGGGGAGAACTGACTTGTGTATTCAGTTTAAAATAGTTACTTGGGCACTCTGTCGTGGTTACATTACACTTAACAGAAATAATTTTAAGTTGATACAATGGCTCTGATGTCACAGATGATTGTTATAATTTCCTGTTTCTGTTGACCTTACATGTGATGGTGGCTTTAGTCTGATTTGATTTGTTCATTAATAAAGATGGTACAGTAATGTGAGAGGAAATATGTTAGGCTAGTTTTGGATCTTTCGCTAATTACTTATACCCTCTTGGGCAGATAGATCATGACTTCTCTATTCAAAATAGAGACTGGATCAAATTAAATTTTAGGATTTTTCTTCTAGTATGGATATTCTAGGATTATAATATTTTTTGTATCTAATGACAGAATACTAGTTGATCAGCAAGTTTGGAAAATAGAACATGTCTTCACATTACAAACAGTGATGAAATATATTGGAAAAGATACATCAGTTGCTCTTAAAAAGAAATTGGAGGTAAACCCCTGAATTTTCTCTAGTTGGTAAGATTTGAAAAGACTGTCTTTTGACCTATTACTTCCTATTTTTCAAGGAGTACACTGCTATGCTTTTGAGTTTAGCTTTGCTGAAGTGAACCAAGGTATATTTATTTATATATATATATATATAAATATGTATCTGTGTATATAATTTTTATATATTTGATTATATATGTCATTTTTCTTAAACTTCATCTTCTTAAAAGTTTATTTTCTCATAAGTGATAAATGCAAGTTTGTTTTTCTGTAGATGAAAGCCTTGAAGGAATTAGACAAATTTTCTGTTTTGAATAGCCAGCACATGTTTGAAGTACTAGCTGCCATGAATCACCGTTCTGTCGTCCTTCTGGATGAATGCAGTAAGATGGTCACAGGTGAGGAGATGTTTTCTTTCATAATTTTTTAATTAATTAGTAATTTTGGGGGTCTTTTTGAGACAGGGTCTCCCTGTAGCCCCAGCTGGCCTGGAACTCACAGAGATCCACCTGCTTCCTCTTCCCAAGTACTGGGATTAAAGGCATGCACCGCCATGCCTGGCTTTTCTCTCATGATTTGTAGCAGCTGACCTGTATTCCCATATTTGTTTTGAAAACTTGGCTCTTATACAAAGCAAAACTGATCTGGTTACATATAAATTCATTTTTGCTTGTAATTTTTTTTTTCTTCCAGAATATAGTCGTATTTTTTTTTTTTTTTTAAATCCTTCTAAAGAAAAAAAGTGTTGCGGATCATGAATCTAATGTTCAAAACTATCTGGTAATGTTCATTTGTTCAACTCATTCTTAAAGATAACATCCATGGGTGTCCTTTTAAAGTACTAGTAAGCATATTGGGGTCCTGCAGAGACCTACGGTACCAAAATGAAGATCTCTTCAAGAGCATAGCAGATTATGTGGCAACAACTTTCGACATTTGGAAGTTAAAACAGGTGAGTATGCCATCACTGGAGTATAGCCCTCAGACTGTCAAGAAGCATGTTCATTCATTTGTTGTGTCAAGGAGTTCTCTCTGCTTTTAGTAGGTATCAGAACCTTCCAATGCTAAATTAACTTAGCTCGTATCTCTTTCTAGGGGTTTCTTACTGCTACAATATTCAATACTTGGTCATTTTTCTATCTGAAACAAAAATTATATTGTCCAAAGTTTTCTCCTATTTGGTTTTCAGAAGGTTACTTGGGAAAATGATTTAGTATCATTTGTCCTTTTTTCTTTGTAGATTTTGAATAATGAATGTGGATAGATTGATAGGCTCTGGCTTTTGAAGGATAAAAATGTTACTTCATGAACATATTTGTTGTTTTGTCTAGAATTAAAGCCTTTAAGTTCAGGAGTAATGTTTAATAACACAAACAGCTAAATGAAGCAGCTTATAAAACTTCCTTTTTCCTTCCTTTCTTTAGTAGGTGGAAGTTGAGGGTAGATCCTCCAAGTTTATTAAAGAGGAAAGATGAATTTTGAGTTTATTGTAAAAACTGATTTTGGAAAGAATTATTGTTGTAAAGATTGCTCAGAGAGAAATCAGAAGTGAATTGGAACATTTGTTTAATTATGATATTTCAGTTCTCTTTTCACTTACAGAAATTAATATAAAATACAGAAATGTTTGAGTTACAAAACAGTTTTTGTTTGAAAATGACAATGAAATTTAAGACCGTGTATACTCATTAAAAGCCTTTTTTATAGAAGATAAGCAGGAGTGGGAAAAACTGTTTGCAACATATTAAGAAGTTGAGATTCAAATAATCCATTTGGGCCTGGTGGTGACAGTTTCCCAAGAGGCTGGGGCTAAAGATTTCAAGTTCAAGACCAGCTAGGGGGAAAAATTGTGTTAGCACATAGATTGAATTTAGGAAGTGTCTAGGTTTGGAAGTGGGAGCAGTTTAAGATAGAGTTGGTCCTTTTGAAAAACTTCATTTATGTTATAACTAAAAGTAGTTTCTAAATTGGCAGTGTGAACAACTAATATAGGACAGGATTTAATTTTAAATGAAGAATGGAAATCATTGTGTGTCTTAGTTCTCAGCTTCTCAAGAGATTGCTTAGTAGTCGATACCTGATTTAGAATTAGTAAAACAGAATTTGTGAAGAAAATACAATTGTTGCTTTTTGAGTAGTGTTTTGTTGATCAGGACAAGTGATTGTCGCTTGAGTTTCTTGAAGTCTAAAAATCTCACTATTAGATATTATAACTGTAAATAATTTCTCTTCCATTCTGTTTTTAAGATTGTCTTTCTCCTTATTTTATTTGAAAACCTTGGTTTTCGACCTTCTGATTTGATGGACAAGCTTATGGAGAAGGTGGTGGAGGAGCCTAACTCTCTAAACGAGAAAAGCATCCTTTCCATTCTTCATGTGTATTCTTCTCTCAATCACGTCTGTACAAGCCAAAACAGAGAGTATGTACTTTTGTTCTTTTATATTGTCATCCAGTGTACCTGTAGAAATGGTTACAAACCATAAGCTTAACAGATTATTAAATGTGAATTTATTCATGACCACCGTTCATGTCTAGAAATACAGTTTATTTTTAGGTTGAACAGGACTCTTTGTACTTGCCTGACTTGTTTCTTTGTTCTTTATGATATAGTTGTTTATTCAGATATGGGAGTTTTCACTTCGAACTTTTCCAGTTTTTCGTAAATTTATTTTTTTAAACTTCCTTGAAAAGTTTAGAAATGTATCTATAAATGTCTTTATTTCTTTATTATTGTGATATAAATATTCCGCATGAGCGCTCTTACCACTTTTAAGTATTGTTAACTTAGGTAAAATCTTTACAACAGGTCTCTAGATCTTAATCATCTTGTATAGCTGTTGAAAGGTAATTCCTGTTTCCCCTCCCTTCTTCCTTCTCACCACCATTCTACTGTTTCTATGAGTTTGAATTTTGAGTTTTTTAATATATCTAATATAAATGAGATTATGTAGTATGTGCCCATCTTGACTAGTGTATTTACTAAACCTAATATCATCCAAGTTAATCTATGTTGTACTATATGGAAGGTTCTGTGTTTATATTGTTTATACATCTGTTGATGGACATTTAGGCTGTTTGCATATGTTGACTTTGTGTTGAACGTGAGAATGCATGTATCTTTGAAATCTTGATTTCAAATCAAAATATCCCTAGAAAACAGGCTGTGGTGGATCTTGCCTGTAATCTCGGCACTTGTGAAGTTGAGGCAGGAAGATTACTGTGATTGGAAGAACAGAAAGCATGTGGTAGTTCTCCTTTTTCTAATTTTAGATTTTTGTTTTTGAGGCATCCTCATATTGCTTCTCTCTGTGGCTATTCCAGTGGCATTGTGCAGTGTGCAGTGTGAGGGAGTTCTGATTTCTCCATATCCTTCTCCACTTACCTTTTTTAATCACCCTAACAGGTTTGAGGGTGTGTCTTCTGCTTTGGGTTTGCGTTTCTTGATGATTAGTTGTGTTGAACATGTTTTCTTATACCTGTGTGCCGAGTGTCTTCTGGATTTGCAGCTGTTATGTCCTTTGTCCATTTTCTCATGTTGTGTTTTGGAATTTTCATATTTTGAGTGGTAATCCACTATTGGATACATGACTTACAAATATTTTCTCCCCTTGTATAAGTTGCCTTTTGGTTCTGTTGGCTGTTTCCTTTGTTCTGCAGATGGTGTTTAGTTTACTGTTGTCCCCCCTTGACTATTTCTGCTTTTGTTGATGGTACTTTTATATTATATTAAAAAATCATTGTTCTGGACCAAAGCCATAAAGATTTTCCTATATACTTCCTTCTAGGAGTTTTAGGATTTCAGGTCTTAATCAATTTTAAGTTGATTTTTGGGTGAAGTGTAAGATAAGGGTCTGGTTTCATTCTTTATATGACTATCCAGTTTTCCTAACAGCTTTTGTTGAAGAAGCTGTCATTTTCCCATTGTGTGTTCTTGGTGTCCTTGTTTGTTTTTATCCCAGAACTGTATTATTTTTTGTAAATTACTATAGCTTTGTAATATATAAGTTTGAAGAAAAAACATGTTGTAGTTCCATCTTGTTCTTTTTTTCCAAGATTGCTAAGGCATCTTTAATTTCTTTAATCAATGTTTTGTAGTTTTGAGTTTGTAAATCTTTTACCTCCTTGGTTGGATTGTTTCTGTGTAATTATCCTTTTTGATGTTATTGTAAACGAAATTAGACAGTTCATTAGCACAGAGAAGTGGAGCAGATGATTCTTTTCTGCTTTGAATCCTGTTTATTCATTTTTCTTTACTTTGTCCTATGTATTTATTTAATTACTTATGTTTATTTATTTTAATTGTTCTGGCTAGGATTTTTAGTGCTGCATTAAATATAAGTGTGAAGGAAGAGGCATCCTGGCATTATTCCCAAGTTTTCTGACATTTACTATGATGTCAGCTATATGGACTTTCCACATATGGCCTTTATTATATTGAAGTACGCTCCTTCTAAACCTAATGCATTGAGAACTTCTATCACAAGAGAGTGTTCAGTGAGCTTTCTTGAATGCTTTTCTTTGTGTATTATGGTGATACTGTGATTCTTATCCTTTCTTCTTTTAATATGATTTATCACCTTTATGTGCTTAGGCAACCTTGATCTCACTTGATCGTGGTGTATGTGTGATCTTTTTAAACATGTTGTTGAATTTGGTTTGCTAGTATTTTATTCATGGAGGGTATTGTCTTATAGTTCAATTTTAGCAGATTTGCCTGGCTTTGGTGTGAAAATAATGTTGGTCTTGTGACCTTAAGAAATGTGTCCCTCTTCTTCACATGTTTGGATAAGTTTAAGGAGCACTCTGTCAATTGTTCTCTCAGTCTTGGTAGAATTCCCTAGTAAAAAGCTCTGGTCCTAGAGTTTTTCATTGTTGGGAGGTTTTTGATTACTGATTCAATCTCCTTATTCATTTATTGACCTACTTTGATTTTCCTTTTCTTCTTGGTTTTCTGGTTTGTTGGCATTCAAATTTTCATAGAATTCTTTTATTATTGTGTCTGCGTGTCTGGGCTGAACAGACCTTTTCTGGTCATTATTCTCTTTTTTTTGAGACAGTATCTCACTATTTTCCTCTGGCTGGCCTTGACCTCACTCTATAGCCCATGCTTGGGACCAAATATGTAGTAAGGGTCAAAGCTGAACTATAGCAGAGTGATGTCAACAAAACATCGGAATAGAAAGGCCAACTGTTATCATATAAAACACTGATTTAAGGAAGATATACAACCAGAAAGCCTTTCTGAGGAGTCCAGAATCTAGTTAAAATGCAGTACTCCTGATGAGTGCAAAACCAAGAAGATAAGGAGGATAATTTTATGCTGTCCAATGTCAGCGCCTCCTTCAAGCTACCACAACTCAGTACCAAGAGAGGTCATCTTGGCCTGGGACCTTACCTTTGACTTGACCAAGGCACTGATTTCTGTCTTACCACACAGGAAGTAAGGATGAAACTGGTATAGTTCAGATGCCTCAGACCTGTTAAGAACAAACGATTAGGAGTTATGACTTCCTGCACCCACCCAGCTCTGTGAGACTGCAAATGTCCAGCTTTGGGACATCACTTGAGACATGGTGCACAGGATTGGAGCAGGCCTTCATTTCAGGCATTCGTTGTGCTGGTGAGGGGCCTATTTCAGCCTTACTGCATATATCCCTGCCAACACAAACCAGCACAGATAGCTAGGAGAAATTAAGAAAAAAGGAGAAAGGGTTGCAGAATTGTTACTTCATATACTTTGTGAAGCAATTAAATTTCCATCTCTCTTGGGTCAATTACTGGAAATAATGTTCCATTGGTTGTGTCATCTTTCCTTAGTTCTTTGTGCTCCTTGTAGCTTTGTTTTGGTATCTGTATCTGTACAGAATCACTCTTCTCATTTTTATGAACTAGCCCTGGCAAGAAAAAACACTCACCCATCAGTCAGCTAGAAAACATAAAATACTTTGAAGCTTTTCTGTGGATGTGCCTTCTCTGGATTGTGTGTGTGGATTTCCATTGTCTATTCCTTTATTTTACCCATAATCATGTAGCAGTCCCTCAGGCATGCCAGGTTGTTTCATGACTTTGCTTATTTGCTCTGTAGATCACTTGGGGTTCATTAAAATCCAGAAATGCCTATAAAATAACAGTTTTTAGACAATTGATAAGATCATAGAGTCTGGAGACAGCTTTCTTAGGTGCAATTCCTGTCCATTTTTAGGTCCTTAACTTTTGGTAAGCTACTTACGTATTCCTGGACTTATTCATTGTTAAAATGGAGGTGAATCATTTCTAGTTGCATTGACTTATTTTGAGGATTAAATAAATTAACCTATGCCTGTAACAAAGTAATTAATTGTTAGATTAAAGAAACTGGATTATAGGTAACAGTGGTTCTAGAGGAACAAACAAAGGCAGTTCTGGGGTATAAGTACCAAGAGTCACAAACTATCTCTTTGCCAACAAATAAATCAACTTCAGCTGCATTCTGTCCTGTAGTCTTTCTTTAAGATGAAAGTTGCCAGAAATACCTGATAGACTGAGTTTGGGTCAAATGTACACCCCTTAGGGGGCCATTCATCAACAAAGCAGGACTGGCCCTTCAACAAAGCAGCTGCTCACTGTGCTCTCCCCTGAATGGACAGACTCAGCTCAGGCTGTGTTTCTCAAGTCTTCCGTGACTGTCTCCATTAGAACCCCTGTGCTTGCCCTGTCTTACACAAGTATCTGTAGAGCCTCGACCACATAGCTCTAGTTGTCAGCAAGTCTGTCTCTGCTCCTCAGTTGGCTGGTTCTCTAGAGTCAGGAACCAAGCTCCTGTTATTTTGAATTTAGAGCACAGAGCCTGACAAAGAGATATTTAATAAAAGTGAAATTATCCTTAAATCCATTCTTTCTCTGCTGCCCTGTTTGCTTCTCCTAGGAGGCGCCTCTAGACTTGTGATGCTTCCCATATCAATTTTATCAAGCTGAGTGGTAATTAAAACTCCAGAAAAACTCCATAGATTCTATAAGATTAGGGCAACAAGAACTTAATGGACTTTCTTTGGTAACCAGAAATAACTTGGTCCAATAAAATTGTGCAGAAGGGGAATTACAAGTGGTTTCCTTTGTCTGAATGCTCCTCGTTCATCTAATCTAGTGCTTTAACCAGGCGTGATTCTGTCTTCAAGGACGCATTTGCCAGTGTCTGGAGATAATTTTTGTTGTCATTATAAGCAGGGATATATGCTACTGGCATCTGATGCCAAGAAGGTTGCTGGCATTCTGCTAAGCACACAGTAGCTCCCCATGCCAAGGAATTTCCCAGCTCCAAGTATCAGTAGTGTAGACACAGAGAAACCTGGTCTAATCCTTGGTCTCCACCTCAGTATTTCTCCTGTGGAAAAGCAGAGACAGTGAGAATGTGGAGGGTAGATGAAGGTGGACTGTTGACGTGTGTGCTCATGAGTATGCAGCTACTTGAGGCCTGGAGTAAAAATCTGCTTCCCTCCTTCCTAGGCTAGTTAAAAGAATAGATCTTGTTCATCCACAGGAATGCAGTGTTTTAGGAAGAAAGAAAAGATGATGGTATCTTAGGCAGTGGGCAAAGGTTTGGGAAGCAGGGTAATCCGAGTATTTGGGAGGAGTTCACTGGAAGAGATGAACTGTATGCAGAGTGGCTTTTGTATGTTCTCAACCAAACAGTAATCACTTTCCTAATGTGGTATATAGAGGAGAGCATGTGTCCAATGCACCTTTTCCTAGGTTTGGAACCCAAGTTGGGAAACATACCCATTTAAATTATCATTTGGCCCTATGTTTCTTTCCAATTTACTGCTCATGGAATATCCCATACTTGCCTCTTGGGTCACTGATGAGCTCTTGAGCTCCACGTTTTCCTCTGGAGACTGCATATTGTCACTTACATCCCAGAAATGTTTCAAGTATCACCAGTTCTGCGAATGAGCTCATAAAGCTTTGATTCACCCTTTTGCACTAAGGTACGCCTTCTTTCCTCTTTATCTTAGTCTGTTCGTTGTTTTACAAGACATTGTTTAGTCAGGAAAAAGGTGAATGACATAATCCTTCTTACCAGAGTATTCTATGCAATAGATAAGGTGAACACATGAATTGGCAGTTAAATACAGCATGGACTCTAAAGTGATTGAGCTGTGTGCAAGATACTTGAAAATACAGGAGGGGTGTGCCTGGGTGTTATCCTGGCTCTGAAGAGGGATGGGGGATGGAGTCAGTGGGTCTTGGAAGAGATGTTGCATTTGCTTCCTCACCAGAGGAAGAGAAGCAGGAAAGAACATTCTGAGGAACTTCTTGTTTCAAAGTCTGGATGAAAATCAGAGCATGGCAGGAATGGCTCACATTCCTGCTTGGAACCACGAGGTACCAAGTGAGGAGTGAGTGAGAATACAGACACACTCATCCAGGCTCCAGATGTCATCCTCTCTGGCTTTATCCTGTTCTGCATAATCCAGAAGTTGTCAGTTCCTTATTTAATGACACCACCTCACCAGCATCTATTAGTTTTTCCCATCCTCTTGTGATACTTCTTTCCCCCTATGCCCAGCCACCCTGGCCAGTGAGACTGTCAGACATTTGTCCTCATAGTCTCCTTGTCTATCTAAGCTTCCTTTCAGGCACATTTGCCCTTGGCTGTGAGAATCCCTGCTCTGTGCTTTCATCTCACTAGCTATCCATTATCACACAGACAGCCTGTACTTGCAGGGCCCATTCACATGATCATCCCCATCCTTCTCCCTATCAAATTCTCCCCAAAGCTACTATCTTCCATCTGTATGATCATAGTATTTTTTTGTATAGTTCATGTTTGTCTTGTGTTATCATAGGGGTAACATATGTATGCTCTGAGAGTCCGACTTAATTAAGCTGGGCTCAGTGTCAGTCTGCTATTTATTAGCAGTCTCATTCTGGGCAGATGAGCCCCCATCTTTACTTAGTTGCTATGTTATTCTGCGTAACAACCGCTGTGAGTGGTAGGTTAGGCTTGTAGTTCTTGACCAAGAGTTTTGATAACTGTAGTGGTAGTCCAGGCTTTATAGAAGGTATATAATGAGTAAAAGGCTTTGGTACCTGACCATTTAGGTTCTAATGCTACCTGCTAGTTCCTGACTGCACAGGTTGCCCACCCACTGTAATTAGTTCATAGATGAGTTACTCAACTTATCTGAGCCTGTTTACTCATCTGTGTTTATGAAAATGATAATAATAATTCTCCATAGAGTTTTAATAGGAATGAAATGATTTAAAGCAGTAAGACATGTCTCAATAGTCATTATTGGTTTTGTACACCTACTATGAGACGTAGCCCACTGTCCTGAACTGTGTGGATGCTTATTTCCAAGCCTGATTTTCTTCTTTCATTTCTTTGTATCCCTTAAAGACCTCAATTCTTTAACACTAAATTAGCTCTTCTGTGACCTTTTAAGTCTTTTTGAAATCTGACTTTCATTTGTTTCGCACAGGTTCCTGGAAGCCATGGCCAGTGCTTTGACTGGTTGTCTTCACCATATCTCTTCTGAAAACTTACTGAATGCTGTGTATTCATTTTGCATAATGAATTATTTTCCCTTGGCTCCTCTTAATCAGCTTCTCAAAAAGAATGTCATCAATGAGCTGCTGACGTCAGGTAGTGTGTCACCTTGAAATTCGGAGTGGATTTGAGAGCAATATTAGTTAAAATGTGCAGAACAGATGTTACTAAGAACAGCTGATAATGGTGAAGTTAAATAAGTCAGTGCTTTAAACAGCAAGCCCACAGAGCCTCCTTTGGTGGCATATCTACTTACAAGAAAATTAGAACTGCATAATCATTCTTTTGACCTGGACTGGACACATGTGTACAAATCCAGTGTTCAAGTTGTTCTCCATGCCTTGATTAGAGATGTTTGCATTTCCTAGTTTTATATAATACCATTTAAAGCCAACTTAAGTGACCAGCTGTAAATACTTAGTCACTCATTGTCTGTAGTAGGACAGGTAACCAAATAGCCACCAAATTTATGAATTTATTTATTAGTATCAAATTAGTAATTGACTTTTAAATGAAGAAAACCAGTATTATTTGAGTAAGTAAACAAAATTTGATAAAGTGTCTGAGAATAAAATAGCTATAATTTATTTTATAAACAATAGTATAGAAGCTCAAAATTGAATTGTGATAAGCCAGCACCAGATGCCGATTTTTGAAATGTTGGAGACTGACCTTGGAGACCTGGATTCTAGTCCCAGCTTCTTGGGCAGTTCCTCTTCTAGAAAATGAGGAGTTTAGTCCAAGTCACTTCCAGTGGTGTCTGGAAGTTTGAAATGTTGGCAGTGCAGGTTACTGCTCCAGACACTGAAAACCAGGGAGACACTGAGATTCCTTGGGATAAGAAAGAGACAGTTAAAAGGAAGGGGAGGGGCAGGGAGAACAAGTGAAGGGAATGGGCGACTGTGATCCAGGTTCATTTTATCTGTTACGTAAATGTAGGATAACACGTTATTTTGTATAATGAATGTACATTAAGTAAAAAAGATTTTTTAAAGATCGGAAATAAACATTAGTTTTTAAATATGGCATTATATTTGAGTCATGCATTTTTTTAGGTGTCATAGAGAAGAATGTTCATAAGCTTCGTGTTTTGAATGCTTGTCTGGAACTCGACGATACTGCTTATCACAAGGCTGTACACATACCATTGCCCCAGCTGCCACAGCCGTTGCCATCACACCAAAACCCAAAAGTTGGAAAGGCTCTAAGCAGACTTCTGGGAGGAGAAGGAAGCTTCTCAAAAAATGTGCAGATGCCACATGATTATCACGTTGGTATGGGACTTTATGAGTTGTTGTTTTTTTTTTTTAATTTATTTTCTCTTATTCTGACAAAAGATCAAGTTTACTACAACAGATCAGTACAGTGTAGCCTTGGGCCTAGACTGTTTAGGTTTGGATTCTCATTCTGTCACTCTTAGCATTGTGACTTTAGAAATGAACCAAACCCAGTTTCTTTGTCTGTAAAGGACAATGACTGTAGTACCCACCTCTCCAAATTCTTGTGACCTGTAGATGGAATCCACATGTAAAATCCCTAGACCGTCTGCCGTGTGTTGTATTCTCATCTTGATCCCTAGTGTCAGCCTCATTCTGATGCTAATGGTGTTACACTTTGGATAGAGGAAATCTTTTTGAGCAGTGTTTAAGAAATAAGAGCAATATTTTTCTTTTTTCTTTCAGACTTTGAAATCAGGATGGATACTGACAGGAGCCAAGTGCTTTCATTTTCTGATGTAGATGAAACTTCTGCCACAAATGTGCAAAGGTTGCTTATTTGCTGGGCTTTCCAATTTCCAAATTGAATTCCAGTTTCAATTTTAGTTATGAAAGACTTCATATTAAATAGGAGCAACAAAATATCTTTGTATGAAGCTTCTAGCATTCCAGGGGCCTTCTCATGCATGAATCTGCTGCCCAGGTGTGATGTGCATATGGTTAGATGCAACCGACTGGAATTGGGATTACTGAACCAAACATTCTTTAAAAATTAAGGTTTTTGGAGAAATGGCCCAGTGGTTAAGAGCAGAAGACCCTGGCTTAGTTCCCAACACCCACATAATGCCTAACAATGATCTGTAACTCCAGTTCCAGATCTAATGCACTGTTCTGGCTTCTGGCTTCCATGAGCATTGCACACATATGATGTACTTAATACATGTAGGCAAAACACTCATAGACATAAAATAAAAATAAGTAAATCAAAAAGTTTTTAAATTAGGGTTTAACACTGAACAGTCCAGTAAGATGCTTAATTGAAGCTCTCATGCAGTGTAAGCTTCAGACAAGATAATAATGACCATAAAAATGAGGCGTCTATAGAAAATTAAATACTCAATAAAAACTTTTACTCTGCCCCCAACTCCCTTAAAAAAAAAAAAAAACAGAAACAGCTTCTTAAGTAACTGAATTTGTATATGGGTTAGAACATATTGAAGCTGTTCCAAGTTTTTTTCCTTGATCACCCATTACATACAATATCATACCATCAGAGAGGGTCCTCCCTATGAAGTAGAAAGAAGCATAAGATCATGTACTCACTGCATGCACACCTCTGCTGAGTGGGCCTTTGTGGAAAGGCTCTGCTAGGCCTGTGGGGCAAAGAATGCTGAATCATTTGTGGACCCCAACTCCAAGGAACCGATGCCCTGTTACTCTCCTGGCCGAGCATGTGAATGCAATGGAGCATGGAAACATATCTGTAGGGATTCAGACTCTTACGTGTCTATCCCTGTCGATTCACACACAGCTCTGTGGTTTTCCCCCCTTTGTGAATACATCTGGGATATTTATTGGTTATTGTTTTAAGTACTGCCTTTTACCCATGGTGCCCAGGTTCCCCCAGAGAAGCCTTCTTCTCCCCAGTGAAATCTCATTTTTCTTTTTTAGGTAATCTGTTCCCATACAAAATAATAATCTAATAGTTCTTAGCATAAAGTACCAGAACATGGAAAAGTGGAGCACTCTGAAAAATACAGAATTGCTCTTGAAAAGGCAGCGTCCAGAAGACAATAGGAGTACTAGTGTCTTTTGTCCTTTTCTTTTTTTCTCCCAGGGAACTTAATTCTGGAATACAAAGAAAGATCCAAATCAAATCACTTTTGACAGTTTGGTTATAACCTTTCCATTCTGAGTGGCCTTTCTTTTAGGGTGTTTTTGGCCTCCCAGTTCTGGTTTTTTAATGTTGCTCTTTCTCTGCAACTTGTGTAAGAAGAACACATAGCATTTGCTGTGCCCTGCCCCAGTAACTCTACTGAATAACTGTATTTGGTTCAGAACTTAGCATCGCCTGGAAACCCTTAAGATAGGTGCTTTTGTATTTGAAAAATTTCTTCCTCAAATCATAGCCTTCCTTAAAGGTGACTGATGGATAATGGTGTGAAAAATTATGTTGGGTCTGGGTTCTCGAAGTTGTATCTGTCCATTGTGGCATCTGCGGAGGCCAAGTAAGAGAAGTTAAGGCCGAGCGGGGATGGTGAGAACCATGGTCTGTGAAGAGTTCAGCCCTGAAATCTAAGGAGCAGGAATGCCGTGGAAGTGTAAACACTGATCTCTGTCATTCCCTTGTGCTTTTCCTTTTCAGAGTAGCTGTGCTGTGTGTTCCTAGATGTGTTTATTGTTTGAATTCAAGCCACCCCAGGGGTTTGTTTGCTGTGAAAATGCGACATTTGAATGTAATGGGTTTTCATGTAGTTTTGGTAAGTAGAAATGAAAATGAAATATTTCTTTTATTAATGATGTATATTCTCCCAACTACTGGAATGTTGTGGTTTAAGTTGGTTACTAGACTCCATGGGAACTGTCAGCATCCCTGGAATAGGAATTTTAGCTATTGTTTTCTTTGAAAAGAAACATTTCTAGTCCATGGTTTGGCCTCTGCTTAGCTGGGCATTATTGTTTATAGGGAGTTTTATAAATGTGATCGGGTTAGCTTTAATCCCTGTTTTCATGAGAAGAATGTTAATAATAGCTTTTCTTATGCAATTTAAGACACATGAAAGCATTTCCAATTTTCAGACTGTCTTGAACAGGGGAAGAAAAGATGCTAACGCTTGTGTTTACTGGGCCAGTATGAGACTGTTGTAGTATGCTTGTCGCCTGGCTAGCTCAAAGATGGTTTTTCGCCTTTCTTCTTAGGCTTCTCTTTGAACCTCAGCACCACAGCTTTTCTTGAATGACCTTTCCAGATCTCTCTCTATGGGGACCTTATGATAATGTTTGGTTCTGTCTACATACACCCATGTGACCCTTTACTCAGTGTGAAGTGTAAACACTGGAATCTTTCATTTCTGTACTTCAGTATCCAAAAGTGAATTGTGAATGAATTACTAAGATTCGATATGGTCCCTTTCTCCTCTTGCACTATATAAGATTTTGGAAACCAAAACACCCCAAGAAAATAGTTTTTACACCATTAGAAAGCCTGTAAGTTTTTCTGTTTTCCACTGTTACTGCTCTCAGTCCTAGCACACATCCTTACTAGGCTTAAACTATGAATGTTTGTACTGTAACATTTACTTTTGAAAAGTCAACTTGATGCTACTTTGATGGGTTCAGACCTCTGAACTAGCTTTTATGTGTTATCATTGTCTCACAGACTGACTGTTTTCCTTTTTTTCTGAGAAGGTCCATAACTGGGAGCTGAATAAACTGAAGATAGAGGATTCAGTGACGTTATTGAAGAATAAAATCTATTCAGTTGAAGCTCATCCTGCTACTGATAAAAATTTGGAAAGCACATACTAAAGTAAAAAATGAGCCTTTTTATATTTAGACACATGCATTTGTAAAATGTCTTTAATAAAGACTAATTTCATTCTCAATGGAATTAACGGCTGCTTGCTAAATAGAGAATGTTATTCCAGTTTACTGTGAAAGATAACCTTAAGAGTGGAAGTATAAATCTGGATGTGGTGCCTTTAATCCCTGTGCTCTGGAGGCAGAAGCAGGGGGATCTCTGTGAATTCAAGGCCAGCCTGATCTACATAGCAAGTTTCACGCCAACCAGGAAGGACTACATAGTGAGACCGTGTCTCAAAAATAACAAAATAAATAAAAGAAAGGAAGAAGGATTGTCACTAGCCTTTTAGAATAGGCTGAAAAGATTCTAGCTGAGTCATTTTTCCCAACTGAGCTTATTCCTTTTATTGCCTAGACATTTGATAAGTTCATGAGCTCTCAGTTTATGTTTTCTCATTAGTATCTGCATTGTGATAGGGTGCTGGTAAGTTGTATGTGCCGTCCTTTCTTTGGAATCTGTATTTATACTTTTACTATAAGCTGTTCTGAGACTAAAGATTGCACCTCAGATCATTCAAACAGTGACAATAATACAGTGTTCAAGAATTAGTGAAGTAGCGTGTTGCAGTAGATGAAGGGACTGGGGAAATGGTTCAGTGTTTATAAAGTAGTTGATGCACAAGTGTGAGGACTTGAGTTTGGATTCCCAACATCCATGTAAAAGCTGTGGGGTTGCTCTGTAGGTCCATAACTTGTGTGCTGGTGGTAGTTAGGGTGGAGACAGATGGACTCTGGCCGCTTGCTGGCCAGCCAGTCAGCCTAGTGGAAATGGCAAACTCAAGGTTCAGTAAGAAACTTTGTCAAAAACATGAGGTGGAGAAGAGACTGACTGATATCAGCCTCTGACTTCTAGATGCGCCCACACAGGCGCACACCTCCCACCCCTGTGTACAAAGTAGATGAGTATGTATTCCCATTCAACAAGCACAACAAGTGGAGGTGCTTCGAGGGCTGTAACAAGAGAAACAGATAAGTAATTCACATGTATCTAACTTGTCACTTTTGAGGTTATTCCTTTCTCCTTACCTCTCACCATCTCATGAAATCTTTTAAATTAAATATATAGTTAATCTGTGAATTAGATATAAGTACTATTTTTAAATTACATCTCTGTTCATTCTTTTGTTCTGATATTTGTTCAAATTCAATATTTTGTTCACTGTGCCTGCTGTCTGTCATTTGTCTCTTTGGGATACAGCGGTGACTTGTGGAACTTACAGCATGGATTCCATGCAAGCTGGTATTACTCTACCCTCCAAGTACCCAAGACCTGGAATTAGTAGATATCATATTATTTGCTTGGCATGGCTAAGTATTTGTATACATTCTCTCTTCATTAGCTTAAAAGCCCTTTGAAGTGTAACTGTTCTTAGGATTTTCTGTGGGATTTCATTTCCTCCTCTCTAGTATGTGGATAAGTTATTTGTCAAGATTGCAGGCAGCAAGGTAGGGCTAAGGTTTGAGTGTGAGCTGATATGAGTTTATAGAGGTTAATCAATAGCTGTCTAATTAGACTACAGGCCTTCATAATAGGAGAAAATCCATGGCATAGTACTGTAAGCATAGCCAAGTATATATAGTTGGAGAAGTCATAGACCTTAGAGGAAAACCTAATGCTGCACTTTCCTAAACCAATGTAATTTCTTACTATATTCTAAACACATGTCCTTAAATTCACAGACAAGTGTAGCTCTCCACTCAACAAAGAAGTTTCTTTTTGCAACAGATGGAGACTTTGTAGATTACAAAGTTCTACAACTGATCAAAATGCAGACAGTAAGTGACTGCCTGGTACCTGGTTCCAATTGATACATTTACAATGTAACCTCTACACCTAAGGCTCAGGGAATATCATGAAAGAGGGAGTGGAAAGATTGTAAGAGCCAGAGGAACAGGATACCTGCTGCTAGATAATGTGCATTCTAGACATGATAGGGAAGCTGCACCCTTGAAATAGCCACAGTGTGATTGCCTAACAAGATCTGCATAGTGACAACAACTGACATGCCCGTGTGGATAGGGAAATTTTCAGAGTCCTACCTCTAGATGAAGAGCTACAGGCCATCAGTGGATGCTGAGGGAGGGACAGTCACTTTTCTCCAGGGATAAACTCTAATCCTAATTGGTCAGCTTTGAGCACATGTACACAGGCCCACCACTAAATGGACTCAATGCACTGTGTGCATGTGTGTGTATAAATAACAGTAATGAAGAAGAGAACAAGAAATTGAGAGTGGGAGAGACGAGGACATGGAAGGAACTGAAGAGGGCGGAGTGGGGTGGAAATGATGCAAAGACAGTACTCGTGAAATTCCCAAAAAATTTAAATCTCAAGTTGTGGGGGGAGTAATTGTGAAGGGTTCCCTCAGCTGTCAGCCTTTAACAGTGTGTATGACATTTGTGTAGAAAGGGTTAGAACTGAAAGGAAGTTTAGAGATCACGCAGTAGACCCTCCTCGTTTTGCGGCTGAGGAAGTTAAGGCTCTCAGGTTTTTTTGGTTTTGGTTTTGTTTTTGTTTTTTTTTTTTTTCTGTTTGATTCACACTGTTTCACCCTCTGCTGCTTTGCAACATCTGTCCCTAGAGGTCTGGTTTCTTCCTGCACACTGGGCATCTTCTAGCTTTGTGTATTTGCCAAATGATTTAACGATTTAATGATTTAATGATTATAAATGATTTTTATAAGTCTCAAAATGAGATGAAAAGATTCTGTTATTAAGGAAACTGAGGTTCATACTTTGACTGTTAGGTGTGCATCCGTTTCTTCCGGTGCCTAATTATGACTCATTCAAAGGATTTGGCAAGTTGATGGATACTTATCCCCACCTTTGGAGTAGGAATTTTATTAAATTTGAGTTGATTGACAGGCACACAGATGGAAAACATTCCTCTTTTACTAACATTCTTCATCACAGATGTAGAACCGAGCTGATCATGAAAACTTCAGTCTAGTAGTGAAGACATGCATATTCTAGTAACTGAGCTTTGTACCTTTGAAATCAGCAGAGTTTGATTTTTCTTTAGGAATTGCAGTGCTGAGGAATATGTAATGAGGCAAGCACTTGTATATGCTGCTGGCAGAATGGATTAATATATATTATTTTTAATGTAAAGTGAAGTGTAATTGGCATGTTATAAGTGGCGTTTAAGGTGATAACTTTTTAGACACACAGACACACATGCACAAAGTTAGAAAACCATCACCATAGTCAAGAGAATACTCTTCTCCTCTGAAAGGGTCCTCTATCTTTGCCATTCCCCAGCCACATTGAGAATGATAGTGTCCCCCATAGCCCAGGTTGTAGAGTACTTGAAGTATCTATTTGAAGGTTGGTAGGAAACATATTTTCCTTATATAAGAAATAAAGTCCAAAGTATTGAATTTTGTAAGAAAATTTCCAAGTAATTTTATATAAAGAACCTTTAATGAAAAGTTTGATCTCACTTTCCCCATACAGTTATTAAAACTGAAGTGGCCACATGCAGTTCTTGGACAAAACACTTTAATAAGTTCTTCAAATTCTTGGTACTTACTATTGACAGGAAATTTTATTTATAAATGTATCTAAGGAAGGGCTGGAGAGATGGCTCAGCAGTTAGGAGCCCTGGTTGCTCTTGTAGAGGATCTGGGTTTGATTCTCAGTACCCGTGTGGCAGCGAATAATCTGTAATTCCAGTTCCAGGGGACTTCACCCTCTTCTGATCACAGGCATTGCATGACAGGGGTACACTTACATGCACACCAACAATACACTTATACAAATTTAAAAGACAAAAGTACCCGAGGAAATAGTTTAGGGCATTTTAGACAGCATTCAAAACTGAAAATTACAGTTATAGCCTGACAGCTCTTTTTATACTAGTGGGAAAATGTACTATTGTTATTTTTGTATGTGGTGGTACAGATGAAACTCAAATGCACTTCAATTTTTAAATAGCAAGTATTTTCAACTAGTGAGGATCTAATTTATGGCCATCTGTAAGCAAACAGAAGTATCCACAAGAGAGATTTGAGGCATCTACTGGAGCTGTATCTACAATAAGCTGGTATTTCTCAAACTCTGCATTTTACTGATGTTATCTCACTGCTGGAAGATCCCTTGTCCATGATGGCCAATGGCTCACTCAACAGCAGGCCGCTGTGCAGCTGCTCAAGGGTGAGGCCTCACTCGCCTTCATGTGACGGCACAGGACAGCAGTAAGGCCCCATGCTACTCATTCATATGGACCATCATGTCCCATCCTGTTAGAGCTATCTTCTAGAAAGCTGTGGGTTAAGAGGTTACTGGCCAAGAGGGCTTTAGCTACCCAGATTTTTTACTATGCAGAGGCTGAGAACCTAGATATATTGACATACTTGTGACCCATTTTTTAATAGGCCTGTGCTGAGAAAACAGTACCAGCCTGTATTTTACAGATACTCCCCTGCCCGCTTTTTATTTTATTAATTTTAATGTATATTTTTATTGAATTTTTGTGCATTTCCCATCTTAATCATCTTTATACGTTCTCCCCCATCTGCACCCAGGTATCCGCTCCCCTCTCCAGAGTTTCATGCATTCTGTCATGTATGTTAAGGCCTATTGAGTTAAATTTGTGTTCCCAAATGTCCCTCGGTGCTAGTTCATTCACAGGAGCCTCGTCAGCCTAACTAGCGTCTCTCTTAAAGATCAACTTCTCACCCAGCAGTAATCAGCTGCCAATAGTTTTTTTTACTAAGGTTGGGACCTGCTGCCCATTTCCCCGGTTCTGTGCTGGGTTTTTATTTGATTGAGTTTGCATGGATTTTGTGCATATTGACACCATTGCTATATGAGCCTATGAGCAAGTCCCTAGATGCCTGGAAGACTTTTCCTTTTGATCATGAACCAATCCTGGCTCTTGTGATCTTTTTCCTCTGCCCTCTCTTCAACAATAGTCCCTGAGCTACAGGTGAATAAGGTTTAATATAGGAGTCCTGTCTAGGGACACATTCACATTTTTGCCAGTTGTGGCCTTCTGTGTGCATAGTGCTCTGCTGCATGAGGGAGCTTTGCTGGTGAGAGTTGAGAAATGCATTGGTATTCTCTCTACCCCCTGTTCTCCTATATTCCATGAGCCTTAAGTGTAGAGGTTCCATTGTGGATGTGTCACTTAGTCCTTATTCTCTGTATGTGAAATCTGTAATAATATTCATCTGTTACAAAAAGAAGCTTCTTTGATGAGTGGTAAATGGTATAATTATCTGTAATAATATGTAGCATACAGTAAGAAATTTCATTTGTCTAGGGATATGATGTAGATAGGTTTTCTCTAGGATCTGTGACCTCTTCAGCCATGTGTATTTGCAGTGTTTATGGGGCCACACGTGAGTTCCTTTCCATTGAGAGGACTTTAAGTTCAATTACTTAGCAGTTGATTATCCCCAAATGAAGTACCCACTACTACACCACTATATAGCTTGTTGTACAGGTCATTGTTGTGGGTATTAGACTTTAAAACTGGAGTTGGATGAGTGATTGATTTTCTTCCTTAGCAGCTTGCATAGTATCCTCCAGAACTATGAGAGTTGGTCTTCAGGGAGGAGGCTTCCAGGTCAGTTCCAGCTTCATTGCTCCAAGTACTGTGTCGAAAGTATGTCCTGTCTTCAGCAATAGGGTCTTACCTTCAATTTCTGGTACATAATCAAGGATTGTGACAATAGCCTGTGTTATTTTGGGAGTCTGTTGGACCTCCCTAATTTGAAGGGAGGTTTCTCCTGTCTGGCACTGTGATTCTTGTTCTATTGTCTTCAGGTATACACAGGCATTCATGTTCAGATATTGTGTGTATTTTTTCAGTTAATACATTTCCGTCTGGTTTTTCACAGCACCTAAGCTTTATTTATCTCTCCTCTCAGTCCCTAGCTAACCTTCCTCCCTCCTGATGAAAGTACCCCCATCTTTCCCTTGTTAATACCTGCCTCCTGTTATCCCCCATCTCTTGAGCTCCTTCTTCCCCTTTACCCCAATGGTTTCTTTTATATCCTTTTCCATCTCCCTTCCTGGAACTAAATGAAAATGAAAATACAGCACAACAAAACCTCTGGGACACCTTAAAAGCAGCCTTAAGAGAAAAGTTTATAGTTCTAAGTGCCTATATTAAAAAATCAGAAAGAATACATACAAATAACAGTGCAACTCAAGACTCTGGAAAAGCAAGAACAAACAAACCAATCCCAAACCTAACAGAAATAGGTTAGAGGAAATAATAAAGAATAAGTAATAAAAATCACAGCAGAAGTTAATGAAATAGAAATAAAGAAAACATTACAAAGAATCAATGAGTCTAGTAGCTGGATCTTCGAAAAGTTACACAAGATAGGCATACCTTTAGCCTAGTTAACCAAAAGAAAGAAAAAGCAAATCCAAATTAACAAAATCAAAGATGAAAGGGGAAGCATCACAACAGGTGCACGTGTGTGCGCGCGCACACACAAATCCAAGACATAAGGGAGTACTTTAAAAACCTATACTTTATTAAATTTGAAAATCTAAAAGAAATGGATGAGTTTCTAAATTCATGGAAACCATTGAAAAACCAAGAAGAGATCAACAGCTTAAACAGACCCATAACACATAAAGAAACTGAAATAGCAATTCAGAAACTCCCCAAAAGCCCAGACCCAGATGGATTCACAGCAGAATTCTATCAAATGTTCAAAGATCTACAACATATACTTCTTAAACTAAAAAAGATAGAAACAGAGGGTAAACTCCCAAACTCCTTCTATGAAGCAGTATCATTCTAATGCCAAAACCAGGTAAAGACAACAGAGAAAGAGAACTAGAGTCGTATTCTTAATGAGCATAGATGCAACACTTCTCAACCAAATACTCGCAAACTGCATACAGTCTCACATCAAAAGATCATTCACTATGATCAAGTCAGCTTTATTCTAGAGATGCGGGAATGATTCGATACATGTAAGTCAATAAATGTAATAAATCCTATAAGTGGACTTGCAGACAAAAATCCCAGGGTCATCTCAATAGATACAGAAAAAGCCTTTGACAAAATCCAACATGCATTCATGTTAAAAGTCCTAGAGGGAATTGAACTAGAGGGAACATACCTCAATGTAATTAAAGCTATATACTACAGGCCTACTGTCCAACATCATTGTAAACAGAGAAAAACTGGAAGCATTCCCATCAAAATCAGGAATCAGACAAGGCTGTCTACTATTTCCACTTCTTTTCAATATAGTCCTTGAAACTCTTGCTAGAGCAATAACACAAAAGAAGGAAATTAAAGGAGTACTAATTGAAAAAAATTGAAGTCAAATTATTCCTATTTGCAGATAATATAAATAATAAAACCCAAAAGTTCCACCAGAAAACTGCTAGAAATGATCGACACTTTCAGCAAGGTGGCAGGTTATAAAATCAACTTACAAAAACTGGTAGCTTTTCAAATATACCAATAAAAAGCAATCAGAGAAAGTGTTCATGAAAACCCTCCTATTCACAGTAGCCTCAAAAAAAAAAAAAAGAAAGAAAGAAAGAAAAAGAAATCCATGATTAAACCTAACCAAAGACTTTGCAGATCTTTACAATGAAAACCTTAAATCTTTGAAGGAGACTGAAGAAGACCCCAGGAGATTGAAAGATCTCCCATGCTCATGGATTGGTAGAATTTAGTATTGCTAAAATGACTGTTCTACCAAAAGCCTTCTATAGATTCAATGCAATGTCAATCAAAATATCCATGACATTCTTCACAGAACTAGGAAAAAATTTCTAAAATTCATATGGAATCAGAAAAGACCCTGGATAATCAAAACAACCTTTAGCAAAAACAGCAATGCTGGATAGATCACCATACAAGATCTCAAACTATATTACAGAGTTACAGTCATAAAAACACCATGGTACTGGCACAAAAACAGACACTTAGATCAATGGAAAAATAATAGAAACCCAAACAATAGTACATGCAATTTCAGTCACTGATATTTGACAAAGATGCCAACAGCACACACTGAAGGAAAGACAGCATCTTCAATAAATCTGTTGACAAAACTGGATCTCCACCTGCAGAGGAATGAAACTAGACCCTTATCCTTCACCCTGCACAAAAGTCAACTCCAAATGGATCAAAGATTTCAATGTGAAACCTGAAACTCTGAAACTGTTAGAAGAAAACAGGCAGACATGGGTGTAGGAAAGGACTTTCTAAATTGGACATCCGTTTCCTTTCTATCTTTGAAATTAGGTAGTTCAGGTTGGAGAAATGGCTCATCAGTGAAGAGGGCACATTGCACTTTTAGAGGACCAAGTTTAACTCCCAGCACCCACATCAGGCAGCTCACAACTGCCAGCTCCAGCGCTAATGGACTTAACCCTCTCCTCTTGCCCCCGTGGGCCCTGAACTCACACACACACAGACTACACGCATACAAATAAGCATTAAAAATTAAAATTAGGTCAAATAAGTAGGAATCATGCAGCACTTGTTTCTGCCAACAGTGACAGAGCATTTGCTTTGTTCACAGTAGCCATAGTAGAGGCCTCAGGGCATAACATGGCAGGAAATAGGGTCCTTTTGCTGGTTAGGATTGTGGCTATGTCATTATGACTTGGGCACTAGTGACTGGGCAGTGTCCTCATATTTTCCAGTCCCTGGGCTGTAACCGGGAGACAGCAGCCCTTTCTGACAGCGTGTTCTGTGGTGGTCAGTCATTCCCGGGAGGTAGACTAGAATGTTCTTGAGTTGATTTGACATGAATCTCACCCTACATCGGTTCTCTGGGAAGCAGTGAAGTTTCCCGGGCAGGGAGGAGAGAAATCACCTGCCTGCCTTTGTTTTCTGTTTGTCTTTTTGCACTCAGGTTTCATTCTTTTCCTGTAGTTACACTGGAACCCATGGTCTTGAAAGGGAAAAGAGGATAGCATCAAACTTTACCCAAGACATGACCTTAGGAAACCCATTCCTTGTTTTGTTAAGAGATATAGAAAGAAGAAGAGAGGGACTTGATGGAATACATGTTTTCCATCTTATCATAATTAAGCCAAATTTGGACAATGCATCAGAGTGCAGGGCACACAACTTCAATCCCAGTACAAAGAGAGAGACAGTGCAGAATCATATTTGGAAATCATATTTCTAGTGTTGGATGTTGGTTAAACTTATCAGAAAATACTTGTATCTTTAACAATGATTTTTTTTAAGCTTTATTGTTAGTGTAGGCACATGTGGAGGTCAGAGGAAAACTTCAAATCTGTTCTCTCCTGCCACCTTTACATGGATTATGGGGCTTGAATTCAGGTCAAGTTTGTACAAGAAATACTTTTCTTTACTTTTTTTTTTTTTTTTTTTGGTCTTTTTGAGACAGTGTTTCCTTGTAGCCCCAGCTGACCTGGAACTCACTGTGTAGACCAGGTTAGCCTTGAAGCCTTGAATTCACGGAGATCCACCTCCAGAGTGCTGGAACTAAAGGCATGTACCACCATGCCTAGGTACAAGCATCCTTTTACTCCTGTGCCATCTCGCCAGCCCTACTCCTGTATCTTATTGAATGCTAGGCTTAAAGAATACCTAATTTTGAATAAAATTAAAGATAAATGAAGGCAAATGGCAATGACCTTGAGCAGCTTGAAATTCAACATGTAAGGTTCCATTTGCCGGACCTACTGCAGTTACAGGCATGGGTCCCACATGGGCATGGGTCCACGGGCTCTGACCCACATATGCCTCTGATGTGCCTGCACTTCATCCAGCTGCTGCTGGGCAGAGCTCTTCACGGGCCAAAGAAAAGGATTCATCTCCCTCTCTTTTCCTAGACACTTTACATGCACTGGAGCCATTGTTTAAAGCATCCCACCAGGCCAGGGTAGTTAAGGCAGAGCAGGTTGTACACAATATTTCTGAAGTGAATGAAACCTGAGTCAACAGGCAGCTTGAAAGAAAAAGAAGCAACTAAGAAAGTTTTGGTCATGTGTTCTGGAGAGTGTGGTCGCAGAATTCTGTATACATTTACTTGCTCGTGTTTAAAAAGAATGTTCTCTATGCGACTTACTTCTAAGCCACAGGATTGTGTTGTTCTGCTGCTTCTAGCCACACAAACCAAGCAAGATCTTTCTCACATCGACATTTAACAATGATGGCAAGAGCAATGTGTTTCAATATTTTTAGGTTGTGGCAAAACACACTTAACAAAACTTGCCAATTGTAACCGTTTTTAAGTGGACAGTTCAGCAGTAGTAAGTTCATTTACACCGTCCCATGCAACAGTCTCCACTATTAATATTACGAATGTTTTAAACTTACAAAACTTACATATTAAACACTAACCACATATTTCTGTATCCCCAAAGCCTAGCAACTACCATTTACTTTTTCTTATCTCTGTGGAATTCTTCATAGACAGTTTCTCTGCAAAAAATACATAATTACCAATACCATTGCAACCGCTGAAGTTAATATTAAACACAAAAATTTCTGAAATGGGTTTTATTTTCTAAACTGAGAAGGCAGTTCTTATTTGGATCATAGCATGGTCCCTTGACCTAACCTAGTGATCCTCAACATTATATGCATCAGAATTACCCAGAAAGAAGCTTGTAACACAGACACAGATTACTGGGCCTCATCTCCAAGGCATCTGATAGTAGGTTTAAGACAGGGACTGAAACATTGCATTCCTATGTAACTTACAAATGCTACTACTGCTACTGTGCTTGAGAGCACTCTCAAAGGCACATACCTAGTGCAAGAATTGGGAAGCTACATCCTCGCACCTAGTCATCCAACTACTTTTTTCCACATCTCCCTCCACTCCTCTCCAGTTCCTCCCCTTTCTCTCCCTGGCCCAGCTTCATGTGTTGTTGTTGTTTTAACTTACTGAGTCTACTTAGTGCTGCCTGTATGTGCATGCATGTGGGACCATGTACTAGAGCATAGGTAGATTCCCATGGACCAGATCACTGAAAGAAAACTGACCCTCCCCCTTCCAGAAGCCATCAGTTGCCAACAGATCCTCATCTGGGGTTGGGATCTCACAAGCTTCCCCTACTCAAGGCCTCTCCTTCGTCCACTCTTTGGGTGACTTGATCTTGTGCATACAGTTACAGCCACTGTGAATTCATGTGTGTAATGACCCCATCATGTTTTGTTGCAGATGTCCACTGCCTCTGACTCTTTAAATGTTACCACCTCCTGTACTACAATGATTGCTGAGCCTCAGTGGGAGAGGATGTGATATACTTGTCCCATTAAGTGGTGAGTACTCCACGGTTTCTTATTCTATGCAGGTTGATCAGTTGTGGGTATCTGTATTAATGACTATTTATTACAAAAGATACTTCTCTGATGAGGGTTGAGTGATCCACTAATCCATGGTCTCCAGAGAACTTAGGGGCAGTTTATTATTATATTTGTTTTACAGAGTAATAGTACTAGTTTCTGCCCTAAGGCCTATGACCTAGCCAGCCACAAGTTTTTGGCCCAGTTAATGGTTCCAGACTTGAGTTTTTGTCTTATGCAGCAGGCTTTAAATTCAATCAGAAAATGAGTGGTTATTCCCATGATATTTATGCCACTATTGCACAAGAAGGCATGTCTCTCCAGGTCAGTCATTATTGTAGCTCACAGCTGGGTAAGACCGTTGATGACTTTTCTCCCCTGTTGATGACTTTACTACTCTGGTAGCATGGCTAGAACCTCCCAGAATAATGAAAGCTAGCCAGTAGAGATAAAGCCTTCCAGTGGGTACCAACTTGATTTTTCCATGTCCTATGATTCAAGTATGTGGTGTTTTCAGCAATAGGATCATAAGATCAAGTTCTGAAGGGTAACCAAGAGCAACAACAATAGACTGTGCTGTTTGAAGGAGTCTATGGGACCCTACTGACCAACAACTTGAAAAGAAATAACCCATTCCTACTGCTGGGCTTCTAATTTGATAGCCTATGGTATCTGGGAGAAGCATTGTCATTATATGGTAACTCTACTAAAACATATATTAGCATTGTGTACATTATTATTTTAGGACAGTTCTGCATTAGTAGGTCTCCACATGGCGTTTTCAAAGGCCTTTAGTGTTAATATCCTTGCTTCTACTCCCTCCTCTAACCCTAACCCTCCCAGCCTCTTTCCCATTTAACCCTTTGTGTTCCAGTATTCCCCGTTCTCCTTCATATAACTTGTGTTCTGTCCCCTTTCTTTTGAAACACCCCACATTGATCCTGATTGGTTTCCTGACTTCTCTGAGTGCTCCAATTTAAAAACACATATTTAAAGATTCAAAACTAGCATCGACATATGAGAGAGAACATGTGGTTCTTTTCTTTCTGGGTCTGGGTTACCTCATTCAATAATTATTTCCATTTTCATCTATTTATCTGCAATTTCATATTTCTTTAAAACTGGATACTATTCTGAGATATATATATATATATATATATATATATATATATATATATATATCACATTATTCACTCATCACCTGATGGACATCTAACCTCTTTCCATTTCTTGACTATTGTGAGTAAAACAACAATGAATGTAGATGAGCAAGTATTTCTGTAGTAGGATATAGAGTCCTTTGGGCATATATCCAAGGGTTGCGTGGCTGGATCATGTGGGGGATCTATTTCTAGCTTTCTGAGGAGCCTCCATATTTCTTTCCATAGTGGCTACACCAGTTTGCACTCCTACCAATAGTGAATAATGGTTCCCATTTCCCCACATCCAAACCAGCATTTGCTATCTTTGTAAAGAAAACTCTAAACCATTCTGACTGGGGTAGATGAAGTACCAAAGTAGTTTTAATTTTGGATAAGTTTCCTAATGTCTATGTATGTTGAACATTCAAAAAAAATCTCTCTCTCAGCCATTTGCATTTCTTCTTTTGAGAGCTCTCTGCTTAGTACTATGCCCAATTTTAATTAAGTTATTTGTTTTCTTGTATTTAGTGTTTTTGTAATTTTTATATATTCTAGACACTAACCCTCCATCAGATGTATGACTGGCATTTTTTTTTTCCAAGTATGTAGGCTTCTTCTTCACTCAAATAATGGTGTTCTTTGCTATACAGAAGCTTTTTGGTTTAATAAGGTTCCCATTTGTCAATTGGTTTTAATGCCTGTGCTACCAGGGTTCTATTCAGAAAGTCCTTTTCTATGCCTATAATTTGAAGTGTATTTCCCGTTTTCTCTTTCAAAAGATTCAAGGTATCAGGTCCTATCTGAAATCCTTGATAAATTTGGAGTTGGGTTTTGTGCAGAGTGAAAGACAAAGCTCTAGTTTTATTTGTCCATTTTTGGCTATACAGTTTGACCAGTACCATTTGTTAAAGATGCTGTTTTTTTCTCCAATGTGTATGTTTAGCCTCGTCAAAAATCAGGCTGCTGTAGGAGTATGGGTTTATATCTGGATCCTCAATTCTATTCATTGATCAATGTGATTGTTTTTATAGACATAAAGCTCTGTAGTATAACTTGAAGTCAGGATGGCAATATCTCCAGCAGTCTTTTTATTGTTCATGGTTGTTTTGGATATCCTGTGTCTTTTGTGTTTTCATATGAATTTCGAGATTATTTCTCAGTTTCTGTGAAGAATTGCATTGGGATTTTGGTGGAGATTATAGTTTGTTAATTTTGTATTCTGCTATTTTGCTGAATGTCTTTACCAGCTGTAGGAGTTTTCTGGTAAAATATTTAGGGCATTTTTAGTGTATAGAATCATATCACCTGCAAATACTACGACTTCTTTCCTTCCTAGTTCTATACCTTCATCTCCTCTTATTGTCCGAAAACTTCAAGCACCGTATTGAACGGGAGTGGAAACAGTGAACGTCCTTGGTTGTTCCTGACTTTAGTGGAAAGACTTCAAGGGTTTCAGCATTTGGCATGATATTGGCTGTAGGTTTGTAGTATATTACTAGCATAATAGTTGAGATATATCCTCTGTATTCCTAGATTCTCCAGGACTTTTATCATGAAGGAATGATGGCTTTTGTCAAAGATCTTTTCTTCAACTGATGAGATGATCCTGTGGTTTCTGTCCTTGAGTCTATTTACATGGTAAATTAAATTTATTGATTTATATATGTTGAACCATATCCTGCATCTCTGGGATGAAGCTAATTTGATCGTGGTGGATGATCTTTTTGAAGTATCCTTGAATTCTGTTTGCAGATATTTTCTTGAGAATTTTTATATGTACATTCATCAGTGAGGAGGAGGGTTGGCTTGTAGTTCCTTTTTGTTGGCTCTCTATCTGGTTTTGGTATCAGGGTAATGCTGGCTTTATAAAAAATAAATTGGAAGTGTTCCTTCCTGTTCTATTTTTGGGAATACTTTCAGGAGTATTGCTGTTCTTTGTAGAAGGTCTAGTAGAATTTTGTGCTGAACCTATCTGGCCCTGGGCTTATTTTAGTTGAGAAATTTTAAATTCCTACTCCTATCTCATTGGTTTTTATGTGTCTTTAAATTATTTAGTTCATCTTGATTCAACTTTGGTGGGTCATATGTATCTAGAAAATTTTTCCAGTTTACTGGAATATAGGTTTTTATAGTAAGTCCTTATGATTCTCTGATTCTTTCTTCAGTTTTCATTTCTCCATATATTTTCTTCATTGTAATCTCTCCCTTTTCATTTCTATGTTTATTAATTTTGGGTCTTCTCTCTCATTTGGTTAATTTGGCTAAAGGTTTGGTAATCTTGTTAATCTTTCCAAAGAACAAGCTCTTCATTTCAATGGTTTTTTTGAATTGCTTTTTTTTCTTTTTCTATATTTCATTAATTTCAGCCCTGATTTTGATGATTTCTTCTTGTCTACTGTTTTGAGTGTTGTTTGTTGCTGGTTTTCCAAGGACTTCAGGTATATCATTAAGTTTATTATTTTGGAGTTGCTCAGTTTTTTAGGTAAACACTTAGTGCTTCAAGAGAGAAAGGTCTAATTACACAAAAACAGATCCATCAGAATTATTCAACAGAAACTTTTAAAGCTGGAAGAGCCTGGAAAAAATGTATTAAAAGTTCTGAAAGACCACAAATGTTAACCCAAGCTATTATACCCAGTAAAATTATTAAAAATGAAGGAGTGATTTAAAAAAAAAACCCTTCTATAATATGGTGCTATAGAGATGGCTCAGTGGTTAAGAGCACTGCCTCCTCTTGGAAAGGACCCAGGTTCAATTCCCAGCACCCACATGGCACCTAACAACCATCTTAACTCCAATTCCAAGGGAATCCAATGGGCTCTTCTGATCTCCACGGGCATTGCATGGCAAATGCATGGGTGCGTTTACACACATACAGGCAATACTCTCAAACACATAAAATACAAATCAATAAATAAAATACTGAAAAGATATTCTGTTGCATATATACATATATATGTATACACACATATGCACATAGCATATTTTGGCTACACATTCGTCACTTTGCACTTCGGTTGCTTTTGCATTTTGTTTCAGTGTGTTTATTCTTTCTCCCCCAGAAATCTGATCACTTGAATATCAAGCATTTCAGTGATTTGTTTCTCATCTCTAGAGTGTTTTCCTGTTCTGAAGATTATCTATCATCTCTCATCTCCTTTCCTAAGGAACTTCATTATTTACTTCTTAATGAAGTAGATGTCACTATAGAATAATGTATGTAACCCAGTCCTTTCACCCTGAACTCACTTTTTGTAAATTTCACAGTCATGTAGGGAGGGCAAAGGAGAGGAGCTGAGTGAGTAAGTGAACTAAAAGTAAGGAGCATTTATTAAGTGTCTATGATGTGCCAGGTGCTCTACTAGCCTTTCATAATGAAATGTCCTTCATTCTTTAGCATACTTATTTGGTAGTTTATGATTAATGTGAATACTCATTCCACTGAGGAGGAACATTTGTAAGGGCTTTAAGTGATTTTTCCTAGAAGGGAATGTTTAGGGGGTAAAAAAAGCGAAGGCAAGTTCTTCTGTCCCCAAAGCTCCTACCAGTACTTCTCAAGCTTTCCTGGTATATAATCACCACTTGCATCCTAGTCAAGAATACGGATTCCTGGTGCCTATTTCATAGGCACTGGACCAAAATCTACAGCTGACAGACCTGGAAGGTGACTGCTCAACATCATAGAATTGGTAACATGTTTTCATATAACTTGTAACTTGCTTCTAAAGTGATGAGATTGGGTTGTCGGTTCACAGACAATACTGAAGGCAGAGCCCACAGCAGTGGTTCAGAAATGTTCTGAGTATTCATTATTGGAATGACAGAACAGGCTTCAAAGTGACCTCTCTGAAGGATAATAAGTCACTGAGGTGAGCAGGCCACCTGCTATGTGGGTTCAACACATAGTGGGATAAAGGCAGATCATTTTACAGTGAAGTGAGTCTGCTCACTTTGTCCTGGGAAAAATCTTTTAACATCTCAGCACCTTAAGTTTCTTTAGCTGTAAAATGGGCATATGAATTCCCAATTGAAAGGGCTAGTATGCATATTAAAAATAATATATATGTACATATGCCTACTTTAACCTGTAGTGGATGCTTAAAAACGGATAGTGCTTATAATAATAAAGCAAATTCCTACAGTAAGTTGTGTGAACCACAACTCTCAGCAGTGATCATTGTGTGATAAACTAATTGGTTAATTTCCAGTTGAAGTAAGGTTGGATGGAGCTTGACAAACGTGTGCCAAGATGCTTCTACAGAAGCTTCCACAGCAACTTACTCCTGGGATAGGCATACGGGGGACTGCACTATTTTAAAAGGAATTTAAAATAGAATGATAAGAAATGAATGACAATGTCCCCTAGGTGGTGCTGACTCATCATGAAAGGACAATTGGGACACTTGGTATTTTCAGGGGTGACTTCCGTCTGGTTAGAATTTCAAATTGAGAGCAAGACAGCTCCCTGGGATGTCTGGGAAAAAATGACCAGGCAGAAAGAGTCTTTTTAGTAGGACTGAGTGCACAATACTCTGGTCTGTGAGGCCTCATAGGGTCTTGGGTTTGCTTCTGTTGGAAACAGGAAGCGGGGGTCAGGCCAGCTTTTATTCATTCGCTAAGAGCTGTTGGAGCCGTGACTGATTTTGACAGATCAAAAACCATTTATAGTCACACTGAAGGGAGAGTTTAGCCTGGGATGTCAGTATTGCTCCCATCAGTGAATGGGGCTAGAAGAATGTGAGGACCCTTGGAATACACACAAATGGCTGCTAATGAATTTTAGCAAAATGACCCATTATTATTTGGTATGTAACATGAACTTCTCAGCTCTACCCATCATTACCACACGCCATTGCTGGGCAACCTATTTTTCCTTCTGCATCAGAAGCAATAGCATCTGGGAAGTGAGTCTGATGAATTCTTTCTGGCAACTAACATCTTTCTGACTGCCAGATCTTGGGGGAGGAAACTGAGATGCTCTGGAGTTGATGCAGGGCCAGAAATACCTGTCCTTGAGGTCTCATATGGCTAGCCAAGCGCAGAACTTTGGGAACTACTTCCTGAGTTCATTTCCATTTTCGCAAAATGTGAGTTTGGTTTCCAAGGGAAAGTATTCACATGTATTAAAATGTCTCCATTGCTGAAGTTGCTTTGTGTCCTTCACTAAAGCCTTCTGTCATCAATCCCCATCTTCCAAAACATTTTCAAACATTGTGTCTTTGGGAAGTAACCATAGCAACTAAGCTTCTTCAGAAAGGACCGAACCTAGGCATTAAAGGCGGCAGTAACCCTATGGTATTTTTCACTGGGAACGTACGGGGCACTAATGAATCTAAGAATTCTATATGCTGAGTACTGCTGTCTCAGTAGGAGGCACTGTAACTTTGATTCTCACAATAACCCCATGAGGTAGTAGTCATCCCTTCTGCAGTAGTTGAGGGAAGTGTGGCACAGAGATATGGATGACTGGTCCGTGTTTGTACAGATATTTAGATCTGCTGAGACCAAAGTTCTTTCTACAGAAAACTATAAAGGAGTCTTCCAATGACCCATTTGCAGGTAGCAAAACTGAGTCACATGGGAAATGTTCAAGACAACAGCTGCGGATCCCCAGTCCAGTCTTACGAGCCCCTTTCTGACCTGTGTAGTTTAGAGCTCTCAAGATTAGCTTATCTATCACAGCAGGTCTTCTGATTACTGTTTCTGCTTAGAGATGAGAACATTAAGAAACTAAGACGTTCAATGACATTTCCCAAGGTCACTGAGTATAAGTTTGACAAATTAGACACCAAACCCATCTCTAATTCCCTGCTGGCTTCTTAGAGCTGATACTTCTAGAAATATGCTATCATCTATCTATCTATCTGTCTACGTATCTATCTATCTATCTATCTATCTATCTATCTATCTATCATCTATCAATTTATCTTCTATCTATATATCATCATCTACCCATCCATCAGTCTATCTAATCTATTTATAATCTATTTATCTACCTATCTTTTTGTCTATTATCTTTCTATCCATCCAGCAAACTATGCCTTCATTTCATAAGAATTTATGTTTGCAAAATGTATTACATGTAGTTGACAAGATTTGCAGAATCAAATTTAATTCATTAGAGAAGACTCATACCATCTAGATAATGAGCTCATCTTTGGCTTGAGTATTGTAGAAAGGCTGTTTATGAGCATGAAGTTTGATATGTGAGAAGTATATATTCTAATAAAGCTAAGATACCCATGCTTACATATGGATATGAAATAGTAAGTTTATCTCTCTATATTTTCTAAGATGGGAAGACAGAAAAGTGTTAAGCTTAAGATTTTAATCAACTGGGAATACTTTCAAGAGAAAAATTAGCTATATCTTTAATAGAGCCAGCTACCATGCCAGGAACTCAGTGAGAGAGGAAGGCTGGGACATGACCCACCCGTGGGCAGCCTATCTGGTAGATTAGACTTGTTCAGACAATGAAGCAGAATCTTAACTCTCACTGACAATCAAAAGCCTGCATGCACAATTTCTTTCAAGAACTGTAGATCCCTGAACATCAGTGGTTTGGGAGAGGGTAACTGAAGAGAGAAGCCTGGCTGTTGCCTGGAATAGCCCAGAAGTCTGCATGTAGTTGCTTCTGCTGGCAGAGCAAAAACAGATACTCTGAGAGGTTTCAGGAGTCCAAGTTTTGCTGGGAGAGAGGATGGCACACATAGATACATAATATTTCCTCTAGATTAAATGGCTACCGAGGTATCCAGTAAGTCTGAATGATGCTGAAAGGCCCTGCCCTGGAGGGTTTCTTGTCAGAGTTTGCAAAAGGAAGCCATATGGAGTCTTCCTAGTCAGCCTGAGAGTGCATCTTAGGATTCAGTTGGGACTATGGGTAGAGTGAGAGCTGCAATCATGGGACAAACTTGGTTAGCGGGGGACTCATCTCATCAAAAACAATTCATAAGTGCAAGAATGAACCGTAGCCAGCATTTGGGCATCTTACAAAGGACAGTCTCAGAGGATAGAAAATCACTGGCTAATAGACTTTTCCCTTGTTTCATTCCATTCTGGTCCTAGAAGTGCCAGAGAATGGTACAGGAGGAGAGGAAAGATAAACAAGCTGCTAAAGGAGACCAACATCTTCCCCTCCCCCAAACTAGAGGAGGGAGGAAAACCTAAAACTGGGTGAAAGGTGACAGTTTTGAAAATAGATCAGCAGATGGGCTTTTAGGATACCTTTCTTCTAACTCCTGAGTGTGACTAAAGTGTTTTGGCTTATGTGAAAGACATCTTTGCTGGGTGGGGAAGGAGAGCAAGCAGAGCCAGCTTGAGAGAGGACAAAAGAAATCCCACTTATTTCCAGCCTAACTGCTGAGCCAGCCATTAGATGAGCTGCTTTCCTAGTGAGAGCTTTCCCAATGCATGACATATTTCCACAGGAACCCCTGGACTTCCTCTCCTTGTGAGTCACCCTAGCAGCAAAGCTCACGCTACAGTCTACATCCCACAAGATTTTCTTTTTAACGCCTGGTAAATAAAGTATCCCCTGACCCTTTCTGCTGGCTTTTACGTTTTCACTTTGCATTATTGCCAAGGAGAAAAACCACTTTTTCCACAAATGCAGACAAGAGCTGTAAACTCCCCCTGGGTTACTTTGTTGGACCTTCAGGATGAGATTGGAATCTAAAGGGAATAGATAGTACAATTAGAAAGAAATTGTATCAGGCAATAAAACATCTTCTAATACTGTTCGTAATAGCGTATAACATTACACGATGTGGGGCCCCAGCAAGATGTATTCATCTGCAATTATTCATGCTCACCAGGGAAAGAATTTTCCCCTTGTTTATTGTTTTAATCATGATTAGCCAGCAATATAACGATAGGGCTACGATGATAGTAAAATGAAGAATGAGAACAAGTTTGAGGAGCAAGTTGCAGACACAACACTAACCTTTGAGCCTGAAAGTTTACTGGTAAAATATGGAGACAGTTGTCTACCCTTTAGTTTGTGTGTGAATGTGTGTGCGTGTATGTATGTGTGGTGTGGTGTGGTGTGTATGTCTTGAGGAAAGGACATGAATTATGGGATGGCCTATCCTGAAGAAGGGCAGGGTAGGATGACTCAGGTATCTTTTTCTTTCCAGAGTCTGCCTTGTGTTCAAGGTCAGGAGTACATAGAGCTCACCTAGACCTTTCCTTCCATTGATACTTCACAATTCCAGAGCCACAGTGATCTCTCTAGCCTGTATTAGAGAGGCAGTATTACTCTCTCAAAAATCCCAGAGAATTCTGCTTTCCCCAGGACTGACCCTGAGTCTTCAACACCCCGGTTTCCCATCTTCTCAGCTCTGGAGCAGGTTTGGTTTCATGACTTATGACTTACTTCTACCAGGTTTTGGGGCCCAATTCAGAAAACAGAAAATGTATTCCCTCCTGTTAAGGAAATAAAAAATTTAAATATCCTCAGCTGTGGCAAATATCCACTTAAAAAAAAAATCTGGCTTCATTTTAAACAAATGATTCAAAGTGCCTCAGAGCTCATGCTGGTGAATGAAGTTGCTGATACTGAGCTCTATTCTTGGTGAGTGTAGTGGCTTTCTTTTGCTCCAACAAAATACCTGACGTAAGAAGTACAACAGAAGAAAGCGGTTGCTTTTCTTCTCATGGTTTCAGACCACAGATTTTGTGGGGCTCTTGTTGGTACAGAATATCATGGCAGAAACATAGAGAGGAAACCGACTTGCCTCATGGTGGCCGGGACACAGAGAAATGGAAATGGAACAGGATGTTGGTCTCAGTCTTCCCTTAAGGACACACAGCTTCTTTCCATGAGGGCTTCCCTCTTC
This sequence comes from Eospalax fontanierii, assembly GCA_035773235.1. Taxonomy (NCBI): domain Eukaryota; kingdom Metazoa; phylum Chordata; class Mammalia; order Rodentia; family Spalacidae; genus Eospalax; species Eospalax fontanierii. The sequence continues at coordinate 30,740,169 of CM069530.1, read as the reverse complement.
AAGGTTACACTACCTCTTCACCGTACCACAGGCTGGCAACAAGCCTTTAAACACACAGACCTTTGGGGGATACTTGCAATTCATAGTACTAGTTATAGTTTTCTCTTAAGACTCATAAACTATAAAGGTAGTTTCAAAAGAAGAAGGCACAGGATATTTTGAACAATGAGAATGTGTGTTTGCTGCATGTTGGAGGCAGAACATTTGAAACATGTACACACCATGACAAACAAATAACACCCCCCAAAAAACTCAGCCACTGTTTTTAAAGCATTTTTCTTCACAATTTAGTTAGCAAAATGATCCAGCTTTAAAGTACTATCCTGCCCATTTAATAGGTGATAAAACTAAGATTTAGACTTGACCAAGCCACATGTCTTGGAGAAAGTTGTTTATATTTTTAGACATGATCTCCTAACTATATATCACATAGTATATAGCTTTGTAATAAACCAAAGCAAGTCGTTTTCAAACAAAGGTCTTGATTTCCTTTTATTTTTATACTAGGATGTGAAGGTACCAGTACATTGTAAAGTGGGAAGCTGATTTCATTTTGAAATCAATTTCATCCTGAATGAGAGAGGTCATTTTCCTCTTTTTTTGTGTATATTGATGTGGAGGGAGACATGAGAGAGAGGAAAAGGAACCCTTGACTGTGGACAAGGAGACCTGGGTCATAGGCCCTAAATAATCTGGGCCTTGGTTTCTTCTGCTGTATAAAAATGAAGTTGGAACAGACCTTTTCTAAGATGGGAAGTGCTCCCATCTTTACAAATTCTTAGCATAAGCCGTGACTTCCAATCCTATTTCCCCAAATCAGGCTTTCGGCTCATGGAAGAATAGGCTGTCATGCTGGGACTAAGAGTATGCAGTGCTTCGTAAATCAGATTCAACATTAAACTGCACTGCAAACAAAAAGTTTCACACAGTGAGAATGTTGCTATGTAGAGTTTAATGAGCTCCATATGCCTGACCTCTGGAAAGAGATGATTTGGGGAACTGTAGCTGGGAAGGGTCTGAGGCCATCAGCATCTGGTGTGAATTACTTGGAGCAAAGGGAATCGACTGAAATTTTGTATCCCTGCCAAGCTTGGAAGGTAGACACACTCTGCAATCTGTGTGCTCACCTTCTGAGAGCATGCTGCCGGCTTTCCAATGTCTCCCGCACTCATCAGGAAGTTGTGGAAGACAGCAGAGTCTGACTTCCTTCCTGAAGCTCCCTGGAGCATCTCTTGTTCATGAGAACTCTGAGTTTCAGATCTGTGCAGGTGAGAGCAGGCTGTCCCAGGAGACACACTAGTGACGTGACTCACTATTTATATCTGTTTTGGAAGACTCTTCTAGTCCTGCAGGGTCCTCCCTCAAACCCAGATCTGATTATGTCATTCTTTCCTCTTCTTTAAAAAAAATACCAGGACTCCTTATTGCTGGGTAAGGAACGTCTCACCACCTTGAATCCACCTTTTAAAAAATATTTTATTAATTTTTTGAGACTTTCATACATGAATATTGTATTTGCATTATTTCTACCTTCCGAAAGTCCCCCTCCAAATCCTCTCCTATCTCCCCTCACAATTTCTTGTCCTCATTTTTATTATTGTTACATATAGATACATACATACATTTATAAGTATACATATATTTATAATGCACTGAGTCCATTTAGTAGTGCTCATGTGTACCTTTGATTAGGGCCACTCGGTTGGGATTAAAGAACCTCTTGGGGAACTAGTCCCTGCAGAAACCTAATTCTCTCTCCTTCAGCATCCATTGGTTACCTGTAGATTTTCTTCTTAAGGTGAGACCCTGTGAAATTTTCCCCATCTAAATTGACATGTCAACTGGCCATTATGTAGATCTTTTCAGGCTACCATACTGTGGAGATTTCATGGTTCTAGTTTCCCTATTATGTCCAGAATGCATTAAATAACAGCAGGTGTCTTGTCTCTCTGGATTTTACAGTCTTTCTACCCTCTCTTCCGAGATGTTGAACCTGCTGGCTATTGAATCTTCATATTTCCCTTGCTACATTGTGTAACATAATTTCTATCCATCATAGGTTCATGCCATCTTCCTTTTTGAAGACTACTGTTCAAGGATAGAAAACAGCTAATGTTTTTCTGACCACAGGAAGTTGCTACAAAGCAGGACAGGAAAGAACATGCCAGCATTGCTTGTTTTCATAGAATGCTGCTGTGCTGTACACTAGCTAGTGACACAGGGATGCTTCTCCCAGAGATGCTTCTCCCAGAGATGCGCTTCAAAAAGTCCTCCTCTGTGTTACTCTTTGCAAGCAAATAGTCCTCCCAACCTGGAGAGCCTGTGGTTTAAGGCTTCCTTCATGGACGGACTGGGGTTCATTCTGATGCTCTTGTTTTTACCTTCATTTCAGTGCACTCACAAGTCCGAAATACCTAACACTTGTCTATAAATCGTCATCTTTCTTCTTGGTACTAGATTCAGAACATAAACGTTATGTATAGTTTGGATTTCCTTATCATTTGTTGTTTCAGATTAAAAAAAAATCAGAACACTGGATTGCAATATTTTAATGGGACATAATGATATTCTAACATACCGTTTCCTATGATTTTTTGTAACAGACTTGTGAAATGGACTAGACAAAAAATTAAAATGTGTTGCTCACATGTGTCTTAAAGTCATAGAGCTAGAAAATGGCAAAGTTGGGGTCCAATTGCACCATGTTCATGTGGGGTCATTCTGGCTTCTCAGCTCCAAGTGTTTAAAACAAAGAGCCACCCATGCCATGCTGTGGAGTACAGTGCTTTCTTTGGGCTCCTTTTGCCAGTGTCTGAACTCCCTGTTGGGCACTGCACTCTTTCGCGGTTGCTCAAGCAGCTTTTCTGGGTCACTGTCAGACTCAGCAACATCTATGTGAGCAGATGGGATTGGAAGAGGAAAACAAGGAGGACTGACCATTGGTTTAATGAAAAGTTTGGATGCAGAATGCAACTGAAATTACTTGGAGGGGGAGACAGATTGTGAGATTCTGAGTTATTCTTTTTTTAAACTGGGACTGTCCCCTTTCTCTGTTCTCAGAGAGATTCAAGAACAGATGACAGGGAAATAATATAGTGAGTTCCTTTGTTTGACTACCTGAATTGTTTTCAGAAAAAGGTGAGGGTGATCAGTATGTTAAGAGCTCAGTTAAAAACAAGGGGCTATTTAGAACTCAGCAAGCTGGGTTGTTCCCCGCGTCTACATGCGCTTGTAAGGGGAATGGAATTTGAAGGTTTAAAACATAGCTTGTTTCCATGTGATGCATGAGTTCTCAAAAATCCTGTTTAACATATTGCTGGAATAATGCATATAAGATGGTTAAAAATGGAAGTAGGAAAAAAAATCCCCAACACCCTTAGAGGAATTTGCAATTCATAAAGTTACTGCCAATTTTGCATTATAGTTGCTATGGTAACCATGCTAAGCTTCTGCTCAAATGTTTCTCAGAAGGGGATGAAACTGTAGAATAAGCTCTTCAAGTGTAATTTTTTTTTATTGTCGATGAATTAGTGTGTAATTCTTATGTCCATGAATGTGCACTCCAGTTATGACTCTGATTTCTTATCTCTATGTGTTTAGACCATGTATAAAAAGTTGCTGTCTTCTCTCAGTGCTCACCAATGCACTATAAAACAGCAAAAAACATTGTAAACAGTAATGAATTATTAGAGCAAAACCACAAACACCAATAACAGTGTTTCAAACATGACTTTATGCTTTGATTCACTTTCTGGTTCAAAGTGCATTCAGCCCAGCTTTTAGGCTGTGCTCATGAGATCCTCCTGCCCCTTGCACCTTTTGTCTGAGAAGAGCCCTATGTATTAAATGAAGTATCAAACAGAGCCAATTGGACCAATTAGACTGGAACAATACTTACATTTAGTCTTTTAGATAGGGAGCTTCTAAAAAAAATGATAATTGATTTTTTTATTTTCTTTATTTGGCTTCTGGAGAACAACTGGAGGAGAACAGGAAGCCCCTGAAACAGGACACTCTGACCCCTCTGACTTACACTCCTGCTCTAGGTTCCACTAAGGGATGGAGGCTGTAGACTAGTTACTTTTATTAGTTTGTTTTGCATTGTAACAAAGTAGCCACGGTTGGGCACTTTATATAGAAAAAAGGCTTATTTAGTTCATAGTTTTTGAAGCCTAAAGTCTGAATAACACAATGCCAGTTCTGGTGAGGGAACCTCTGGCTGGGTTGCATCATGGCAGTTAGCTTCATAGGGAAACCGTGTGCCTAGGAGAACTCATGTGGTGAGACAGGAAGCCAGAAGGTAGGGATGGGCCAGGCTTTCTCTAATCAGGACCCCACAGACACACATTCATCTCCAAGGTCAGATTCTGCAGTGACCCACACAGCTAGCACTAAGCCCCAACCCTTGAATGTTCCACCATCTCCCAGTATCAAGTTTCCAGCACAGGAACACCTTAGGGACCCATGCAAACCCTATATAGAGCATAACACCACTTAACATTTTGGGGCTTGAGTGTCTTCATTTGCTTAATGATCTTGGTGTTGTGGCAGTGTTTGTGTAAGTTAGAGAGTTAGAGATAATTGGATATGAAACTTTTAACCCAAAGTTTATATTTCCTACTATTGCTATAACAAACTACCACAAAGTACCTCAAAACAATTCATATATATTGTATTACAGTACTGGAATTAGAAGTCTAAAATAGGTCTAATTGGGTTAATATTAAGAAGTGCCTTAGTGTCTTAGGAGCTCTTAGAGAGTTACAATTTTTTTAATTATTTATTTTTCCTCGATGTATATTTTTATTGAATTTTTACACATTTCAAATAATACATCTTAATCATATTTAGATCTCCTCCCCATTCACACTCCCCGTAGCCCCCACAAGATTTCATGCATTCTCTCATGTATGTTAAGGCCTATCAAGTCAAGTTTGTGTACCCAGATGTCCCTCAGTGCAAGTTCATCCACTGGAGTCTAGTCAGCATATCTAGAGTCACTCCTTTAAAGAAGATCAACTCTTTTTCACCCAGCAGTAATCAGCTGCCAATAGTTCTTAGGCTAAAGTTGGGGCCTGCTGCCCTTTCCCCAGTTCTGTGCTAGGTTTTTGCCTGACTGAGTTTGCACAGGTCTTGTGCATGTTATCACCACTGCTCTAAGTTCATGTGAACAAGTTCTCAGAGCCTTAGAAGACTTTGCTTATGATCATGCATCACTCCTGGCTCTCACAATCTTTCTTCCCTCCTTCTGCAATGGTCCCCAAGACATGGGTGGGTGAGGTTTAATAGACCAGCCCTATCCAGAGACCCACACTCGGCAATCTCTTATTCTTTCCATTTTGGCTAGTTGTGGCATTCTGTGTGCATCACACTCTGTTGCATGAGGAAACTTTGTTGGTAAAAGTTGAGAGATGGTTTACGTCATCCTTCTACCCCATTCATTATGTTCCAGGGACTTTAGGTGAAGAGGTTTCACTGTAGATGTGTCACTTATGACTGGACATCTCACAGATATTCTGTATATGTGACCAGTTGTGTAACGCTGTGCAACTCCATCTGTTGCCAAAAGAAGCTTCTTTGATGAGTGGTGAATGATATACTTGCCTGCAAATATAAGGATCCATATTTAGCATATAGTAAGAAATTATATTTGTCTAGAGATATGACAGACGTAAGGTTTTCTCTAAGATTTATGACCTGTCTATTCATGTGTATTTAGCTATGTTTACAGTGCTAGCCATGAGCTCCCCACCTACTGAGAGGCCTTTGGTTTCAATTACATAGCTGTTGATTATCTCCAAGATAAATGTGCCCCTGCTTCACCACTATAGCTTGTTGTGCCAATCATCATTCTGTTTATTGGTCTTTCAAGTTGGGGTTGGACTATTGATTGATTTTTCTCCCTTAGAAGCTTGTATGGTATCCTCTAGAACTATGAGAGCTAGTCTTCAGGGAGGAGCTTACAGGTTAGTTCCAGCTCTGTTGCTCTAAGTCATATGTCTGAAGTATGTCCTGTCTTCAGCCATAAGATCTTACATGTGAGTATATATCCTGATGTAGCCACAGGAGCCAGGAAAATATTAGGGAACCATGGAGAAAGTGTAAAGAGCCTGATAGACGGGGATAGTAGGAGACATGTTACCAAGGTAGAAATGGGAAAAATGGTGACATTTAATGGGGAGGGGAGCAGGGAAGGATATACGAGTAACCCTGGGAATAAAGGGGAAGAAGGAGCTCAAGAGATGGGGATAACAGAACACAGGTATTATTAAGGGCAAATGGGGATCCTTTAACTGGGGAGGGGACAGGGAGAAGAGAGGAGAGATACATGGAGTTTAGGTGATGTGAAAAACGAGAGGGAAACGTTTTAGATAAAAAACCTACTAACAAATACACATGCCCTATCTGAACATGAATGCATGTATGTACCAAAAGTTGTATTACAAGAAACACAGTGCAGGAGAAGCCTCCCTTTGAGTTGTTGGTCAGCGTAGTTCATGAGAGTCCCCAAATAATTCAAGCTATTGCCACAGTCTTTGACTGTCTCCCAGAACTTGAAGGCAAGAGTCAGGTTTTGTTACCTTCCTGGGTGCTGGGACTGCCTGCATCCCTTGGGTTGTGGCCTCTTCCCTTTATCTTCAAATCAGAGTCTATTAGAGTTTCTCTTGCATCAGTAGCTTACTTTGACACTGACTTCTCTTCCTCTCCCTTCTGCTTTTAAGGACACCTGTGATGAGGGAGGTTGTACCCTCTTTTGATAAGACAGGGTAAACTCCCTATTTTAAGGGCAGTTAGCTAGAAACCTTCATTCTGCCTATAATTTCATGGATCTTTTGCTTTTCCATGTAAACTTTGTAATAAGTTACTCAGCATCTATAACCTGTCAAATTTTTGTTGGGGCTGTTTATTTTTGAGGCAGGTCTCATGTATCCCACTCTGGTTTCAGCTCACTGTGTAGCTGAGGATGACTTGGAACTTCTGATTCCCCTTCACCTCTTGCGTGCTGGAATTATAAGCATATGTTACCTCACTGGTTTGTGAGGTGCCAGGAATTAAATCCTGGGCTTGTGATTACTAGACAAGCACTATGCCAGCTGAGCTACAGCCCTAGGACCCAGGGGTCCATTTTAAGTCTATGAGTCCAATTGATAAGAATTGACATATTGATAGTATTGTCTTCCTATACATGGAATATAGAAACAATCTATTTATTTGGTTCTTTGATATCTTTATCAAAAGTTTATAGCCTTCCTCCTAAAAATGTATATGTTTTGTTAAATGTGTTTTGTTATAAGTGTTTCATTTGGGAGCATTGGTAAAAATAACAAAATTTTTACTTGAAATATCATTTGTTAGTTGCTGGCTTAGAAAGGTCTTTGACTTTATTAATTTTGTTACCGCTGACAGCAGGCTTTCCAATGTTGTTGATTTTTTTTCAGCTTTTTTCTTTTCTCGTGGGGAGGGTTACTTGGGATGGAACAGGTGCATGCCAGGCCGCTGAACAATGTCCTCAGCCTTTTTTTTACATTTTATTTTGAAACAAGTTCTCATTATGTTGCCCATCCTGACCTTGAACTCACCTTGTAGTCCTAGCAAACCTTGAACTTTCAGTACTGCTGCCTCTGCCTACCAAGTGGCTAGGATGACAGGCCCGTATCACCAGGCCAGGTAGTCTTTTAAACCTCCCGGTGCAGATGCATATCTGTGGACAAAGCAGTTCTCTCTTCTTTCCAGTTAAGTTCATTCTTGTTCTTTTCCTCATCTTAGTATGTTCCTTCAGATTAACATGATGTTGAGAAGCAGTGTCAATTAGGCACATCCTTGCCTAAATTAGCAGGAAGGTTTATGGCTGGTCAGCAACCAAACTGCATCTGTAACCTTTGCTCCCCCTGCATGCAATGTAACACTGACAGCTCCTGAGGATTAGGGTCTCTGTCAATGAACACAAATGAGTGGTGACTATGAGCTATCACCAGCGTCCTTTGTTGTATCAATAATAGCATGCTTCCTCTCCTTCAAGTGGGCTCAAGCAAGAGATGACAGAGAGAGTTGTCTCAATCACGCACTAGCCTGCTCTTGCCTGATGGGTTTTCTTGCCTTTCTGCTTTCTGAAATAGCCCATGGATTTGAATGGGCCTAAAGTGCTGCCCATATCTGAATGGCCACTCCCCAGGGATAAAGATTCATTTTGTAAGTGTTTTGATTTAATATATTTTTAATCTTAGGAAATTTTATTTCATTGGTATCAATTTTTTAAGAATCATTTCCTCAAAATGCACTAATTTCTAAAGCTTAGGAATTCCCAGGAATTCAGAAGGAAAAACTTAAAAGATCAAATGAGTGAGACTGGAGGCCACAATGGGAGTTGAGACTGTTCTGGGGGATGGTGTCTTTGCAACACAAGGCAATGCCAGGTCTGTCAACCCTGCCTGTTGAGGCGATGAAGACCTTGCCTGTGCTCAGGTTCCCTGCAAAGAGAATGAAAGAGGGTGTTCTTATGTTGTGGGTGTCTATTAGTAAGAAGGAAAACACTCTGACCATGCTCCACCCTGGAACACTGTGGCTGAGGGAGATGACAGGAGCTGATACGGCTCGTCTGCTTGTGATGGTTTTAGGTGTGGCTCTGGCCAGGAGGGTGACCTATTCCCTTTTTCCTTTATGAGTCAGTCTCTCAGTCTCTCTCTCTCTCTCTCTCTCTCTCTCTCTCTCTCTCTCTCTCTCCTCTTTCTCTTAGATGGAGTATGCAGTCATTACTCTCATAGTTCTCTCTAGAGCCCTCAAGCAACTGTAGACATCTGTCCTCACTGTGCTTTACCGCTCTGAGTTAGAAGTTCCCTGGCTGTGCTTGGTGTGTCGCTATTTGGAAGGGCAGCTTCTCAATGCCACCGCCCTGGTTAATCATTCTGTACAAAGGCTTGATTGCTTGATTTCTGCCGCTCTTCTTCCCCACTCTCATCTACATGTGTGTACTCTTATTGTTTATTTCTCTTCTCTGAATCTTGCTTTTTAAATCTGTCTTCTAATAATTTGGCCTAATTTCTACTATTCTCATTTTTATTTTCTGGGCCAACTTCATTTCTCTGATTCAGTCAATCTATTTTATTAAAAAAATCTAGTAGTGCTCCTCTATGAAAATAATCACTCTTCTAAGTTAGCTTTTTTTCTGTTTGATTTGCATGAGGAGAATGTGGGTGATTTCTTGTCTGATGCATTAGCAAAGAGCAATTGGTATGGTTAAAGAATGGGGTGATTGTCTTCATGATGAGTAAAATACTGGATATTCACTTACTTGAATTTCCCCCCACCAGTTCCTTCTAGATTCTTTAAGTCCGCACTTGATTGCCAATGTATGTATTTCCTGCTTCTGGGGAAGAAAAAAACTATGAAGGAAGGACTCTATAATTTTGTTGCTTTTCATTTTACCCAAATTGACCATCTCTGAATATGTAAGCTATCCTTTTGTTGTAGAGAAAGATATAAATGCTGCTATTTATTGGTAGTAAAATGAACGGAGAAGAGGAAAGATAGTCCAGCATTCAAGTCAAACTGTTGTTTTTTTTTTTCAAAACACTTTTTAACTTACTTTTTTTAATGTGTGTGTTTTGACTACATATATGTAAATGCCTCATGCACATGCAATGCTCATGGAAATCAGAAGAGGGTGCTGTATCCTCTAGAACTGGAGTTATATAGCTAGCTGTGAGCCACCATGTGGGTACTGGGAGCTGAACCTGCTTCCTTTACAAGACTAACCAAGTTGTCCATTGTAAGAGAAGGGACAGAGTCTCAGCCTTTTTCCTATTTATATTCAATTAATGTATCATCCGTTTCATGAATGAGCTGATGGCACTTATAAAGTTATTGTTTTACATTCTGTCCAAAAGGTGAATGTCAGAGACTTGTACAGAAGTCATTCCTTCCTCTTTTCCAGATCTTGCAAGTATTTCTAGTCTTTTTGATATATAACTAGATTCACTGAAATTCCACTTTTCAGCTTTAATGCTTACGTCCCACCAGAGTCTCAGTTTCCAGTTAACCTCCAGCTGCCACAGTTGGTTGGCCATCATTAAAGATGAGTATAGACTAAAGGGGCATTTCAGTGTGGTGGTGCTATTGGCTTTGGAGTCGACTGACTTAGCTTCCAGTCCATGCTCTGCTGTTTACTAACTATGTGAGCAAGTTTCTTAACCAGCACAACCATAATTGGAATCCAACTCAGGACACATTTTGGAGTGAAAGGTAATATGATCAATAATTATGGCAGGATGCAAATACAAATCAAAATGGTCATTGTCAAATCAGGGTGCATCATCACCATATCTTTAGCCACACAAGCTATTTCCTCTGCAAAATGTGTGGGACAATTATAAAGATACGAAAAATAGCCACTTGAGATAGTGAGCGGAGGATGCTTAGCACAAGGCCTGGCAATACTAAGAGTCAATGAAGGTTATTATAATGAATACATATCCAATTTTAATGTTCCTCAGGGTACTCTGGAACGTTGAATAGTACCAAATAGCTAATATCTACCACTTGATTATACCATAGAACCCACCAAAAATTCTTGGGTGTGATTCCCTTTGCAAACAATATCTTATAATTGTGCTTCCACCTTATAGACTGATGACGTACCCATGTGTGTGTACACATGTGCAAATGTGGGTGCACACACATTATGTGCATCCATATGTAGGTCAGAAGTTGATGTCTTTATGTGAGGGTACTGGGGTTCTGAAGTGAGGTCCTCATGCTTGCAAGGCAAACATTTTACAAAGTGATCTATCTCTCCAGTCCCCAGAGTATTTTGTTACTAAATCTATTTCACTACAATGCTAACCTCCCTTAGAGAACTGGTAGGTAGAAAGGGCTTTAACAATTGTGTCTTTCAGTTTAGGAGTTTCTGTTGCAGTCTAATCAGCAATGGAGGCTTTTTATCCTCTACTAGTTTTCTGAATAAATATATGCTTAACAACTACAGAAAAATTTGCATGAGCTCTTCAGAGGTTTGTGATAGGTCCAAGGGCTCTTAATGTTGCTTCTACCCTCGCAGTATAGAACCTGTATTTAAGATCAAAGATACTTGTCTGATTTCCTAACTTTATTTAGTAAGAAAATGAGAGCTGGAGACATTAGAATGTCCTCAATACAACTGTGATAAAAATTCAGCTTACAGGGGCTGGAGAGATGAATGCTGGCCACCTTGCAGAGGACTTGGATTCAGTTCCCAGCACCCACATCGTGGCTAACAGTCATACATAATTCCAGTTCCAGGGGGTCTAACACTCTCCTCTGGCCTCTGCCGGCACTGGATGCATGTGGTGCACTTATATACATGCAGGCAAAACATTCATAGGTATACAATAAAAAGAAATAAATTTAAAACATTAAAAATGAAGCTTAGTTTCACAAGAAGTTTGTGATAAGTAAAGAAGGGTGAAGAGGTCGGAGAGAGCTCAGTGTCCATTAAAGAGGTTTCTGAGGAACTCTTCCGCAGAGCTGCATGACAGAACGAGCTCGTCTGTGCTTCGTCCTGTTTTTATAAGATACTAGATCATATCCTGTGGAAATCTGTGGACAAATGTTTCCTCACTGGCATCATGAAGATAGTTATTGAATTATTAATGACTTGTCTCTGCTAAGAGCTCTATAAAGTAGCTTCATTAATTCATCCAGTCATCTATCTATCCATTGATCTGTGCATCTGTTCAACAGTATTTATCCAATATATTATTATGTACTAAGAACAAAAGCTTTAGGCAAGCAGCATGCAGTCTATGCTCTTGTGGTAGATTTGTAACAACAGCACCAACTGGGTTCTTTGCTATACAACTTTATAGCGCTCTTCCGTTTCAACTCTGTTCTTGCCATGAGGCATGCTTTGGTCAATAAGTTGTTGGTAAGTAATACTTAAGCAAAAGTTTGACAGAACTTGTGAAATAAGGCTTGTTTTCATTCTTATCCTTCTCATCACTATAAGAGTGTGTGTGTTTGCTTCCTGGATGGTTAGAAATAGTTGGAACAGACATGAATTAGAATACTTACTCCAGCCAAGAACAGCCTACATTGACTGGAAACTAGCTGATCCTCTCAAGTTATAGCACATCTCTGTACATGTGAGATTGTCTGATTGAGACAAGAGGAGCCAGCAGAGCTGCCCAGTCAACCGTCCCAAACCTTAAGTAGAGCTGTTTATTGTTATATACCATGGGACAGTTGTGAAAATAGCTAATGATACAAGGACGTTTGTCTTTATATCTTTTCTCCTTAACAATTACACTCTTGTTTTCCCAAGATGTATTGTGCACCTGCCAACTTGATGTTCTCAGACATCCCACCATTATCTCCCAGAAGAATGCAATGGCTGTTTGAGACATTATCTCTATTAGTGTGTCTTGTTTTGGAAGACTCAGGTCAAAACTGCAAACTTTATGAGAGTTTGAAAAAGAGAATTCATTTACTTATTTACCATTTATTTGGTGCTCAGGTCCTGACTCTGTATCAGACACATCCTGGACATTAGGCAATGGAAGCGAGTTGGAAGGATGTTTGTCTGTACAGACCTCATATTCTCCAGGATGACTCTTTTAATGAGTAAATAAACAAACCGACAAAACCCAGCACAACGTGGAAAGAACTAATACAGAAACACTGGTTTTCAAATCTAGAGAGATACCAACCTGTTAAGGAAAATGCCGGAGAAAGGCTAAAACTCAAGTAGCTCCTTTGTTCACTCATTGGCAAATGCTAAATACCTAGCACTGACAAAACAGTGAACGAGGTGCTTGAACTCTGTAAAAAATAAGTTCTTCAAGTGTTTATTATTTAGAAGGGAACACCAGCATGCAAAATTAATGTATCACAGGAGTGAAGTATTAGAATATTCACAGCATAATTTAAGCTGGGAGCCAGAAGCTATAAATTATTCTTAGGAATGTCGCGTATGACTTGAAAACACACTGGAAGTCAGGGTGGAACTTGAAAAGATTTGGGAATGAGAAGACAGGGGAAGGGCACCTGGAAGAAGCGAGAGCTGGAGGCCTGCCTTCCTTACTGCCTTCCTACAACTTACTGCTGTGTCTTAGGCCAGTTCACTGACTCAGTTTAAATGCTTTCATCTCAGAAATGACTACAATGATTCTGAAAGATATATGCATGTCATTCTAGCTCTAAGACCCCAAGCCACCTAATTAAATTACACATCATGTACTTAAACTCAATAAAGTGGCTAATAGTCTCCATTAAGCATAGGCCATTTTTGGCCCCAGTCACAGAGTGATGCTGTGGAAATGGTATTCTTGGAGCAACAGAGTCTATTTTAAGGGTGTGGTCTGTGGACTTTGTAGAGAATTTCTGCTCCCAAATACAGAGAGTCTTAAGCAGCACTGGGTTTGATGCTGATGCTATTACCAGGAATATGCAAAATCTCTGCATAAAACATTTAAGGATATTCTGGCTCAGAATTAAAAAATGGACACGATAGTCTTATTTCATAAGGGGAGGAACAAATGTGGTAGGCCAGTCATTGTTATCCATTAAGACTGCCGTGTAGATAATGTATGAGTGAATGGGTTAGGCCCCTGCAAGAGCCTACCCTTGCTGCAGACAAGAGGTGTGCTCCTAAAAGACCATTGTGGTTTGAATTTTTAATACCTTCCTCATACCTTAAATGTGCTGCTTTAAAAGTCCCTCCTGTGACTCTTCTTGCTAAACAATGTATTGTTTCTTAAATTACATGAAATTTGAATGTTTAAATAGGGACAATTATTTTCTTAAAGGATGGATTCTAAAACTAGGCTGAGTGTGGAATAAACGGCAAATTGTCTCCCACTCAGTATTCACTATCCCAGTCTTTCTTAGGAAGATGCTATTTGAGGCACCAGTGAACTCAACTTACCGATCACATAACATAATGCTTCTTGCATTTAGAAGGCCCTGTGTGCTGTGAATTGAAGCCAGTAGGTAAGGCATCAGTAAGAATACCCTTTTGTTCCTCTTTCTTTTTCCTTTTTTTTTCTTATCTGAAATGAAAGTTGAATATCTAGAGACCTAGAGGCATTTTGCAGGCTTGAGAATGGAAGTTGTGCGTTCAAGATGGTGCAACTGTGTCCCTGGTGACCTTGTATCTGCAGCTACCAGGCCTGGATTGCCTATCTTTAGACACTTTTTTCTATGAGAAAGAAATAAGATTCTATTTTAAGCCTCTGCTAGTTCTTCTCTCTCATACTAGCCCCTCACTGCCATTCTGAACTGATGCCTCTAGCAATATTAATGGTATCATCAAGTTCACTGGATTGGGGGTGTATCAGAATTGGACATCACAGAAATAACCATGCCTGAGCATCTCTCCAAACTACTCATTTATGCGAGGTGCCACAAGACTGACTAGTTAATATTGCCAATGACATTGTTTGATAGTGAAACTTGGCCAACATTCATTTTGACATTGGAGAGCCATATAGGAAGAGTTCCGTGTCTAATCTCAAAGGACTGGGAAGTCTTCTCTAGGAAAGTCATGTGTATGCTGAATACGAGGGGAAGTCGGGGTTAACCAGGTCGAGGTGAAGATGGAAGGGAGTGAGAAGCCATGGGAAACGAGATGATGGGCAAAAGGAATGGCATTTTCAAAGGTGCAGAGGCCTAGTGAACTTGGCCTATGGGGGAACTGTAAGTTCTTATATAAATGGAGTTCAGTGTTGCAGGTTAGCAATAAGGGGTAGATGGAGGCAGCAAATAAGACCAGAAAACTAGTCAGAGAAGCAGATTTTATACTTTAAAAATCATATTTAGATCACTGAAATAACAAGAAAGACAAAGATTGACGGATGTGGTGTGAACGGGGCTGTTCAAGGTGCGAGGTGATGGTGATTGCATTAAGACTGAAACTGGCAATGCAGTGTAGACGCAGATTTGGGAGACAGCACAGCGTGGAACTGACAGAACTTGTGGTTGGTTGGTTTACAGTCTTCTGGCTTAGAAGATACAAGACTGGAACAATGGAAATTGCTAAAAGGAACCACATAGGGCAAAAGGTGAACATTTCATGGGTGTTACACTTACTGTTTCTTGCATGAATCCTAAATGTCTGTTTCCTGGTTGAATATTGGCTTGATAGCAACTGGCTTACTGAAAATTAAATTTTATTGATGAGAAGGGTATGCCATCTGGCTTTTCTCTGACTGGTAGAGATCTATTTCCCTGGGTATAATAAAGATGTAACCTCTGCCACAGGAAGCTATTACCTGACATTATTTATTTCCTGATAAAATAGAGCAAATCATGGTCAGACATCTGTGGAAAATGAGTTTGTAATAAAGCTAAGGTAGTTAATGTCTAAATGGGAGTTGCTCCTGTGATGATAAATGTCTACTCTGTTGAAATAGTTTCCATAAAACTAAGTAAGCAAGAGGGTAGAGCTATTGTGTAATTGTCAACCAGGTAATAAAGGGATGTTTGTTTATTAGGATTACACTCAACAGTGAGCTCTAACAGTTACAAAAAAGGAAGATTATTTGGTGGATCAGTTTAGTAATTTAGACGCCTTTGTGTCAGAGAAAATCCATTCCTTTATTATTACTGTGTGTGTGTATGTATGAGGTTAGAGGCTAACTTTCAAGATATGGTTCTCTCCTTCCACCTTTGTGTAAATTCTATGGAAAATTCATTTTGGTATGTATTTAGTTAACACTTGCTGGCTAATAGAAACAAGTGTGCAGGATGGTATTGGAAAAAATAGCAGGCTCTTACCAGGAGTGGGAGTAGAATGCTAAGAGCTCAGAGAACACACAATAGCACATAGTAGAATGCTGACTATTCAGTGTACGTACGGTGACCTTTTAAACATCATGGTTCTAGGTAACAGTTGCTTATAAAAATTTCCCATTGTTGGATGGCTGTCTGTGTTAGTGATAGAACATGGAACCAAAAGGTGAAGTATACTTTGACCTTTGACTATCGGCTGCTTTTCCCCTCTTAAAGACCTTGAGGAAGAATAATTAACTGCTTCTATGACATGGAATATAATGGAAACCCACAAGGTCAGTATGCTTTAAATGAGTACATCAATGCCACATTGTTTTTGCTTCTGTCTCAGATGCTTTCTGAGGACTCGGGTTGGGTAGGGAGTGTAAATAAAGAGGCAAGGGAAATGCAGCCATGTCCAGGATGCTGGTGATCCTATTGGTTTTAGTGGCCTCTGAACTCTTGTGGGAAGTGCAGCTATCTTTGGCTGCTTGTGGAGACAACAGTAAAGGTTCCACTTTATGAAACTAGATGTTAGAGCGAGTTATTCAAACTAAGCTTCTACAACAAAGAGATCCAAACATCAGAGGCTGAAAAAAGCTAAACATCTGCTTGTAACTCACATTCCTGTCCAAAGGGGATGTCATGGTGGGTGGATTATTCTGTTCCAGTGGCCACTGTAGACTTCAGGTTCCTTCTCACTCATTATTTTGCCTTTTCATTCTTTTTTTTTTTTTTACTTTAAAACATTTGGTTCATTATTTTTATTTTATGTATATGAGTATATTGTCTGCATGCATGTAAGTGCACCTGTGTGTGCAATACCAGTGGATGTCAGAAGAGGGTGTTGGATCTCCTGAAACTGGAGTTCTACACAATTGTTAGCCACCATGTAGGTGCTGGGAATCGACCTTGGGTCTGCAAGAGCAGCCAGTGCTCTTAACCACTGAGTTAACCATCTTAGCCATCTCCAGCTCCTATGTTGCCTTTTCTTAGACTGCTATTTATAACCGTGTGTAGTCAAATCAGACTGTAAGAATCACATTCTTTCCGATGCAGGGGAAGAGGGAAAGTAATTGGGGACAACCTCTTCCTTTTCAAAGGCACTATAAAAATTTACTCATCCCATTGGCCAAATGCCATTACATCCTACAAAGATCCAGGGAAATGAAGTCTCCCATTGGATAGCTGAGTCACCCATTAAAACAGTTTTCTAGTGTTATGAAAATAAGGATATTGGGGGGTGTAGAGCAGTCTGTGACACAGAGTCTTTGATCTATTTACTGCTCTCTTTCTTTGGGGTGAGTTTCATTTCATTTGTGTTTGAGGGTGGGGTGGGGATCACTACTTCTTATTGATGATTCCCAGATGCTGATTGTTCATTAGTAAGGGAGTGCTATTGGAAACTACATATATTAATGTCGTATTTAAATCAATGTAATTTGACTATTTCACAAATTTCAGTTATTCACACATGAAATCACTTCAATCCTGATTTGGCAATTTTCAACATGATGGTGATTATATTGTTCTTCATACCTCCCTCCTATCCTAAACCACCACATCCAAGGGAAATATCGGTGTGCACTGAAGATTTTCCTATAATGTTTCACAACCCTGTCCCTGGAACATGGCAGGTTAGATTTGCTAGTGGATTAATGACAGCATTTGAAATTCAGTTGAGTGCCTTGCACGTTTAACACTAAAAGAAAATGTATTAAGAGTACATGTGTGCCTCCAAATAGAAAGCCGTTTTTCTTAAGCCAAATTTACTTAGACGAATTTAGATTTTTATTTCTTCTGCAGTGTTGAAATGGCATTTTCTAGGTTTGTCATAATGCTCTGAGAGAGGTTGTGGCTGGTAAACTGAAAATGCCTGTCTTGGAAAGTTGAGGAGACACAGGATCCTTTTTTGAGACCACAAGGGAATCAGTTGAGGCCATTCAGAACTCTTTTCATATTGTTGCTCCAACACTAAAAACAATTTAATTACTAATTTTGTAGTGTGGTTGCCTATCTTTCAGTACAAGAGGCCCTGAGCTCTTTCAGGAGGACTGTCTTTTACAGCCTTGTCTTCAGGACCTGCTGTATAAATGGCACGGGGTAGAGGCTAACAAACTGAGGAGACAGATAAGGAGAAGGAAATTGGACAACGGTCCTGAATGAAGCTGGAGCCCCTTCGCTGTGTGCTAGAATAAAAGGAGAGAAAAAAATGGCATGGAAAGCTGAAAGCTACCTGATGGTTTAAATCCAGTCTGTGAGGTGTGAGGGCTCTCTCTTCAGCTCTTGGTAATGGTGTGTTCAGGAGGGGGGTGGTCAAGAGCCTGAGAAAGTACCAAGCTTTGGAATAGTTACTGCGGAAAATGAGACGCGTCACGGTACTTCTGGTGCCATCTTCCCTATTATAGCTTTTTCCTGCTGTCTCTTTCTTCATCTGAAGATGCTCAGTGCTTGTGTCTTAAGCCAAATCCCTGCCCAGGCATTGTCTTCTCTCTCTCCTCTTCGAAGACAAATCCTTAAGCGTTGTTGCACTCGACTCTTCTACTTTTGCTCTCACTTTTATTCTTCCTGCATGGACTCCTTTTTCTTTCCTTCATGACAATTATCCTTAGCACGTCCTAGTGATGTTCTTGTTGAAAATTCAGTGCAAGCTTCAGAGAAGCTTTTGTCTACCCCTTCTGTCTTGAGACACCCCCTCCATCTCTCCAGTTGCAGGGTCCTTCTCTGTCTTTGGCAGGGTGGGTGTTACTTATGGATTTTCCCTGAGTTTTCTTTTCTTCCTGAGAGGTTTTACTTTGCTATCTCATATGACTTGCTTACATGTTTTTAGTTATATCTTATGCCAATAACTTCTGAATTCACATTTCAGTCTTACACATCTCTCCTTAGCTCCAGATTCTAACTCACAGGTGTTTCTTGGTCTTCTATACCAGCAAGTCCTAAAGTCATCATAGCCAGCATTCAGTCCATCATTCCTTCAGTACCTACTCCTTCACTATAAGCTCCTTAGCACAGCCTTGGCATCTCCCTCGTGTTTCAGACAAGCTAGGAATCCTAGCATCATCCTTACTTGTTGACTCTCCATCATCATGTTGTTATTTCTGTAAGTTCCCTCAGGCTCCTGTTTCCCATTACTGCTTCCCTAGGTTAAACATGAAGATCTCTCGCCTCTATTACTTCAACAGACTCTGAATGGATCTCCCTGTTCTTAGTCCATCTCCTGGTTTAGTACAAATCTCTTCACCGAAGCAAGAGTATACTAAGTATAAATGATTTGTCATTTTCTTCCCTGCTTAGATTTTTAAAAAGATGTCCATTTCTCCATGAAGTTCAAACATGTCTTGGTTTATAATTTTCATGACCTGACCACGGAATCTCTCTCTTGCCCTGTCTCTGATCATCCACCTCCACATTCAGCTTTCTAGGCTACTTTCAAACTGAACTGACTTTTGAATATTTAAGCAAGCCCTGTTCTCTCACATCTGAACATCATACTTTTTTCTGTTAGAATTCTTTTTATTCCATTTTTGTTTGGCTAATATTCACTTATTAATTCATTGAATTATTTTGTCAGTAAACTGTAGCATTAATGAAGTATTATTTTAGGTATTGTTGGGCATAATGCAAGGTTGGCCTAGCCAGGCCACCTGCTAGGAGGAATGGAGGAATGGCTCCTGTGGGTGTGGCGTTCTGCTCTGGCTAGTTGTGAGACCCGCACCTGGAAAGAACCTGCCTACCTGGAGACAAACTTACTATTGGCTGTATTTGGGACCCCACCCCACAAGGTCATTGGCTATCCAGGCCTATAAGAGCTTGTGCACCTATTCAGTAAAGGAGTTCGCAGTGCCACACGCTTGGCCTGCTTCCCGTCCAACTCCCGAAGTCTGCGGCTTGACTGTGCATCTACTCACCCTCAACCCCTCGGGCTGGCCCCGAGTGGTGAGACACGATGGTAACGGACACGATGATAAGGTATGAAAGAAAAATAATAACTAAGATTTAGATAGTTCCTTTCTACCAACATCAGGATTCTTTTAATCAAGTTTTTGTGTTGTTTGTCATGGAGGTCATCTGTTTAGGACTTATTTGTTGACCTAAGGGAAATTGTTCACCACACCTTCCTTAGTGGCTCACCACACCAAAGTT
Organism: Eospalax fontanierii; assembly: GCA_035773235.1. Taxonomy (NCBI): domain Eukaryota; kingdom Metazoa; phylum Chordata; class Mammalia; order Rodentia; family Spalacidae; genus Eospalax; species Eospalax fontanierii. The sequence continues at coordinate 30,720,282 of CM069530.1, read as the reverse complement.
AAAGATGAACAATGAGGCTTTGTAGAAAAAAATACTCAAGATGTGCTAGTATCAAGCATAATCAGCCACTGGAAATGAGTCCAGGCCAGGCAACTTGCATTAATTCCATGTACTGTCAACATTGTTATGACTCAGCTCTAACTACCTTCCCAAAATGAGACTATAATGGAGGTCGATGACTATGATTCCCATGATTAAGGTTCATTTTGTTTTTTTAGTACAGGGTTAAAAAACTAAGCTTTGCATTTCAGCTAGGCCAGATGAATAGGTCCTACAGAGCTATTGCAGAGTGTGGTGTAGATAATTAGCAATACTATATTATATATTTCTCTACATATGAATATGCTAAGAGGGCATATTTCGTGTATTCTTATCAAAAAAGAAATAAAGATCAAACTCACTGAAGAGAGAGAATCAAGTTAACTTAACTATAGTCAAATATCAACACCTACAGAATGATACTGTGGGTAGCAACTGAAGGTACTGAAACTGGTGTAGTAGTCAAACAGGAGACGACGACAATGTGGACTATGGCAGCAATATGGAGATGGAGAAAATACTTGGATTCAGGATATGCTGGTGGGCAGAGACTGAGCTCAGTTGGTAAAGTGCTTTCCTTGCTAGCATGAGGACCTCAGTTTGATCTCCAGAACCCATGTTCTGAAAACAGCAGGGATGGTTGCATGTGCGTAAAAGCCTATTGCTGGAGAAGTGGAGATAGGCAGATCCCAGGGGCTTAGTGGCCAGCTACGTAGCCTACTTAGCAAGTTCCAGACCAGTGAGAAATTCAGTCTCAAAAAATATAAATGTCACCTGTGGAATGACACTCTAAGTTGTCCCCTGGCCTCCACACACACATTCACACATTCACGCACAGCTGCACCCCCATGAGCACACGCCTGTACACACGTAGTGCAGACAAAATGTCAAAGTGACAAGGAATCATGAATGGTGCCTAGATTTTGGATTCAAATAACTAGTAGAAGAAGATGCCGTCTTCTGAGATTGGAAGACTGGTGGAGCTTAGAGTGAAGAAGAGGGAGAACAAGAGTCTGTTTTGGTCAAGGAAAGTTTGATATGCTTAATCTCAACTTAGAGATTAAGTTAGACCTAAAGCATATAGATGCCACTTAAAGTTGTAAATCTCGATATGGCCATCTATGGGTATTTTGAAGATAGGTAAGAAAAAACTGTGAAGCCAAGTGCTAAGACTGAACTGTGTTCAGAGGTTACGTTAGAGGAGGAAAACTCAGCAGAGACTCGAGAAAGGAGGTCCTTGAGGTAAATAGAGAAATGAATATTTCCACCACTGTCACAGAAGTAAGATTTAAAAGTTTTCGGATTTTAAAAATTTTGTGTGTATGAATGCTTTGCTTGCATGTATGTAAAAGCACCACATGTATGAAATGCCCATGGAAGTCAGAAGAAGGCTTTGAATCCATGGAGTCTGGAGTTACGGATGGCTGTTAGCCACCATGGAGGTGCTGGGAATGGAAACCCAATCCTCTTCAAGAGCAGCCAGCACTATTAACAGCTGAGCTATCTCTCCAGCCCCAGAAGCAAGATCTTGTGAATAATAGATCTCTTGTATGAATGTCTGTCTAATTTTGAAGTTCATGATCTATTTTGGTCTCTCATTGAACCTGGAGCTCACCAATTTGGCTAGATTGGCTGGCCAGCAAGTCTTAGAGAACCTCCTGTCTCTGCTGCCCCCACTTCCCTAATGCTGGGGTTACAGGCACATGGCCTCACCTGGCTTCTTTATGTGGGTGCTGTGGCTCCAAACTCAAGTCCTTATTCTTTCACAGAAAGCACTTTACCTTTCAGTTCCTCTGAGTATATGTCTGAAAATCCATGATTTAATCTACACTATGTAAGTTTTGTGGCTAAATAAACCAAATCTTATACTATGTATGGCATCATTCATAGTTCAGTCCCCATTTTGTCCCTGTTCTCCACAGTGCTTGTTTTCCTGTCTAGCTAATCCTGTTCTTCTGTGTTAGTAAAGGAAATCCCTTATACCACAGGCCTGATCACTACTGACTGCTCCAGGTCTGTGCCCTGGTTAGATGTTTTTCAAGAGGCCAGAGAGCATTAAAGATAGATGCCAAGCAATCTTATAATCCCAACAGCTTATTTTTCCATGGTTATTGAACATGGTTTAGAAATTTAAATTGTATATATTCAAAGTATATAAATTGATGTTTTGATATACATATGTATTGTAAAATTATCACCATAATCATGCTGGCACACCTCATAAGATCAGTATTTTAAAAAGAGATCTGCATTGCTGTGTTGATTTCAGTATTTCTCACAGTAGCTAAGGCATATAAACAACCAACCCCTTATTTTATTTTTAACTGATACATAATATTTTTACATAGTTATGATATTCCATAATATCATTTGCATGTATGATATATGATGAACCAATTAGAATTAGAAATTATTAGTAACTAGTAAAATTAGAGTAATTAGTAAAAAATTACTTATTAAATATTTCTATGAGTATTTTGCCTGCACGTATGTAAGTGCACCCATGTCATGCAAAGCCTTCAGAGCCCAGAATTAGGGCTATTAGCCATCATGTTGTTGCTGGGAATCAAACCTAGGTCTTCTGGAAGAGCAGTCAGTGCTCTTATCCACTGAGAAATCTCTTCTGCCCCCAAATTATCATTCTTATCTCTTCAGATGTTTATTTTTTCTAAATTATGAAACTTTGGACTCTTCCTTTCTAGTTATTTAAAATAAATATGTTAAAAAATGAAAAAAGAGACAACTTTGAGGTTCACCCAACACTGGTCTGAACCAATGTGCCCTACCTGCTTCTACCTCTGAAGCAGATGTCTGTAAAGGAGCAGTGAGCACTTAAAAATGGAAAGCTAGGATGAGTGGCAAGCTTGGTCCCAGGGCAAGCAGGACTACTGCCAATCCTCTAGGAAGCACAAGAGTGTTTGACAGTTGTGGTCAAAAACTGATAGAACACACTGCTAAATAAACAAAAGCAGATAATGCACAGTCTTGAAATGAAGACAAATACATTTTAGGTTGATTTTATTTTCTCATTTTTTTGTAGGGAACCAAGTAATCCTGGTGCCTCTGAGTGGAACTTCTATTAATCATGATCATTTACCTTCAAGAAAGAAAGAAAGAAAGAAAAGAAAGAAAGAAAGAAAGAAAGAAAGAGAGAGAGAGAGAGAGAGAGAGAGAGAAAGAGAAAGAAAGAAAAGAGAGAGAGAGAGAGAGAGAGAGAGAAAGAAAGAAAGAGAAAGAGAAAGAAAGAAAGAAAGAAAGAAAGAAAGAAAGAAAGAAAGAAAGGAAGACACCCAAAGAAAGAAAGAAAGAAAGAAAGGAAGACACCCAAAAAGAAAGAAAGAAAGAAAGAAAGAAAGAAAGAAAGGAAGACACCCAAAGTTCTACAAGTTGTATTTCTGAATTTCTAGTACATTTGAAAATCATACTTTTTTAAAAGAATTTTTTTTTTTTTTACTAACTGCAGAAGGAAGGAAAAACCTTGTAATTGGCGTCATTATGTCAGACTTGTTTGGCATTTTCATTTAGGATAGTTTTCCAGCTTAAACAGAAACCTTGTTAGGTTTCCATCTAAGTTTTGTTCCAGAGTGAGCTTTTTACTTCCAACTCCATGACAGAATCCAATACAAAAAAAAAAAAAAAAACCAGGGCTGCACAGTCGGAAAAGGATGGAACTGGACGAGAATCTGGAAAATACAAAGTTATAACCAATATTACTCCCTGGACAAGCAGAGAATGTGTCTATATCTATCTATATCTCTCTCCATTTTAATCCTGTTTCTGACACCTTTCGACTTATCTGCATTCTGCACAAATGTGAGTGCACTGATTCTGAAGAGCCAAGTATCAGACAAGGAGACCTTACAATGCCTGAAGACACATTCTGAAACCAGAGCCTTCAGACCAGGTAACAGGGATCTCAGATCAGCATGGCTCGATTCATTTGGTTTCACCTTAGTTTGAATCATACACATTTAACAAATAATGCTCAGTACTGAATTCTATAAAACAATAGTTACAAAACCAGCTCATGATGATCTGTATTTGGAGCAGTTGAATTCTTGTCTCCATTTCTGCCACTGAGAACACAACCTTTTTTCCCTTCCTTCTTCTTTTTCATTCAGTATATTCTTCACTTGTTCCTGACCATAACAACAACAACAAAAACATGAATTTGAAGTTACTTGGAGAAATATGTAAAATGTAAATATAACAAGGGTTACATGAAGAAATCAAGGTGAAAGGGAAATTAGATTGCAAAAACTAGAGGCAGCCAGGGTTGAGGACAATGTTTGGCAGAAGAAATGATAAAGCTCTATTGGAAAGCCAGATGCTGGCCACAAACTCTGTTTTGAGCTACTCAAGAAGGGAAGAATTGGGATTAGTGGCCAAGAGCCAAAAATATACCCACTGCTCAGGAAAACTAGTTCTTTGCATTTTACTTATCTGGTACCACGCTTCTGACCTGTTTCTGCTTCTCCATTCTGCAATAAAATGAAGCAGGAAGATGGAACAGGTTACAAGTTGGAGAAGGATATGAATCTGAATTCTTGATGCAGCTATAGTTTCTATATCAAACTTCCTTCCAAGATGATCAGAGGGACCTTTAAAATGTCACATCCCTGAGGCCTACCCAGGACAACAGTGGCTTTCTAAGGATGCAGTGAACATGAAGAACAGGATTTCCTTTTTAATCCAGGGATTCAAACCCAGGTCCTCTGCAAAGAGCAGATAATGTGCTTAACTGCTGAGCCGTCTTTCCAGACCCATGGTTGTCTACTTTTGTAATGCATTTGATCTTTCCTTTACTTCTGCATGACTTAATATGGACCATTGCTTTCTCTAACCTCCCACAAGCTCTCTTAGTGACACATTATCACTGCCTATCTGGGGTTTTCCAAGCATTAAGCTCTACATTGCTTTTCTATTTATTAATTCCCCAATATCCAGCATTATGTTTCACCCATACACTAATGTTTAGACCTCAGTCCTCTTCATGTTCTCCTGCCCCTGTCATCACATGTTTAAATCTCATGGCTACTTTTGGCTTTCATTCCACTCCTGCCTTAGCAAGTCCAGCACTTGCCAGGTCAAATTTTGTTGTGACCTAAGCCTCTTTATTATTTTCGTGGAAAGAAGGGAGCATCAGGGCAGATCTAAGTAGAATCTGTACTGTCTTACAATATAAAGTCTCTCTTGCCTTATAATCCACCAACATGAACTTTAAAAAAAAAGATTTATTTTTATTATTTTATTTATGGATACGTGCACACATCTGTGGTAATGTATGCCATGTGTGCATGTACCCACGGAGGACAGCATTGGATCTCCTGGAGCTGGAGTTACCAGCAGTTGTGAGCTGCCTGATGTGGGTGCTGAGAACTGAACTTCAGTCCTCTGGAAGAGCAGCAACTGCTCGTAACTGCTGAGCCATTGCTCCGGCCCCATGACATTAACTTTTAACTAGGAAGAGTGTGCCACTTCTGCAGATAATCTGAGGGCTTGAGATTCCTGAATTTATCAATAAAGACATCCCATCTCAGGCCTCAGAGTTTCATTCTTTCCTATTTAGGGCCCTGGTAGCAGCATAACAACCCCATGGGCTACTGGAAATCACGTTATTTATTTATTTATCTATTTATTTATTTTTGTGTGTTTGTCTTCCTGAGACAGAGTATCCCTGTGGCCCCAGCTGGCCTGGAACTCACTATGTAGACCAGGCTGGCCTCGATCTCTCAGAGGTCTGCCTGTCTCTGACCTGCCTCTGTTTCCCTCCCTAGTGCTGGCATAGAAGGCCTGTGCTATCACACCCAACTGAATCATGTTATTCTTATAAGTCTTGGTCTTGAATCTCAGCTTTGTCTGCCTTCTAAGAGCAGGAGGTAAGCCACCCAATACACGCCAGAGCAGGTTTTGGTGTTTCACTTGTCTTAATTAGTGATCAATTATCTCATGCATTTCTACAATACCTTACACACCAGACCTTCTGATATTGCCAATATACTGACCCTGTTCATCATCAGTGAGTTTTCTCTCATAGAATCTGTATGCTTTCAATAGCAGGGGCCATTGTTCACTGGTTCAAGGGTATAGAGCTCCAAATCTTATTCCAAGCACTTTGGACAACCTTTAACACATCAATAGTCATAGACAAAGTTCCCTGGGGAGGGGTAGTTCCCTGGGATCAATCTTTGTGGGAAAGAGAAAGGAACAGGAGTGGACAGAAAGCAATATTGGGTAGAAAGACATTCACAATCAAGATGTAAGTCGATTCCACTCTTCACACTGGTAGAAAGGCGCTCAAAAGCAAGACTGAAGTCAACATCATTGTTCATACTGGTACCGTGGCTGATCTATCGTCTAAAATTGGGGCCAAGTCCCAGTCTTTTTATCCCTGGCCTGTTGTTGGAGTGGGCTACTTTGATGATGGAAATGTGAGCTTAAGTTAGACTGTTCTGTGCAGTAGAGAATATTCTTTTCATCAGAATCAAACTGTGACCTGTCAGGCCCCGATTTTCCCAGGAGTTGGGGGAATGGGCGACTCAGATCTGAAAAGGAGGAGGAAGCAAGGGGAGACTTCAAATTTTAAGTCACTTATATGACACATTAAAATCTGATTTATTTTCAACAATATGGACAAATAAAATATCATTGGCTTTTCTGAGACGAAGGCTTAGCATACTAAAGCGAATATGGAGAGACGGGGTGGGGAATCAGGCCACGCTCCAGTTACATGAATCCAAAAATGTCTCCTCACGGTCACCTCTTTAAATTTCTTCTCTTCTCTCAGTCTATGAGAGCCTGAGGCTATTAATTTCAGTCCCCCCTATCTTACAAGCACTATGGTTTATCTTCTTAGATAATACAAACATCAACAGATGTGTTACCTCCCCTCCAGGTAGGCAGATTGTAAGGCTATTCCCAGCTTGATGAATTGTAAATTCCTCCACTGATTTAATGAGAGCTGGTTTGGGGATGTAGGACAGAAAGAAGGCGGAAGAACAGTAACACATTAAATACAGTTGTCCCTTGGTATGTATGTGGGATTGGTTCCAGGACCCCTCATGGATACTAGTGCCTGAGAAGGCTCTAATCCCTGATGTAGTGTATTTGCATATAACCTATATATGTTCTCTCTTAAACTTTCAATCGTCTCTAGATTACTTATAATGCCAAATACTGTGTAAATGCTGTGTAAATAGGTGTCTTACTGTGTTGTTTATGGAACAATGCTGAGAAAACACTGTATATGCTAAGTGCAAATGCAGTTTTTAGAAAACAATTTCAAAGCAATGTTTATTGAATGCATGAATGTGGAGCTCACAGATATATGACGGGTTGAATGCATATTGTAAATAATAAGATGGAGCTCAACCTCAGACGTACACAACTGAGAGCTTCAGTAAGGAGACAGTGGAGCAAGAAAGAGTGCTAAGCACTGTAGTAGAAACACATGACTTTTAGAAACTAGAGAAGAACATATTTAAATATAAGGTGAAAATCTTCCTGAGAAGGATACAACTTGAATAGAACCTCAAAACACAAGTGAACATCTCACATGTGTATGAGATCCTATAGTTTTTGTGCTTCAAAACATATATATTTATTTATTCATCTGGTCTAACCTAAGAGATAAAAATGTCCTGGTTTATTCTTCTTTTTACCCAAGCTTCATAGTACACTGATTTTTTTTGTATGTGTGCACATGTGACATGCTATGTGTATACATGCTCACATGTGTGTATATGTGTCCAGAGGCCTAAAATTGATATCAGATGTCTTTTTCAATTGCTCTCTGCTTTATTTATCGAGGCAGGGTCTCTTGCTGAGCCTGGAACTTGCCCTTTCTGGCTAGCCTGGTTAGCCAGCTTGCCTCAGAAATCTTATCTCTGCCTCGTGAGTGATGGGATTACAGGTGGTTGCCATGTTTGCTTGGATTTTACATGCTCTAGGGATCTGAACTCCAGTTCTCATGCTTATTAGGCAAACACTTTCCACCGAGCCATTTCCCTAGCTCATACATTAAATGGATGGGGATTTAATTAGTAATACAATTGCATTGTCCTGTTGTTTAACTGTTTGTGATGTTTGCATATGTATGTTATGGTATTAAGAGACCTTACTTCAAAGGAAGATTATTAAAATAGCAAGACTGTAAGCAGTGTTTCATTTGCTTTGCTATTTGTTTACACTTGCCCATTAATCATTGTTATCTCCTAGTAACAAGAGACAAAATAATGTATTCATAGCTTCTGTGGTGTGGTTACCTCAAACTTGGAGCAAAGCAATAGACACAAAGTAATTCCTAGTTCTTAACACACTTTACCTGTATGACTGGTGGACCCAGATAAGAAATCAAGTTAGATGATGAAATAGCAATATTTTGGCAAACCTTATAGCATTTGTAGTTAAAGTATATATTTTTCTTTTACTTATTGGCTTAATTACGAGCTCATTATATTAAAAAAATAGAAAACATGCTGAGAGAGATGGCTCAGCAGTTAAGACCTCTTGTTACTCTTGTAAAAGATCCCAGTTTGAATTCTAGGACCCATAGGGTGGCTAACAACCACCTGTAAGTCCAGTTCCAGAGAATCCAATGCCCTCTTCTGGCCTCCATGGGCATTGTACACATGTAATATTCTTACATATACTCAGGCAAAACATTCATACTCAAAAAATAAAGATAAATTTAAAAGAAATCAGAAAATCCAGACAAGTGAAAATTGTGATGAATTGTTTTCCCACAATTCTTAGTGACATAGGAACAGCGATATGGCAGTTGAAGTGGGAATGGTGTCACCAACAGGGCTATGTTTAAATGTTACTTCAGAAACACAAGGTTTAATTTCACACGTGCGTACACAATGCATTTTATAGCCCATCTTCTAAGAAACAAGATTGCCTCCTTCTCCCTCTTCTGTCCCTCCTTTCCTTTGTGTTTTTTATATTAACCTTATCCTTTATAAATAATAAGAAAATCTATTTTTGCAGAGTTTATGGAACAAGGAGCCAGAAAGATGGCTACGCCCACACAAGTGAAGCTGTTTGGAACATAACACAAAATTCAAGATGATGTCAAAGCTGGAGTCAGTGCACTACCCAGAACCATCGTTCTTCCCGGGAGAAATGGCAGATATTAGCCATGACACTTCAGAATTGTTTTAGCACAGTGCTCTCAGGTGTCATAGTTATGGTGATGTATAATGTAAAACAAGATTTGTTGATTTAGGAAAACTACATCACATATAAAAACATCCATTTGTAACCATTTGGCCAGGCTATCTTTAACGGGATTTGATTGCATCTACTAAATCTCTCTAAAATGAAATCTCTCTTGTATTACTTGTGGATATGCTCTGTAAATCTTGCTGGAAAGAGTTAAGATACAAATGATCAGAGGGTGGAAATGGAGCTTTGAGCAATAGACCTGCGTAGTGAAGAGCGCTGGGCGACAAAGGACAGCGCTGTCCTGGAAGTGAACTATTTTATGAAGGCAGATGGTCAACTCAGTATATGTCACTCACGGTAACTTGCTCTAAACTAATTACCTAATGCAAGAAACAGATGTCTGGGGAGCCTCATAAACAGAAATGATCTATGGGTGACTTTTCAGTTTAGCCAAAAGGATGGTAGCTATTAAAATGCCATTGATGTCCCAAAATAGAAAAAATTATGTTAAGTAGCATTTTATAATTTTCCCCCCTCAGGAACTCTAAGCACCTTATTACCAGTAACATGACCCACGCATATTATTAACTATAAAATAGGGCTATTTATGAGATTGCTTACTCTGCGTAGGTCATAGGGTGCCTTTATTTAAATTATTGCTTCTGTGGATTAAATTGTTTCCCTGTGATCTGTGAGCGCAAGGCTAGCTCCGGAGGTTTCTGTGACAGGCAGGAGCTCTTCCTCCATACGCCACGCACTTGCAGCTTCCTTGAGAGGAAGCCAGTGGCCAAACCGAGGCCTGGTTGAACAAAATGAAGCCAGGCTTCTTAATACTCAGTGCAGTTTGGAAGAGCTACCTCTGATAGGTCATGTGACCTATGAACATAGTATCTATATGTCAGTTCTAATTTCGGTGCTCTGCTTTGTTCAAAAGAAGTCTGTGAATGTAAACAAAATTGAGAGCAGTGTAACACAGAGTTCCCACCTGCTAAAATTCAATAAGGTTACTATTGCTCCATTTTTATTTTTGGTTTGACTCTTTGTGGGACCGGGGAGAACAAGCTACGTAGGGTAGACTTTTCCAAGTCTGCTTCCTTCCCTTCTCACAGACAGTCCCATCTTGAGGTTGATGAATAGCTTTCCCTTCCATAGTTTTGTATTTGACTTTGTGCCTCTGTATGCATGAACAGTACACAGAGTAAGACTGTTGTTCACAAACACCTTGCACTTGACTAAACATTGTTGCCCAATTCTTATCCACTTGATATAAATGGATCTCAATTCTTGTTCTAACTCTGGTTTAGAATTTGATTATTGGAAATGTATCAGGGAATAGTTTTTTTATGAGCATCTGATTATTTATAATTTTTCTCTATTGCTAACAATATTCCAACAAACCTCTTTGTACCTGAGAGTGGAATTATTTCCTTATTGAATTTGTCTTTCAATCTTTTGTTGTTTTGTTTACCTTTTTCTTATTCATTGAAGGAATTATTTAAATTTCCAAATGCATTTAATTGTTATTATTTTTTATGATACAAGTATTTTCTTCAAGCCTATGCTTTATTTTTAAAGATTGTTATCTGATCCGTTACTACTTGGGTTTATCACTCACTCCCTTTACAATTGATGTTTATGATCCTGTTCAAGAAATCTTTTCTTAGAGTCAGTGAAGATACTAAGTGCCAATTTTCAATAAAATTTTAGAATTTTATTGTTCACATTTGAAATTTTGGTCTAATTTGGAATCATAATGTGAGTCAAATATCCAACTTATATTTTTAATTTAAAAAACAGTTTACCTATTGCCAGTTTTTGAACATCTCAATTTTGCATCATGATCCATGACATTGTTGTCCAATGCTCATCGAAGGAGGGCGTTATGGATAGTTATCCATGTCTGGTCTTCCAGGAGACCCTCAAGTTTCTGCTCCACAGATCTTCTCCAGCTTGACAGCTGGCAAAGACCTGAACAGAAAGGTTAAGCCAGCTTTAAGATGAGGTTGCAGACCTTTCCTTCAGCCTTTCAGCTTTCCTCTCTGTGCTGGAGGTAGGGGGGATGTGCGTTGAGATGGCAGAACTTGAACTTGAGCTGTCTGTGTCATTATGTCACCTCCCAGCTATCTATGCTGTCACTGGACTTTGGGTGAGCAAGAAGCCAACTAAGTGCTAAGTGGCGGAGTTCAGGGCCAATGTGTCACTGTAGCACATCTTTATGAATGCGCTGTGGTTCTTAGTCTGGACTCTGTTTTCCTCCATTTGATCATCTGTCTGTCCTAACACCATTTCCACACTATCTTCATTATTTTACCTCCATGTGAAGTCTTATTTCTAATAGAGCAAGTCTCCATTTCCTTCTCTTTCTTATCTTTTCAACTTTTATCTTCTCAAATTAATTTCAGAATCATTATGAAGGTTAATGAAATTGATACTGAGACCATGATTACAATTTTATTAAACCTGTGCTTCAGTTGGGAAGAAATGACATGTTCATTATCTGAGTGTCTTACCCCCAAAGCTTGATAAATCTCCTCCATTTATTAGGTTTAACCACATTAAAATGTCAGATCAAAAAAGGATCAGCTAGAGATAGAAGATCTAGTTTATGTAGGGCAGTTGAAGAAACAGTGGTGAATTCTGCTTGCCTTATCACGTCTAATTTAGCCAATAGATTAGTTATATAAGTTGAATCATAAAAGGTTTTAGATCTTTCAATAATTAAAAAATAAGTAACATTTCATTCATAAAGACTCTATGTGAAAGATGGATGTATGGGGCAGTGGTTCTCAGTGGGGATAACCTTTGATTTGGTAGTGCCCTAATATAGGTTTGTATATATTGCAAGGTGCCTAGCAATCCATGTCAACACAGAAACCCCTCTTGGAGCACTGAACCTCAAGTTTATCATTTCTTTCTTTTCTTTACATGTATTCCTAAAACATGATTGTATTTTGCGTATTTTTAAGGTTTATAAAATGGAATCTTCTTTTATAAATTATGATGATTAGCTTTAATTGTTAACTTGACACAATCTAGAGTCACCTGGGAAGAGTTTCCAAGGGGGATTGTCTAGATTGGGTTGGTGATATTAATTAAAGTGAGAAGACCTGCCTACTGGGAGGTGGCGCTCACTAGACAGGGGATTCAGAATTGTATGAGCTAGGAGAAGGAGGGAGAGCAAGCAATTCTGTGTGCATTACCTTATGCCTTGCCCTGCTTCTTGACTATGAATGCAACTCATTAGCGCTCTCTACTCCTTCCTATCGTGATTTCCATGCAATGAGAAACTCAAACCTGGAACTGGGAGATAAAATAAGTTGCTTTTGTCAAAGTATTTTAGCACAGCAACAGAAATTACACTAAGACATATATGCTATCTATAAAGTCCACGCATTTTGGAAAACATAGTTCATTTGGCTCATTCATTTTCATTGTTGTATTGTATTTCATTGGGTTTTGTTGTGTCGATCATTTGGGTCATTTGCAGTTTTCTTTTATTAGGGGGAGGGAGATTTTTGTGTGTGTTCTTGTGTGTGTCTTTTGGTGCACATATGAAAACTTTGTTTCTTCCACATAGATTTTTGGGACCAAAGTAGTAGAAACTGTAAATGAACTTTGGGTGTTCCCATCAGTTAGTTGTGCATAAATGTCCCTGACACCCCACATTCTTGCTAATATATGAGAGTCTATGACTTCATGACCTCTGTCACTCTGGTGGTGTTTTCAATGTTCTTTTTTTGTGTGTGTGTGGTTTCAATTTGAAGTCCACAAAATAAGGGGGCACATTTCATGTGCTAGTTGACTCTTTGTGTTTCCTCTTCATAGAGGCATTTGTTTATGCCCTTTACTCATTAAGTTGTTTATCTTTATCATTTTTTTCAATGTATGCTTTTTATTGAGTTTTTGTGCACTTCATACAAAACATCTTATCTTTATACTTCCTCCCTCATCCACATTCCCAGCCACCAGATTTCATAAATTCTTATATATGTTAAGGCCTATTGAGTCAAGTTAGTGTACCCAGATGTCCCTCGATGCAAGTTGCATCCACTGGAGTCTAGTCACCCTATCTCGGCTCCCTTAAAGAAGATCAACTTTCCCTAACACAGCAGTAATCAGCCACCCATAATTCTTAGGCTAAAGTGGAGGCCTGCTGCCCATTTCCCCAGTTCTATGCTGGGTGTTTGATTGAGTTTGCATAGGTCTTGTGTATGCTGACACCATTGCTGTAAGAGCTACTAAGCATTCCACACATTAATTTTCTCTTTATTGTATGAATTGCAGATATATTCTATGAATTAGTGATATTTTTATCTGATAAATAAGATCCTTTGATGCTTAGAGATGTATAATTATGGGGACTGGAGAGCTGTCTCAGTGGTTAAGAGCACTTGCTGCTTATCCAGAGGACCTGAGTTCAGGTTCCAATACCTACATCAGTTGACACACAACTGCTTCTCACTCTGGCTCTAAGGGACCCAACGTGCTCTTCTGGTCTCTGCAAGCAGCTGCGCTTATGTACACGTACCCCACACACATAGATATAATTAAATTTTTTTGGCTTATAACTTTAATGCAGTTTAAAATACCATTTAAAAGATGTTTTTAAAGTCCTATTGAAATAAAATATTCCCTAAGACCATAGCAAAAATTTTTATGTGAAACTGTAACTTGAACGTGGACTTTTAGTTATAACAGGTCTCATTCCATATTTTCCACATATCTGACTGACTATCCAAGCACGATTTATTCCAGTTTCCATCCTTTCCACCTTAAGGCACAGCCCCCTCTCCCGTATTTTCATGTTTTATTGTATGTGCAGTACACAGGCTCTTTCCAGACTCTGTTTCATTTTGTTGTTTTATTTGTTTAACTCACAACCATGTCACAGTCTTATTGTGACTAGACCCTCATGCCCGCTAGACAAGGCAATGGATTGTTTCCTTCTCACCAGCTGTTTCTACTCTTGGCAACCTTAGACTCCATTATAAACTCTATCACTGGCTTATCAAGATCCATGGAAAATCTATTTAAGACCTTGACTGGAATCACATTGACTCTCTATATGTATTGAGGGAGAATCAGTTTCTTTGCAGTGCTTAGTTTTCCTACCCAGGGATGTGGGCACCTCTCCACGGACAGTTTTGTTGCGTATCCTTACAATGCATGAACACTGTTTTCATCAGTGACTGTTTACAGTGGACAGTCTTGTCAGTATCAGTTCTATTACCTTGATTGGTAGTTTTTTCATTTCTGATAAAACTATAAATTGGATTCATATTTTGAACAGTTTTTCAAGAAATTTATAATTTTTTAATTTAAGTTGATAGCAAGAGCATACTTAGTGAATGTGCTAATTGTTTGTTTTGCTGCTTTTAACACTATACAGAAAATTAGGAACCAATTTATTATGCTTTAGTTATGTTTATACAGTGTAATTGTACTATTATATTATACATTCAGTTGACTTGAATTGAGGTGAATTGAAGTAATTTGCACTCTTATCTGATGCATTCCTTTTTTATTCCTGGGCCTGTTCTCTCGCTTATTTCTAGAACACATCTGAAATCTCTCCTCCACTGAAATATTCCAATATTAGTGCCTCTTTCAGACCATATATACAAACCCTACCTTCCTGCCTATACTATAAAATTAATGTTCTTCCTTCTAAAATTTCAAATACTCAAAAACGAGGGTCTTTTTCTGCGATGGCTAGTTTTTGTCAACTTGGCACATGCTAGAGTCATCTGGGAAGAATGAACCTCAATTGAGGAATTCTGTCTATCAGACTGGCCTGTGGGCATGTCTATGAAGCATTTTCTTAATTGCTAATTGATGTAGGAGGGCCCAGCCCACTGCGGGTGGTGTCGTTTCTAGGTAGGTAGACCTGAGCTCTATAAGAAATGAAGCTGAGCAAGCCAAGGAAATAAGCCAGGAATCAGTGTTCCACTGTGACCTCTGCTTGTGTCTGCCTCAAGTCCCTGCTTGAGTTCCTGCTTTGACTTCCCTCAGTGATGGATGGAACTGTCAGCCGAAATGAGCTCTTCACTCCTAAAGTTGCTTTTGGTCATGGTGTTTATCACATCAACAGGAAACCAAACTAAAACATTTTTTTACAGATACCAGTTTTAAAGTTTTCCGTTGCAAGAACGGTATAGCGAAGACCAGACATGCGCCACCTGCTTACCTCTTCCCTCCCTCCTTTTGCTTTTCTTTCTCTTTCTCTTTTGACAGAGATTCACTATATAAGCCCTGTCTGACCTCAAACTCATGATCCTTCTGCCTCAGCAGTGCTGGAATTGCAGGTATGTGTTGCCATGCCTGATTCCACCAACCTTGTTTCTATAGTTGTTAATATTTCTTTACTACACCCATTATCGACCATCTGTCAATCTGCTTTCTATTTACTGGGCACATATGCATGTATCAATCAAGTATCTGCTTTGTTAAATCTTTTTTAAAAATTCTTTTTATTTATGTGTATGTGCTGGTGTGAGTGAATGCTGGGTTTGTGTGGGTGCCCTGAGAGGTCAGAAGAAGGTGTTGGGTCCCTTGGAGCTGCAGTTAAAGGCAGTTGTGAACCACCTAGTGTGGGTGCTGGAACCAAACTTGGGTCTTCTGGAAGAGCAGGAAGCACTCTTAACTCCCGAGCCATCTATCTCTTCAGCCTGTGTTAAATATCTTCAGTGTAAGTTACATTATTATGACCCTTCATCCTTAAATGCCTTAACATGCATCCCCTAAAAATAAGAATACTTCCCCAAATAACACAATGCTTGTATATCACCTAAGAAAGCAACAGTAATACCCTAAAGTCTACTAGAATCGGGTCTGTTTTGAACATTTCCCAGTTTCTATTTTGATCCTTTCTTGTATATATATTAGTTAATATTCTTCTTTATAGGGCTTTTTACAAAATCATCAATTAAATAGCCAAGTCAACTTAAAGCACACATTCTTTAACATGAAATTCTTAGTGTTCAAAGGATATGTGTTAGGAGTTTTGTGACTCCCCTCCGCCCCAAATTGCGTATATATGTCTGTCCATTTTTCTTGGAAGAAGATTCATGCTATGTTCAGACTCCTAAAGATGTTTGTGAGTCTCAGAAGGTTCAAGAACACTCCTATGTGGGCCGGTCACCCAGTAGCTCTCAAAAAGTTCTCCAGGTTGATTTAGACAAAAGAATTACTCATTTAAAATATACATATGCTCCAATTCAAACTGTATATTGCTGATTAGATACCAAATAGGAGTTACAATATTTGAGAAAGTAAAAGAAAATAAATGTGAGCACTAATTAGGACCTGGCTTATGGTACCGTTAGAGAGTGATAATGATTTTTAAGTTTAAGTAATATTTAATATCTTGATCATATATACCATTAGGAGAATCTAGTGACTACAATGGGTTCTTAGTCTGTAAGATGAAAACATACCCTAAAACTTAAAACCTCCTTATCTGCTGACAGGCACTAATGGCTCTGGAGCTGAAGGGTTAGTTTAGTTCAAGTATTTCATAGATGATTAGAGCTAATGAGAGAAGTATAAGCAGGACTCTACTTAATGAATGTGCTAATTGTTTTTCTTGCTGCAAATATTAGTGCTTCTTTTAACTACAATATACAGAGGATTAGGAGCGAATTCATTATACTTTGTCTAATTTATACAATATAATGGCATTGTTAAAGTCACACAGTGCCCTTCTTAATATTCACAGCACTTTACTAGAACATGCTATTTTAAGCTCAAAGCAGCCCTTTGTCAGTTGGGAAAGAAGGAATAGTGTGCCTCTTTTAGCTTTCTTGTTATGAGCCCAGACTCTGAATTCTGGTTGCTTGTGTTTGAGTATTGGCTCTGCTACCTATCAGCTGTGTGACCTTTGAAAAGCTACTGACCACTCTGTGCCTCAGATGTCTCACAAATAAAGTGAGTAGACAGTAGTGCCTGTATGATGAATGCTGGCCAAGGGGTTAAATCATGTGGGAAACACTGCAAACTTCCCAAGTATGTGGGTAGAATTTTCAGTTATACACTTACCTTCAGCGTCTGCTCTCCATGGAGCACCCAGTCTTTGAAGACTGAGAACACTCACGTGTTATCTGGTTGTCTGAAACACCTTGATACTGCCTGTTGCAAGGGAAATGAAAGTCAGACATTGACCATGGCCATGTGTAACCTGACCCCTGCCCAGTCCTACACCCATTTTTCTCTCCCCATCTCTGGCTCCATGCTCTAAACATAATGGTCTCCCTTCTATTTCTCAAACACACCAAGCTTTTTACTGCTTCAAAGCCCTAGTCTTGACCTCCCTTCCTCCAGGTCCTCAGGTGCCCCTGAGTGACATGTGGAAATTGTCACTGCTCTGTTAGGTGAATAAAGGAGGAGTTCTTGACAGGGTCACCCTGTCACCATAGTCATTGTTTTATTCTGTTTTCATGGTGC
The DNA here is from genome assembly GCA_035773235.1 of Eospalax fontanierii. Taxonomy (NCBI): domain Eukaryota; kingdom Metazoa; phylum Chordata; class Mammalia; order Rodentia; family Spalacidae; genus Eospalax; species Eospalax fontanierii. The sequence continues at coordinate 30,702,633 of CM069530.1, read as the reverse complement.
ATATCACACAGATGCCCATTTCTGTGTGTCTGTGTATCTATCGGAACACATCTCAGTGTTGCATTACTTGGAGTCTCACTGGCTTTCACTCTGATTCTTTCTTTTTTTAATTTAATTTAATTTTACTTGTATTAATGTTACACTTGCATGTATATAAGTACACCGTGTCATGCAGTGCCTGTGGAGGACAGAAGAGGGCATCGGATCCCCTGGAACTGGAGTTATGTATGGTTATTAGCCATCATGTGGATGCTGGGATTTGAACCCAGATCTTCTGCAAGATCGGCCAGTGCTCTTAACCACTGAGCCATCTCTTCAGCCTTCACTGTGATTCTTGTTCTATGCTCTCTTAGTGCCAGTATGCACCAGGTTTGCCTCTAGGAGTTCTGATTCACCAGTAGGAAAGATTTCTTTAGGGTACTGATGTTAAGCTTGGGATCTGCAATGGTTGTTTTTAATGTCAATTTGTTGCAAATCAGAATTACCTGAGTTGGGAGCCTCAACTGAAGAATTGTCCTGATTGCCTTAATTGAAGCGGGAAGACACACCCCAAATGTGGGCACACCTTCAGGCAGCAGCCCAGAGGTAAAAGGGCATGGCAGGAGGAAGGTTACTTGTCTTTTGCTCATTTGGCCTTCTCTCTCCTGCCGGGGTAATTTATCCTGTTGCTGCTGCTGCTGACTCCCTCACTGATATCAGAACCAGTGTTTCCATCCTTGACTAAAGGCCAGAAGCTCTCCAGGAACCCTCCAGGTTTCCCACGCCAGATTGGGACTGCTGAGGCAGCCAGCCCTGTGGATTGAGCAACTAGTATGAGTTAGCCACCGTGGGACGACTCCAACTGCTGAGGCCTCAAGAACCAAGCAACAGCTTGGGTTCTCAATCTCTCACGTGAGACAGCTACTATTACTATTTCAATGTAAGCTGATTTTAAAATTCTTTATAATACATAAACATACACACAGAGACACACAGGGGGGGGGAGAGAGAGAGAGAGAGAGAGACCATTACTTTGGGTCCTCTAGAGATCCCTGACTAATAGGAAACCCAAAGGATGAGAGGGAATCCAAACTCATGGACACTGAGGGCAAAAGAGTTTCAGGAATTAGAAACAGCAGGTGCAAATACTCCGAGCTAAGGAAACTCCTCTATTTGAGTGACAGGGGGGTGATTGGAACAGTTCGTCAATTTTGGGCAAGAGGCAAGAATTCCAGATTGACACTGAATAAGAGAAAAGGGTCTGATCAGGTGACTCTCCTTTTTACACCAGGAGGCAGGCTGTACTCTGAACTCAGTGGGAAACCTCTGGGAGGCTTTGTGCAGTGTGATCAGATCCACCTTGTTTTAGATACTTCAGGTGGAGAGGGCCTTGTGAGGGCAGAGGTGGCACAATTAAAGGCATTTGCCCTTTGCTCTGAGCAGCCACTTGTTCTTCACTGTCTTCTGGAGCTGTCAAAAAAGTACTCTAAAGTGTTCCATTTAAAATGAGTTGTCATCTGTCAAACGGATGAATGCAATTGTTCCTAAGTACGCAGTGGGGATTGGCCCCAGGACCCGCAAAGATACCAAATCAAGTCCTTTATATAAGGTGGTGTGGTATTTCCACATAACCAGTCACATTGTCCTGTGCATTTAAACCATCTCCTAATTACTCACGCTCCTGAATGCAGTGTAAATGCTATGTAAATAGTCAGACTGTATTGTTTAGGGAACAATGACAAGAATAAACTCTACATATTCAGCACAGATGCACTTTTAAAGATATTTTCAAGCTGCAGTGAGTTGAATCTGTGGATGTGGAATCTACAGATATGGAGGGCCAACTGCACAACGTCTCCTCCGGTTTCCAGCTTAGAGGGAAAATTTCCAAGCTCACAGTCCTTGCCTTGAGAGCAGGCTGAGTCATTCCCTGTGTGGTGTAATTCCATGTTCTGTGCCACTGTCCTATCACCCTGACCAAGCCAATTGAACCAGGAGAGATCCTTCCACCCCCAGAGTGGTCAGAAGACAGGCCGGCCAGTACTTTATGAAGCGGGCCTGCACAGGGCTCTGCCAAGAAAGGTTAATTACGGCCAACAAATCACAACAGGCTTTATCATTTGTATCTGTAGCAATAGCAGATAACAGCAGAACTAGGAGTGTGTGCAGAGATATGTCATGAGGCCGCAGGGGCCATGAGAATAGGGTTATGAATTAGTCACGATGAGCAGAACGTTTTAGTAACTATAAAAGACAAAGGCATTACCCAGAACACAGGGGCATTGCTTGACAGGGAGAAGAGGCAGCGGCTGAGACAGAGATGAGGATTTCCGGTTGGGGGAGAGTCCATCGATGCCTGACACTAGAAAGTGGAGTAAGAAGAAACGAGAAGGGTCTGGTCTGTGGATCCACTTGAGGCTGCATTAGCAAGGCTGGGCTGTACCACTGCTCCTGGGTCCTCTCTCATGTCGGTCTGATTTCTTCCCTACCCACTCTTACCAGGGTAAACCCAGTCTTTGGTCAAAAGGAGGGCTGACCACCAACACTCTATCCCACTTAGCAATGCTTTGCTTACAGCAATCCTTTACATCCTCAGACATGCAACTCTGAGTCATTTAACAGTACTTTGTCATTGTTTCAGCCAGTCAGGTTATATGTTCTCATTTGTAGATGAAACTTAAGTACAGGTTTACTTTCACAGAAGTAGTATCAAAATAAGAGCCAGGAGCTACATGACAGCAAGTTGTTATGGAATAACAAAATCCCCTCCAAAAATGGAATTTATAATTCATTGAATTATATACTTATGACATATAATTTTTCTGCACATAAAATTAAATTTAAAATGTATTTTCTTATGAATGCATCAATTCAATGTGTGTTTTGCTAGCAATTCATAACCTTTGTGGAAGGCATATGAAATTCAGGTCTTCAGTCTCTCTTGTAGCTCGTTTTCCTTCTTTGTCTCCCCAAATGCAAAGGTTCCATCTGTGTGAAGCCAACCAGAGTATGCCATCTCATGCTGTGCTGTTACTGCATATCTGTTCTGAGGAGCCTCCCTCTCTCCCCTCTTGATGTGAAGGGGTCCCCTCCACTGTCACACTGCCGGCTCACCCCTTCCTCCCGGTGATATGCTCCACCGGGCTCCTCTGTTTGCATGTGTATTCTGAGCTAGCTCTGAGCCCCCAGAGGGCAAGGACTGTGTCTTTGTTTTATTCTAATGCCCAGCACAATATCAAGCATGCATACTGTGTGGCCCATAAAATAAATGTTCATGATCTCTATTGTGTGCTGCTCCCACAGAAGTATATAACTTGGTATTGCCTCAGGAAAAGAGAATTGGTACTCTGAATAGCTTTCCTAAAGGAAATGCATAGCATCCTTCTTCACACTTGACCCCTGAAGTAATGTGCCTGTGTGGCATGCTCCATAAAATCCCAGGCATGGCCCATTTTCCTCTAGGTCCCACTTAGTGGCAGAGCCAACTTTGAAAAATACTCATAGTTTCTTCCTAAAAACAGAAAACAAATCAGAAGGCATGAATTACTGTTTCTAACATTCTAACATACTGGTAAGAAAATGGCCCAAAGAGAAAGATTGATTTGATCGAAGTAACTCAGTGGACCCACGTTTTCACATGGGAAATAAGTATTATCTTTAGAGAGTTCAGGATGTTGTATTATGGATGACGATTCCTAGTGCACCTCATTAGAAAGTGTGGTGCTTTCAACTGAGCTGGAACTGACCTGGAGGCCTCCTCCCCAAAGACCAGCTCTTGTAGTATCAGGCGGTACTATACAAGCTACCAGGAGAAAAGAAACAACCAGTGATCCTATTCACCTGTAAAGCCCATGACCACAACAAGGACCGGCCCAGAAAATTATCTCTGTGGGTGCAATAGTGGAACTTTTATCTTGGGGGTAATCAACAGCTGTCTAATTTGACTTAAGGCCCACTCAATAGGAGGGAATCCAGGCATCTACTATAAACATATCCAAGCACACATGATTTGACAGATCATAGACCCTAGAGAAGAACCTGCTACTGCCATTTTCCTAGATAAACATTAGTTCTTACTCTATTCTAAATGCTACCCTTCTAGCCACAGACAAGTGTACCTCTCACCACTCATCAGAGAAACTTCTTTTTGTAATAGAGATTATTACAAAGTTCCACAACTGATAAAAAGGCAGACTGTAAGTGATTGTGGTGCCTAGTCCCAATTGATACGTCTACAAGCAGCCTTGATACCTCAGGTTCAGGGCACATAAAGCAAGAGGGGCATAAAGATCCTAAGAGCTGGAGGAACAAGAACATTCTAGACATGACAGGGCGCTGGACACACAAAATCTCCACATTATGTTTGCCTAACAAGACCCACATAAGGACAGAACCAGTCGTCAAGCCAGTGTGGATGGGGGAAGTGACACAGGGTCCCACCTTAGATAAAGAGCTACAGGCAGTCAATGGCTGCTGAGGTGGGGAGAATTAGTTTCCTATATAAATATACGTATGTATATGTAAGAATAATCAAAGAAGAGGGCAAGAAATTAAAAGGGAGTGGGGGCACACAAGAGGAGTTGGAAGGGGACTGAGAGGGGTGGAAATGATGTAAATACAGTATTTATGTATGAAATTCTCAAAGAAAAAGAAAAGAAAAATGTCTACTGTGCTCTGGCCAATGCACTTCGGGAAAGAATAAGAAAATCTACAGGGTGACAATAGAATACAGCAGACAAGATCCCAAATCCCACAAGGCTTGCTACTTATGTTTTAGCTATAATAACCCAATTTACTGCAAAACACCAAGACATAAAGCTATACTTCCTAATAAAAATAAACCCTCTGCCTTCTCCCTTGAGCACCATCGCATCTTCAATGCAATGCTGCTTTTTTATTAGTTAAATTGATAAATATTGCCCTTGAGGCCTTACCAGTTCAATAAGAGTGAAAAGAATTTGAATGCAGAATTCAGATCGGTCAAGATTTTACTATTGGGTAGAAACCAATGAAAATGAGGCTTTGAGTTCATTATTTTAGGTCTGGAATTCCCTGTCAGAATAAACACTAGAAAATATTTTCAAAACATAATGTTTTCTACATATTAATCTAAAACACCATGACTCAGAAATTGCAGTCACAATATCTAAACATGATGGCAAAACTGCTATAAGAACACATGGAGACAGTGGAAGCTTCTGTGAATTACGATGAGCAAATGGCATTGACTCATGTCTCTGTGAATGAAATGTTCGGAAAATGCTTACGGGACCTTCCCTCTTGATGTTACATTGTGTTATAACCTTATTAAATGATTTCTTGCTTGTTCTCATAATACATTCATGTTTTAGTACACTACTCCTCAAATATTTTGATAATTCATAATGAAAACACTTCAGAATCCACTATACATAAGTTACATATACATATTTGCATATAACTGGAAAAATTTCTTGAAACCACTTTTCTTGCAAACTGTGCATTCTATTTCCTATGCTGCTCTTCACTGTTGCATTGAATAAAGTCTACCTGTTGTGAAGTTGACCTTCTATCCTATTTATGGGTTGTGCCCCTAGCTTAAAAACATTATTTTAATGAGTGTTCCTGGCATCTAGCGTTTTGTAGCAGCTACCTTGCAACAACTTTGTGACTTGAAACAGTATTCACTTCTGTTTCGTCTCATAGGGTACTGGTTAGCTTCAGTTGTCAAAATGACCCACCTGGGAAGACGGAACCATAACTGAAGAATTATCCCCAACAGATTGCCCTGTGCCCTTGTCTGGGAATCATTTTCTTCATTGCTAATTGATGTGGTGGTGCCCAGTCCACTCTGTTTGGTGCCATCTCTGGGCAGGTGGGCCTGAACTGCCTAAGAAAGCTAGTTGAACAACCCAAAGGGAAGGAGCACCAGTAGGCAGCATCTCTATGTTTTCTGTTTCAGTTCCTGCCTTGGCTTCCTTTGATGACGGAGCACACGATATTATTTGTCATTAATTTGAGCCCTAATCCTCTGCAAATTTCGTATGCTCCACACCATATTCGTGAATTCACTTGGTGGTGTGTGGCTGGAGAATAGCTCATTTTAGAACTCAAGATGGCTTCCCTCACAGATCTAGTGCCTTCTTGGCCTTGGCTCAGATGAGACTATGGAGTGGAGTGCCCACTTAGATAGTGGGGAAGTTAAAACTTCAAGGTGCCTGAAGGCTCCACCAACAGAGTGGAAGCTCTTGTTTCTTTATGGTCTAATCTCAAAAGGCCCATTTAGTTGTATCCTTGGTTTTCCATTAGTCAAAGCAGTCACAGAGCCCAGTTAAATTTAAGGAAAGGGAAGTAGATCCTGCCTTTTAACGGATCAAAGAATGTGCAGTCACCTGTTTAGAATCGTGCAAATAGCATGTTTCTATGAACTAAGAGCTGGATATACATCTGTGAACAACATATTTTTTGTTTAAAACATGTACACTTGGATGCTTTTATTTATTCTGATATTTTTATTCTATTTTCTTTGTAAATAATGTTGGCATACTAAGTGGATTTCATACTCATTAATGAATTGTGACCCTAAGTTTAAGAAGCACTATTTCAGAAGGCCAATCCCTTTTTTCTTAATTTAGGCCCAAATTTGCCCTTCTTCGACCCTTAGCTACTAAAGACCAAGAAAGTAGTTTTTTATTCTTTGTTTCTGATGCCCACTGTAGTCATTTAGTAAATGCTTCTTGAGTTACTGAATTGAGGGAAAGAAAAATAATAAATGAATTAAATCACATCTTGGCCCCTCTGCTCACAATTTTCCATTTATCTTCAATTCTCTTTGACATCAGTGTCATGGTTCAGTGAAACACGGGCAAGAGTCATGTCACACGTCATGATATACAGCAAGGCTATTGGTGGCTAAAGACTGTTGAATTGATTTCTTTGCATTTCTCTTTCTTTCCTTCTAATGTCTAGCAGGAAAGATAGAAAACTTGAACACAAGGTCATGGCTGCAATGCTGACGTTCTCCTCAGAGTGCTCAGGGTGAGTCCTTATGACTTGTGTCTGTGGTACGGGTGGGAGGCCACATAGACAGAGGCATTGGGGCTGGGTCAGACCAGGTGAAGTTCCTCTGGCAGAGGGATGGTGCCTTCATGGGGACGGGGTCAGATGCTCTGGTAGAATTTCTGTGACTGTGGAGAGGACAAGAAGAAAATCAAGGAAGGGGAGGGTAGAAAGATGAACATGGGGGGATATGCTGATGCCAGCTCAGCAGGAGCCTTAGAACATGGGCTTCACCCTGAAAGGAGTGGGTGAATATTTCACCATGCAATATCATGCTTAAGCAAATACAGGCAAAGTTAGCACAGGAAAATATGAAGCAAAGTGACCTGACTAAAGACCCTCCTAAAGTGAGCCTACAGTGTGGCTAGATGCAGCTAAGGAAATGGTCAGATTCTCTTCCTTATTAATGTGAAGCCATGACTGTGTGGTTCATCATCTATGGCTGGAAGGTAAGCCACTACCGAGCAGCATCCCGGCATCACAAAGGGAAACAGTTTAGGCAAGTGGTCCACCACTAGGCTACATCACCAGCCCTGGGACACACTGGGCATCTTTTAGCCATCCTTAGGTTTGTAACTCTTGTCCAACATGACACTTCCTTGGACCTTGGTTTCCTCAAGTATAAATGAAAATGTGAGATTACATCAAAGATTTGCATTAGTTATTGTTTTTTTTTTCCAAAAAGAGTCAAATCACAGATATTTACTGCTTTCAGGCCATATGGTTTCTGGCATTGGTATTCAATTCTTCCATTGTAGCTTGAAGGCTGCCATAGACAGTGTAAATAGGAATATGTGTGGCTGTGCTCCAGTGAATTTAAATTTAGAAATTAGTTATGAATGGGATGTTCACTTACCATGAAGTACTGGTCTTCTTATGATTCTTCTTCTGCCATTAAAATGTCCAATACATATTCTCAGTTTGCAGGTCATACAAAGCCAGGTATGTCTCTCCTAGGGATTCATTAAAAACACTCTATGGCACTAAAACAAAACAGGATTCCTAAATTTGCATCATGATGACAGAATAGTTTAAAAGGGAGTTACTCCATCATTCCAAAGGAGGATAGAAACCCATTTTACAAATGTAGAGCTAATAGTTTTAAATTTTATCATTTATTTATATTTTTTGGAGACAAGATTTCCCTGTGGCCCCAGCTGGAATTTGCTATGTAGACCAGACTAGCCTCCATCTCTTAGAGATCCACCTGCTTTTGCCTCCCTAATGTTGGGATTAAAGGTGTGTGCCACCAGGCCCAGTTTTAAACATTATTTTGAAAAATGAAGAAAAGCCAAGTAAATATTCATATTAACACTGCATTATTCACAATAGTCCTTGTGCAAAGATAAACCTAAATGTCTATAAACAGTTGAATGGATAAACAAAATGCAATATGTATGAACAATGACATTTACCCTTCAAAAGGGATGAGCCATGTCACACTATGGATGAATAAGGCACAAAAGAAACAAATATAAACTAAGTTTGCTTACATGAACTGCCGTGGAGACGGAAAGCAAAGAGGTGGGGCAGAAGTTAGGGACGTGGGAGTGAACTATTGTTTAATGGGAGCAGGGTCTCACTTTGGGAAGATGAAAACGTTCTGGGGATGGATGATGGAAATGGTCCTGCTGCACACAGATGTACTTAATACCAGTAAGCTTCACACTTACAGTTTAAAGTGGTCCATATTCTGTATGTTTTAGCACCATAGTGAAACCAAGAAACAGAACAGCACAGTGGTTAACTTTGTATCCCCCAAGACAAAGGGAAGAATAAAAAACTGGCCACACGGCTGGTGCCCAGCACAGTAGCACAGAATTGTAAGCACACTGTGGCCTTGGCAGCCTTTTCTGTCTTCTGAGCTCTCTGTGCTGATCATTTTACTACTTGACTTTGGAGAACCTGTCTACTGACACCTATGTGAGAGGAACCAAGTTCAGAGGAGTTCCTTTGTCAAGGAATCATGCACAGGATAGAGCGGCAAATCCATGCCTGTGCCTCAGAGCCTCTGGGTCAATCACCCAGACATCGCCTCCTAGAATTTGGAAAGACACGTGTGTTGCCCTGTTGAATTCTGCCTTTTAATGCAGTTTTCAGGCTAAATTGGGAAGCCATCTCACTAAAGGCAAGAGGACTGAGAAACTGCATCCCCAGAGTCTGGACCGTTGGTTTATGGAAAGGCAGGAGGGCTGATGGTATGTGTTGGCTGATAATGCTGGGGCAGGGTGCTCTGTGTCATCATTGTCTGGAGCATGACTAATATAGCCTTTTAGCCCACAGACTCCCAACTCAAATGTCTGCATGACACCACTAAATAATAAATATATACATGTCTCATCTCCCGCACTTGACTGTGAGGTAAGAGCAGGAACTGAGCCTCTTTAATATTTATGCCCTCAGTACAATCACCCTGGGCTAGGTTCTGCCTCAAGTAGGCACTCAGCAAATATTTGCTGAATGAATGCATAAATGAATGTTAAATCTTCTGCCTGTATATTTTCCTTTTGTTTCTAATTCTGCTCTCCGTCTGATACACACAAGTGCCTTTTGTGTCCCTTGCACAAGATATTACAAATGCCCTCAACTCTGTGTGTGTGTGTGTTCTGGCCTGCTTTCACTCATTGATGCTGAAACAGACTGGCGGCCCAAAATAGAAACCTCCTTGACAACTTTGCAGAGCACTCATGTCCCCTGTTCCTAATGTGTGACTCTGACTCTTAGAGACACACTTGATTTTGCCTCATTTTAAGAAGAATCAAAGTTTCTCCACATGGTGGTTGACACAAGCTGCACCCCTCCCTCAGAAGTTAGGCATCAGGCCACATAGGGAAATGTCACCGGAGGAATATCATGGTGTGTTTTAGGAATATTTAAAGACATGAAAAAGGACAGAATGTCCCTCCCTCCCTTCCTTCTTTCTTCCTTCCTTCTTTTTAATTTCTTTCTTTTCTTTCTCTTCCTCTTTCCTCCCTCACTCTAGTTTGTAGCTTGGTTGATGACTCACATGAGCTTCAAGCCAGTGCATATTATGAAGACATAAGACAGGAATGTGTGTAAACACACGCTCTGCCATAATGCTGATTCTTTTGGATTAAACTAGGAGAAAACACAGCAACAGACACTGCCTCAGTCTAGAATTATCTGTAATCCATATACATTGGCACACGGTTTCCAGTATGTGCTGTGGGGAATTAGATAAAGAACTTGACCTCTTCTCTTGGGGACACTGCAGTGTGCCAGAGAGACAGGATAGATAGAGTCTATAAAGTGAGTGAACGCCTAAATGGTAAGTGAGTAAAAGGGAAATGCAAAGGGATAACTGTTGTAGCATGCACAGGTTCCATGCTGAGGACTCAGTATCCTTGTCTTATTTGAATTCTAACTACAACCCACAACCTCAGCACACAGGAGTGTGGAGGGGCCAGACTGCAGTGATTAATGCTGTGTTCTGGAATCAGACTTCAAGGTCCTGGTCATAGGTGTCCCATGCATGGCCTTTTCCTCACGCCAAGAGACAACACACTTTCCCAGATATTTAGCCAGTGTACCCGGCCTCTGCTACCTGCCTATGTCACTCTCAACATAGATGGTCTCTTCTTCACTTCCACTTCCTTCTTTATAAAGTAAAGATATCATAGAGCTTGCTTTATAAAATTGATATTAAATGAGATGATATGAACACAAAGGTTTAAAACATGGGTCTATGAACATTAGGTTTGTGACCCTAAGGCTCAGTGAGGTTAAGTAACTAGCTAGCACTCACTCAACCAATGCATGTCAAAACAAAAATTCAAACTCAAACCTGATCCCACAACCCTCAGATCTTAGCCACTTTACCTTAAGAGTAGTTCAGAGAATAGTTAATTGTTATAGGTTAATGTATAAAGTGAGAAGACTCACAGACAGTGTGAGCGGGTTTGAAGGTACAATAGAATTTATTGAAAAAGAAATGGAGACTCTAAACTTCTGTGGAGACTGGTTTTATTTATCAATTTGACGTAATCTGTGGGAGATTGCCTTGATTATGTTATTGGATGTGGGAAGACCTAGCCTGGAAGTGGATGGCATCATCTCCTGGGTTTGGGTCCTGAACTGTAAAAAAATGAAAGAGGGCTGGAGAGATGGCTCAGCGGGTAAGAACACTTGCTATTCTTCCAGAAGACCTGGGTTCAGTTACCAACATCCACATGATGGCAAACAACCATTTGTAACTCCAGTTCCAGGCCATTCTATGCCATCTTTTGGTCTTCACAAATGTTGCAAGTACATGGTTCACATAATACATGTAGGCAAAACATGCACATATATAAAATAAAAATTTAAAAATATATTTTTAAAAGGAGAAAGTGGGCTGAGCACAATCCATACATTAATTTTTTGCTTTCTGCTTTTGGCAATGGATGTGACTACCTGCTTCAAGTTCCTGTACCCTGACTTCCCTGAATTGACAGAGTGTACCTTGGAATTATGAGATAAAATAAACCCTTTCTCCCCTACGTTGCTTTTATTGTGATATTTTAGTCCTGTCAGAGCAAGAGGGACTGAAACATAGACAGCTTCCATGTAGAAAGATCTCCTAGAGTTAACCAAATTTCCCCATCCACTTTACCCAGTTACTATCTCCGAGTATCCTTTCTCCCGACCTTTGAGGCTCAACCTCTCTTCCCCGGAAGATGACAAGACTAAAATGCCCATCAGTAAGGATGTTCTCAAGGTCCAAAAATGTTCGCTCTCTTAAGGAACCACCTACAATAGTTCTCTGGCCTTGGCAGCTTTGTTCTATTTTAGGGTTTACTTACTAAGTAAAGTTACTTACTAAGTACATGAAACCTTAAGAAGGAAATCTGGTATGTTAGCCCTTATTTATCTAAGTACTTTATTGTAGTTGGGAATGATATTTGTAAATGTGACAAGAAGGAAAGGTGTATTAGCTCTGCTCCTCTTGGGAGAAGCAGAATCTCCTCAAAGTTAAGGAAATAGATGAAGCATATATGATTATAAATCTATAGATGTCTTTCTATATCCTTATCACTATCTATATTTTGGAATATGACAGAAGTTTGGGAAATAAACATTCTTTTGTATAACCTACAGAAGACTGGAGTTAACCTTTGATTATAGTTTACATTGTCTAATTTTAGCTTCAGTCCAAATAATGCTTGCTCCTATCTTTTCCTTTCCTGTTCTTGTGTTCTGGAGTCTTAACAGTGGTTTCCAGAGAGGATGACTGGTGATGCAGAGGCGGAGAGGCCATGGGAAGTGGGGAGAAGAGGGAAGCAGGCAGTAGTAGGTCCAAAGGACTGTGAGAAAGAAAGTAGTGTGTCAGAGGTGTTGAGCAACCACTTATTGGGCAGCTAGATAAGAACCAGGTCCTCTTCAGACTCTCTCCCAGGGAGAGGCTGTTCTGTCTCATTAATCTATGGGTCTGTTTTTATGCCAATACCATACTGTTTGGATTACTCTTGCTTTGTTGTATATCTTGAAGTTGTATAGTATGAGGCCTCCAGCTTTGTCCTTTTTGCTCAAGCTTGCTTTAACTATCCCAGGTCACTGCCTTCACAGCCATCTCAATTTTGGTAAAGGTACCAAGGACTTACAATAGTGAAAGAACAGCTTCTATTTTTAATATTTTTATTGAGCTTTTGTACATTTCATACGACAGTTCTTAATCAAATTCAGATGCCCTCCCCCACCCATTCCCCCAAACCCTCCCCGACTCGGTTTCATGCACTTTGCCATACATTTGCTAAGCCCCATTTGGTGAAGCATTTTACCCAGATGTCCTTCAGTGTAAGTTTATCCACTGGAGTCGATTCAGCCTGTCTGAAGATTTTATGGAAGGCCTACTTCCCTCACTCAGGTGTAACCAGTTTCGCCATTCTGGGCCCTGGCCCTGGGCCCCTGTCCGGTTGTGTCGGCATGGACATTGTGCCCGATATCACCATTGCAAAAGAACAGCTTCTTTAAAAAGGATGCTTGGAAAATTTCATGTCTGTAAAAAAAAAAAAGAAAAATGAAACACAACCTGAATCTCTTACTAGAGACGAAATTCAACTCAAAATGGGTTAAATACTTAAATGTAAGATGCAAAAGAATGGAATTGCTCGAAGAAAACATCAGAAAACAACTACATGATCCTGCTGCTGCAAGGATCTTTAACTAGAACCCCAAAAGCACAAACAACCATCATAGACATAAATATGTGGAATGACATCAAACTAAAAGTCATCTATCTTCACAGTAAAGGAAATAGCCAAAAGAATAAAGAGACACTTACAGAATGAAAGAAAATAATATTTTCAATTTACGTGTTTTCTATAAAGAATTAAGAAAACTCAGCAGCAAAATAATCCCAAATAATCAGATTAAAAAGCAGCCTAGAGATATGACTAGAAATTTTGTCAAATAAATCATACAAATGACCAAGAGCTATATGAAAAAATTGAAGCTCCAGAGATAGTTCATTGGATAAGAGAACTTTCTCTGCAAACATAAGGACCTGGGTTTAAATCCCCAGTACCTACAAAAAAAGCAGGCATGGCTATGTGAGCCTGTAACCCCAACATTGAAATGCAAAGACAGGCTGATCCTAAGAGCCTGCTGACCAGTCAGCTTAGCCTAAGTGGTGAGCTTCTGACTCAGTAAGAGACTTTGTTTCTAGGCAAGAAGGCAGAGAGCAATGGAAGAAAACACCAAACGTCTTGCTTTGGCCTCTGCATGTGTATGCAAGCACACCTACACACTCTTATGCAACATACACATACACACACACAATGGTTGACAATGTTAGCTATTAAGGAAATACAAATAATACAAATCACACTCACAATGTGTTATTACCTAACACCAGACAGGACAGCTAGCACCAAAAGTCAAAAAATAGCAAATGCGGGAAAAAGCAAATCCTGGGAAAAAGGAATGCCAATCAATGAATTTTTTGACTGCTTGATTGGAGAAGAACCCACCATAGTTAGTGCCATCCCTAGGTATGTTGGCTTAGACTGTCTAAAACAGGTAGCCGAGCAAGCCAGTAAACAGCATTCCTCCATGGTCTCTGCTTCAGTTCCTGACTTCAGGTTCCTGCCCTAATTCCCTCAATGATGGACTGTGTAAACTGAATAAACCCTTTTCTCCCAACTTGCTTTTGGTAATGGTATTTCTCACAGCACAGGAAACCAAATTAGAACAATGATCTTACTCATATATAGAATATAAAACATGAATCTCATAGAAGTAGGAATTAGTGGTTACCAGAGGCTGATAGAATAGAAGGGAGGTGGTGATGAGAAGCTGGTCAATGAGGGGTACAATGTTGTAGTTAGATAAGAAGAATAAGTTTTGTGGTCTTTTGGATGATAGTGACTATGGCCAGCCACAACACATTCAATACTTCAAAGAGCTCCAAAGGAAAATTTTAAACATTTTTTTTTTAACAAAGAGAGGTTAGTTATTTAAGGTGACTGGTATGTTATTACCCTGATTTGATTATTATGCAACTCACAGATATACTGAAGCATCACACTGTACTCCATAAGCATATGCAATTGCTATGTGTCAATAAAAAATCCAAAAGATTTGGATGTCCTATGCCAAAGCAGGTTGCCTTCTGACTGGCATGGAAAATCTTATGTCTGAGGTGGAGGACACATTTTGCTGTCCCTATGTCACTCTGCCATTATCAACTGTCAGGTGAATTCTGATAAAGAAGACAGAGAAATGAGGACAGTTCTTGATGGGTCTGATTTTTCTAATTGATTCAATCGTTATGGTGGGGTATAGCTCTAAACGTGACGAGAAAGTAGTTTTATGCACAGTTGTTTCCTTTCTTCTACTCAGTATTGTCTTGGATCTCTAGAAAACCTTCTTACTGTACAAAAATGCCCTGAAGTACAATTGAGACTTGTGATGGCTGCTCTTAGCTTCCAATCTTCATGTCTTTGTTAAGGTTGCATCTCTTGCCTGCACCATCGCAGTAAACCAGATCCTGGTCTCCGTGTCTTCCAATCCTCTTTCTAACTGATGCAGATGTTGTCTTTCTGAATCACAAACTTGAAATCTTCATATCCTGATTTTCATTATCATCAGGTTTTTAAAATCTTTCCTTTCTTGTATTTCCCCAGGTGAAATGTAATATACACTCCCACATGTAACAAGTCCCGAAGCAACCCTGCTTCATGAAAGTGGCTTAGTACAGGCAGAACCTTGCTCACACTGCTTGCCTCACCACATCTTCTACACCTATGACCTCGACCAACTCCTGTCCTTTTTATGGCATCCACACGACCCTTCAACCTGAACAGTAACATGTTCTGGCCATGGTTCTGTTCTCTAGCTTCCTCTTCAGCATCCATGACTGACAAACTATTTCCAACTACTCGCTGTCACCCACCTTTGAGCATATACCTCTTGTCCTGGCTCTGGTCTTCTATTATGAGAGACTCTCCTATTCATCAGTGGAGAAAGGCCTCAGATGCCATTTTCTCATGGAACCACGAATATTATCCCCAGAAAGACCCAGTCACTCTTTGTGGCTGTCCTTGCCTACCATGGGGACACCATTCACTGTGTTGTTCTATGATTGCTCCTTCACAGCTGTGGTCATCTCTCACATAGCCATGGAAGCCATGTGTTATTGAGTCTTTCCCTTCACGTCAGCCTTGTATTTTAGCACAGCTCTGGTCTTATAGGAAGCTGTAAATGACTATCATCTAACACATGGGGAAAATGGTACACTGAGCCCAGGTCAGCATCAAAGGGTACTTTGGGTAGTCTAGAAAATTTGGAAAAAATAGTGAACTTTTTTTTTCATTAATTGTGGAGTAAATTTTGGTATGATTTTATCATTTAAAATATGTCATTTAAACAAAATTACTTTTTCAGCCACATTTGCAGTTAAGATGTCCAGAGTTAGGTTTCTTAGCATTCCTGGGACATGGTCCTTCCTCCTCTAAGGGCCCAGCTCACATAATTCCTTCTCCCTGATGCCTTTGCTGGCTTCTTGGTTTCACACTTGTTTCTTTGTATCTGACTCTTCTAATGAAGATCATCTCTGCTGAATAATCTACCCTTGGGCTCCATTCTCTGGACTCAGTCAGTGTTGTGAATTGAAGTATAAGGAGCTGGAATCAGAAACCAGGTCCTGTGGCTGACTGTGCTCTGCCTGCTCAGCTTAGTGAGGAAGAACTTAAAGAAGGTTTGCTGAAACACACGTCATTTTTTATTGTGACCCACGTGGCTCTTCTTAGGAAGTATGTTAGGGAAAAGAGAATTATTACAAATAAATAAATAAATAATGTTTCATTTAATTTAAGGTTTTTTTTTGTTGTTGTTCTGTTTTCAAGACGGGGTCTCATGTAGTCTAGGTTGGTATCAAACTTATTGAGGCTGGCCTTGAACTCCTATCCACTGGCCTCTACCAGCAAGTGCTGGGATCACAGGTGTATAGCTCCATGTCAGGGAGTAAAATAACTTAGCAACTTCTACACTTCAAGGATGTGACCAAATTCAAGTAAGTGTGAATAATACCTGTGTTAACAGAATATAGTCATAATCATTAAGGATGCAGAAATGGTAAGTCTGATGTTTGGTAGTTTGTCACTGTGATGTTCACAGTTTATCTGGTAGGAAGGATGTTCTGGTAGCCAAAAAAGAGAAGTTGAAATGGTAATCTGGGGCTGGAGAGATGGCTCAGGGGCTAAGAGCACTGACTGCTCTAGCAGAGGACTGGCATTCGATTCCCATTTGATTGCAAGCACAGGTGCGCTTTCACACATACCTGCAATACACTCATACACATAAAACAAAAATAATAAATGAAAAAAATTTTTAATGGAATCTTGATTTGGGCTGTGTTTTCAGCAATATGGTAGCTGACCAGGTCACAAGGCAAGGAAGTACTGGTAAGAAGTTTACCCTGATAACAGCAGAGAGACTTGAAGTATGGTACTGCTTGCCTTCACTTTCAGTTTGTTATTCCATGAGTTGCTGATCCCTCTTTATTAGTCCCAAACATTCACACACAATGGCCTCAATTTGGTGGTGAATTTTGATGAGATGAGATGGAATTCAACTTTTTCTGAAGAAATGAGCAGAAAGGTAGCATTGCATAGCACAGGCAGCACAGGAAGAAGAGGATAGCCGTGGGTGAGAGTAAGCCAAGCCCAGGGTTTCAGAAGAAGCTGAGACTCTCAACAGGAGGTAAACTTTGGGGAGGGGAGGAAGTACTAGAGATGTTGTGTGATTCCCAGTTCATGAATCCAGCTCAGGCATTTATCTGGATCGTAAGATAGGACTTGGGGAGAAGTGCTCTGCAAAAGGCAGGCGTATGCACACTAGGAGTCTGGTAAGTCAGATCCCACCTGCCGTGTCTCTATTCCAATCCTTTGGCTCATCCCCACCCTGTCCCCTTGCAAGCCCTGCCCCCAGCTGGGCTCCAATCCCTGCCCCCTCCAGATCTCTGCACTATCTTCCTAACCCAGACTAGCTAAACTTCCTAATATAGAGTCCACTGGTTTCTGATCTATCTGACCTAGATCAGCCCGTCTACCAACCCGATGAGCCTACCCACAATCCTGTTCTACCACCCAGATCAGTCTACCACCCTGCAAGAACTTGACACACATACCAAGTTATTTTCCATTCCAAAACAAAAAGCAACCAAGGTACATAAACAATATAAACTGAATGAAAACTAAATTAAGCAAAAACAGAGAAGAAGTTCCTACTAGACACATAACCAACAAAGAATATACATATGCTCAAAGACCAGCACAGAAACACAAATAATATGGAAAACAATGAGACTATGTCCCCAACCAAACCCCTTAGTCCCACACAAGTGCACTACAATGAGAACCACCCAGAGGAACAAGGAAGCAGAATTTAAAAGAATAATCATAAACATGGTCAAAGAACTTAAAGAAAACTCAGACAACTCAATGGTCTCAAAGAAGAAAGGCATAAACTTGTGATGGAAACTTAAGACTATACAAGTATGTGGCTTAATGAAATATCAAAACCAATTCTTGATGTGAATAGTGAATTCACAAAAGAGATAGAAATAGTGAAGTAAAACCAAATAAAAATGAACATGAGATTAAAAAACTCAATAAGCCAGTTGGAAACAGCAGCAGAAAGCCTCACAAATAGACTGAATGAAATGGAAAACAGACTATCAAGACTGGATGACAAAGTTGAAGATTTGGACTCCTTAAGCAAAAATTTTGTAAAACAAACCAGGAGTGGAATACCCAGGACATGTGGGACAACATGAAAAGACCAAATCTATGAATTATAGGCACACAGGAAGGAGAAGAATCTCAGGCCAATGGCATTGACTATATCTTCAACAGGATTATAGAAGAAAACTTCCCTAAACTAAGAAAAGACTTACCTGTAGATATTCAAGAAGCACATAGAACACCAATTAGACATGACCAGAGCAGAAACTCCCCATGGCACATCATAGTAAAAGCACTAAATGTACAGAACAAAAAGAGGGCACTGAAAGCTGCTAGAGATAAACAAGTTACATAAAAAGGAAAACCCATCAGAATTACAGGTGACTTTTCAATGCAAACTACAAGAGCCAGAAGAGCCCAGTACTAAAGAGACATGGATGCCAACCCTGAATACTTTATCCAGCAAAACTATCTATCATGGTCTAAGGGGAATGGAAAATTTTTCGTGACACAAATAGGCTGAAAGACTTCATTTCCACCAAACCAGTCCTACAGAGAATACCTGAAACAATACAAAGGACAGAAGAAAAGAAAGAGTACACCTAAGAGGTTACAGAAAGTAAACAAAGAAAGGTATAATAATGGAAATACAAAATAGGGCCACAAACATAAAGAAACTAAAATGGCAGTATCCAATACACATCTTTTGATTTTAACACTAAATATCAATGGCCTCAGCTCCTCTGTCAAAAGACATAGGGTAGCTGAATGGATCAAGAAAGAAAACTCATCTTTCTGTTGTCTTCAAGAAACTCATCTCACCTTTAAGGATAGATATTATCTTAAGGTGAAGGGATGGAAAAAATATTCTAAGCAAATGGTTTTAAGAAGCAAGCAGGTATTGCCATTCTGATATCTGATAAAATAGATTTCAAATTAAAACTCATCAGAAGAGATAAAGAGGGTCATTTCATTCTAATCAAAGGAGCAATCAATCAAGAAGATATTACAATCATGAACATATATGCACCAAACTCTGGAGCACCCAATTTCATAAAAAGAGCACTCCAGGACTATAAAACACAGATTAACACCAACTCAGTAATAGTATGTGGCTTCAATACCACATTGTCTTCAATTGACATGTCAACTGGACAAAAATTAAACAGAGAGAAACTTGATTTAAATGACATCTTACATGAAATGGACATGACAGAATAATCTACCCACGCACTAAAGAATACACTTTCTACTCCGCAGCACACGCAAGTTTTTCTAAAATTGATCATATTCTGAGACACAAACAAATCTAAAAAACACAAAAAACTCAGATAATTTCATGCATCAGATCACAGTGCAATAAAATTTATAATTAATGGCAAAAGAAGCTCTAGTAACTGCACAAATACATGGAGATTAAACAATACACTCCTGAATGATGAATGGGTCAAATGAGAAATTAAGAGAGAAATAAAAGTATTCCTGTAACTAAAGGAGAATAAGAATACATTAAAACCTCTCGGACACCTTAAAAATAGTCATAAGAGGGAAGTTTTTAGTTCTTAATGCCTACATTAAAAAATCAGAAAGAGCACATTTAAATGACTAAACAATACAACTCAAGACTCTGGAAAGGCAAGAACAAACAAATCCTAAATCTAGTAGATGAGAAGAAATAACAAAAATCAGAGCATAAATTAATGAAATAGAAACAGAGAAAACAATACAAAACAATTAATCAACCTAAGAGCTGGGCTTTTGAAAGATTAAACAAAATAGAGATACCCCTAGCTCATTTAACCAAAAGAAAGAAAGAACAATTCCAAGTCAACAAAATCAGAGACAAAAAGCGAAACATCACAACAGAATCATATACCTTTCTATATACCATTAACAAGAAATCAGAAAAAGCATTCATAGAAACCCTCCTGTTCACAATAACCTCAAAAATGTTTAGGAATAAACCTAACTAAAGCCAATAAAGATCTCTACAATAAAGATTTCAATTTTTAAAGAAAGAAATAGAGGGAGGACACTAGGAAATGGAAGGTACTACCATGCTCGCGGATCAATGAAACACAACAGAAGACCCAAACATGAGCACATGCTATTTCAGCCACCTGATATTTGACAAAGGTGCCAAGAACTCACAATGGAGGAAAGACAGCATCTTCAATGAATGGTGCTGGCAAAATTAGATCTGCACCTGCAGAAGAATGAAATTAGACCCTTATCTTTCACCTTGCACAAAAGTCAACTCCAAATGAATCAAAGACCTCAATATAAAACCTGAAACTCTGAAACTGCTAGAAGAAAACGTAGGCAGTAGCTTCCAAGATATAGGCATAGGAAAGGACTTTCTAAATCAGACATCAGCTACTCAGCCATTAAGGTCAGCAATCAATAAGTGGAACCTCATTAAGCCACAAAGCTTCTGCACAGCAAAAGAAACAACCAGGGAAATGAAGTAGAAACCCACTGAGTGAGAGAAAATCTTTACCAGCTACACAACTGACAGAGGATTAATATTCAGAATGTACAAAGAACTCAAAAACCAAAGAAATAAGAAAATAAACAACCCAGCAAAAAGATGGGCTGTAGATCTGAACAGAGAGTTCTCAAATGAAGAAATAAAATAGCTGAGAAACACCTTAAAAAGTTCTTAATGTCCTTAGCAATTAGAGAAATGCAGATAAAAACCACTTTAAGATTCTATTTCACCCCAGTCAGACTGGCTAAGATCAATAGAACAGAAGATACCAAATGCTGGAGAGATGTAGAGAAGGGGGAACACTCATTCACTGTTGTTAAGAATGTAAACTTGTGCAACCACTATGGAAAGCAGTGTGGAGAATGCTCAAGAAACTAAATGAATCTACCATGTGATCCAGTTATACCACTCCTTGGCATACACCAAAAAGGACTCATCCTATTGTAGAGATACTTGTACATCCGTGTTTATTGTACTCTCTTCACAATAGCTAAGAAGTGAAAACAACCTAAATGTCTCTCAATTGATGAATGGATAATGAAAATGTGGTACATTTATGCAATGGAGTTCTACTCAGCATTAAGAAAAGATCAAATAATGAATTTGCAGGTAAATGGTTGGAACTAGAAAGTGTTACTAAGTGAAGTAACACAAACACAGAAAAGCAAGCTATATATGTTCACCCTCATTTGCGGACTGTAGTAGAATCCCCTACATGTAAGTATAGATCCTGAAGTAACACCAGTAGCCAGGAAAAGAGAAAGAATACATGGAGGTAAAGGAAAAGAAAGAACCCAAAAAACTGGGATTGTAGGGAACAGATGCGACCAGAGGGGAGTTGGGGAGAGTAGGAGCGTTGGGCAGAAAGAAGAGGAGAGAGGGACATGCAGGGGGTCATGGTGTGTGTGGGGCAGGAAGTGGGGGATGGAGGGAGGTCGGTATGGAGGGAAGGAAGGAAAAAGAACAGAGGTGAATGAGTCTTGAAGGTTAGGGAACCCAGACAGAATGTGATGCTACCAGAACCCCCTGAGAAATGCACAGTGTGTAAACATTAGTACATCTGTATAACCAGAGGCCGTTTGGCAAGTAACACAGTGCCAGAGAGATGGTATCTCCCTTTGTGTGGTTGGTGAGAGTGGTTCAAGAGACTCCCAGAATAATACAGGCTATTGTCAAAGTCTTGGTTATCTCCCAGAACTAGAAGCTACTGCTGAAGACAGGACATTCTTGGGATACAAGACTCGGAGCAATGGAGCAGGAACTGCCTTCTACCTGAAATTTAGCTCCCATAATGCTAAAAGATAACATGCAAACTGCTCATGGGGAAAATCAATCAATGGTCCAACTCAATCCTAAATTACAACACTGTAACAACTGACACAACACACTACCTATATTAGTGCAGTAGTCACACTCTTATGGGGGGGGTAATCAACAGGTATTAAATTGGACTTAAAACCTTCTCACTGGAAGTGAACTCATGGATGGCCCTGTAGACTCAGCCAAATACATGGACCTCTACACCTAAGGCTCATGGAGCACAGAGGAACGAGGAGTAGAGAGAAGACTAAAGCATCCTTCAACTCTCACCAGTGAAGCTTCCTTAAATACCATAGTGCGATGCACACAGAAGACCACAACTGGTCAAGTTTTACAGAATAAGAGACATCAGAGTGTGTATATCTGAATGGGACTTCTATACTGAACTTTACCCACCTATGGCTCAGGAATCATTGTGAAAGAAGGGGTGGAAAGTTTGTAAGAGCCAGGACTGGTTCATGAATTCAGGGAAGTAGAGGTTTTCAGGCCACTGGAAGCTCATACATGTGAACTTGTGACAATGTGACATTGAGCACAGGACCCACATCAACTCAAATTAGACAAGGACCCAGAGTGGAGCAATAGAAATTGGTTGCAAGGAACTATTGGAGGCTGATTACTGATGGGAGAGGGAGAGTATGCCTTACTTATGATTTCTAGATAGCCTGACTATTCTCCAGTGGATGAATTTGCATTAAAAGACATCAGGGCACTAATGCTTGACTGGATAGGACTTAACATGTATAACAGAATACCTGAGGTCTGGTGGAGGTTGAGCGGGTGGTTAGATGGAGGAGGTTTTGAAATTTGATTAAGAAATATTACATGAAATATATAAAATTCAATAAAAATCTTTTAAAAAGCAGGTGTTGCAGCAGAGTGTGTGTGCTCCGCATTAGTGGGTTATTTGAGGGCCTCTGTAAGCCCTGAGGATCCTGATTTTAGAAAGGGCATGTCGTGTTGTTCACATGACATGCAATCCAGGATTTTATTACAAAAGGTGTAAATGTCTGTGCAATTTCATTTTTATATTATACATTCTTCATATCATTATTAGTTTCCATTTTAGAGTTTAGTGTTTTGGGGGAATCTCAACTAAAATTTTGAGAACAAAGATCTTACAGTTTCAACTGCCTTTTTACAAAGCTGGTGAGCCCTCAGTCCTATGAACAACATGGCTAATGGACAAAATGTTCATACACCAAATAAGCCCTTTTTCATAGGGGTAAAGCAAATTCCCAAAGAGGCCCCATCAGTTTCTCTTCACTGAGATGTTTAATTCACACCCACAGACGCTTGGCTGAGACCCCAATTTTTCAAACAGAATTTAAGTAGGCTAATTAAAATAGCATGGAAATAACTTTTAGTGTGGGGCTTTATCTATAAGCCTTTTGGTTATCAATTAGAGTCTTGTTTCTAATAATAAAAGAAAGCAACAATGCCCTCAGTAATTAGTAAATTAAAACTCTCAAAATAAACCTCAAGGCTCAATAACAGCTCCAATTTTTTAAAGTGTTCTCATGTCAAGAGGCTATTTAAAGTACAGGTTTTATAGCTACTTTCCTTTAAAGTCAGATTCTCTTAGCTAATCAGATGCTGAGTGGCGTTGCCTTTAATTTTATCTGGCCAAGCTTCCCTCCATCTGTTTTCCCATAATGCTCTCATTCTCTCCTCCAGATGTTTGGCACTGCATCTCAACTTGATGTCTATTTCTTCTTGTTCTCCTTCACCTCACATGAACCTTCCAACTCATAATTCATTAGAAATAGACACAAAGAGCTTTATTTCAAATTACCATCCTTTGCTTAAAAGATTCCATCTCTAAGGTCATTGCCAGTCAAAAAACATTTTTTTCTCCTTGTAGAATTTCTTGGCTGTGTATATTTTGAAAAGGAAACCAGAAACACAGGATAGCTAAGCAGCATCCCCATATTCACAGAAGGAAGACCTAGGAACAGGGATTAAATATCAAGAATTTTATGTTCAATTCTTTTTTAAGAGAAATGGAGCTCTTCTATCCGCAAACCACAGCTTTGACTTTGATCAATGCCTCTGTTCAATGGGGGGTCAAATACCTGAAGGGAAAGAAGAGGTTCCATGGAGCACATGGCAGGAAAGGGATCATTTGTGTGAGCTGGCTGAAAAGGCAAATGGCCCGCCTCCCGCCTCCCTGCTCTCTCGCTGTGACAGTGATCTCCACAGCTTGTAGATCAGACACAATCCCCTGCTCTGACTAATCTGCAGAGCGTGCTAGGTGGAAACAAAGGTTTACGTACCTGGAAACGAAATCATAACTTCTAAAGAAAATCTACTGACATGGAAAAACTTTCTGATAAAAGTGTACAGCCTGTCAGGAAAATTCTTTCCTAAGGCCACCTGTGGATATTCCATTTCATATCCTCAGAGAATACAGTCCTATATCCAAAACTCAGCTGGAACTAGAGTTTGTTGATCAGAAAAAAAAAAGTACTATAAACCTCAAGAAGAATTTAGGGACTAGGGCTGGAGAGATGGCTCAGAGGTTAAGAACACTGGCTGCTCTTGCAGAGGACCTGGGTTTGTTTCCTAGCACCCACATGACAGCTAACAACCATCTGTAACTCCAGTTCCAGGATGTCCTCTTCTGACCTCCACAGGCATTATATGTACTAGTGAATTTACACATATGCAGGCAAAATTTATGCATGTAAAATAAAAACAAATTAATTAAAAAAAATTTAAGGACTTAGGAACTTTTTAAGGGGAGAGGGAATCTGAAAAACAGAGATGATTGTGTGCCTGTAATCCTAGCATTCAGAAGACAGAGATGGGGAAAACTACAAGTTCAGGACCAGCCTGGACTATAGAGGAAGACCCTGTCTCAAAAACAAAACTCACCAACACAAATAAGAAAGAAAGGAAGGAAAGAAGAAAAGAGCTTCTTCCTGATACTTGAAAACAATTCTTTCTAGCATCTTAAAGTCTGCGCTATATTCTTCCTTCCTTCTTGCCAGCACCTGGCAAGTTCTGATTGGCTCATGCTACCCAGAGCATTAACCTACAGGTTCTCAGCAGTCTAGTCCATTTCTTAGTAGATGTCTTCCAAGGAGAATATGGCATTTGTTTAGAAGAAACATACCAAGGTATTAAGGGAAGAGATAAGAGTCACCGATCTACCTATCAGCATGAATGGAACTTCCCTGAAAGAGACAAACAAGAAACTTCTTCCCTGTGCCAAAAGAGAAGGAAGAAGAAGGAAAAAAAAAAAACCAGAGGAGTAGGCCCACGTGATGGCAGAAGGTATAGCAGTGTAATCTTGGCTTGGAAACTCTTGGCTTCTACTTATTTTTAGTAAATTTACTAAAATTACAATGTATTTGTAGCTAGCAAGTGCTCTGTTGCCACTGGAATAGAGTTGGGCATCATATTAATATTGATATACTGGGATCAAGAGCTTGGATGTGTTGGAAAATAAAGGAACATAATACAAGAAAGCCTGGAAAGTTTGGGGGAGGGCTCAAGAGTGTGGCATTAAGCTTCAGTCACAGATCTGAGGGCAGGGGTTCCCTGACTGAGTTTTGGGTTAGCTCATAACACCAATCGCTTTATGTGGTGTTGATTTTGCACTTAGCTTAGCATTCCCAGTCTTGTGGGAGCTTGTCTTGACAAATGGCATTCCTGCTGCATTCCCCAGACCTTCTTACCTGTGAGCTGAACTGTACTGGTCATTCTTTTCCTGAGTTGAACATTAGAATCCATTGCCACCAGCTACTGAATAAGTGGTCTTTGAAGAATCTACGTAACATTTCTGAATTTCAGCTGGTTAGCTGTAAATTGGGAATGATCTTTGAGGGTTAAGAATTAATGTGCTAAGATGCCTAAAATCTGCTGTGATCTCTTTTTCATATGGTTGCTCACTGGTGAGTCTACCTCCAACCTCATCCTCCTCTTTATGCTTGTAAAGTTTGGCTTCTGTTGGTCCTTTCACCTTATTCCTACCAAGTTCAAAGTCTGCCTACTTTAAACTCCTAGCATCCTTTAGCACACATTGCTCAGCACTATAATACTTTTGAAGGGACTCTCACCTCTTCCACTAATTTAGGAACATCACAAGAACATTCAGTCTTCTCTTCACTATAGTGCCTACCAATCCGCAAAGAGTTCATACTGCAGGCATATTTACTGAATAAATTCTCCAATAATGTTTATCAAAAATCCTATACATTATTTTCTAGCATGAACATTTACATTTAAAATAATACCATTAAAAAAATTCTCCAAAAACTATGGTGGAATTTTCCTATTAAATAGTTCTTTATTTTCAAGGAGTATACTCTAAATATCAAGTCAAATTTCCGTGAGGGTTATCACTGCCAGGGTCATAGCAAGTGCAATGTTTTGACATGAATCAAGTCAGTAATATGAAACTTAATAGAACTTATTTTGAGCTTCATACTAATGAAGGAAGGAAATAAAAATCATTTGGAAATGAACTGTGAGACATAGGGCAGCCTACTAATGTAAAAAAAAATGGGGGTTTCTTTTTGCCATCTCTGAGATATTGGGATATTGGGATATGGCAGGTGTGCCTGCTTTATATTGTTGATCATGTTTTGGATTGAAGAGTAAACTTTGCATAGCCAGTTAATCATCTGAGCCTGTGGAAAACTTAATTGAGAGGTCATTATGAGCTCTGCTTCCTTCTTCCTCCACGTCTCCACAGCACATCAGCAATCACCATGACGCCCTGCTTGGCTGGCAACTCATAGGGCACCTTCTGAAGCACAGATCATGGCTGTTAGACCTGCCAGATGTTCCTGGTCCCTTGCTGCAATTAAGTTCCAACATAGCCGGATTTGAAAGATCAGGGAACCACGGTTCTAATTAAGAATATTCATGAGCTTGCACCCTGGAAAGCTGGCCATCACATGATGTGCCAGAGTGGACACCATCCTTTGAGAAAGGGAAAAAAGTAATAATAATATTGGAATTTTGAATCGCTATCAGGAATATATTATGGGGCTTTCTGTAATGAAATGGGTGTGTGTGGAATTGAATGGACTATTTGAGCTCAGTGAAACTTGTCTTAACCCTATTTGAAGGGCCCCACCAGAGACACCTAACACCAACTATACATTATCATCTGAAAAGGTTGAAAAAGAAAACCACCGAGGCCTGGGTTCTCTCCCACCCACCCTCAGGGACCAAGAAAAAGGAACAGCAGTATTGTTGGCATCCTCATCGCCACACATAAGGAGTCACCTCTAGGCAGTTGCTATGGTAACCATGATAGTGTTCTTAGACATTCAAAATGAGAACTCAAAGCATGCTCAGCCAGACTAGGAGCAAGTACCATGTGTGGCACCCAATTTTGACCATGCACTGGGTGTCAGAGGTTATCAGAATTTCCTAACATCATCTCCAGAAGGAACAAAGAAAATGGTCTTTTTTATGATACTTACCTAAAGTGATAGGTTTTTGAATTCTTCTCCTGGCTTCATTGTGATGGCTGGAGTTAGAAACCCTGAAATGATGCAGAACATGGGACTGCAAGTTCAGAGACTGGATGCTGTTTCTATCATTAGTTATGATGCTTGGGTAAATCCCCAGTCCTTTTGGGTTACAGTTGCCTTATATAATGAATTAAATGTTCCTAAGAGCATCTTAGCCATGTAGGAGTTGGAAGAAACTTCAGAGTCAACGGGCTCCACCTTCCAGTGGACAGTCTGGTTTTGGAGCTTCCACAAGCCATTTCCCCTTCTCAGAGCTGGTTCATGGTTTCCTTCTCGAACTCACCCCTCCCTCACAGTGTGTTATGACCCCTCTGAGTAGAGGGCTTCAGAGAACGCCTTTCCTCACTCACCATTGCACAGTAAGTGGGAGATACAGCTGAAGCCCATGGATCCAATGAAACACAATTTTGAAGCCTATCTTTTTTTCTCCAAATTTTTATCGAGTTTTTGTGCACGTCACATAATAGATCTTGATCAAATTTAGAGCCCCTTACCCCTCCCCATCCCCCATCTCCTCTCTGCCAAATTTCAAATAGTCTGTCGTATATGATAGGTCCTATCTGGTCAAACATTTGTACCTAGATGTCCCTTGGTGCAAGTTCATTTACTGGAGCCTAGTCAGCCTATCTAGAGTCACTCCCCTAAAGAAAAATCTACTCTTCCTCACCCATCAGTAATCATTTGCCAATAGTTCCTTGACTAGGGTTGAGGCCTGCTAACCATTTCCCCCATTCTGTGCTGGGTTTTGTCTGACTGAGTCAGCATGGGTCTTGTGCATGCTGTCACCATTGTTGCACGTTCATGAGCAAGATCCCAGAGGCCTGAAAGCCTCTATTTCCTTATGTTCATGTGCCAACCTTGACTCTTACAATCTCTACACGCCTCCCCCAACCCTTCACAATGGTTTCTGAGCTATGGGTGGGTGAGGTTTAGTATAGGAGTCCTATCTAGGGACACTCACTCTACAGTCTCTTATTCTCTCAAAATTTGCCAACTGTGGCCTTCTGTGTACATCACACTCTGGTGTATGAGGAAGCTTCGCTAGTCTTAATATTCGCTCTACCCTTCTGTGTTCCATGAGTTTAGGTATAGAGGTTGTACTGTAAAAGTGTCTCTTAAGGCTGGGCATTCCTCAAACATAGATTTAGCATACAGTAAGAAATTTCATTTGTCTAGAGATATTACAGAGATAGCATTTTCTCTGGTGTTTACAATGTCTCCAGCCACGTGTATTTGGCTATATTTACAGTGTCATCCATGAGTTTCTTCCTATTGAGAGGGTTTTAAGTTCACCTAGACAGCTGTTGATTACTTCCTAGATAAAAATGCCACTACTGCACAATAGAGATAGTTTGCTGTGCCAGCTGAGCTGGACCATTGATTGATTTTTCTTTCTTAGCTGCTTATGTAGTATCCTCTAGAACTATGAGAAGTAGTCTTTAGGGAGAAAACTTGAAGTCTTATCTTAAAGTTATGGTAAAACACAAATTTCTCATTGTTGTTGTTGTGCTTGATATTTTCAGGAAGTAAATCCGAGGATGAAGGTAGCAAATCTTGTCATCACAAAGGAGAGCACAATAAAAAGCAGAGCTAATCATAGTGCGGTTACCTCATTCGACCTCCTTGATCCAGCTTGTGCTTGATATTGGAGTGCTGTTTTCAACTATGGAAACCAGTAAAGTCGAAGAATTAAGTCCATTTGAAGCAGATTAATTTCCCTTGTATCCCAAAGGGTTATAATGGACAGACGACCTCTTATTTTAGGCTTAGGAAGTCACTGCCTAGGCTGTGACCTTGTCTAGACCTAGGTAAAGTTGGAAGGGAACAAGAATGACTCCCAACCTTCTCAGTTCAATAATTTTCAAAATACACCAAAATCTTGAATTTTTAACAAAAGTTCTAGCACCTTTGAAATTCCCCCTTAGCTAGATATTCCTTTCATTCCAGTGACATAATTCTCCTTTCTTTTCATGAGGGGTTTATATCCTCAAAACCTTTTTCCATCTGTCTATACATTATTTTGTGACTTGTGTATCAAAACTAAAGCAAACTAACAAGAAACAAACATACCGATAATCTGCTTCTCAAATAACTATTTTGGCACAATCTAGCTAATGTAAACAATGGAACACCTGAGTTCTAAGTTTTTCAGTAGATTTGGTTTTCAATCTTTTTCCAATAGTTTTTTCTTTTATTGCATTTTGGCATGACAGTCTGTTCAGAGACAGAAGAAGAAATGGAGATCTTAAAAAGAAAGAATATAAAACTAGAAGAGCTTGATATTTGCTAAAATTGGGCTCTCTAAACTGTCCTTCTCAATCTGTAGCAAGTGAATTGAGAAACGAAAGGCTAAATGTTTTGCTAAATCCATCAATCTAGCTTAAAAATTCCACTCTCTATAAATGGTATACTCCCATTGAATGCCGGCCTCCACTCTTGGACTTTGAGGCCCTGTCTCGCAGGAACCTTGTTTTAATACTCCTGGAGTCTTACAACCACCTTGCACACTTCGTGTACACACAGTGGCATTTAGAACACACCCTATTTCCATTTGTTGAGTCCAAATCACCCCCTTTGACTGTCAACATGCTCTGGTAACAAGTTCATTTATTTTTTATTAGCATATATGAAAAGAGTTTCCAATAGATTCAAACTAACTTTGAACTTTGAAAGTTTCCACATGGGCCACATTTGATCAAGCAGAATTCCATGGGATTTGAGGTCCTGAAGTGTTGTATCTAATTGTCATATTTTCGTGTTCATGTCTTCAGTAATCAGCTAGAAGTGATGTTATGGACTGGGACTTGGAGGCAGTGTGAACTGTGAAAATCTATATTTTGAGATCTTCTGAAATCTTATTTGCTACCCTCCCCATTTGTCTCACATCATCTGGGATGGAGAAAGTGCAAAGCTTCAGCTTTCTATACCTTGAAGAACTCAGTTCTCTAGAGAGAGACAATAATAAAGAACCTTCCCAAATTTCATGTTATTGTGTTTACATGGACATTTATGAAGCTCTATATATTAGAGATAGAGAAGTGAAGAATGCTTCTTTAAACTGTGAGGAGTGATATTAAATTTATTGGCATGTAACTATTAACTTTTAGGATTCTGGAAAGTATAGAAGGAATAAGACCAATGTCAACTTTGAAAAATTAGGAAAAAAAAACATATCTAAACAGTTTTGGTCGGAGATTTAGTTTTATTTTTCCATTTAAAATTTCTGGCTACAGAGATGACTCAGCTGCTTTTGAAGGGACCCAGGTTCAGTTCCAGCACCTATATGGCAGTTAACAAACTGTCTATGACTCCAGTTTCAGGGGATCTAACGCCATCTCTGACTTCCAAGGGCATTGCTCACATGTGTGTACCATATGCATGCAGGCAAAACACTTATAAAAATACAAATTATTAAATAAAAAACAATGTTTAAGTAGAATACTATTTTCAAATTTATAGGGAGAGAGAGGTTAGCATTGCATATAACACAGTCAATCGTCACAATATCCCTAATGAAATAGATATTCACATGCACGTATAAATGGAGACTAGTTTTGGGGACGGTGATAGCGCTTGTAGATGGTGAGTCACTGAAATGAACCAGAAAGTCCCAGTTTCTGTCCTACCACATGGTTTCCTGAAACACTGTCTCAACAACTTGACAGAATCTTTATGCATTAGGTGTTGCCTTCTGTGCTGTGTGCTGTGCACTTGCTATCTTTGTTGTCGCTTGGGATCCTGAAAGAGGATAGTGTTATCTGCACTTACAGATCAGAAAACAACCACAAGTATATTCCACAAGATCATAGAACTCACAGGGGACAGAGTGATGCTACTCTGACACCCTTCAGCCCTTCCACTCACATCAAGGCAACATGGTCTCAGTGCTGGGCAGCCCAGGACCCAGAGTTGTGCCTGAACAAGAAGTGTGCTTCTTCCTCAATATTTTCAGTGTTAGCAAAATATCTTTGAATAGAAGTAATGACACTTGCAATAACTAAAGCACATTCGTTTCTCTGAAATTAGACTTTTATCTCCCCAAAGGATCCTTAGACACTCCAGGGCCATCAAGAACATTCTTAGAGA
The DNA here is from genome assembly GCA_035773235.1 of Eospalax fontanierii. Classification (NCBI taxonomy): domain Eukaryota; kingdom Metazoa; phylum Chordata; class Mammalia; order Rodentia; family Spalacidae; genus Eospalax; species Eospalax fontanierii. The sequence continues at coordinate 30,671,044 of CM069530.1, read as the reverse complement.
ATTACTGAATTAAGATGGATCTATTGCTTTCAAATCTAAAAATAGTACCTGATCCCACCCTGGAACGCTTACGACGTATCGCCGGTTCCTTTTATCCTTCCCCGGCCAAATCTTTCTCTAGGCAAGAGCTTCACTTGGCTCTGCTGGGGCCTACCTGCCATCCCCAAACCTCACTGTGTCTCCTTTCTCTACTTACTATGGCGTTTCCACGAAGGAGCGACCCTCTCTGCTTCCGTTTTCACACTGCAAATCGTTCTCAAGGCCCTGCAATCTTCCATTATTCCAACCCAAGCACTTTCAGTTTTTCTAAGTACTAAGCAGATGATCTTTCCTTAGTTTCCTCCACCAGTTCCTAGTTCCAGGATCAAGTCCAGACCCCTACCCTGCACGTCCCATGTTCTCCACAAGCTGCTTGAGATTCATGTGCTGTTCTCACCTCTCCCCTGTAACTATCTGATGCACTGTTTCGTGGTGCATCATAAAACTGCTGCCCTTCACGCGTCTTGAAGACATGTTACACATATTTTTGTGTTAGGTAGGCATAGTAGTTTTCTTATCAGACAGATGAAGTCTGGCTAAGAGTAACAATAAAGCAAAGACTTCAAGCAAGAGAAACATCGGTTAAATTTTCCAACAAGAAAATCTAGAATGAAAATGTTTTAATTTTAACACACATGGATGACCTGTTCACTAGTGTTTCATTTTCCTCTCTCACATTTCCCCCCTCCCATTTAATTATGTTAGAGATAGGGTAGAAAATAGATTATGATCTTTTCAATACTTAGTTCTTGAGTCCTTTGAATGCTACTCATTGGCTGTAGGACTTTGGGACAGTTTTCTAATACACCGAGTTTCAATTACCCAACTTATGAAATGGAGAAAGTTACAGTATATGCTTGATGATATTATTTGGAGAATTAAAAGAAATAATGTTTATAAAATGCTTGGAGAGGAGATATTGAATAAATGCTAGTCTTTACAGTGGCTGCCATAGCAACTGCTCATATCATATATCAATCACATCAGCCATCATATATATTAGATTCCAAGGGGGCTGCATTGTAAAATGGTTTCAAATGAGAGAAATGCATTCTCTCCCTGCTGGAGGCCAGAAGTCAGATGACATGGTGTGTGGAGGGCAGCACTCTTTAGAGGTGTTGGGGGAGAAGCTGCCCCTTGGCTTCTCTAGCTTCTGGTAGAATTCTTTGGCTTGTGGCTGCCTCACTCTGCCTCTCTCTGTCTCCACATCCTGTTCTCCTGTGTCTGTGTGGGGCAGGTTACTCTCTGCCTCTCACAAGGATGCTTGGAACAGCATCAGGGACCACCATATTTTATGGGATAATATCTTTAATTTGGTCACATCTACAACGACCCTTTTTCTAAATAAAGTTATATTCATTGGGGCATGGGCCTATCTTTGTTGCAATTAACAGCCTACTCCCCAAAATTAGAAGCTACTTTGAAGGAATGACCCATTTCTTTCATCTTGCTTTTCACAGCTCTAGAACTATAAAGAGAGGATGATGGGTTCATGGGTACTCATCAAGTTATTAAAAGTAGATGGATGGTAATTCTGTTATCAAAGAGGTCCATGCTTGGGCAAATTATCAGAGTATATGTGTCCTATAGACTGATTTTTTAGTGTCAAATCAGGGAAAGTTCCCAGCTAACATCCAGGTAATGTAAAAACAATATTAAATATTTCATAATTTTCTAATAGTTTTATATATCAATAAATTATTTTTAAGTTACTGTTACAATTATATCACTTATCAAGCTATTACCTGCATGGGTCAGTTCTGTCCTAAGTGGCTTCATTCGAAAAGCTATCCAGCCTTCAGAAGAACACAGTCCAGGTGCTTACCCATCTTCCTTGCAGTCATGTAACAATCCTAGCAGAGGTGTGCAATTCTCACTAACCGCCCATTCTCTTCTAATGTGTATTGAGCCCAAACAGTCCCACTGTTCATGCACCCTTTCTGCATTAGCTAACACCTCCAGCCTCTCCTGACACCCCCTTCCACATTCCTAAAGGCTGAGAGGGACATCTACTCCATTAAGACCTGGATGGAGGAGACGTTTTGGAGAGCTTTGAACTGATAGCCACTGGTTTGCTTGAACCCAACTGGCTTTCATGTCTTGCCTGTCTGCAGAGTTCACTAGCCACAGGAATGTATTAGGCTCTCTCCTGTTGATATATACCATGTAGACATCAGATGTTTGGCAAACAGCCCACCTGGGTCCTGTCTAAATAAGATGAATAATTCTTCAGCGAATGTGAGATTAAAAAGACAAAGTCTGTTTGTGTGTACAGATCCATTTTCTTCCTTAGAATTGTAATAATCACCAAGCGTGCTCCAGTGTAAAGCCTTCACTCCTCATTGCAAAGGAGAAAACTCAGAAGAAAAGCTTGCTGCTGAATAGATGACTCAGTCAAAGCAGAGCCATGGCACGTTCAATTCAATAAACCACTCAAGCTTCTGATCGAATATATTATGGGAACACCATAGGCTACAGTTTAAAAGATTAGTCCAGGAAGAAACAATATACTAGTGTATTGGCTTTCTTGCTGGCAGTCTCAGCTTCAGGCAAAAGGTGATGCTACCTGATAGTTGCCATGGTAACCAGGCAAGTGTTCAGCTGGAGCGTTTCCAAACAGAAAAAAATAGTACATCATACAGGAGTCTCTGTTTGAAGAGAAAGAGGACAGACAGCACTTGAAAAATGGCAACCTGGGAGTCTGCCCAAACAGACTTACCCCCAAAAGGGGTAAGCATCCCCTTTAGAGCCAAGCCATGTTCCCTCACTTGGCTACATGACCACAATTGTTTACCTGCCTGGCACCTGTATCATCTAAAAGGAAGCGTTTTCAGTCCTTGAGGTTAGGGGACAGCAGCAGTATAAATATAAATATAAGTATATATATATATACATATACATATATATATATTCCTGTGCTAGATACACAAGATAGATTTAAATTTTTTTAAAATCATTTCATCCATTTGATGCTTGTTCAGACTATCCTCTGATATGTTGGGAATTGAATTTCCTGTGTGCTTGGTGTCATAAGAACATTATCACTAAAGGAAGAAGTTTCTGATGGTGAGAGTTCCACCTGAGGTGGGGCCCCAGATTCTGTAGCTTAAGGCTGTGTGTCTTCTGATTTTGTGAGCCCACACCACAATTGTTTGTGGGTTTCCAAACTTGGTGGCATGGTGAGCAATTCTTAGAGCAATAAAGCATAAGAGCTGTACACATAGTGCTGTAGAGGACCTTGTTCTGCCAAGATCTGAGTTTGCTATCTTCTCCAAAGAGTCATTCCCTTATGTCTTGATGAATCTTCCTCTAGATTATACCCACTCACCTAACATGCTGCCCCCTGGCTGCTCCTGTGCCCTGCAAGCAATTCCTTGTTGGCCAGAGTTTTGTAAAGGGGGAGGGATTCATTCGGTGTGCTTATTATCCTTTTGGTCTGGCTGAACTTTTCCATATAAAATGAGATGGGTGCTTTACCAATGTGCCTCACCCCTCCGCTTGACACTCAGAACGCCCCTCCTCCCCCAGTGTCCTTGACACTTTATCACTTGACCTCATTTGCATGCTGCTTGCTTTATTTTCTGAGTGTTTAGTTTCCTGGTCACATATTATTCCCATGGGGCAGATCTAACCTTTCATTTGACACCAAACCAATGTTTAAAGACTGAACTGACAACCAATCAGATTTCATATAACATTCTTGCCTATGTTCTTGGTAAGGTTAGCACCTAGGGGTAAGCATCCCCTTTAGAGCCAAGCCATGTTCCCTCACTTGGCTACATGACCACAATTGTTTACCTGCCTGGCACCTGTATCATCTAAAAGGAAACGTTTCCAGTCCTTGAGGTTAGGGGACAGCAGCAGTATATATATATTCCTGTGCTAGATACACAAGATAGATTTAATTTTTTTTTTAAATCATTTCATCCATTTGATGCTTGTTCAGACTCTCCTCTGATATGTTGGGAATTGAATTTCCTGTGTGCTTGGTGTCATAAGAACATTATCACTAAAGGAAGGAGTTTCTGATGGTGAGAGTTCCACCTGAGGTGGGGCCCCAGTCTGGGTATCTTTTCTGTATACAAAGTACAGGGAAAGCTGGGCAAACCTCAGGCTCGTGTCATGACAGGTATTGCAGGGCTCATCTGGGAATCTATTCTTATGGCCTTCATCCATCACTCATTCATTCATTCATTCAACTGATCAGTAATTCTGTCAATGTCTACTGGTTACGCTTGACAATCACATGTTCTAGAGAGGGGTAATGATGAGCAAAGCAGCCCAAGCCTCCCTCATAATACTTACAGTCTACTGGATTAGTTTTCTTTTCTTGCCCCCCAAAGCTACAAATAAACTGCAAGACCAATTCCAGAGGAATCAAATTATGCAATATGTAAGTCAAAATTTAAAAAAAATAGGAGAAAATGTTAATGGCTCTAAGACACACATCCAAATGGTTAAACATTCCTGACACTGAGACGAAGTAATGACATGTCTTTTACTACCCACATCTGGGCTTTTTTCATGAACAGATAACTTGGCACAATCTTTTAAAAGGGAAACTTGGCAATAAATGTGAAAACTTGATACATATTTTTAAATTAATAATACAATTCCTAAGGCTGACTCTTTGGCAACAAAAATGGGCATAAAAATTTAGCTATAAAGATTTTATGTGGGGTGGGGAGATAGTTCAGGAAATGAAGCACTTGTCGTGAAAGCTTTAGGACTGGAGTTCAAATTTCCAGAACCTATATAAAAGCCAGGTAAGCATGATGGCAACCTGGAATCACAGCACTCTGGTAGCAGAGATGGGAGATTCCTTGGGGAAAATTGGTTAGAGAGACTACCTAGAATCAGTGAGCTCCAAGTTCAGCAAGAGATCCTGCCTCAGTAAATAAAGTGGAGAGTGATCAAGAAAGACACACAAAGTCAACACAAAGTCAACTTGGGCCCTCCACATGAACACATGCATACTCACACACACATGTCTACATGCATGCAAACAAGTACACACACATGCACATACAGCATAGACATACACATGCAAAAAAGATTTCTGTAGAAGTGTTGTTAATAATAATATTAACATGTAAGTAAATAACTACAACTAAATATTCAGCATGTATTGAACACATCCTACATGAGCCCAATGTCCCAGAAAAGACCAACTGACCCCGGAGAGGTGTGCTTGCTGGTTGAAGAAACAGCTCAGGAAGTTCCTAGTGCCCACGATGACCAGCTATAAGGAACACAACTTCTAGAGCACTAACCCATTTAGTCTGCACATCGTGTTTCTGCTCCTTGCCTTGTAATAGTGAAAAATGAAAACAGAAGCCTCATGTTAATAACTGGATTAGTAAATTATAGAGAAGGCATACTATGGAATGCTACTTAACCACCATAAAAATGTGGATGGAGATCCATCCACTTAGAAAGATGATTGAAATGCACCACCAAATTGAGTGGAAATGACCTTTATAGTAAAAGATCTCTGTGTGTAAGGGAACCTGTTTATGGACATATGTAAGTGCAGAAACATTCAGTGGTGTTGCACCCAGGTTCAGCTAATGATTGTTGATACAGTAGTTACTATTGGTAACATGGGCTGCTTCAGTCTACCCCTCCGTTCGTTATGTTTCTTGTCTATATTTTTCTTTTAAACATATGTGTTCTTTCTGTAATAACCTTTATCCTTGCTTTTAAAAAATATCATGCCATTGTTGACTTGGTACAAGCACTCCAACTATTTATATGACACTTTAGTCTCTTGCTTCCCTGAATTAATATTGCTTCGCTGGGGTATTATAAAAGTCATCCTGGTTTGAGCATGGCCTGACTTGAGTTTCAGGCCAAGTTCGCCTATTAATGTGTCTGGGTGTGACCTGCGGGTGGTCACTTCAGCTCTCCTGGCCTCAGCACTATGAGATGGCTCAATAAGCTGAACTCCGGAGCCCCTTGCAGCTCCAACATGCTTTGCACTCTTGTGTATTCATTTTCTACTTTGGAGACAGTTTGCAACCATTTCCAGGCTACAGGAGATGGAGTTGAGAAAGCAAAATTATTTTGGCTTATAAAAAAGCATGGATAAACACCTGCCTAATCCATTTTAAGAAATAATAACATGACATTTGTAAACCACTTTGCAGAATGTTGATGAATTCCCTCCCAGGAGGCTCTGAGTTTGACTCTAGTTATTGTAGTAATTTACACGCCTGCATTTGGGTGAAGATTTGCAAATGTGAAGGAGGGGTAATGCTTTCTCTTGAGGTTATTACAGTTTCTTTATCTTCTATTATGTTCCTGGAGCAAAATGTATTTATGAAATACACACACACACACACACACACACACACACACACAGAAAAATAGTAGAGATTTCTCAGCTTCTTCTTTCTCTCCAGCTATACCTGTGGATAATTACCTTTCCTAGGGGCAGCTTAACTAGGCTGGAATTGCCTTTCAGAGTTGATGCAACAGTTCATAAGAGTATCTTGAAGTAGCAGGACCCAGTATTCTGAGGAGTTCTTTTCCTCAGGGACTAAACATCTCAAGCAGTGTATGACTTTTCCTGTGTCTTGCAAACAATTCTAATACTGCTGAGCAAAGGTTCTATGTTAGAATGGTTTTACCTCAGGGTATGCAACAGAATTGCAGGCTTGATGTGTGATACTTCATGAATAAGCAGATAAGATGATAAATGTCCCAGGACCTACACAGTCAAGTATGTGCAGAATTTGTGAATTGCTAATGAGTTCAAACATAGGAAGAAATGGGGATGAGATGAAACTATGTTGTTTGGTTTTCAAACGTTTCTGAGATAAGAATTACTCAAAACTAACTTCTGAAAAATTAAACGGAAGTGAATTCATTTTGTTATTCCTTATTTCAAATTGGAGCACTGACAGTATTTTAAAACGCTTTGATTCTCAAGCTCATTTCAAATGTATATCATTCATATTTGCATAAAAGAAACATCACAGTAATAAGAATTTTGGTTGTAAGCTCTGTTACAAATCTGAGCACTAGAGTTATCTTTAGAGATCCAAACTGTCAATGTCCTGAGAAGGCATCACCACCTCCTCTATGGTCCAAACTAGGGAAACAAAAGATCTCAGGGACTAGAGAGATGGCTCACTTGGTAAAACACCTTATAAACACCAAGCATGAGAACCTGAGTTTGGTCTCTCAGAGCCCAGGTGGGGAGGTCGAGACTGGGGCTTGCTAGCCAAACAGTCTAACCTACTTGGTGAATTCCAAACCTAGTGAGAGAATCTTTATCTTAAAAAAAAAAACATGGTGAACAGCATCTGAGGAATGACAATGGCTGTTGTCTTCTGGCTTCTATATCTTTATGTGAGTGTGCATACACACACACACACGTGTGTGTGCACAAAAGATCTCAGTTATCTACCCACTGAAGACCTTAAATGATATGTTCTTCTGTTGAATGGGCTCCTTTCTTCCCAAGCTATTCTTTACAGTGGGTCAGATGGATTCCCTGTTTACCATGCATTCCTTATTTGCTCAAAACTTTACTCAGGACACTTGCAAGACTGTGGGTTTAAGTTCTACTTTCTTCTCCATTGTTCACACTAATGGCACTCAAAGCCAGCACATAGCCCTGAAACATGTCATGCTCATTAGAATTTCAGCCTTTCTGATGTATTTAGTTATTCAGTAAATTACCAACTATTTCCAGTATGTTATAGTGTGTATGTCTGGTGTGGTACAGAGCTTGTTAATACAGAATTGCAAAAACTTTGTCAAATTTCTAGTGTCTTATGATCCACTGATGCCATACTGAGAGTCAGAAGTCAGTTATGTTGGAAATATTGGTAAGTGCTACAAGTTTCCTCTCCCAAACAGTTGTCTGATAGATACAAAGCCACAAATTATTGTTTAGAAATAGTAAGGTTAAAGACTAAAGTCTGGCTTCCCATGTTTGAACACTAAGTGGCCATATGTTATCCATGTGACTGTGTCCAAGTTATCAAATCTTTCTGAATCAGGATCTTTATTATGAAATAGTGTGTTTGACAAACTTTGTTTCGCTGTGACAAAACATCTGACACAACCAACCTGAATAAATTTATTCTAAGCTTATAATGTCAGAGGTTCTGATCCATAGCCCTTGGTTCTGTTGATTCTGGGCCTTGGGCCTACGGTGAATCTGAACATCATAGCTGCAAGGACATACACAAAGAATTCTCACTTCATAGTAGAGAGGAAGCTGAGATACAAAGAGAAAGAGGAGAGGATAAAGACAATACAGTCTCCCAGGACATATACCAGTGACTGCTTCTTCAGCTAGACTTCTAAAATTTCTAGAACATTCAAAAATGGTACCACCATTTTTGTAGATCGAGCTTTCAATACATGAGGAGGATACTTCATATTGAAATCATAATTTTCTACTTCTGGTCCCCCAAAGCTCATACACATTTAATGATGCAAAATGCATTTAAATCTACATCTAAAAGTCTTCACAGTGGAGGAAGGAGAGGAGAAGGAAGAAGTCAGAGGGAAGGGGGATGGATGAGAACAAAGTATGTCATGTGCATATGAGATGTCATGACAAAACCCACTACTTTGCATGCTAACCTAAACACTTAATTTTAAAAAAATACCTGAAATAAAGAATTTAAGAAAAGAAGTGTTCATCTTAGCTCACGGTTTCTCACTCATTTAACGCAGTGCTTAATGGAGAAAGTGGTCCACATTCACTAGCCAAAGCCTCTGGGTTCCCATTTCTTACTGAAGAGTAGTAATTAATACTGTGTAGCCAGTCAATAAAGCTAGAGCAGTGGAGCAATGCAGAGACCTCTGCAATAACCAGCTGTGTACAGTCAACTACTTTTAGATAAAGTCGTCAAGAAGAAACAGTGGGGATAATGATAGACTATGATGTGCCAGGAAAACTGTTTTGTTCCATGCCTATCGAGATGATCTTGGGAAAATAAATTTAAAGCTAAATGACCTGGACCATAGATTCTTTTTCTGCTGCCTAAGAGTTTTATGAACTTGAATGTGTGATTTAAACTCTGATTTTAAGTGTATGTATTTTTCAAATGAAGATGGTTTTAATGGATGATTTTAATGAGATGAAGTGTATAAAAGTTTACGGCATTTGGAAGATTCTCATTAAATTTTAGTTTCCTTTCATTCTTTCCAACAGAGAGCCCAGAATATTTTGATCAGTTTCCCTCTCCTTCCTCCTGCCTGGCTTCTAGCAAAGAAGAGTCTATTCCAAATGACATCATTTAGAAATTCAAATTTTTATATCTTGACTAAATGACTCCTTACTCGGTCATAGTTTGGAGTTAATAATACCTCGATAATGAGCACTACTTTTATCCTCTGGGACCTGAGTTGGTTTTCATTTCAGAACCCAATGACAGGTTTGAGGGTTGGTTCTCAGCCTGGATACCTGTGAATTATCTATGAGTGTCACACCAAGTAAGAGAAGTGGCCATCTGAAGAATAGTGAGTCATCTAAAGTCACAGAAACTTTAAACTTTTTATCAGTCATTAATTCCCTGTAGCCACATCATGTCTACGGGTAGATCTTCCATAGAGGGAGGAAAGGGAGGTGACTCCCAGGGTGAGCTGTGAGAGGCACTGCTCTAAAGGAGAGAAGCACAGAGACAAAGGTCTATGCCAGCCTTTCTTGGAATCTTATTTTGGAGGACAAAAACCCTGCGTCTACTTTCCAGTGCATCCACATGATGGCTCTAATTCTGTGCACACCTTGAAACCATTATTTACTCTGTGTCTAAAGTGGGAAATTGAAGTTTGATAAAGTCATTTGGACCAGTCAGAATCTCATGCAAAGCAATTGGTTGAGGGCTATTAGCGCAGCAGATTTCTTGGTCCATTAAGAGTGTGATATAGGAGGTGGCCTCTCCTTGTGACTCTTCCCATCTCAAGCTCCAAACTGCCCTTTCTGGATCTTCAGTCTGTTTCTCTGATTACTTTTTAAGTGTCTCTCAGGAAAGTTTTCCCTCAATTTGGTGCTCACTCTTCCAAGCCCTTTGCTTCTCTCCCTGTTTCTTTGCTCCCTGACTGTTACTTTTTATATACCATCTTGGAGAAACCACATTGGACAGTCCCCCCTACATTCTCTTTGTGACTTCCACTCTTCACCCTTTTCTTGGCTGTTTAGATTCCTCCTTTATATTCTTGCAGCAATATTTCATGTACGCACTCTTTTCCTCTAAGCAGTTGCCAAAATATGCAGCTGCTTCCTCAGTATTGTGAAGATCTGCCCTCTTTATCTATCAAAGTTAAAAAAAGATCTTCTGACTTCCAAATCCCAGTTAACCATGTAAGGAATGATGGAGTCGCTACTGTTTGGTCTCCGGGTCTTTTTGCTCTTGACTGGGGCGTTACTGACTTCTATGTCTTGATCAGTATAGGAGCAGGCAGGCACCTCGCCACATCATTTGGCTCCATGCCGCTGTCACTCAGTGTCTTGTCCTGGCAGCTGCAGTGGGCAGTTACAGTTAGCACATTGCCAGGCTCGAGCCATGTCTTTCATTCTGGTCACTGGGAGGTGCTTCACAGAGGGTGGAATCTGTGATGAAAACATCTTGCCACTTGGTCCTCATTCTTCATTTTTCACAGTCTGTCTGGGATAAAAAGAAGGGAGAGAGAAAGAAGGTCAGGTGTCCTCGATATGTAGTTGGGGGCTAGTATGTAAAAGGCTGCATGTTCCTGGGGCCTCATTCGTGTTGTCTCTGTTAACAGGAACCCCGCATTAAAGGAGGTTGGGGCAGCCCGGAGTCTTCAATAAAGGTAGTAGGGGAACTGTCTGCTCTGTGGTTTGAAGTCTCTGGATGTGTCGGGATTTCAAGGGAGGGGGAATATGAAGAAGATTATATAGTCCTTAACTCAAAGCTATGTTCTTTAATATAGTCTTACTAGTGCTATATGACTTTAGCCCCTTAATCTATTAATAGGCTTTAGGCTTAGAGAAGAGAGAAAGAATGATACCCAATTCAAGAGGCAGTAAGATCATGCCTTTTGTTTCTGGTTATTAGACATATATGCATATAAAATAACATTCACCTATGTTTCCATAATTCACTTTTTCTTCATACATAGCATTGTCACATCAATTCTGAGAAGTAAAAGTGTTAAAAGCCCTCTTATGCCCAGTATGATTCCAGCAGCAATTCTACTAGAAAGGAAGGAGACTCATGGAGGAACGCTACATCCCTTATCTGGCAGTTCGCTGCAGGGAAGGAAGACAGCTGCCAGAGGTGAGCCCACGTTACCACAGAGGAGAAGCCATGGTGGCAGTTCTGTCTCATTCCTGTCAGAGGAAACCAACATGTCTCCCTTGCTTTGGGTTATGTGATACTCAACACTTGGGCCCTCACTCATGGCTATTAGCCATCCCTCAGTATCCTTAGGGGATGGTCCCTGGAACCCAGCCAAGACACAAATCCTCAGATGATGTCATATTCATATATAACCTAGGCAATCCTCCCAAGATTTTGCATCATATCTGGATTACTTGTCATGCCTAATACAATGTAACTGCTACGCATAGAGTTGTTACACTATATGGCTTGGGGAATTGCGACAAGAAAGGAGCTGTATTTGTTCTAGACAGATGCCTTTGTTTCCAAGTACTGAGGATGAAGAAGCTACAGATACGGAGTACCACTTGTAGACCAACACCTGTTGAGAGGGTTAGAGGAAGAGACAAGCTGAATAATCCCATGAATCCAGAAGATAGGAATTTACAGGGCATCTGAAGCTCTTTTGTTATAGGCCAAGGATACGAGAGAGAGAGAGAGAGAAGCCTGGGTTTATTTCTTTAAATAAAGCTACTCTCTCTGTAGTTTTAGGACTTTATCCATCTTTCTGTTTATTTACTCCTCCTGCCTCCACGGATTCTCCCTTAGTCTGAGTCTGTCCGGCTTATGTAAATGCCTCTTGACATCTCATTAGCTAATTTTGTGTCTTGAGAAAATTATTTTTGTTTTTTCAACTTTACTTTTCTTAAATTTAAAATCAAACCATTAAATTAAGCATCTAAGTTCTCCTTTAGTTTAAACTGTAAGCAAATCAAGGCAGTTCACTTTGTGGGGAGTGAGGATCCAGAGATTTTGCTTATTGAATGTAGACCATTTTCTCCATTAACCACTTCTTTGAATAAGTGGGAGACTTTTCAAAAAAAAGTGATCAGAGACCCTCAAGGAAGCTATATAAAGAAAGAAAGTGTGAGGCACAGTATTCGTGTCAAACATGAAAGGAGAGTATTTTTTTTTCCTCTAGTGGTTTGGTGGCTGATACGAAAGGTCAGTTGATGCCAGTCACTGTTAGTTTAAGCTTTGTTTCCTGAGGGAAAACAATGTAGGAACAAAGCTAAGCCTATACTAGAAGTCTTTAAGGTTTAGCTCTGAGGTCTCCTCTTCATCGAGTTAGAAACAAAAATTGTTTTCTTTTTCTGTCTTGAAAGAAAAGTTTCTTTTCTTAAATCAGTAACATGAATACTTGACCATAAGGGGAGATGACACTGTGCCAGCTCTGTTGGCTCTACCAGGACACTACGCCAGCATCCAAAGCAGAATTGTAGCTTGAAGTGGGACCACTCTGAAGCTGGTGGCACTTGAGTCTAAAAGCTTGATCAGCCTCATAGTGATAGTGAGCAAAACTAATTAATTAATGCATATAAAGAATCCTGAGGGCATTCTTGATGGGGAGTCCGAGGTTAGCTTTCCTATGGTCAAGCAATAATCCAAGAATATGTGGAGAGTGGAGAATCTCTTGCCTTTCTGTTGTTCAAGTTAGTATGATATTTGGTCTTCTCCAAGACACATTCACCAGGCTTATTTATCAACTTCTTTCTGGTAGGCTAGACTTATCTGGGTTTGCATTGCAGTTCTCTAGGAATGAATTCTAGTAGATTCCATTAGAAAAGCTAATAACCTTTGGATACTAATGTAGACTGCAAAATAGTGTGTCATGGAGCCTTCCCTTCACCATAAGAAAATGCTTGCTAGTCTTTGAAATACCAAAATTTTAAGGATAGCACTTCTCTTATGCATAGTAGGTCCTTTATGGATCATCAAGTTCTAATACCATAGCGACATTCGGATGGGTTGAGGCATGATGACTGAGTCTCATTTTAGCGACATGTAAGTTTTTCCCTATGCTCTTGGCACAGGGATAGACAGAGTATTCATTCAATATTTTTTTAATGGAGGTACCAATAATGTGCTAAGCTTTAGGGGGCTGATAGTGGTGACAGACAATCTCACACCAATTTTTGATTTTTTTCTTGTACATGGAGACCACTGTTCCCAGGTGATTTCAATAGCATTTGCTAAGGAACAATACTTAGCAATGTTTGCATTTGGAAAATGTACACAAAATGAAATGCTGGGACTGAAGTTTTGAGTTATGTGGAACTTAAATGAAGGTTAAGGGACCCCATGACTTTGGCCCTTCCCTTTAGATTCTAGACTTTTTGTCCTCTAGGCAAAATCTATTTCTTAGAAAGCATTTGCAGTCTTAGATTAAATGGCAGAAAAGATTAAATGACAGTGCTACTTGATTAATGATGTTTACAGTTTTAAGAAGGAACAAAGCCTCAGTTTACTGTGAACCAAAGAATAGGACTGTGTAATGTTTAAGAAGCCAGAATGGAAACAGGAGACTGTGCTCACTGACCACAGACTGACTCACTTAGGAAGCCCAGATCAGACAGCACAGGGTAGCTATGCAGGCTACCTTGTTTAGTGAGTCAATAAAATCAGACAAGTCTAGTTAGCATGTACCTTAGTGAAAAGAAAGTACACAGGTTGTTTGTGTATAACAGTTCTGCGTCACTGTGAGAACCCTGAAGTTGTCCACAAGACTCTTCAGAGAAACTTCAATGAAGATAATCTACCTATAGAGTACTTGTTGGCTCTGGATGGAAAGTTTTAAAATGAAGTATTGTTCAAGAGTTTTATTCTGCTTAAAAATTTGCACACTTAGTGAATGATCAGTTCTATTATATGGACAGATACAAGCAGAGAGAACATATTTTGGGAGAGCCATCAATTGTCAGCTAATTGGAATTACAAATAGGGAGAAGTACGAATTTCTGTGCCTGATTCCTTGCAATCCCCTACTATGAAGAAAGATTCTATCATTTCAGTATGAAGATACATGGTCTCCAACTTTAGGTTCTCTCAAAGCTATTGGTGCTTTGGGCAGTCTGTAGCACTCTGTACAGATGGCATTCTGTGGGGAATCTAGAGATCCCCAGAGAACAGAAAGGCTGACATGCTGTGTTCTGGAGCACACCATACTTCATTCCTTCATTCCTTATGGTTCCCCTGACGAGCCCCCAAGCAGTGCTGATGAATGAGTAAGTCTCCTGTTTAGACTCCAGTGGTTTATCAAGGTTAGATATGTTCAGTGCTACTATCTTGTTAGTGGTTTGGTAGTTCATTTCATTTCACCCTCTTCTTTTATACATACCTCCATGTGACACTTATTGATATCACTATGACTGAGTTTGGGCATGCTTCCAGAGGAGTGTGGATTTGTTCTTACTTTTCCATCCAATAAATTCATCTGTTAAGCATTGGAAGAAGAATTTTGGAAACTCTATCACTAGTTGGCAACTGTCACATTTCTTAGGAAAAGAAAAAGCTTCAATCTAGTTGAAACCATATTTCTTGTGCTGGAATAGATTTAGGACAAAAATACATTGCACATTTGGGAATGGACCTTGGTTTTTCAACATACATCTTTCATGTGTTAGGAATTGATGATACACATTTCTTCTCCTGGGGATCTGTTTTTTCTTAAGGCATTAAACTGCCTGCTCAAATGAGTAAAGTAGCTACCACCTTGAATGGATGACCTAATTAGCAATGGCAAAATCTATGTGCATGACGCTGAGAAGGAAGGGGAAATTAAAAGCCTATTTCATTCATGCATTCCAAGTTTATAAAAAGGAAAAAAGGAGTAAAATGGTTTCCTTTGTCTAGCGGATGATTCAGAAATAAAAGGTAGATGTGTGTTGGTTTCATTAAGGTAAGCACCAGTTTGCTATGGCTTTATGGTATATAGCACCAGTAGTTCTTATGTGCTGCAATGTCTAAGTCCTGAGAAAACTCTCATGGTCCATCTTTGTCCTTAACCATGCCTTTTAACTTTCCTGTATCTGCCTTTATCCTGGTTCATCTTGGAAGTTACTACCATCAGAGAGTTTTTAAAGTTGGGAAATTCAAAGTATTGTTTGTACTTCCAAGATTTCTGTTAGCTAGCTCAGGGGTTTTCAAAGCAAGATCCCAACACCATCACCAGTTCTGGAAACCTGTTAGAGATGCACAGGTCTTAAGGCCACTGCAGAACTACTGCATGATGCATTCTGGGAAGATGTCAGCCATCTGTGTTTTAAAAAGCACACCAGGTGATTCTGATGGATGCCCTAACTAGAAAGGTCTTGCTTCCTTTTGAAAGGGAATCAAGAGACTGTTCATTGGCCTTAATCCAAAACAGTAAAGAGGAAACCATAAAACAAATCCAAGTAATCAATTAGTGATAGAGCCTTGCTCTTGAAGGCCAGTCACTTGACATCAGCTTTACCCTAGGAACTGTTCCTGAGTGGTGGCCAGTCTCTAAATGCTCCTCCTTCAGAGGCTGTCACCTTCAGAGGCTGTCAACCTCTGGACTCCATGTTTCCAAAATTGAGGTGTTTCTATGCCACATTATAATAACATTTTTAAAGAGAAACAGCCTGCCTCTTAGCATTCTTAAGGCCAAGAGCAGACCAGAATGCTGAGCACCTGTTCCTTCAGATGTCTCTCAGAAACGTGCTCCAGAGCCAGGACTTCACTCATCTTTTTATTGAAACAGTATCTCCAGCATGAAATGGGGAAGTAGAGGTCAGAACTCATCCTTATCAGAGAATCTTGTTCTTTGATCTCTAGACCTAGCATACCTACCCACTCAATTTCTCTCTTTGTTTGCAATGAGAAAAGCACACTGTTTCTCAGTACTTTATGTAAATCATGAATACACACCTCCATACACGTCTTACATTATTTTGGGTGGAAAGCAAGGTAGAGTCCTGAGGGAACAAAATCATACGTCCAAGTCACAAGAGGCACACATGGCTCAGTGAACTTGTTTATATTATAAACAGTGACTTAGCAGAAAGCTAAGTACTCACATCTTCAAGAAGTAACAGAAAGCAGAGAGCTTGAACTGCCATGATGGATTCTTATCCATCTGAAACCAAAAGCCCAATAAACTCTTCCTCTTGTAAATAGTTTGGGCATGATGTTTTATCATAGCAACAGAAAAGTAATTGATGTAAAAATGGTCACAGATATTGAGCAAGTGGACATTTTTTATTGAGAGAGGGCTTCCTGGCCCTGGTGATACTTTAGTAATAGGGAACTTCGAGGAACAAGGTTTATCTTCCCCAAATAAGGAACAACTATTATTTAGAGAGTCTTTATTTTATACTAAAAAGTAAAAAGAAATGCAATTATCTAGTATAGTACACAAGTGGATATACATTAAACAATGAATAATCACTTTATAGAAAGTTGTCACCTATGATATCAAAAGAATAGTGAGAGAAGACTTGGAGTGGAATTGATACTAAATCATATTTTTCTATATCAGGAAGCCAAGAAACAAAGAATATAAGTCAGAATTGGAAGAGAAAGATAAATGATGTCACAATGGACATAAGTTAAGTTTTAATGCAACGCAAGAAGGATTTGTTCAGCACGGAGCTTGTGATGTTAAGTGCCACTGACTAAGAGATCAAGCTCTGTTGGAAGAGATAGGCTGTTAAGTCATTTCATTACAACCCTCAAAAGAAATGAACTAAGTGGCAGTGATAACGGTGGTGGGAAAATGTTGTGAAGAAGGAATTATGGAAGCTAAGCCTTCTAAGGGTAAGAAGGCTGATTGAGAAGAGAAGAGATTTTATAGCACACATGGACAGAGGTCCAAAAGTGAGAATGAAACACGGAAATTATAAGCAATCTGAGGAACTGGTAAGAATGAGACTGGAAAAATAATTTAGGATAATAGAGGGTCGCAAACACCATTTCATGAGTGTAGGTTTATTCTGAAGTTGTTTTCATCCTAAAGGAGCAATGATAATTTTGGTGTCCTGGTATAACTCAGATGCAAGGGTCTAACCTTTGCTGTCCTAATAATAATGTGCTAGAGGCTGAATTGGGACCCCTTTCCCAATTCATCTATTTGGGCTCTTAGCTGCAATGTATGACATATGAACTAAGGAAGTATTAAGGTAAAGGGAGAGCATACGGTGGAATTACTGTTTTGGTAAGTCACAGAGATCTTCCTCCCTTCTCTGCCCCATGAAGATAGAGTGAGAAGGCTTCCATCTATGAGTCAACAAGAGAACTCTCACCAGAAGCAGAACCTTGAGTTTGGGCTTTCCAACCTTCAAAACTGGGAGAAAATGAGTTCCTGTGACTTATGGCACCCAGCTTAGAGTGTTTTGCTATGGCAGTCAGATTGATACAGGCAGAGCACTGCCAGGATTTGGGTTGGGCAAGCGTTTATAGGACTGTAGGACTTCCCATATACTACAGGATTTTGGTACCTCTGGTCTGCAACTACAAAATACCAATGGGGGATGTTCTGTCACATGACAACCAAGATCCTCCCATCTCCAAGTGTACCTTAAAGGGTACCTTCTCCAAGTAGAAAACAAGATCAGACTCACCATCGTACTCCCTCCTCTCTTAGTGATCGTGGGACTGACTTTAACTTTCTGCAAGTGTGGTATGTGCTACAGCAGCACAAGCAACCTTGATATTCTTCCTAAGAATCTACAGAGTTGGAATGGGATCTTTGATCTATAAGAAACAAAAGTGGTCTCTCTCTTTGTTAAAACAAATGACTTACATATCATGTGTCAGTGAGTAAAACAAAAACCTGGAATTCTTTTTATTTCTGATGTTGCTATTAGGAAAAAGCAATCCCTGAATTTTACAATAATGAATTTAGCAGATACATGATGAAGCTGGATATATAATGGTCTGAGGAGGCTGGTTTTCTTGTCTTCAAAATGCTATGTTTAACACTGATAACTTTGGAGTCTGATCGTAATCAGAATGCTCCTTTCTTGATTGTTTCTTCATTTTGTTTTGATTTGTCTCGGGATTCAAGCCATACCAGGGGCAGCACCCACATCCCTGTACGTGCTGGGCAGGCTCTCTGCCAGTGAGCTACACCCTAGCCCTTAGTTTTTCAGACAGTGCCTCACAGTGTAGCTTGAGCAGACTTTGAACTCACAATGTGAGGGCCACCTCAATGGTGCCATTCTTTTTTAACTCACTGAAATACGATGTGTTTTGGTAACAAGATCAAGGATCACTTTTGTGGAATTTTACCCCCAAATACTGAACAATCCAGTTATTCTGAATAGTTTTTAAATTTTCTTTATTTTTAAAGTGTGTGTGTGTGCACACGTGCACACATATATACATGCATGGAGAAGCTTGAGGTTGACATTCCCAGTTGTTCTCGGTTGAACTCAGAGCTCGCTGGTCTTGCTAACCAGTTTGATGCAGTGATCCCATGTCTCTGCCTTCCAAGCACTAAAATCACTGGTGAGCCCACCCCTCCAGCATTTGTGTGGGTTCTGAGCATCTGAAATCCAGTCTTCAAGCCTGGCAAGTGCTTTAACCAATGAGCCATCTCCCTAACTCCTAAACTGTTTTATTATTTTTATTTTATGTGTACAAATGTATTGCCTACGAGTGTGTAAGTGCACCTGTACTGTGCAATGCCTGTTCGAAGAGGCCATCAAATTCCCCTGGAACTGGGATTAAGGACATAAGGACAGTTGTGAGCTGTTGTGTGGGTGCTGGGAGTCGAGCCCTGGTCCTCTGCAAGAGCAGCTTGTACTCTCAACCACTGAGCCATCTCTCCAGCCCCCTGAATTGTTTCTTAAACTCTGTAAGCACAAACACTTTAGAATCCTTCAAACACATTCGAAACTTTATCATATTTCTTTAATCAGAAGCAATTATTTTCTGGTTTGTATCACCAAGGATCCCTATTTTCTTTTCTCAAATTGCGTCTGAGTAGAACTAAGCACCATGATCCTTTACGCCAGGCTTTGCTTGCTCTTCATGTTTCTGTACATTTCTGTACATTCTGTACATGTACAACCAATTCATACTTTGCATTTCTCTTTTATTGCTGAGTAGTATTCCAGTGACTGGATATAATGTGATTATGTATCTCTTCTTTTGTTGACAGATATATGGGTTATTTCCTGATTTTTTGCTATCACAGCTAAAGTTTCTTGGAACATTGCTACAGTTACCTTTTGTGGGCTTACGCTTTCATTTCTTACCTAGGTATGTAATTGTTGAGTCACAGGAGAGATATGCATTTAACTGTATAAGGGACTGCTAATTTTCCAAAGTTTCTATAAAAATTTACACTCTACTGAAAATATACAAGAGTTCTGAGAACTCTTTCCTGGCACTCTGTTTCCCTTCTAGACTTGGGCCCAGGCCCACTCCTGCTTTTCTGCTTCAGATCTCTGGACTATCTTCCCACTCCAGACTAGCTTAATCCTCTACTTTAGTTTGTTAGATCCTCCACAGGCTGTCCCCACCTCCACCTTGCCCTTGGCCTCCTGATCTGCATGCCACAGACCTACCTTCTACCCTGGGAAGCAAATCCCACCCAATGTGCCTTGATTTCCCTGAAGCCTGAGCAGCTCCACATGTTCTCCACACACTGTCCACCTTCCAGCCTTGGGCCCAGGTCTATTTTGGTCTTTTTTTCCCCAGAGCTCTGGACAGCGCTCTTAGTCCAGACCCACCTACTATGTCCTGATTCCCTGCACCCAGACTAGCTCAAGTCTCCTGCTTTCTTTGTTAGACCTTCCACAGGCTATCCTCACTCCCATCTGACCCTAACCCTCCCCATCTTCCTGTCATAGACCTGTCTACTTAATACCCAGACCAACCTACTATCCTGTAGGCACCTGGAGCATACACAAACTAACTTTTCATAGCTGAGCAAAAATCAACCAAGATACATCAACAATCTAAACAGAACCAAACTTCAAGTAAACAAAGGTAGAATAGAATTTTCTATCAGATACACAAGCAACCAAAGACACCTATATGTCCAAATGGCAATGAAAAAGTGCAAATAATATGAAAAACTAAGAGACTATGTCCTCCAACAAAACCCACCAGTACTAAAGAAATGTACTTTAAAAGCAGTCCTAAGAGGGAAGTTAATAGCTCTAAGTGTCAACATTAAAAAATCAGAAAGAGGACTAAGAATACCAGGTCCCCCAGATAGTATCATTCATAACACAGAAGGAGGAAAAGCTCATGGAAGTTAAAGTGGGAGAGCTACCAAGCTTGATATTGTTGCGGGGATTTCATCCCCAAAGACATTGTCTTCAGAGAGATTGTGACTGGCACCACAACAAGTACAGCAACATGAGGATAGGGAGCATCTCCGGCATCAACATGATGCTGGCAGCCTATGTGCTCTTCAACTACTGCATTTCTTTCAAACATGAGCAGCTACAGAAGGACCACCTAAGAGGGGCTGGTGTGGAAAAGGCACTGCATTCCTGGACATGACCACCTGCCTAGTTCCCATTGATAAAGCATTCAACCAAGGCTGAATCTTTCCATATCCTGATTGAGAGTTAATGTCAAAGTGTGATTGGTTCCTATAGAAATTGGGAATAGTACAAATAAATAACATAACAATACAACTAAAGACTCTGTAAATGCAAGATCAAACCAACCACAAACCTAACAGAAAAGAATAAATAACAAAAGTCAGTATAGAAATTAATGAAATAGAAACAAAAAAACAATACAAAGAATCAATGAATCTAGAACTGGGTCAATGAAAAATTAAACAAGATAGACAGTCCCTTAGCCCAGCTAACCCATAAAAAGAAAGAGCAAATCCAAATTAACAAAATCAGAAATGAAAAGAAAACCATTAAAACAGGCATATACAAAAAAATTCAGAACATTATAAGGGAATACTTTAAAAACCTATACTCTAAAAGAAATGGCAAAATTTCTAAATTCATGGAAACCATCAAAGTTAAACCAAGAAGAGATCAACAGTTTAAACAGATGCATAACAAATAAGGAAAATTGAAAAGGAAATTGAAACAGAAATGCAAAACCTCCCAGGTTAAAAAGATCATCCACCATGATCAAGTTAGCTTTATTCCAGAGATGCAGGGGTGATTCAATAGATGTAAGTCAATAAATGTAATAAATCATATAAATGAACTTAAAGACAAAAATCACATGATCATCTCAATAGATGCAGAAAAGACCTTTAACAAAATCCAACATGAATTCATGTTAAAAGTCCTAAAAAGAGTTGTCCCTCAACATAAGTAAAGTTATATACAACAAACCCACAGCCAGCATCATCCTAAATGGAGAAAACTAGAAGCAATTCCTATTAAAATCAGGAACCAGACAAGGTTGTCCACTGTTTCCACTCCTTTTCAATATAGTGTCTAAAACTCTTGCTAGAGCAATAAGAAAAAAGAATAAAACTAAAGGAGTACTAATTGGAAAGGTAGAGGTCAAAAAAGCTTCTGTACAGCCAAGGAAACAACCAAGAAAGTGAATAGGAGAAAATCTTCATCTGCTACACATCTGACCAAGGATTAATATCCTGAATACACAAACAACTCAAAGAACAAAGAAGCAAGGAAATAAATGACCAATATAAAGATGAACTAAGGACTTGAATAGAGAGTCCTCAAATGAAGAAGTGAAAATAGTTAAGAAACACCTTAAAAAGTACTCAACAATCTTAGCAATTAGAGACATGCAGCTCAAAACCATTTTAAGATTCCATCTTACCCCAGTCAGACTGGCTAAGGTCAAGACAACAAAAGACATCAAATCCTGACAAGGATGTAGAATGCTCATTCACTACTGGTGGGAATGCAAACTTGTTCACCATTATGGAAAGCAGTGTGGAGACCTCTTAAAAAACTAAGACTTAATCTACCACATGATCCAGCTATATATCTCTCCTTGGCAAATAAGCAAAGGACTCATCCTACTGTAGATCCATGTTTGTTGCTGCTCTTTCCACAATAGCTAAAAAAATGAAACAGCTTAAATGTCCCTCAACTGGTGAATGGATAGTGAAAATTACATTCTACTCAGTGATAAGGAAAGACAAAATTATGAAATTTGCAGGTAAATGGGTGGAACTAGAAGCTGTTATACTAAGTGAAGTAGCACAGATTCAGAAGAGCAATCGATGCATGTTCTCCCTCCCTCATTTTTGGATCTTAGTACCAATCCCTTAGAAGTGAATATGTATCTTGATATAACAGCAAGAACCAGAAAAAATGGAAAAGAAGCATGGTGGTAAAAGGATAGAAAGAGCTCAAGAGAGGAGAATAGTAGGAAAGAGATGTTACCAAGGGGAAATGGGGAAAATGGAGGAATTCAAGTGGGAAGGGAGGAGGAAAGGACATACAGAGAACAATGGGAATAAAGGGGAAGAAGGAGCTCAAGAGAGGGGACATAATAGGAGACAGATATTATCAAGGGGAAAATTGGGATTCTTAAACTGGAGAGGGAGGAGGCAGGTGAGGCAGGGAGAGAGAGATGAAAGACAAATAAATCTTAGGTAGCATACAAATTCAGAGGGAAATGTATTAACCCTCCCCCACCCCGACCCCCCCAAAAATACACAGGAGTGAAGGCTGTACAAGGAACACAGTGCCAGACAGGAGAAATCTAACTTTGAGTTGTTGGTCAGGGTAGTCCAGGAGACTCCCAAAACAACTCCCAAATTCCCATGGCCTTGATTATCTCTCAGAACTTGAGGGTAAGACCTTATTGCTAAAGACAGGGCATACCTCAGACACAGACTTTTAGCAATGGAGCTGGAACTGATCTGAAAGCCTTCTCCTTGAAGACTAGCTCTCATAGTTCTGGAGAATACTGTGGAAGCTGCTAAGGGAGAAAGCCAGTCAATGATCTAACCTACCTGTAAAAACTGATAACAACAACTGGCACAGCAAACTACCTCTACTGGTGCAGCAGTGGCATTTTTATCCAGTGAGTAATCAATAGCTGTGCCTCTCAACAGGAGGGCACTCATGAGCGGCACTGTGAATACAGCCAAATACACATGGCTGGAGACGCCATACGCACCAGAGAAAATGCTATCTCTGTCATATCTCTAGACAAATGAAATTTCTTACTGTATGCTAAATAAGATCCTTATACTTACAGACAAGTACACCTAACACCACTCATCAAAGAAGCTTCTTTTTGCAACGGGTGGAGGCTATTACAGAGTTTCACAATTGGTCACGCACGGAGAATATTTATCTGAAAGATGCCCAGCCCTAAGTGACACATCTACAGTTGAACCGCTTCACTCAAGGCTCACGGGGCATAGCAGAACAGGGAGTAAAGAGAATGTTAATACATCTCTCGACTCTCACCAGCAAAGCCGCCTCTTACAACAGAGTGTGGTGTATACAGAAGGCCACAACTGGTCAAGTTCTAGAGAATAAGACACTATAGAGTGCATGTCCCTGGCTAAGACTCCTATATTAAATCTCACCCACCCAGGGCTCAGGGACCATTGCAGAAAAGGGGGTGGAGAGATTGTAAGAGCCATGGTTGGTACATGAACATAAGGAAACAGAGAGTTTCAGGACTCTGGGTGACAGCATACGCAAGACCCATGCCAATTCATTTAGACACAAAACCAGCATAGAGTGAGGGAAATGAGCAGCGGGCCCCAACCCATCCTAGCTGAGGAACTATTGGCAACTGATTGCTGCAGGGTTAGGGAGAGTAGATCTTTTAAGGGAGTGACTCTAGATAGGTGACTAGACTCCAGTGGATGAACTTGCACCAAGGAAAGGACATCTAGATACAAATGCTTAATGGACAGGACTTAACACATATGACAGAATGTATGAAATCCCATTGGGAGTATGGGAATACAGATGGGGGATGGGGTCCAAATTCGGCTGAGGTCTATTCATGACATGCACAAAAACTCAATAAAAGTATTTTTTAAAAAGAGTTCTAGTAGCTTCACATCCTTTCCTTACATTGTTCAACTTCTAAAATTTACCCATTGTAAATGGTACAAACATTCCATTGTGGCTTCAGTTTCAGCTGATGATGTTAAACATCTTTTTCTCTGCTTATAGGTCTTTCATATAGCTCTTGTCTTTTTCTATTTTTTAGCTGGGCCATTGGTCTTTATGATGTCTCTTTGTTAAAAGGAGGTTTGGGGTGTGTGTGTGTGTGTGTGTGTGTGTATGTGTGTGTGTGCACGCGTTTTAGTTATAGCTATGACTTATTTTTCACATATATATGGTGTGATGGTTTGAAGGAGAATTGTCCCCCAGAGTACTTGAACACTTGATCCCCAGTTGCTGGTACTATTTGGGAAAGGTCACGGAATCTTTAGGAAGTATACAGCCTTACTGAAGGGAGTATGTCACTGGAGGTGGGCTTTGAGAGTCCATACCTGAACCTCACTTCTAATTCACTCTGTTTTGTGTTTGCAGTTGAAGATATGAGCTGCCAGCTTCCTGCTGTCCCCATACCTGCTGCTTGCTGCCATGCCTGCCCTTTCCTTCTGCACTCTCCTTCTGGAACTGTAAGCCTAAATAAATGCTTTCTTCTATAAGTTTCCTTGGTCACGATATTTTGTCACAGCAGCAGAAAAGTAATTAATACATGTGGTTTGTAAGTATTCCCTCTTCCTGGTCTGTAGGTTGTTGTTCATTTTCTTGTTTATATCTTCTGATCAGGTCTTTTATTCCATCTAATTGATCGATTTTAATTTTTGCTAATAATGCTGTATTTTAATATGATCTAGTAAATCTTTGCCTAGCCTAAAGTTATGAAGAGCTCCCACAAGTTCTTTTAGAAGCTGAACTACTTAGCTTTCATATTTAGATCAATAATTCATCTTAAACGATCTCTTGCAGTGCCCAAAAGAGGGTCGTTTGTCATAGATTAAGTTCCACCCCAAAGAGATTTGCTTTTGGGAGTTTTATTAGAAAGTACTCAGAAGAAAACTATTTGTGATAGGGTTAAATCAGCAGAATTGGGAAAAAGTTGAATTGTGAGGCAATGAGGACTCAGTGAGTCCTTTCAGAAGCATGATTCCTAAGACAGACTTTCAAATGACACAAGAGAGCAGGGCTTCTGTGGTTCTTTCCTGGCCAGTTTTTGGATTCAGACTCCTACCAGGGAGAGCTTATAACATTGCTTGGCCAGAACAGTTCCTGGAGCGGAAGAGACTTATCTGTGAGCCATCAATAGTCACCAACACTCCAGCTGCAGAGACAGTGAGTCACAGGGCAAAAGGGTGGGTGAGGTGCTGATGGGTAGAGGTGGGGTTGAGGAAGGCATAACAGAACTCATGACAAGGTTTCTTTATTTATTTTTTACATACAGATTCTGTTTTCTTCCTCCTGTTTCTTTCCAACTCCATTGACTTGTCTTGGTGCCTCGGTCAAAACTCAGTTGAATGAGTCACCACTTCTGGATTCCGTTTCATGGAGTTGTCTGTCCATATAGCTGTCTTGATCACTGAAATTTAACAGTAATCATTGATATTTGCTCTGGTTAGTTTTCCATTATTGTGATAAAAATGCTGAATGAAAACAACTTGGGGAGGATAGGGTTCATTTGGCTTACAGCTCACAGACCATCATCAAGGGAAGCCAAGGCAGAAACTCAGGGCAGGAACCTGGAACCCAGACGTGGAGGTATGCTGCTTACTGGCTTGCTCATCTGGCCTGTGCTCAGCCTGCTTTCTAGGTCACAACCTAGGACCACCTACCCAGGGGGGCACCACCCACAGTGGACTGGGTCCTTCTGTATCTCTCAGCAGTCTAGAAAATGCCTCACAGACATGCCCACTGGGAAATCCCATAGAAACACTTTCCCAGTTGAGGTTCCTTCTTCCCAGGTGTGTCAAGTTAACAACTAAAGTTATCCTGCACAATTCTGGATAGTGTAACTCCTCCAAATCACTGCATTTGTTCATTTTTAAGAAGCAGTTTGGTTCTTGATAGTCATCAGTATCCATAAAACTTTTAGTACTAATTTGACTTTCTTCAAAAACGTGCTGAATTTTAGGGGGTATTTTTAATGAATTCTTAGAAGAATTTGGAAATACTGGATGTGATAACAGTTTTCAATCTTTCAGCTAATGAACACTTGACACATTTCCCAATATATTTCTGTTTTCTTTAATTTTTCATAGTAGTATTTTATGATTTTCAGTGTTTTATGATTTTGCACATATCTTTAAAAGTTTAATTTCTAGGGATTGAGAGATAGCTCACTGGTTAAGAGGTTAAGAGCTTTTGTAGAGGACCTGGGTTTGGTTACCTCACCCACATGGCAACATGCAACTGCCTGTAACTCCAGTTCTACGGGATTTAATACCCTCTTCTGGCTTACACAGCCTCCTGCATGCACAAGGTACACATAAACTCATGCAGGCAAACACTCATATACATATAATCAATAAATCTTTAAAAGTTTAAAAATGTGGTTATTTAACTTTTAAATGCTAACATGAATAATTTTTAAAAGTTTATCATTAACATAGGAGAACACAGTGTGCTCGTAAAGTGATTCTCTATCATAATACCTTGCTAAATTTATTGCTAGTTTTGGGTAACTTTCCCTTAATGTTTCAGTGCACAGTCACACATGTAATCATATAACCTGCCAGTAGTAACAGTTGTATACTGTTCACTCTAATCTTCATGCATTTAATTTTCTTTTCTTCTTATTTCCCCAGACAGGATTTCGGGGCAATGCTTAATACAAGGGGCAAAAATGTACATTCTTGTCTTGTTCCACATCACAGAAGAAAGATGTCTGTGGTTTTACGTTGCATAACGTTAGCTGTATGGTTTAGCTTCATGACTCGTACATGACCCCTAAGTGCTCTTCTGGTTCTCATTTTGAGACTCTGTAGGATTAATAAACATTGAATCTTGTCAAATGTTTTCTTATACTTGCTAAGATAATTCTATTTTAAATACTTTATTAATGTCAATCATTGATTGCATTTTCAAATAATAAGATAATGTTATACTCCTAGAATAAGATCTACTTGTTCATGCTTTTTTGTATATTGATAGACACACTTTGCTAGTATTTTATTAAGTTCATGCTTATGTTAGCTGTAGGTGCCCTGCTCTATAGAGCTTTCTAACAGCCGGTGAGCTCAAGCCCAGAGACCCAAGGAACCACAAAGAATGGACTGATGATAGCTGTTAAAGCAGCAATGGGGGCAAAAGAAACAAAAGGCCCAGTGACTGAAATCCTTCTTAGAATGAAACTTGTCAGCCAGAAGGGGGGAAGCACACATCAGTCTGTAAAGATCACTGTTGCAATCAGAAACTCCCCTACAAGTTGTCTGTTCCATCCTGCCCCCCACCCGGCCACCAACACCCCACGGCAGAGGCAGAGACCTGCAGACTTGATGGGAACTTTTGGCAGGCTCATGGTTGTTCTCTTCCCACACCAGGTTTTTTGATACTCTTCTCTGATTGGTTCTATTATTTTGTCTTATTTGAATATTCACATTCAATTAGGGCCCAGCTGGTACCCTGAAATTTCAGATGCTCTGGGGCTTTGACAGACAGAACCACTATAGAACTTGACTAGGGAGGAAGAAAAGGGAAACTATAAAGCCCAGCTCCTGCTATGGTTGAGGCTTGGCCCCTAGACATTCTTGGTATCCTCAGAGGAAGAAGCCTGAAGACTTCAGAACCAAGCTTCCAGTTAACCGTGTGTCAGAGAAAGAACCAAGCTTCCAGTTAACTGTGTGTCAGAGAAAGAAGACTGCCTTCAAGACTCACTGGGGATGGATTCACTGGAGGCTTCTTGTGCTTCAGCTTCTGCTCAGGATAGGGAGCTCAGTAGAGCTGCCTCCAGCATTCAACCTGTCACTGTAGACAAGGGATTCATTCTTGCCTCAACCTCCAAGACTCCTTGCTTCGATGCAGAAGGGATTTTGTTCTCACATCTGTATCCATCCTCCAAGACCAACTATTCAAGGTCTATAGCTCCAGGCTTTGGGGCCTGTTGGAGACCGGAGACCTGCTGCTCAGCTACTGAGCCATCAATATCCCGCTTTCCGCAAGGTATTGCTCTGTGGAGACATTCTGAAGCCCTCTGAGGGCTTTCGATACCTATAATGCTTTCTAGAGCTGTAATCATTTCAGAACTGTAACAGCTCTCATCTAAAGTTCCTGTGTTGCTAAGGGTCTGAATCTGTTCCATTTGAATAGTTACTCCCACTTGGCATTCTGTTTAATGTTGTTTTATCCTGTTTAAGCTTATTAATACCGAATCGACAGTAAGGCACCTCCTTATTGTACCTCCTGTTTATACGCCCTTTGCTGTCTGCCTACTCCATTCTTGGTGGAGGGTGGGACAAGAACCAAGTTGGAAACAGGAGATGGTCTCCACTGACTACTTCATTTACATGGGATATTGTCTGTAACTTCAGAAAGTACTTTTGTTGAGCACTGTTTTGGGGTTATGCTAGCATAGTAAGAAAAAAAAATACAGTGGGAGACGGGCAGGCAGCAGAGATAGTTCAAAGGACGCGCAGGCCCGGTGACCTGAGTTCAGTCCTTGAAACCCACAGCAGAAGAAGAGAAGTAACTCAAGAAAGTTGTCCTCTGACTTCTACACACACATAGCATGACACATGCATGCCTGAGCACACACACACACACACACACACACACACACACACACATTATAATAATAGATAGATAAATGAAAAATATTTTACAAGGGAAATGCTTACTTGTATTTTATGAAAGTTATCTTAAATTTTTGGTAAATTGATCAATCTGGAAGTTCTTTGTGAGAATGGATGATTGCAAATTGAATTACTCACTTGTTAATAATTTCTTTTCTGTTTTAAGTCTTGGGTCACCTTTTGGAAACAGTAATTTTCAAAGAATTTGTACAGATGACCCAATAGACACTTCGCTCCAAAGGCTGTTTTTTGAAGATTTCTGAATGGAGAATATTTCTGGAAGACAGAGCTTGTTCTGAATGATGCTGAAGGAGGGTTTATTTTCTGTTTAGCATAATAAGGACGACATCCCCATCTGGAGCCAAGATCAGGGAGGTTTGTATACCATTCTTATGGTCACTTAGGTCTCCACTCAACTCTGACACTTTGCACAACAGCCACTCAAAGTGCTGAGTCACACAAGGACCATGAGGATTCAAGGGGAGCTGGATACCACACAAGCAGCATGCACTTTGCTGTGTCCTGATTGATGAAGCACCTAGGCTCTGACCCGGGAGTCTCCTGTCATCTGCCTAGCGTACCGGGAGCAGGCAGGCTAGCTTGTAAATCTGTACAGACTGAACTCTTTACAGTTATTAATGTTTAATCAACAAAGGTTGTTTGTAGAATTCCCAGTCAGTTTTTACATTTGCAGATCTGCTTTTTTTATTGGACAGGGTTTCCCTAATCTCAGCCCACTTGGAAGTCACTACGTGGACCAGGCTGGCCTCAGTCTCTTAGAGATCTGTCTGTCTCTGCCTCCCAAGGGCTGGGATTAGGAGCTTGTGGCACCAAGCCTAGCATATGTTTGCAATCTGTAGTGAGCCCACCCAGTCCGTCCATGCTGTTTCTTCCTCCCTCTCTCCCTCTCATACTCTCTCCCTCTCCTTTAATCACAAATAAAAATATCACACAGCTAGACTGAGTCACTCAAACACTTGCCGCATTCCAGACTCTATACTTCGGAGTAAACATCGGTATAGTTAGGATAACCATTCTGAAGAGGTGGAGCTTGGCTTGGGTTGTACACTTTCTCTGCCAACTACACATTTATGCACTTATTCATAATAGAAAAGGCAAAAACGAGATGACAAAGTTGAAGCTAGATAAACAATTATCCTCTTTCGTGACGCATCTGTCCTTTTGCCTGCATTCCATCCTTCATGACCCAGTACCTTTCTTGTTCTCCATTCTGAATGTTATCTAATACCCATGCTTAGACAGCTGTTTGCATATATACATGTGAACATTAAAGCTAGGATCTGCATATGTGCAACAAGTGTTTTTTTTTTTCCTTTGAGTTTAGGTGACTTCCCTTAATACATATTCTTTGATTAGAATCAATCTTGCTAAATATTTATTGATTTTATTTTCCTCTGAATGACAGCAATGGACTTTATTGGTTTATGTGTTTGTTTCTTGTTTTGTTCATTCTGCTCTAATACTATTTTCTCCCTTGTACTTTAGGTTTACTTTTCTCCTCTTGTTCTGAGTTAGATGATTGATTAGGCCATCATTATTTTCTCACAGTGGTATTAATGACTTGCACTGTTACTCACACTGTTTTAATGTAGCTCACAGATTTTGATGTTGTATTTTCTTTACTAGTCAGCTTATATTTTCTGATTTCTCTTTAATTTCTTCTTTCACCTCTTGGTTGTCAAATGTGAATAGTTTACTATTTTCTAAATATTTGAAGATTTTCTGTATGTTTTAGTATGAGCTGCATCTAATTTATATTAATGTAGGCAGAGAACATCCACCTTAACAAGTGCTTGTACATTTGAAAATTTTATGTAGATGAATGATAGACATATTTGATGTGGTAGATAGTGAGTATTTTTTGAAGTGTCAATTGGTAATGCCCTAACAATGTTCACAGCGTCTATATTGTTACTAATTTTTTATCTATTTTATCAATTAGTAAGAAACATGCTAAACTTTCCAAATTTATGGATTAGAAAATTCCTTTTATCCAGTTTCAACTCTTTGTTCTTTTAGTTCTTGGTCACTTATTTTGAAAGTCTTGCATCAGATGCATATCCACTAGAGGACTGGTATACTGTCTTGCTAACTTAATCTTTCTTATCATTAGGTAACATCTTTCTTCAACTCTTGATATGATACACCCTAGCCACACAACCCTTCCTGTACCTAGTGCTTACATATTTTAGGTTTATGTTGTGTGTTTGTGTGCTGTTATCTGTCCTTCTGTCTCTAGTATGTTTCCAGATTTCTCTAGCGTAGGAGCTACGGGAGACAGAAGAGGTGAAAAAAGTGCCTCCCTGAACCAACAAGACTTTGGAGTCAGCTTTCCTCTGTGTATGTGTGTGTGTGTGTGTGTGTGTGTGTGTGTGTGTTGTGTGTCTGTATGCATGTGAATATGTGTCTGTGTGTCTGTGGTGTTTGTGTATATCTGTGTATATGTCTATATGTGGGGGAATGTTATGCATATGTGTGTCTCTGTGTATCTATGGGGGGTGTTTGTGTCTGTGTGTATGTCTATGTGTGTGTGTCTGTCTGTGAGTATGTTTCTCTGTTTGTGTAATTCACGTCTCTGAGATTTATCATGGATTCTTAGAAATCCGTGCCCACATTGCTTCATGGTCAAGGAATTTCTGATTTTCCCTCCACAGAGGTAGATCCATCTCTATAGCAACTTGTCTTTTATATTTTCTTTACCACTCGCCAATCAGCTGATGTCTTCAGCTTTCCCAAGATTGTTTCTTCCATACTTTCTTCTTCAAGAGAGTCTAAGACATCTAATACTCTTTCTGCCTGGGGTTCTCATCCAAGACCAAGGAAATACTCATACATCCTTTGTCCTAACAACCCTGAAAGTGCTGATTTTCCTGCAACTGCCTCTACTTACCTTCAAAGCAGCTAGCCAAATATCTTTTGCCCTTTGGGTTTTCTAGTTGGGTTTTATGGATTCCAAATTCCAGGGGTGACACATGAACCCTTCAGGGGTACTCATCTTGACTGAAGTCTCTTTCTTTGCTATGGCACGGTGGTTAGGGACCCCCAGTGCTCCCCTACATGGAGACAGGATTCGTTGATGCTCTGAAATGCTTCCAACTCTAGATCCCACCCTGTATGCATCCTCTGTAAGCCACAAAGCAAGCCTTTCAACTCCTTTGCACATTATCTGATTTTTTCACATCACTTTGAAATGCAATATCTCAGTGCCTCAATGGAAACTTGCTTTTAAAAAAAAAAATCCTATTTGCAATCAGACACACACACATACACACACAGAGATAAAAAACACTCTAAATTTAGAAATATGAAATTTATTTATGAAATAAATGATGACACAACTATACAATAGGATATTCTATAGCCCACTTCTACTCCCTTGTGAAAATAATAGATATATTTGCTATTTGTTGATGTGAAATGATCCTTAAATACAGTATTCAGAGGAAAACGCAAGAGTGAATACATACAGGACAATGCTTCTATTTTTCAAAAAGTGCAACTAGATCTATTGGGGCTGTTATGTGTGTATGAGGCAGAGGTTGACGGTGGTGTCTTCCTGAATCATGCTCACTTTATTTGCTGAAGCAGGGTCTCTCACTGAAGCAAGGGTCTCTGAGCCCAGAGCTTATTGTTTTGGCTGGTTGAACTAGCCAGCTTGCCTTGGGATCCCCTATGTCTGCCTCCTGAGCACTGGGGTTACAAGTGGGTTGCTATGCCTGCCTGGCTTTTGTGTGAGTACTGGGGCTCTGTACTTCAATCCCATACTTGCTTAGCAAGTGCTTTATTCGCTGAGCCATATCCCCAGCCCCCTAGAAGAAGTTTTGCCTGTGTTTAATAAAACATGTCTCATAAGATATATAAGAAACTGGTTGCTTCTAAAGATAGCTAGGGATAGATTTCTGTAGCTTTTGAATTTTACAACCATATTTTGAGAGAAGAGACATGAACTAAAAAAGCAAGAAATACAGATTAAAGCTCTTTCTTTCAAGGAGCTCGAATTGCGCAAGGTGGAAAGAAGAGGGGACAAGAGCTAGACTAGACTGAAGATTGAGGAAAGATCTTGGCTTTCTTTCTGACAGGGTCATGGCTCGTCCATGGTCTGTCCAAGACGATTGTACTGAGTTGAGACATCCTCTTACGCCAGGTATGCATCTGTGCATAGTACTCCCTGGGTTGAGCCAGACAGCAGGCCTGGTGAGGATATACTTCTTAGAGGGATTCTTAGTAAACAAGCAAGGCAGTGGGAGTGGGAGGAGGGGCTCTTACTTTCATTTCTATCCGCACAACTCAGTTTCCAGGAGCCATGAAGGTAGAGATCAGTGAACACCACATCATTAGATAGAGCACATTGGTGGCCAAAGCCATCAGCAGGACTGTGGAGGTCAGCCTGGAGTCCTAGCTCGACTGAGGTGAGGCTGTCAGTGAGACATACTGCTGAACAGTCCACCGGGACCTTCACAGACAGTGGTGCCAGTGGCTCAGTACTATGGGTGGTGGAAGCTGGCCATGGCAGAGAGGGGATCAGGAGTGAGCTGGGAGAGGCTGGTGGCTACGGATGAAACAGCAACAAGCAATGAACTCAGATTTCTCCATGAACACGTGACTCAATTTCCTTTTGGAATCCCAGATATATTTAGAGGCAGGAGTAGGTGGAATTTGGATCAAAATAACCTACGAATTTCTGGAGAACATGTGTAACCAGTTGGATTTATTATTGTTGTTGTTGTTGCTGCTATCATTATCATCATTTCATGTGGAAACTGATGAAGCCTGAGAATATTTGGGTTACCTTAGTTATTTGTAGTTTGCTTTTTGTGTAAGAGAGCTTTATGTAAGTACATTAGCTGAATAGTTAAGAAGAAAAGCTTAAACATAAGAAGACATAAGCCACAGAGCAAGCAGAACAAGCCGTCAAGTGTCTGGTGTCAAGTGAACAGCAGGGACTCAGTGGGAAGACAGTGAAAAGAGAGCCACCTTCTCTTCTGAGGCAGGAGGAAGGGCTGAAATGAAAGTAGATTTTTACACATGGGTTAGACTTCCTCACCGCAGTCAAGGCTATCATCTGCAAAGTGATGATTAAGGGAACAGCGTGTGCAGAGCAATGGTTTGTCCATTCCTTGGAGCCGACTAGACAACTATGAAGGATTGATGAGTTGTGCCAAGGGCTCCCCTGAAGCTGAAGTTCATGAATTTGAAATGAAAAGCCTTCTTGGGCTTCCCAAGTCTTAGACCCAGGAGCCCTCCATTGAACTTCCATGGCACTCTGGGCCCCCACTCTGATTATGCTTACCACACGGCTCTACCACAAATCAGCCTATATGCTGAGAGAAGAAGTTCTGCTCTCCTTCGTTATTGTGTGTGGCAATTTCCTCTCAACTGAAATGTCTATTCAGAGAAAAGGTCCTGAAACAAGACTCACAAGGCATCTCCCCAAGGTTATGTATGTAGAAAGCACAACTAGGTAGACTCTGGCAGAGCTGCCTGCATACCATGCCAGGACCTCCAGGGTGCAGCTTTCATGAGCTGTCACCCATTGAGGAGTTGGGCTTTTTGATGATAAAGCTGCCTTGAATCACCCACATTCCTGTAAGTAACCCCAATAAACTCATTTGTTCACCAAGTTGGTCTATAGTGAAACTGTCACTTTACTGTCATTGGTGTCCTATCTGGTGTGAATAGCCATTTGTTCATGTCCTCCCAGAAAAAGTTAACTCAGCTACTTTGTGTCCTGCGTCTATGATAGTTTGTTATATTATTTACAGTATGTATTCAGAGCCCAGGAAATATTGGCCAAAAATGCATGAACAATGTAGTGGTTGAGAGAAATATCTTGGAATCCAGAGTAGAGAAGAG
The DNA here is from genome assembly GCA_035773235.1 of Eospalax fontanierii. Classification (NCBI taxonomy): domain Eukaryota; kingdom Metazoa; phylum Chordata; class Mammalia; order Rodentia; family Spalacidae; genus Eospalax; species Eospalax fontanierii. Next base: position 30,636,304 of record CM069530.1, on the reverse strand, counting down.
AGAAGGAAGGAAGATGATGCAAGTGAGCCAAGGTTATCCTTGGAGCAGGGTAGGTGGAGCAGGAGATGAAGCTGTGAAGCCTGCTGGCCAGAACTTTGTTGACAAGATGCTCCAGAAGGGCTGGGTTGGACAGCATGAGGTGGGCCAGGTCCAGATGAGGAGCCTTGGAAGGGAAATGCTAATGGGAAGTCTCCGTGTTGAAGCAGGACTGAGATGTGACCCCTGGCAGGCCCAAGTATCTCCTGGTCCCTAAGCTCTACTTCTCAGTGAATTCCTTGCAGTTCAGAGGGGCGCTCCCATTATCCAGGGTGGGGAAAGAGAAACATCTAAAACATCTAAACAATGAGACAATTCTACTTAGAAAACAGTCTTGTGAGGCAGAAATAAACAGACATTAGACCTTGGCTCTCAATCCACAATGCTGATATTAAAGCTTCAGAGAAAAGTTTTTGTTAAAGTAATTGTTGAGTTTGAATGTAATATGTCCCCCACAGGCTCATGTGTTTGAACTTGGTCCCCAGCTAGGGACACTGTTTTGGTGGAACCTTTTGGCTGTCAGGTCTAGCTTGTAGATATAAAGCTACAAGGGCAGAACTTATGGGCTATAGCATGCTCAGCCTCAGTTCTTAAGCTCTCCTCCTCCCCCCTCTCTCTCTTTCTCTCTTATGTGTGCACATGTATATGAAGACCAGAGATTGATGTTGGATATCTTCCTCAGTTACTGAACCTGGCAAGTTCTATTTATGGGCAACTTGATGTAACCAGCCACCCCGAACTTCCACTGTCCCAACAGTAAGCTGCTCCAGCTCTGCCTTTCCCACCATGATGGGCTGTGCCCTCTCAAGCAGCCTTTCAGGTATTTTATCACAGCAATGAGGAAAATAACTAATACAACGTTTGAGATGACATTTGCACAATCCTGTAGCTAAACTTTGCAATTCTTATGGTTTTGGTGATGATTATTATCCTGATTTTGAATATAGGTACATACTCAAATCTTTGTCAGCCTTGGCCCCCGCACATGAGAGTACTTTCCAGCAAGCAGACATGTTCTTGAAATCATTCCCAAGTCTTGAGTTCATCAGTTTAATAATAATCAAAGCTTATTCCCATGACATTGTAATCAATGACATTTACACACTTGTGCCAATGGCTTCATAATGGTACAGGTTTAGGGTGGCCTTAACTGAATTAATATCATTCAGAGTCCTGAGACTTTTTAATGCATTTTCACTTAAACTTCCGTCTATTCTATCCCAACAAGAATTACTGAGAGACCACAGTAATACTGGTTGCTTTGGGGAAAGATGGTAAAAAGTTGTGAAACTGACCATAAAAATTATAGAACAGCTATCATGAAAAAACTAGATAGGCATCTTCTAAAGCAATATTTGTGATTATCTCTCTCTTTCATCATCTCTGATCTGTGCACATTGAAGAAAATAAACAATAATCCAAATGATTCTTTACCACAGAAATACAAACAAATAGTGCTCAGTGGAATGCAGTGGACTCATATTTGTAAATTTGCTTCAAAGCTTCCTACTCCCTATGTACACGTGGCTCTTTGATTTCTTCTTTGAAGTGGTTATAGCATCTCATTGGGTCTCTCACTAATTGATGCATTAAATAAAATCTTTGATCCATGTCCATTTTAAATGAGAGTCTGATTTTTTACATTTTTTAAAACAAAAGTTCTTATTACATTGTCTTGTTTAAGGTTCATCGCACACAAGGCTAGACACATGGGAAATGTATGAACTGAACACACAGGAAACTGCTACAAACTACATATGAATCAGGCCAGTAGGAAAATTCCATAACGGAGACTTCAGCTTGCCATTAGATTGGAGAGGAGATCAGGGTTGGAGTGATCATCAAAAGTTCCAGAGAGAAGCTTTAACTTCACAGCTACAGCTTTAGAAAACCGAGATGAGAGCAAGATAGAAGTCATGTTGAGTAAGAGAAAGACCAAACCTGAGAAAAGTTGTGGTAGGAATCATCGTGGCCAGCTCAGACTGGTTTACTCTTTGACAAAACCTGGATAAGAAAAGCACTATGGTGAAACTTCACTTGTCATCCGCCACATGTAACGCAGTGAGTACCGGTGGCCCTTCCTGGTTGTGCTGGTAGCAGCTGTGGATATGTGAGGAGTGCTGGTTTCAGCCCATCCCCAGGAACTGTGCTGTAATTGGTCTGAGGAGTTGGGAGACAAGGAAAGATTCCACAAATGATTCTAAAAGGAACCAAGTTAGTTAACCACTGAGCTATGAAACATATGTGTGTATTTTGGTTTAGTTTAACCCTCCTCATGGCCCTATGAGAGAGGTATTTTCACCCTTGTTTTACAGATGAGGGCACAAAGGCTTAGTGAGCAGGAGTGATTTCTCTAGAGGAGCTCCTGTGACTTACTAGTGAGAGAATCCAGTGGTGGGAAAGCTGGATTAAAGATGAGGGGCTTATGGGTAATGTTTAGCATTACTATTATGATTATGGAAACAGAGTTCACTCATGCAGCAAATGTTTAAAGGTACCTATTATGCCAGGTTCTGTTTTATGAACTAAGACTAAAAATGATGGTCAAAGCAGACTCCACCTCCTTTTGATGATGGGAAGCTCAGTGGGCTCTTGTGCTGGTTGAAAGTAGACAGCTCCAGCTAAGGGTGTAGCTCAGTGATACAGCACTCACCTGGCAAGCACGGGAGCCTAGGAGATGGAGAGAGATGGAGAGAGAGAGATTCAGGCTGAGAAAAGAGTAAGTGTAATAACAGCCTGGCCTTTGACAAGTTATAAAGGAAAAGCTAGTTGGAACAAACAGGACCCCAACAAACAAGTGGGTACAAGCTAACAAAGTGAGAATGACCTGAGGGTCACATGGTAAGTCTGGGCTTGGGGTGATAACTCAGTTTGCAAGCAGGAGAACCTGAGTTTGATTCTCCAGAATCAGTGTTATAAAGAAAATGCCAGGTGGTATACACTTGTAGTCCCCGTGCTGGAGAGGCAAGGGCAGGGACTAGTCTCCTTGGCAAATCTCAGGCCAATAAGAGATCCTATCTCAAAGACACAAGGTAGATGGTATTTGAGGAACAACAGCCAGTGTTGTCCCCCTGGCTGCCACAGTCACACACACACACACACACACACACACACACACACACACAGAGTGAGCCTGGGGACAGGGTCTGAGAGTCTACCTGGGACCTGCCGATGCTACTAGTCTCTAGCCTACGTGTGAATACTAGATTTTAGGTGTTCGAATTGTAGTACTACCTCCTTTGTTGCTAGAACAAAAATACCTTAAATTGGGTAACTTACAAACAACAGAAATATATTAATATATTTTTCATATTTCCAGAGACTTGGAAGTTCCAAGTTCAGAGCATCAGCAGACTCCTTGTCTGGTGAGGACTGACTCTGCTTCACTGTCTTGCTGAGAGCCTTCACAAGGCAGAAGTGGTCAACACATTCCCTTCAATTGCTCTATAAGTCCACTTAATCACATTCCAGAAAGTTCTATCCTCATGACCCAACCATTCTCTGGACACCTCATTTTTCCAAAGATCACTGCAATAGGGATTAACCTTGAGAATATGGATTTGCGGGATGGGGACCCAAACATTCAAGCCATATCAGAAAGCAACAGTTAGTGCAGTTTAACCATTCTACCAACTTTACTTATAGCTCTATGACTTCTTTTAAATAATAAAAGACTCCCTGTGGAGTCACAGGTATCCATTTAAGGAATTCAGGAAATGTCTATGAAAGCAAGCAGTGTTCAGGAAAGTTAGGGTAGAGATGCCCCCTCCCCCACAGACTGACAGTTCCAGGAGAGGAAGCAAGGGAAAGTCATGAAATCTGTGTAGTCCCAGTGCACTGCTGTGGAACAGAACTAAAAAAACGTTTTGATGTGTGTGAATGTTTTGCCTGTATGTATCAAAGTGCACCCCGTGCATGCAGTGCCAGTGGAGTCCAGAAGAGGGTGTCGGATCGCCTGCAACTACAGCTATAGACAACTGTTAGCTGCCATGTGGGTGCAGGGAACCAAACCTGGGTCCTCTGCAAGAGCAGCCAGTGCTCTGAACCACTGAGCCATCTCACCAGATTTTGAAATTGAACTTTTCAAGTGCGTTTGTGTTTATTAAAGCCCATAATGATTTTAGTAGCAATGATTTTTCTGTGCATAAAATTAATTCTCAGTTTATCAAAAATAAAGTAAGAATCTCATTTTTCTGTCTTTTATAGAAATAGTTTTAGAGATTATAGGGTGAATTCACAGAAGCATATGAATTCCATCAAATTAAGGATATTTTTATAGAAAATGTCAATTGTAAGTGAGAGCGTTGTTACTTTATAAACAGAGTACCGGGATGAAGCAGATCATACATAACTGATTTTAGTAGCTAATAGATAGTTCATTCCACACACATGCTGCATTTCCAAGATCTGTTTTTTTTCAGAAGACACACACACACACACACACACACACACACACACAAATACAAACAAAGTTGGGAGCCTCCAATATTTAGGAATATTCTCCGGTGAACTTTGTTATAAGGTCTATCATGGCAAAAGAGAAAGCAGATCCATGTTTCTGCTTGGGGGAGCTTGGTTTTTCTCTTCTGTATTGTGTGGCCTCATGTTGGAGTAACCCTGCTAAGAACCATAATCCAATTGTAGTTCCTTGTTATTAGTGTCAGAGATAATTACACTGTGCATGTTGATGGTTTTTCTGTCTTCAGAGGGCTTTCCCCCACATTACTCCATATAATTTGCTCCACAATAATGAGTGTGAAGGAAGACAGGTATAATTTTTCTTTTCTTTATAAAAGAAGACAGGTGAAATGTGCTACAAATCCCATGGCTGATAAAATGGTGAAACCAGAGTGAAAGCCTAAGGCCGGTGATTTCTACCCTGGAGACCTGAACTTGTCCCAACTATAGTGTGCTAAGTTGCTGACCAAGTATGTTTGTAATACTCTATCACATAATAACCTGCTGCATATTCAACAGAAATGAGAAGATACCGGGCATCGAAACCAAGAAGATAGGGAGCTTATTCTACTTGGGATGTCTTCTCATTATGTAGCTGAGTGATGGACAGAAGCAGAGCCTCAGAATATGAACTGCCCTTCTCGAGCTTCTAGGGAGAGCATCTTGGGGGAGACAGAACTGTTCTCTTAGTGAACTAGTTGGTAGCTAATGCTGACTTAAGTACCATAGGGCTGGAAAAGTGATGGAAATATGTCTCAAGTGATGCCTTTACTGACCCTCCAAGGTCCCCTAGGGTCCTGTGAGAGATCTAAACTCCTCTGGAATCTCCTCAGCTTCTATTGTCCAGCTTTCCTATAACATAAAAGCCTTCTATCGTGGAAGGAAGCTCCTTAAGAAGCAGGATATGCTAAAAAAAGAGGTGAAATAGTCCATCCTGTAGGGAATCTCATTAAGTTCAAAAAATTAATAACTCAAAGGATTCAGGAAGTCCCTGAAATTGACCAGATATACTAGAACCCTCCCTCCCCAAGACTATACAAACAGAAAAGGAAAAAGACTGTCAGGCAAGCCAGCTCCCTGGAAGAGGCTCAGACCAACTGAGTCACCTGGAAAAGACACTCTCCGACCTATGGCACCACCTATAATTGTGTAGTGAGTTCCAGGTTTCAGCTCTGGTGAGCCATTATCCATGCTGGGCTGGGCTTGTGGTTACGTAGCTGTCATTGAATCATTTCCACTTCTGTAAGCAACCCTAATCCATATTCCTGTAAGTAATTCCACTAAAACTCATGGACTCATTTGGACTGCTAGTATCCTTACTTTGGCCTGTCTGGAGTGAGTAGATAGATGTTTGTTCTTGTCTCCCTAGGAATAGTGACACACAATAGTCTCAGGCCCTCTATTTCCACTCTTAGTCCTTGATGGTGTATACTTATTTCCTGTTCCTCTTCCTTCTTCCTGAGGATCCAAAGAGAAGATTCTTCAAGGCCAGAGTGGGAGCAAAATCTGTTTTTACCAAAAGGTCCAGGGCTCTGCCTTTGCGAACTGGGAACAAATTAGGCAGTATAAGTGAACTGTGAGAGGGAGAAGGCTTTGCTTTTCACTCCGTTCTTAAGCCAGCTAGTCTGGTGTGTTATTTAGTTGGCACGTGACTTTCTATAGTTTGCTGGCTGTGTTTTCAAAGCCTGCTAAAGTGTGGCCATGTAGAAAGATCCTGGCTATTTCTACACTTTAATTTTGTTTCTATATGCAATTACCCACAAAGTCCAGAAAGATCCCTGTGGATTTTCTCTTGTTCTAGAACCTGGCTGTGTGTTAGCTGGATCATCCAAGATGCAGATATAATATAGAATGAAAATGGAAGAGACCATGGTGAAAGGGAGCTCATAACTGTAAATGACAATGAGAAGAGAGGAAGCAGAGGCTGATAAGGAGAGCCTTTCACCCATGATGCAGATGCCACAGATGTGAAAGAGAAGAGGAAGAAAGAAAATTGGGCCATAAGTGTGGTGAGGCTCCCATCTGTGCTTCAACTCCAAGAGGAGTCCTCCTGGAGGCACCTGCATTGGTGGGGGGAATGGTAAATGTACAGGTAGAAAGCAACAGTTTATCTCCTTTTTTTTCTTTTTATAATGGATATTTGTGAATTTCATAAATTTGATCATTTCACACACACACACACACACACACACACACACACACACACACACACATACCTTATAGAATCGATTTCTGTCCCCTAATGCCCTTTCATATGTGATCATCCACTGAAGTCTGGTCTACCTACCAAGAGTCTCACCCTTAACCTAAATTGAACTTTACCTTCCCAGAAGTCATCAGGTGCCAATAGTTACTAATGTAGGGTTGGAGTTTCTTACCCACTTCCTCATGTCTATGTTGGATTTTTTTGTCTGGTTTAAGCTTATATGGGTCTTGTGTATACTGACATCATTGCTGTGAGTTCATATGAATAACTAACCAGCTGTCTGGAAAACCCTGTTTCCTTGCGGTCATCCACATCTCCTCTGGCTCTTAGAATCTTTCCACCACCTATTCTTCAATGAACCCTGAGCCTCGGGAGGCAGAAGTTTGATATAGATGTTCTATTCAGGGATAAGCAGTCTGCAGCCTCTTATTCTCTGCACATTGGCTAGTTGTTAATCATCATCTTTTATCTAAAGAAGTTTCTCTGCTGAAAGTTGAGAGATGCACTGATCTATTGATATAACAATAAGTCATCAGGAATCAATTTGATACTATTTCTATTTATCAGAATAATTGTATTAGGCTTTCTCCAATGGCCTATAGACTGTCCAGCCTCAGGCCTAGGTCTGATATCCATGTCAGTTATGGGATCCATCTTATGAAGTAACCTTAAATCCATTTAGAAAGTAGTTGGTTACTCCTATAATATTCATGCCACCTATTTACTGGCAGCATATCTTGCCAGGTCAGTTGTTGTTATAGCTTGAAAGATTCACAGCTGGGTATTCAGGCACAGAGTCTTACTGTAAAGTTTAGGAGTATAACCAAGAGCAGGAGCAATGGCCAGTATTCTTTGAGAGGGGGTTCATTCCTGGCATTGAGTTTTTATTTTGCTAGTAGTTTATCTCTTAAATGTAGGTCTGCATTACACACTTGCATAGCTGCCGCAGCCAAGGAGAGTGGACCATCACAGAAAGTTAAGTACCTTCTCTTATGTGTAAGTCGCTAACTGAAGCCAATGGATTTAGGCTTTCTGCCAAGAGCAGAGATGCAGATTAATTCATGTGTCCATCTGTCCATCTTCACCCATCCATCCAACCATCCACTAGTTTACATAGTAGTAGAAAGCTGTTGTAGCCCTTGCCCACACTTGAATTTCTGAGAGCCTGACACACCTCTTGTTTGAATCTTGCTAGTACTTTGCTCCACTGTCAAATTCATGTTTTAGCTCCATTGATTCAGTGTTCCAGGTACAGTAAGTGATGGAATTTATTGCAATGTCCTTGTGTTCAGGGTCAAAGACAGCAAGGAAGTTGAAGCAGAGGTAGCCAGCTGACTTGGCCGTGTGCCTTTCAATTCTTAAACCACAGAAGCCCCTGGCCTTTGGTAATATTTTATAGCAGCTTCTCTCACACTTGTATGGCAACTTGCCATGCCACGTGGAGTTCAGAGAAATCATGGGCATTATTTTGAGAATACATTATTTTGGAAGATAAAGACAGTAGAAATGTATAGGGCTTTGCAGTTAATAAGATGTGTTTTTTAAGCAGACATTTGTGCCAATTAGAACTTAATCCTCTTGTAAATTAAGTTTCTGTAAGGCTCTTTCATCTTTTCCATTCCATTACTTAGTCTATCAAAGAACACATCTCTGCACTGTAGGAACCGATCCCCCAAACATGCACATTTTTTCTCTAGAACAATGTTTATATTTGGGCAGGAATTCTCTCAGGAGGCTTCAAGAATCACATGTGTTTGTAGACATTCTATCAAGTAGTTTAAAGAGCATAAAACTTGCAGCAATAATTTTGGGAGTAAATTTTATTGTTATGGCTTTAAAACACAATCAAATAAAAACAAGAATTCCATTAGTAGTTGAATATTGTAATAATAGAGTGGAGAATAAATTTTACTGCTATAGGAACTATAAAACAGCAATAATAAAAACACTATTATTGTGAATAAATTGTATTGAAATGACTAACTAGAAAGCTATAAAACAGGACGATAAGGGATAATCTAATCACCAGGAAAGAGGCAATAATAATTCACTCTTGTTAGTGAGGAGCCCAAAGTTCCAGTTCACTGGCCACAAGGCTCTGGGTTATTGCCTGCATTCCATAAGGTTGCAAGAAGGTAATCTTTGGTCAGTGGGGTTGGCAGGAGACCACATATTACAGTGAAATTGGACATGGGGATTGGGGAAAATCCAATTATCAGCAAGTGTTAGGAAAACCCTGTGTGGTAATGCCAAACATCCTCACAAAACATTTGAAAAATTATTTATAGCTTTCTACTGACAATTAGTATTTGACTGTGTCTTTTCATGCATTTACATTTTTATTTATTTTCTTTTTATTTCAGAATAACTGCATGGAGTTATATTTTTTGTCAGGGGGTGGGAGGACTGTAAACTTCCTTTATATTTAGACTGTGACTGTACTACTTTGCACTGAGTATATCTTTGTCCCATTTCAAAGAGCAGTAAATGAAAAGATCCCCAAGTCCTAGGCCCCACTCCTTCTGTGGAGCTGACAGCTTCATTACAACCTTTGCTCTGGGATCAGTATCAGCAAAGAGCCTGCACTGTACCCCTCCTCGGGTAAGGGGAAGGGTGTTGGTTTTATTTTATGGCTTATTCTGATGTCAGAATTCAAAGTATGTATTTTTGAGTTCACTATGCCAGGGGAATGTGGAAGGCCATAACCATGCAGCATCCTTCTGTCCTCTAGGGTAGGTTTGTCCTGCTGTATGTCTAATGACCTTGCTCTTTCCAAGGTCAAGAGAGCCCTCCTCTCACTGGATCCAAGTTGTTAGTTCTTGGCCCTTCTCTGAGCTCATGTTTAAATGTTTGACTCAGTGAGTAACTCCCACAGTCTTAAAATGTTTTTTGTTGTTGTTTGGTTTGGTTTGGTTTGGTTGTGTTTTTTTTTTTTTTAAATCCTGGCTTTTGGGGCATTAAAAGCCCTTGAGGATCATGGTTATTTAAATCCCCAACCTATTCTATGCTCATCTTAGCCTGGCTTAATTAGACCTCTACTGATCACTTTACTTCCACTGGTCACTGTCAAGTATGTCACCAGAAGGCCTGGAAACATGCAGGGTGTTGGAAATAATTTTGTTCTGCTTTGCAGTACTGGGAATGGTACTGGGGTCCTGTGCATGCTAGGCAAGTCCTTCGGTCTTGGGAGAGAAGGTTTCATGTGAGACAGGTGTAGGGGAAATACACTTGGGAAGGGATTTAAATTGGCTTTCAAGGCTCAGATATGGGTTTGTTAAAGAGGCTGATAAGGTGCTACATCAAAAGAGAATATTCAGCCCCAACAAAGCCTGAGACTGCAAGGGGGCGGGGGTGGAGATGCTGTGTAATAGCCTCATCCACCAGGGAAAGTGTAAAAGACACTCCTCTAGTCCTGGATAGCAGCCTGTGTGGAAGGAACGTCTGTGTGGTGATTCCTAGAAGCAGTCCAGGAGGGTTTACACAGGGAAGATATTTCTTTCTCTAGTCAAGATCTCACTTTAAAAGGAGAAATAAAATGTCAAATGGCAGGTGTTTTCATTATTAGAAAATAATTTTTGAGGCCATGATGGAGTTAATGAAATATGAGCAAGTCTGTTTCTGCTGAGACCTCCTCTGACTTCTTTTGTCCTATCTCGACTGTGGGAGTAGATGTCTTGATGCACTCTCAAAGACAATGATTTACTGGCTGGAGAGAGGCCAAGATTTTCTAGATCTTTCTGAGGAAGAATGGAGCTGCTGCTTGGGACACTTTGCCTCTTGGGCCTGCTAATTCCTAGGGGCTTAGGGCATGATGGGTGAGTGAAACTGTGAAGGTGAGCCAACCTGGGATTTCAGCTCTCTAAACGGAACACCTTCTTCATGATCTCCATGTCTGGATTCTACCTACTTCCTCCCCATGTGTACCCCATGGCATGAGAATAAGATCGCTGAAGTTTCATCATTGAACATTACTGTTATCATCCTTGAATGAATTTCTAACAAGTATTTCCTATCACAATTTATGACAAATACAACTTAATATGTCATATTTTATGGTTGGGAAAAGAAAATTATAATAAAAATTTTATATCTCTTATTTTCATAGTTTCTCAATTAGTAAATCATATTGTCTTAATTATTAAGAAAAATGTTTAAAATTATCAAATAACTTTACTTAGAGATAATTATTGTTAATGTTTTGGGATAAATAGCTAATTATTTTTAGAGTACTATTGCTGGAATTTTTCAGTTAAATTGCCGTAATTTTCCCATAGCATTCATGATTAATTTACAATGTATTCTAATTGTCAATAGCATTCCATCATTTGGCTAACTTCTTTTTTCTCAGTTTTACAAATAATGCTTCGATCAACAACCAGCTAAATTTTTTTGTAAGTCTTTGAATAGTTCTCTTGGATACATTATAGGAAGGACAGTTACTGGGTCAGAAAAAAAAATGTAAGCCTCTGGCCACATATGGACCTGTGCAAAAATTGCATTAGTTTATAATTTTAACAGCAATAAATATGAAAGCATTTTAAAAGTGTTTTCTAACTCCGTAAGTAACAAATACCCGCTCTTTACTTCCTTAGTCTTTTGATGGTTTAAAATAAGGTTAAACCATTTATCTTGCTCTTATTGGTGCCATTTACCTGTCTTTGGTGATCCTTCCTGTTCTTGGGGGACAATGCTTCTCTGAATGAATGATATATGCTAGACTGTGTATTTGTGCACCGTTTTCTGGTAAAGTATATCTTACCTTGTTCACCGAGAGCCTGTTATTCCCTTCCTTTGGTGCCTTTTGAGAAATATGTGTCATTTAACCCGTTTCACCTCTCACTTCATGGTTAAAATGATCCTGCAACAAAGTGCTCTCACAGACTAGAAAGATCTGCTCTGGGTTTCACTCCAGGCTGAGTATATGACCTAGATTTCCTCTTGACCTTAGAGTCTGATTTTAGACTTATAAAGAGAATCTGGAATCTATTTGATGCTCAAAAGCCTGCTAAAGCCTGTTTATGCATTTCTTTCTTGTTTATTCTTTTAGTTTTCTTGGTTTCATGTAAATAGTTCATCTGTCTTCCTTTCTCGAATTCTTCCTCCATAAATTAGAGACAAAGACGCTTACTTATTTTACAGGGAAAATAGGGGAAAACTAGGCTGCTTAAAAATACCAGGACTGAGACATAGCTCAGTTAGTAAAGTGCTTGTCTCGCAAGCATGAGGACCTGAGTACAGATCCACAACACTCATGTAGAAAGCTGGACATAGTGGCACGTGTTTGTAATCCTAGTGCTGAGGAGGTGAAGGCAGGTGGATCCCTGAACCATGCTGGCCAGATAGCTGAACTGGTGTGCTCCAGGTTCAATGAAAGGCTTTCTAAAAAAGTCAGGTGGAGAGATTGAAGAAGATGCCAGATGTTGACCTCTGGCCTCCACATGCACACACACACACACACACACACACCTACATGCACAACTGCACACACAGAGAAACATATACATCCCTCATAAGAATATATAGATCTATGATTGATAGATAGGTAGACAGTTAAATCAAGAACCTTGAAACTTAGGCATCTTTTGAACTCAAATCCCTGCTTCTGGAAATCTACACTGAGAAAAATAAAGTGTGAAAGGAGTTTTGTACATTGGAATGCAGCTTTATTTACAATATACATATTATAGTATCAGGAAATAAAAGGCCCGTATTAGGTTACATAAAAGTACATATGTAATAAATGACACTTGGATATTGTGATACTTAATTTTCATTATCAACTTGACTGAATTTAGAATCACCATGGAAACCCACCTCTGGGTGTTTATGAGGGTGTTTCCAGAAAAGTTGTACTGAGCAGGGAAGACCCAACTGAATGTGAGTCATACCATCCCCTAGCCTGGGGTTCCGGACTGAATAAGAGTGAAAAGAACTAAGCACCAGCCCTCATCTCTGCGTTCTGAGCATGGTACGATGCCACCAGCTCCATGCTTTGCCCATCACTCATGGAACATATACTTAAACTCTGAGCCAGAGCAGCATGGTCTTTCCTTAAACTGTGTTTGTCAGGTATTTTGCCAGAGCAACAAGAAGCATAACTAATACAGATATTCATTTATTAGAATAACAATTATGAAAAAATTTAAACATGGAAAACTCATGTTCCAGGATACAGGAAAGATATGAAAGATAATGAAATACTTGGAAAAGACAAAAATTCATATAAAAAATGGGGATGACTATCTTTGGTTGGTGTCTTTCTTCCTCTTCTGTCAACTACTCTTCACTTTGCACACATTCTACCATTAACACATGTAGCGCTTGTACTTAAAGGGAAAGGTTCTCGAAGTGATTAGGATCAGGTGGCAGACTCAGAGATAGGGCAGCCATAGCGTAGACCTTTGTGACTGCATTTGATGAAAACATTTTAAAAGCTCTTGACCTTGCCCTTTAGGGTATTTTTATTTTCATTATTATTTGCTGATATAATGTTTACCAGCTGGGTGTGATGGTGCACTTTCATGGCCCTAACATTCGGAGGCTAAAAGCAGGGGGATCAGGAGTTTGAGGTCAGCCTGGGTTCCATAGCACAGCCCAGTCTGAAAAAATTTTAGATGTTTTCATTGAATTTTTGTATTTCATACAAAACATCTCAATCAGTCTTAATCATCTTTACATTACCTTTCCCAGTGGCACCCTCCCATAGCTCCTCACTGGAATTCATACATTCTTTCACTTGTGTGATGGTCTATTGTGTCAAGTTAGTGTCCTGAGACGTTCCACAGTACAAGTTCATCTACTGAGGTCTGGTCACCCTATTCAGAGTCCCTCACTTTAGGAAGATGAGCTCTTCCTCAACCAACAGTAATCAGTTGCCAATATTTTTCATTTAAAATTGGGGTCGTGTGTCCAGTTTTCTGCTAGGTTTTTGTCTGCTTGAGTTTGCATGGGTCTTGTAGTTACCGACACCATTGCTATAGGTTCATATGAGCAGTGTCCCAGGAGCTCATTGGGCCCTATTTCCATATGGCCATGCCCTCCTCCCAGGCTCTTACGATCCACATCATTGACTGGTGGCATAGACCACAAAACTGATGCAGTAGTGGCACTTTTATCTTGGGGGCAATCAACAGAGACCTAATTGAACTAAAAATCCACTCAATGGTGCTGTAGGCATAGTCAAATACACATGGTTGGAAAGGTCATAGATCTTAGAGAAAACCCCAAGACTGTCACACACTCAGACTAATACAATTTCTTACTATGTGCAAAATATGTATCCTTATATTTGCAGGCAAATATCCCAGTCACCACTCATCAAAGTAGCTTCTTTGCACCAGACAGAGACTACTATAGAGTACCACAACTGATCATACACAAACATTGTCCGTGAATTGCCCAAGCCTAAGTGACACATCTACAATGCAACCTCTACACCTAAGGCTCAGGGTACATAGAACAAGAGATAAAGAAGACATTAATGAATCTCTAATTCTCATTAATGAAATTCCCTCATGTAACAGAGGAACAGGAACACAAAAGGTCACAAATGGCCAAAGTGTAAAGATTAAGAGTCTACAGAGTGCTGATCTTTGGACAGGACTCCTATATTAAATTTCATCCACTCAGGACTCAGGGACCATTGCAGAAGAGGGGGTGGAAAGATTGAAAAACATTTTTTAATTTGTTAATTTTAAAAATATTACTTTTATATGACTCTTACCCACTCAAAACATAGATTAGTATGATTTTTGAAACTCTGTTGCCTATAATACATTCAATAACAGTATAAATTTTTTAAATTTAAATTTCTCAGTGTGTGTGTGTGTGTGTGTGTGTGTGTGTGTGTCTATAAACCTCCTCCAAAAAATATCTATAAAAAAATCTTTGGGATTTCACAGTATAAACCAAATAGCTTAAAAGTGTTCATCCTTTCTGACCTCACTCTTTTTGAAAAGTAGTTCAAGGAAACTATCAGAAATGAGAACAAATATGTATAAAAGAAGTCATTCACCACAAGGCTAGTTACAATAGCGTACACCCCACAACAAGAGAAGCAACTCTATCCAGCACAGAAGAGAGGTTTAAATGAACAACAGTAACAAATACTTAGAGTATGATACTATTATTTTCAAATACTATGCAGACATTAGGAATAATGTTTTAGAAGAGTTTTATTGACATAAAGCAATGCCTGTGGTGGGGAATAGTGTACAAAGGAGTGAATACAAAACTATACAGAAACAAATCTGCTGAGATGAGCACTGAAGAAAGACCGAAAGAAATATGCCAGAATAGCAGTGCTGGTTAGCTCAGAGACACAGGATTACCGAGAATTACTCCTTCATTTTTCAAAAAAAGAAATCTGTTTTTCTACTCCCTCTCTTCTCTATACTTTCCAAATTCTTCACTTTAAGTATAAGTTAATCTTGTACGGAGGAAAATAAAAACTGAAAATACTTTGCTGCATGAAATATTCATGCTGCGTCTTCACTAAGTATTTAAAATACAACATTTGCCTCAACAGTCATTATTTTTACCACTTTACACATTCCAGTCGAAATTCCATTAGCCCATCTTTGATCTTCAGCACTTATTAATAATGTACCCAAAGGATCATTTTCTCTGTTAAGCATTTTATGAATGTCTGTTCAGAAAGAATACACACAGTACAATCATCTTCTCATTTACTTGGAGAGATGAGAGTGGTGATAATCTGGGAGATTAGCTAGGCTTCCCCTTCTCTTTCTACATGTATTATATATCATCCAAGATATGCCTAGAAACTGGAACATTTCTGACTTGTAAGTACTGTATTTTAGTTTTGTATAAAAATCATAATCACTATTAATGTCAGAGGCTTTCACTCAAATCCCAGACCATTACTGCTTTGCATATTAGTTGAACCCTCTCCCTCAATGTTGGGTTCAGAAAGTGGCAAATATTTGTTGAACTTGGGTGAAAGCCAAAAGCTGGTGCTGAAATGTGTTCAGCTGCTTTATTCAGTGAATAATTCAGGTATACACTGCGACTTTTAAAGCATAAACAGCACAGCACAAAACCTTTTAACATCGTATTTGGCATTATAGGTAATCTAAAGATACATTAAAGTGTAAAGAGGAGGTGGATAGGGTATCTGAAAGTACTATACCACTTTATATGAGGTGTTCCTGGCACTAATCCCCATGGATACCAGAAGATGGCTATCCTAGCTTTCCCGTTCAAGTAAGAAGGGTTGTGACAAGGAAAAACCTAAATATTCACTGAGGTATCTGAAGTGGGGAGCCACCACCCCTATTCCTGGTGGGACTATACAAGCTGAACAAGCCCGTGAGGAGCAAGAGACAGGAGGTGAGGGAGCTTTCTTTTCACCTGTGTCTCTTCTCCCCGTTCTGAAGAAGAGCTACACCTTTTGTAATGTCCTCAATACCGATATTTCCTGCTAATCTCTTTGATGTCCAAATTAAAAGTAGCTATTTAGAAAACAGGCTAACAAATACTTTAACATATTTCAAGTTGTTAAAAAAAAGTGCTTTAGTCTATATAACTTAGGGGTTCAGAAAAAAACACAGAATACTATCTATTTTAAGGCTTATTGATATTACAATGAAAGGATTATATATATACACACACATATATATGTGTGTGTATATATATATATATTTCCTGAAAACAGTCCTGTCCTATGTGATTGCTAGTAAAATGTTGACTGTTTTTATCTTGGCTGGACTGAGTTTGGATTTCTCTTTCCAGACTTCAGTATACTTAAACACCATTTAACTGGCATAGTTTTTATACATCATATCTTGTTACTTAATGGCTACGCTATTTGGCTTTTCATGTGCTTATACATTAAATGGATTTTTAACCAGAAAGAAAGAAATATTTTTATTTCAACTATGATTACTGCTTTGCATAAAGTAGTCTAACTGTTGAGCTGTTAAATGGGTAAGACAATATAAAGTGCTTTGATCAGTACCTAGGCCAGACTGTTCAATAAGAGTTAACTAGTGTTATTATAAAGGAAATTTGATGATGAGTTAATAAAGACATAAAATATGCTCCCAAAAGTATAGATTGAATTTTTATGGATTTTAAACATACTGAGGGAAATATGTGTTTTTCTTTATAAAATTGTAATATGGGAGCTGGACAGATGGCTCAACAGTTAAGAGCACTGGCTGGGTTTGATTTCCAGCACCTACATGGCGGTTAACATGTAACTCCAGTTCCCGGGGATCAGACAACCTTTTCTGACTTCCGAGGGTATTGCCAGACATGAGTGCACTTACATGCATGCAGGCAATTCACTCATACATGTAAAATAAAAGTGCTAGATAAAATACTTTTTAAAAATGATATGTTCTAGAAAGCATTTTCAGTCTCAGCATATTACTTACAAAAATATATATTTTATATTGAAATTATTTGTCTGAGGCATTACTGCTTATGAAAAATACAATGAGTAGCAAATATTCCCAAACAATCCATGAATAACTTGAAAAAGCATATTGGTCTTTACCTTCTAAATTTTAAATAACATCTGTTTCTTTTATTCTACTCCGAAAACTTATTCTATTGTTTGAGGTAATTA
The DNA here is from genome assembly GCA_035773235.1 of Eospalax fontanierii. Lineage (NCBI taxonomy): Eukaryota > Metazoa > Chordata > Mammalia > Rodentia > Spalacidae > Eospalax > Eospalax fontanierii. Next base: position 30,619,010 of record CM069530.1, on the reverse strand, counting down.
TTTAAACAATTCTATCAAGAGATTTTTTTTTTCACTTGGGCAAGCTAAATATGACAAAATTAAGTCCACGATTGCTAAAGCATTTACAATTTTGAGGACAAGGAGTTATTAATAGTATCGTTAAAAATTAACCATAGTAATTTAAACACACATAGTAAATATAAACACACTTTCAAAATAGTATGACTGAGTAGAGAAACTGGCTTTCATTTAATTAGTTAATTGTGAAACATGAGCCCAAATAACTAGGTTATAAAAGTGTTATGTAGTCTAGCTGGCTATTGAATCTAGGTAGATGAGTGGACCTTTGTTTTGTTTATTTATTTATCTTTTTTGTTTGTTTTGTTTTCAGTCAGTATCTTACTAGGTTGTCCAGGATGACCTTGAATTTGGGATTATCCTGCCTCAGCTTCCAACGTGCTGGAACCATAGGCAAATGTCACATTAACCAACTTCTAATGTGTATTTTAATTACTCCTATCAAAATATTTTGTAGTTTTTGCATAGTCTAAGAATGCTAGTTGGATGGATAAATTAGTCTTTGTCTAGCTAAATAAGGCATAAATAAAGTTGTGCATCTGCTTTGTTTAACCTGAATTACTGTTTTTATATCAGTTGTTAAGAATTAACTGCATGTAAGTGCTTGTTCTCCTTATTAAGCAGGGATCAACTTGTTTAATTCTCATAAGAATCCCTTGGGAAGACGCTATTTGTCTTCTTATTTCAAAAATAGGGAAATAGAGGCTTAGAAAAACAGAAGGTGCAATACTGTAGACATTAAGGAATGTGGGAAAATAGAAAAAAAATCACTTAGATTTTAATTACCCTCCAACACATTTCCATGCAATTCAGGATCAAGATACAGAAGTCTGAAACACAGCATCTCCAAAAGCTTGCATACCAGCACCAGTAAGAAAATATTTTTTGGTATGATCTCCAATGAATATGCAACTCCCTTTTCGTCTTTCAATATAGCCTTTTAGCTGGGAAACTAAGGCATTAATCAAATGTTTGTGTGCCTAACGCAGAGTACTAACTGTGTGACTTACTCTGTGACTTCTTGCAAGTTACTTCATTGCTCCTGGTTTCAGTTTCCTTGTTTATAGAGTATGGATAATAACATTTCCCGGAATTAAAGTGAAAAGAAAATTATATGTAAGCTGTGCATAAATATGATCTCTTAGGTGCTATCATGATATCTGGTATAGAGGAAGCACTGAATGATGTAATAAAACTGTTTGTGGAAAAATAAATCCTAAGTAGACAGTTGAAACAATCGTATAGCCATTAAGGAAATTGAGTCTATGATTTATGACCTTCTAAGACAGGAACACCAGCTCCACAGTGGCTCATTGGTTCATTCTGTCTAACTCTTAAACATTATGCCAGTTCTCTACAATTTCTTCTAGAGGTTAGAAGCAGAGAGAATACTTCCTAACCCAGTCCACGATGCCAGTATTACTCTACTGCCAAAATCAGACAATGATGTTTCAACAAAAGGAAATGAGACCCATAGCTCTCAGAAACACAGATAGACAAGTCCTCAAAAAGATATTGTCAAATACAATCTGGCTTTGGATTAAAAGAATTATATAGCCTCGCTAAGGGGATTTATCCCAGTTATACACGGCTAGTTCAACATTCAAACAATCAATTAATGTTATCTATCATATTCGTAGGCTGAAGAGGGAAAATCACATGACTATGTCAAAAGGTATAGAAAAATCTTTGACATCAAACAACACACATTTATGATTAAGAAACAGAAACTTTATCAACATGATAAGGAACGTTTAAAAACACTATTGTGAGAAAGCTAAAAGTTTTCTCACAAAGATCAGCAGAATAAGGCTGCCTGTTCTCACAGCTGTCTTCTTTCTTTTTCTTTTGTTTTCTTTCTCTCTTTTTGAGACATGGTAGCCTATAGCCTTGAAGTGGCCTGAAATTCCCTATGTAGACCAGGCTGGCCTCAAACTCACAGAGATCTACCTGTTTCTGCCTCCTGAGTGCTGGGATTAAGGTGCACTGCCACTCCCAACACACTGTTATTTTTCAACTTAGTACTTGCAGGCCTAGTTAATGCTATACCACAAGAAAAGGAAATAACCGGCATATAGTTTAGGAAGGAAAAAATAAAACTTTTTCATGTCCAGATGACATGAACAATATGTATAAAATCAGAAAGAATCAACAACAAAAACTTCCCTAACACTAAGAAACAGTTATAAAAAGCTTGCTGAAGACAAGGCTGACAAATTTCCTATACATTAGCAAAGAGCAAGTATAATTTGAAGTAAGCAAGCATGCTAGTGTCTCTTGACGAAATATTTATATAATATCTATATAGGAAAAGCTATAGAACTCTAATGAACGATATTAAAGAACTAAATAAATAGAGGTGTATTTTCTGTTCATATATAGGAAGACTCAATATTGTCAGGATGTCAGTTCTTCTGAACTTTATTTATAGGCTTACTGCAACCCCAAACAAAAATCCTAGTGAGTTATTTTGTGGTTATTGACAAACTAATTCTAAAGATTTGTGAACAAGTCAAAGACTCATAATAGCCAACACAATGGTGAAGGAAAATAAAGTCAGAGGATAGGCATTTCCAGATTTCAGTCTTACTGTAAACCTAAAGTCAGCAAGACAGTGTGGTATTGACAAAAGAATAAACAAATAGATCAATAGAAAAGAATACGGAGTCCAGAAATAGACCCTTGTACACGCAGTCAACTGATTGCAATGAAGGAGCAGTAATAATAAAACAGAACAGAAACATTCTTTGCAATAGACGGTGCTAGAGCAAGTAGACATCCACATACAAAAAGATAGCTCTCAAAAGTATCATTGGGGCTTGGGGAGAGCTTGAACTGTAAGGGTTTTCACGCATGTGGGGGTGATATTAGTTTGATCCTCAGAACCCATGTTAAAAAACCTGGATGTTGACAAGAACAGTAATCCCAGCACTGGAGAGGCAGAGACAGGAGGATCCCCAGGCTTGATGACCAGCCTCCTCCTCCCAGCTTACTTGCTAATCTCTAGAAAGGTACCCATTGTTGATCTCTGGTCTCCACATGCATGTGCACATATGTGCACACACACATATATACATGCATAAAATGTATTGACATAATTGTGAGATACAACACTGTAACTATAGAAGATGACTTAGGAAACCCAGGTGATTCTGAGAATGGTGTTGGCATTTTAGATACAATAGAAAAGGTGCAATCGCAATCCATGAGTGAGTAAGATGAACCTTATTAAATTTAAAAACTTCTCTTTAAAAGAAAATGTCATGAAAACCAAAAGATAAGGCATGAGCTGATACAAAATGTTGAAAAGACTATGATCCAAAATATATAAAGAACCCAAAAGCTTATAAATTAATAAAAGAACACAGTAATTAACATATGGGCAAATGACCTGAACAGATACATCGTCAAACAAAAAGCATGATGATGAGCATCAGAGGAAAACATGCTCCACCTCAGCTAACACTACAAAATGCATATTCAACCAGATACACTGCACAACCAACACACGTGGCCCCATCCAGAGCATTGGCATCAAAGCTAAGGAGGATGAAGAACAGCCAGAACGCTCATTCATCCCCGGTGGAAATGTGAACCTGTCACAGCCAGTTTGGAAAGCAGTTAGTTTTTTACAAAACGAAACATGTCTGTCACACTTCAGCAATTGTACTCCTTTGTATTTAACCCCAATGAATTAAGAACATGTCTACACAACAATAATTCATGTACATCTTTATTAAAATTTTCATTCATAATTGGTCATCTTGGAAGCAACTAAGATGTCCTTCAGTATATAATGGATGAACTGTGGTACAGCCAAACAAAGGAATATTACACAGCACTGAAAAGCAAAGGGGTTATCAAGCTACACAAAAACATGGAGGGAATTTGTGCATATTAAGAAGTGAAAGAAGGCAATCTGAAAGTGCTGAGCAGTGGGACTCTACCTACATGACATTTCCAAACAGGGGAAACTATGGAGACTGAAAAATATAAGTAATTATCAGGGTTTGCAGACAAGATGGACGAGTATGCAGAGTACAGAGGACAGTCAAGGCACTAAAACTATTGTGTAAGGTACTATATTGGTTTATACATGTCACTAAATACATGGGAAATCCCATAGAATGTACAACACAAGAATGAATTCTATCATAAAATATGGATTGTGGGACTTTCCATTTAAATCTGCTGAGAAACTAAAAGTGTTCTAAAAAATAATATCTATATAAACAACTGCATAGAGATTAGGTCTTACCACCAAATTTACAGCCATAATCAGCATTAGAGTTTCTTCATCCAGACTGCCAGGGTTTGGGTACAGTAACACTTTCCCTGTGATTTGGTTTCTTCATCTCTGAAATACAGATAATAAGAATTCTATCTCAGCATTTTAGAGAGAAGTAAACGAGATTTAAACTACTTAGAACAGTGCTTGTCTCATAAAACAGCTCAGTAAATCTTAGCTATTACTTCTTTTATAAACTTACAAATGCTTTTTATTTACAATACCTTATTGAACTGGCCTAGCCTGCCTGTAAAGCTGGCTTGATTGTCCTCACTCTACAGAAAAAGAAAGACTGTATCTCACAATGGCCAAATAGTTGCCCAAGATCTCATAAATAGATAAGTCATAGTGCCCTAACCCCAAAGCTGACTTTGGGACTTCAAATCCTGTGTGCATTGTTTCTGGGACCTTTAAATTTTATTCATTTTAAATTGAGTGTGACACACACACACACACACACACACACGCGTGCACACACACACACACACACACACACACACGACTGCAATGCTCATAAAGTCCAGAAGAGGGCATTGGACCCCCTGGAACTGGCATCCACCAGATTGGGTGCAGGGAACTATACTCTGGTCCTCTGTGAAAATAGCAAATGATCTTAAGGCTGGGCTGTTTCTCCAGCCCATCTGTGACCTTTCTAATCCACCTTCTAGTCCTTAGGCTATCCTAGTGTTTTCACTTTTTCCTGTCTTTCTTTACTTTTCAGACCTCAGCACAGCACAGAGAAGAAGTTGTGAGCCCATGGAGGAAGTGAGTGAGTATACACGATGTGGGCGACAGGATTTCCAGTGGTCACAAATCTGTTTTAGGGTATCCTGGCGATGGTTTATTGTTAATATTCATGGACTGGGAGAGGTTCAATATGTAAGGTGAAGATCTGCCTATGTGCTAAACTGAATGAATTCCAAACATTTCTTCCTTCCCCACCATTTTGGAAGCTACAAAACCAAGTAATGTGAAATAAAAAGACGAATTAATAACAGAGAGGTAAAGGGGGAAAGACTGGCTCAGTGAGCCTAGTGTGATCATGAAACAGAATTAACACTTACTTCGGTTTGTCACGTCCTTAGCAGGTTTAAGCAGGGCAGGGTTGGCACCTGTGTAGGTCTAAGACACGGGAGGGGAGCAGCCTTCTTAGTGAGTTCTGTTAAGCCAAGAATGTAGTTATTTTTTGCAGGATGCTAGGGGCTCAGCAGCAGTTCTTCATAGGGAAAATCCTTTTGCAGAGAAGCATTTGTAACGCTATGAAGATGTTTAGTGGTCTCCAAAACCAGATGTAATGAAAAAAGAGCTTTTCTGTGTGTGCTTTCACACATAACTTTTTTATTTTTTAAAGTCTAAACTTCTAAAAATAGAGTGATGGATTAAAGGATATCCATATCTAAAAGTTCTACAAAAATGCACAAATTGTCTTCCAAATAGACCTTACTAAGCTATATCCTGAGTGTTTGGGGGTATATTAACATTTTCCAGAATAATTTTCAAATAGTACAAGAAAAAATTCATACTTTCTTCTTTAAAATTTACCCCAAAGAGCTGTTGGTTTTACAGTTATGAACAAGATGCAGCAAGCCAATGAAAACCTGGTGATCTGGTTTAACAGTTCCAAATCACTCAGGGGACAAGCTTCCAGGCACACCAGCAAGTAGTTGGTTGTTTATGTTAGGTTGGCCTCTGGGTATACCTGTGAGGAATTGTCTTAATTAGATTAATTGAAGTAGATAGACCTACCCTAAAGGTGGGCAGCACCATTCCCTAGGCTTGAGTCTTCCTGGACTGAGTGAAGAAGAGGAAGTGGCCTGAACACAAGCATTCATTACATTCTTCCTCTTAATTGTGAATACAATGTCATCAGCTACCTCAAGCTCCTGCCATCAGGATTTCTCTGCCACTGTAGACTGTACTCTTGAACTGTAAGCCAAAATAAGCTCTTTATCCCTTAAATTGCTTTTGTCAGATCATTATAGCACAATGACAGGAAAAGAAACTAATATGTCTAGTAACCAGTAATACGATCACAGCTGGCTCAGTCACTGTATGACCTCCACGAAGACATTTAATCTTCTTAGATCCTCATCTGTGAATTTTAGTGTCTATCTTACAACACTGTTCTTAGAATACCCTGATTAGGCAGTAAATAAACACGAGCTGTCACTTATGCTTGCTGCTATTTGTAGTTCTGTCAAGACTTCAGATTTCTGCCTCTGACTTTGTCCCATCTCAGTTGCACACATGGTACATGTGTCGTAAGCTGCTATTCTTTTGTAGTTAATAAGCTGATTTGAAACTGTATTGTTAATTATAATAACAAATTTTCTCCATAAATAGTCTGTGCTAAGATGAATGTTAATCAAGATTCAACTTTTTTGAAACAATTTATTTGTTATCCCCAATTAACAATTATTTTATATAACTCTGAACTGCCAATATGTAGTGATATCAACTACATAGAGATTCAGTGTGTGGTATGTCCCCAAACATACTGATATCTTTATTTTTTATGGCACTTGCTCTGGTGTAACTCCAGTTATGGATTTACTGGCCACTGTATAAGTTTCCTTCTTAGATTGGTATATATGATCAATAATTAAGTCATCATCTATTCAGATGAATCAAAATGATTAACTTGGGCTTTATTTAAAAACTTCAGTGAGCTAGTTCTGGGAAGGGCACACTTGGGTGTGGTCTAATCTTAGAACCTTAGCAAAGGATGGCATTAGTATATTGATCTACTTTTCATTATTGTAATGAAATGCCTGAGGCAACATTACTTTATAAAGACAAGGGACTTATTTAACTCATAGTTTGGGAGGCTGAAAGTCCAAATAGCATGGTTCACTCTCTGGTGAAGGCCACCCACCTCAGCTGTATTGCCTCATGCTGGATGGAAATGGCAAGAGCATGTGTAGGCAGAAGTCGTATCACCAATCAGGAAGCCAGAGGGAAACTCAGCGGTCAGGATCACAACTTTACCACAGTGCTCTCTCAAGAGAACTTAAACCAGGAAACCAATATTACCTTTGTGGGGCAGGGCTCCAATGACCTAAGAGCGCTCCACCCCCACTTCGTTCATACATCCTCACAGCTCTGTAGCCCTCACTATCCTGCGGATCAAGGCTCCAGCAATAAAACTTTGGGGCCTAAAGAACATCCAGGCATAACCCTTGGGATTCTTAAAGAGGGAAGACGATTCCCACAAAACAGGCTTGACTGAACTCACTGGCCCGACTGTCTGCCATGTGATGTGGTTAATTCTGATTGTCGTGTGAAGAATGTTATTGTATATGGTCTCTGAAGTGCTAGAAGTGGGTTATGGAAACCATCCATTCTCACTTACTTATCTGTAAGGTTTAATGGGGTGTCCTAAGGCTTGGCAGCAGAGGAGGCTGGCAAACAAACAAGAGGTGGGATGTAATAACTGACTGTTCTAGTTTTGTTTTCTTCTTCATGGAGCATTCGCAGTCCAAATCAGTGTACAGTGTCCACCATCTTAGTGAAGGAAGCACTTATCTCAACTGGAGGCCATTGAGCTTTCCACCCAGTGATAGTGTGATCCTCTGGGCTATTTCAGATCCATCCGTGGATGAGCCAGATCACCTAGAAGCACCCGGAAGTAGTATCACAGCATTTCCTGGGCATGACCTATGAGACTCGGCCCACGCACGACCTGAAGGTGAGTGCAGAGGCTGAGCAGGGCCTGGGACAATCTTTCCAGTCAGAGGAGACTGCACTGCTCAGAGGCTCTATCAGAACGGTGGGAAGAGTCCAAAGAAGAGAAACTGGACTTTCGCCCATGCTTTCTTGTGACCGGGATTTTGAGACAGGATCTGAAAATAGAGGAGCCCATGAGCGACTGCCCTCACCCAGGCTGCACTAGAGGCGGCTCATTTTTCATCTGTCTTTTAAGTGTTTTTATGAAATAACCTGATTTCTTGGTTATTTTTAAATTTTATGCCTTTATTTGTGTGTGTGCATGTGCGTGTGTGTGCCTGCCATGGCATATGGACATAAGAGTGCAACTTGCAAGAGTTTGTTCTCTTTCCCCATTGTTTGGGTTTCAGGACTCCACTCAGGTTGGTAGCAAGCACCTTCACTCAGCATCACTGGCTGAGTACTCACTGGCTCAAATACTTTGTTTTAAAGAGGGATTTCTTTCCTCTTAAAAAAATGTTTATTTATTTATTCACTTATTTATTTTTGAGACAGGGTCTCCCTGTAGTCCCAGATGGCCTGCAACGCACTCTGTTGACCAGGCTGTCCTCCATCTCACAGAGATCTGTCTGCCTCTGCCTTCCAAGTACAGGGATTAAAGGCTTGCGCCACCACACCCAGATCCTAAAACTGTTTTAAAAAAACACAGAAAAACCTTCATTTATTATCCTTCTACTTTATTATTAAGGAAAGAGGTGTGGTGACTTGTGTACGGTCACATAGCCAGACAGTTGCATAACAAAGAGACTGTCAGGTCTCCAGGTTCTCCTACCCCTTTTGCTTATGATGTGGTAAAAATGTCTGGGGTCAGATAGTCACTCTTCTACCGTGCCAGGACTTCTGAGCTTTCAGGACTAAACCAGTGATTTGTATATCCTTGGGATGGATTAAAATCACTTGGGGAACTGCCAACTGATTCTGCTTCCTCAGTCCCTCCTACAGAGATGGTGCCTTGCTTGTTCAAGGGTCAAGGCATACCTTGAAAGCTCCAGGTCATCCTTACATGCAGCTAGAGTTGACAACTCATCCACTAAACCAATGGCCTCTCTCTCCCCTCTTCTCCCTTCCTCTCTTTACTTTGGTACTGGGGATCCAGCTATAACCTTGCATATGCTAAGCAAGCTCTCTACCGCTGAGCTATGCTGCTATCCCTTTTTATTATTTTGGGATCTGAGATAGGATCTCACTAAGTTGCCCAGGCAGTTCTTGAATTTTCTAATCCTCCTGCCTAAGCTTCCTGAGTGTCTTGGATTACAGGCCTGGTAAGCCAGTGGCTTGGACCCATAGCATCAACAGCATCTGAAGACGTGTCAGAAATGCACATTCTTGGGTCTTACTGTATCTATGGAGCCGGGAACCGTAGAGGTCTAGAGATAGCACAGCCATCTGTGTTTTAACAGGCTTGCCACAGGTAACTGTGATGCCCATTCAAGGTTCAGAACCACAATGTTTTGCTAACAAGTCCCCAGGTGACACTGGCATTTCTGGTTCAATACCACACTCCATGAACTACCATCCTAGGAGCCTAGATTTCAGAGCCAGCATTGTTAAGTTCATTCTCCTATACTACTTGGTACAGACATGCTGACTTTCAGGGCACAGACCCCAAACTTGAGATCTGTCTTCAATAACAGAAAAATTATTACCTCAGAACTAGAATTTTCTCAGCAAGAAGGCGTGCCTGTTCATGGAATGAGGCTGACTTGATGTCCAAGAGGACAAAAGGACAGAGAAGAAAGAAGATGGGGCTGTGTGTGGGCGGAGGAGTCACTGAAGAGAGAAGAATTTAGTAAGTGGTACAGCAGGTTGTAGACTGTGATCTTCAGGAATTTAAGTGATGGTTTGAGTCATTCTAAAATACTTTTGGTTCTTGAACCGTACAATGGATGCACTTTGCCTCCCTTTCATAAGGCAAATGTGAATTTAATCTCTTAGTTTGTGAGCCTTGAGCTTGATGTCCTTCTGCCTCTGTCTCCAGAGTGCTGGGATTACAGGTATCTGTCTCTACACTTGACACAGTGTTTGTGTTTTAACAGATCTGCCAAATAATTTTATACACAATAAAGTTTGAAAACCACTACTATAGCAATAATTTAGGGTGCGGGAAAAATGATTCTTCAGATGAGTGCTATGGAGAGTCAGTACATGGCCCTGAGACCGACGACCAAGGCGAAGGGGAGAACAAGGCGGCAGAGAAAATGACTATATTGGTGAGCATCTCTGCCAGCAACCTTGCCACCATCCCGAAACACCAGAGTAGAGTGAGAATCTCAGGGAGTGAAAATACTGGTAACTCTGCACAGTGGTTTAGTATAAGTGATTATTTGGTGATGGAACTTGGGTGTCCCCTCCAACAACCCCAAGAAGATCATCTGGATGGACTGTGGAATTAACACCAGGGAATGAATTGCGACCCCATTTTTGCCAGTGGCTTGTAAAAAAGTGTCTTTACTTCTTCTCAGTGTTAAATCACCTCACTGAGTACCTGTCACTCCTTGGACACTTAGAACCATTTTCTTCTACATTAACAATGTGGCTCCTTACTGAACTAGATTCTACCTCTAGTGGAATGGAATTAGTGATTATCTTCCCTGAAAACTAAGTATCTTCTTCCAGTGCTTCCGAAATCATTTTTATTGGAGGGTAAATATACCTAAATGTAGATGAAGACATATCTTGGAAATAAGAGATGAGATTAAATCTTGACAAATAGCATTGGGAAAACTTTTCCAACACTGAGAAAAATTTCACCTACTTTCTCATGTAAAAAGAGTTTGAAATGACAAATCATCCGTCTGCTGTGTGGGTTAAAAGACTTAGCATGTGGAAAACACCCAGCACAGTGAGTTCTTAGATGTTTTTCTACTCCTACTTTAGGGAGTGAGACAACTTTAAAAGTAGTGGGGTTTTTTTTAGTGACTCTTTTTGGAAACCTAAATATAAAAAGTAACCCACAAAGAGTAGTTTCTGAGACCAACAGCAGAAATATTAACTAGGAGATGCTAGAAATATAAATCAGCTTCTTCTCACACCTACTGAATTAGACATTTGAAGAAGGAGGAGGAGGAGGAGGAGGGAGAAGGAAGGGGAAGAGGAGGACAGGTACAGCTCGACAGTCAGTGTCTTGTGGTTTTGAGACAAGGTCTGATTACATAGTCCAGGCTGGACCTATACTCACTATTGAAAGTTCATGGTGGCCTTGAATTTGAGGTCCTCCTGCCTATGCCTGTCTCCAGAATCTACAAGTAGAATGTCACTTGTCCCCTGGGATTACAAGTATGACCAACAACTAGCACAGTGCTTTAACAATTCTGTCAGATGATGGTTCTATGTGCAACAAAGTTTGAAAGCCTCCTACAATAAAAAGGATAAGACAGTTGAGGGGGAACTGGAGGTTGGAAGTGTGATAGTCAGCTCTTGTAATTAAGTTGAGATTCGTAGAGAATTAGAAGAGAAAAAGACTTCTTCCTAGAAATATCCAAACCTTTGTCTTTTAAATTTCCAGATTCTACAAATCGGTTCCTTGGGAATCTGGACTTCTATGCACTTTCAGTCATTAACATAGACGGCTATATCTACATTTGGACAATGGTATGAACACTGGGTTTAGTCCTGGGATGCATTCATGAACTGGAGTTTCATTTTACTGACTTCAGCTATTGTAGTCATGAAAATTTTATATAGTCATGTAAAGAAAGAAGTCTCATTTCAGATAAAAAAAATCACAAATATATATATATATATATATATATATATATACACATATATATGTGTGTGTGTGTCTGTGTGTATGTATTTATAAAGCATATATACATGCTTTTTATGTATATATGCTTTCTTTGAGACAGGATCTTCCAAGCAGCCCTGACTAGCCTGGAACTCACCAGAGACCAGGCTGGTCTGGAACTTAAAGAGATTGACTTGCCTCTGCTCCTGAGTGCTGGGATTAAAGGCACGTGGCCACACCCAGTATACCTCAATATTTTTTAATTAAGTTAATTTTAAGGTTGTGGAAGCCTAACACTGCCTTAAAGTTGAAGTTTACCATGGGTGTTTTCTTTGCTTTCAGCATCTTCCCAATATTCTACTCAGACGTAATTCGTCCCCCATCATCTTCTTTAGTGTTTGTGACTTACCTATTTCCCAGTTAGCATTATATTGATATACATGTCACACGTCAGCCTGTATCTACCTCAGATCAGTTCAGGAAGCGTGAGAGAAATGAACAATGTCTAAATAGTAAACCGACCTATGGTTTTCAGTGTGATCGTTCAGACAGTTAAATGCTTCATAGTTTTCTAATGTAGTAAGTAGAAGACAGCTTTTTCTGTGCAATGTTTATAGAGCATGCCACTCCTCAAATGAGAACACCTCTCTTAGAGAGCACCCTTCCTTCTGCTTGTCCATCATTCACCAAAGCTCCTCCTGGGGGTCCTTCTCCGGAACAGGCGTTCTGTGTAAATCTAGGCTCTCCCTGTGAGCTTGCCACTGAACTTGCCTTTATCCTTGTCTCTACTTAGTGATCTTTTAAAATTATGCAAAACCCATCTCTGACACACGTGGAATGGCCCTTTTCCATCTGTCAAGCTATTTCCCTTTCATCCTGCATCACTCAGTACTGAAAAGTGGCTAAAGCTTTTTCTGAGTAAGTAAAACATGTCCACAAGCCCAGAAAATCTGCTTAGGAATAGAAGGCCAACCTGTCCCCTCAACTGAATTACTTACACATGTGTTCACTTTGGTTTGTACAGATGTTCCTATTATTGGGTATTGCTGGCTTCTTTGCAAAACTAAAAAGTGCATATGCACACATTCACAATGTTAAAAGCAAGTTTTTTTTCCAGAAAATCCTAGGAAGCATTTCCATATTCAAGGGCCACCTGTCATCGATAACACTGATTTATGAAACCTCCGCATGGCAAAATCCCGGCGTTCCTCTGTTACAGGATCATCTCTGGAGGAAATCCTGATCATCCTGTAATAATGGCACATGTTTTGGATCAGATCTCAGAAGAAATTTCAGCATGTCCTGGTGTAGTAAGTACATGCTCAGTAGGTGAACAAAATAAGCAAGGTGGATTACTAAAGATAATCAGTTTTGAAAATTTCATACAGCCCTTTGGGCATTCTGACCAGTTTTATTCCCTCTAAAGAGATGATGTCATCTAAACAGTACAGAGCCGTCAACACTCAGGTGCAGAACTTTCTTCAAATGAGGCTGGTTAAATTAAGACAAAATAGACCTAAAATAAGAGGAATATATCTGAAACAACCACTTCATCTAAAAATAAATAGATCACCACCAAGAAAGGACAAACCCAGCACTATCTTGGAGATTATTTTACAGGCAGGAAGGCAGACAAGAAGCAAAGCAAGCCTTTTCTTCTCCCTGTGGCACTTCCGTGTTTTCAAATCTTGATAACATGCAGAGAATTGAAAGTAAAGGGAGAGGCAGGGTTGGATAAGAGGGCACCATTTGCCAGATGACAAGGGTTAAAATGCAGAGTTGGCAGCTGAGTGGTCTTGGAAAAACTGCTTCATCTTTCTGCTTTAGTTTTCTCTTGTGGAAAACATGGGTCACAGAAATCCTGCTTATCCAAAGGCCATCATGTGGTTAAATGTGAAACCACACAGGGGAAGAGGGGGCTCGGACCTACCATGCAAGGGCTTCATTATTGTTAATGAGAATGGAATGCCTATGTCCTTGCAACATAGCTCTGATGAAGTAAAGACTTGGCCAATAACACTGTGAGAATTTGCCTTAGGAACCTGAGATTTGATTTCTGGTCATTTGTGGGACATGGAGGCAGATGACCATCACCACAGATTTAAGTAACTACAATGCCATTTCATTTCATATTTTTCCTCCTGAGCCACAAAGAATGGAGCTTGTTTCTAAATCTTCATGAGGTCTGGATGTGCCTTTCTGAATTCTTCATCGAGTGATTATTTCAGCCACTATTCAGTTGATTAACTTAGTCAGGACTAACTTGATAGCCAAAGACAAACCTGGTATCCTGGGCAAAACTTTGTACTTGCCCAAGGCTATTTCTTTTTGTTGTTGTTGTTATTGTCTTTTTGAGACAGATGACCTGAAACTCACTATGGAGACAAGGCTGGTCTCAGTCTCACAGAGGTACATCTGCCTCTGCCTCCTGAGTGCTGGGATTAAATGCATGTGCCACCACGCCAAGCCCTGGACCATTTCTAAAGTGAGATCATGATTTTTTTTTTTTTTTTTGGTGGCCTCCTGTATTTTCTAGGCATCAGCTCATCCTCAAACTGTCAAGATTCGACATTCTGTGGGACAGGACCAGTGTCTGAACCAGAGACTAAAGCTGTCTACAGCCTTGTGGAGAACAAGAAAAAGGATATTCTGTGCTTCCTGACCATACACTCTATGGGTAGCTGATTCTCACTCCATATGGCTATACCAAAAATAAATCAAGTAACCACAAAGGATTGGTGAGTCCACAGTGCTAAGGCTTGTAGGCAAACCTCCACAGGACCACTGCCTTATATTTTTTGGTTTTCATTTCCCAAAGACTTTGACTCCAGGCACCATTTTCTTCCCCTTGCTCATCTTTATTCTCTTTCCCTTGCTTTTCACACCTTGCCAGATGCCTCTGGGAAGACTCTGGGTTAAATGCAGCTTTATCTAAGTTAATTAACTACCTGTTTCATGAAGTGTCAAGTTGGGAGGCATCTTAGGTATTCAGCTATAATATAAATGAGATGATTATGTTAATAATCTGCAGGAATGTGCTTTCCTTTCTGTAAATTCTCTTGAAGCTCCATTCAGCTATTACAGCTTTTGAACTGTGCCTTAAAGAACTTGCCAGCTGTTAGTAGAATATGACAAATGTAAAAGAACACAGCTGAATAATCTCTGCTCTCTTCTCTGTTAAACACAAGGCTCTGTTTTCTTCTAAGCTCTTCCTCCAGCATTTATCTAGGAATATTTGAAAGAGGAAGTGCAAGGGGAATGTAAACTGGAGGAAGAGCTTGTCCTTTGTTTTATTCAGGTCCTTCTCTGAAGTTGTGCTTACCCAAGCAGTGGTGGGCAGAATCGCTGGAAAGAACTAAGCTCTCTACGCTTTTGTGTATCTGTGGATGATAGTCACAAATCAAAGGGAGAATAAATGCAGAATTTATTTTCTATCTTTATTTCGTAACTAAATGTTTAATTGTGGTAAAATATACCTAACATAAACTTATTATGGTACACATTTAGATTTTATTTGTAATTTATGTGTGTGAGTGCTTTGCCTGCATGTATGGACATAAGTACACTGCATGCATACAATGCCACAGAAGCCACAGAGGATGTAAGATCACCTAGAACTGGAGTTATAGACGACTGTTAGAGCAGCAAGTGCTCTTAACCACTGAGCCATTTTTAAGTGTATAATTCATGTCATTCAGTGCATAATAGTGCATAACTGAAACTTGGTACCCACTAAACAACAATTCACTTTCTTCTACCCCTCAACTCTGGCAATCACTAGTTTTCCTTCTGTGCCTGAGTGTGACCATTCTAGTTATTTTGTAAGAGTGAAATAATATATGATTTGACTTTTTATGACTGGTTTATTTTACTTAGCATTATGTTCCTTCTTTATAGGATATGTCAATTTCCTTTTTTAAAAGCAAATAATATTCCATTGTGTGTATATGCTATGTTTTGTTTCTCTATCCATCCAACAATGGGCACCTGAGTTAATTCTATCTTTTGTACATTATGAATAATATTGCAGTGATCACAGCTGTACAAATATCTTTTCAAAACCCTGCATTTAATATTCTTAGATGTATCTAGAAGTATAGTTGCTATGTCACATGGTAATTCTGTTTTTAATTTTTGAAGATACACCGTACTGCTTTCTATCTTGGTTGTATCATTTAAACTGCTCACCTGTGGTGCGCAAGGGTTCACATTTCTCCATATTCCTACCAATGTTTCTTATTGCTGTTCATCATTTTACTTTTCAAAAGGAGATCCTCATTGTGTGCAAATGCTGAAGTGGGTGGGAATGAGGCTTACCCTGTGGTTGACATCACAGAGGCTGGGTAAACTCTTGGTTATGTTATGCCTCCTGTCCCTTTTGCACTGAAGCATGAAATACAAAGTACAGAGCTTGGACGTTCAAAGATAAACTACTAGAGATCTTTGCTGACAGAAGGTCTCCTCAGCACAAATACTCAGAGATACCCAAGTACATTTCCTAAAGACACTTTTTTCCTTTCACAGATCTTTATAATTTTCAAAAATTTGTACTAGCTGATCATTTTTTAACATATGGAAATAACTAATATTTGCCTGGATCGTTATAATTTTAAAGCCACTATCTTATTTGACTCTTTTGATGACATAATAATCTCACTTTGGAGATAATGAGAGAGAACTTGAGCTAACTTCATTTCCAGAACCTCTGCAGGCAGACTGTGTGGAAGCCTAGGTTAGTCTTCTTTATGTTGGAGGTGACTTCTTCATCCCCACAGTCTCTCTCTGCTCAGAAAGGGGTTTGCAACTTTTTGGAACCATTACCAATTTTAATTTCCAGCCATCTGTGTTCTATTTCATTCATATTTGTGAGCTCTGGCACTATTTTCTTCAATAAAGAAATTTGCAGAAATACAGATAAAGGTTAAGAAGCCCAGAACTATCCTATTCTCCAGTTTCTGTGATAGTAGTTGTGGATTTCTTCCTCTTTCAATGGAACTGTAACAAAACTAGATAAATCTCTAGAGACTTTGCAGATCTTTAAGGGGAAGTTGTCTTCTACCAACAGAAAGGGTCTTGATGGGAAGGGCCTTCCACCAACCATCAAAACTCTTTGATGCAAAGGAATCGTCTATCAATTTGTATATCCCAGTATTTTTTTTCTTGGGAATATCATTGTTTGGGGTTCAGGAAAACAGGTAGTATACAACCATTTTACAAGGTCGTGTGTTGCTGACTGCCTGTCTGGTGAGAGCCCTGTGACCACTGGCTGGAGAGGGGCAAGGGGAGCGGAGGACCTGGGGCAGTAGCAGAGATACTACTGTAAAGTAAATCTAAGATGAATATATTGGCAAATTCTTGGTCCTATACATAAAACTAGTACATTTTCCTGTGCCTCTTAGAGTCTCCGGTGCTGAAGACTGAGCACAAGTACTTCTGTTCAACTGATAAAAAGCGTGAACATTTTCCCATGTGTCAACCTTTATGAACACACTTGGCAATATTTTCAGGTTCACATGGGAAGCCAAACAGTAAAGACACCAAACCAGGCCCCCAACTCCAAGGGGACTTACATTTCTAACACTATTCACAGTCACAAGAGACTAGCAATTAATCTCTCTGTATTTAAAAAAAAACACACACTTTTTAGAAACCATGGTAAATATTGTACTGCATGATAAACAACTTGGCAATCACCATGTAGGAAAAGAAGGACTATATAGAACCACTTTCTAAACTGCTCTGAAAATTGGGATACCTATTGGAATTTTAATGTGTTATATGTTAGCATGATTTACATTTGAAATCTTTTCATATCGTCTTCTGTGCTGCATCTCAAGCTCTGTTTCTTCTCATACATGCCTAGGCTTTAATCAAAGCTTTTGTGCATCTGTCTGTGAATATATCCTTATGTCCCGGTGAAAGAGTTGTTGAGTAGACTAGAAGTCTTTAGCAATATGTATCATGTTCCCTGGAAAGGGAATTCTTATCATTTTCACTAGGAAGCGTCATTACACAGAAAAGATAGACCAGAAAATGACTCCACGTGGCCCCCAAAGTAGAAGTCAATCTAGGGAATTTCATTTCCTTTTCTCAGAAAGGACCAAATATATAAGCGGAGAATCACAATTCTATAGTTCTCATATACACATTTCTTACCTTATCTGCTTCCTTACAGTAATTAACAATGAAAGATCCTTTAAAAGAATCAAGGAAAGGTTTATTTGTTAACAAAGAAGGGAAAATGAGTCTCCCGTCCCACAGCTAAGATCTGAGGAAAATGAATTGTAGGGAATAAAGTAAGTATAAGCTGGAAATGAAATAGTTGTCTTGGGTGAGTTACAAAAATGGGAAAAAAGCCAGGGATAATTTAGATGAAAAACTGCGACCCTACACCGATTTGTGTGTTGCAAATAAACATCAGGACCCTCTGTGGACCAGTTAGCAAGTTGCTTTATCCAGAGAAGCACAAGAAACAAGTGAATTTAAAATGATTAAAAACACTTCCTATCTTTATTAGCTGACTCTCTAGAATGTCAGAGAGTATAGACGGTAAATCACTGACCCCAGGACTCTTGCTCTCAAGTTCTTCGATGGCACACAACAGCTCCCTGAATCCTTTCTGCTGCCCACTCTGGCTTCCTCACTGAGAATCCCCTTTCTGACTCTCCCTTCCTTTTACAGGGAGTTCTTTCCAGGTTATATGATGAGACTGCTTTATTTTTTTGCATTTCTTTAGCCATTTCTACCCATTATTTCAGTTCTGGGCAACACAAACCTGGGCACTTAGGCAGATCCAGAATCTTACTGAAGGAAGAGAGAAGGAGGTGGGGAGAGAGGGAGATGGGGAAGCAGAGGGAAAGAGAGAGAGGAAAGCAGAGGCAGGGAGGGAAGGAGAGAGAGAAAGAGAGAGAGAGAGAGAGAGAGAGAGAGAGAGAGAGAGAGAGAGAGAGAGAAAGAGAGAGAGAGAGAAATGACCAAAACCAGAATTCCCAGTAATGAGTGGAGAGAAGCAAGATTGTTCAACATAGTATTGTGGTTCTATTTTTTCATCTCAACGACACAGGGAAAGTCTCAGGTGCTTAAAGGATGCTGCTTAAAGGATGCTCTCGGTGACCTCATTACCACCATTTTCTCCCTACTTAATTATTCCTTTGGAATTTCTCCAGGCTCCTTCACACTCTGCTCAAGCACCACTCTGTCACATCTTAACACTCAGCTGGGAAGTACAGAGAAGGAAAGGAGAGAAAAGATCTAAATCTAGGCCATTACTAGGTGAGAGTCAGGGTAACTGATGTACCTCTCAGTGTAGCCAGACTGCCTGGGACCAATGCATTGGAGCATCATGTACTGTTAGCAGGAATGACAATGGGCTTTAATGATGTTTGTATAGACTCTACTGAGAAGCAGGGGGATATAACATCTGGCAGGTAGGAATAATATTGGGCTGTCTGGGGTCAGAGATATTTACAGGGTCTATCAACATATGATAGAAAATAGTTTATCAGAAGGTCAATAAGCACAGGGTTTACCAAAAGAGCAATAAGTGCTAACTTTAATAGTGACTCTGCTCACAAAGAAAGTACTTTAAAGTGCAAGACTGAGACCATAAGACCTCTAGTTCTGAAAATTTTTCAGTGAGATAAGGAGAGATGGCAGTATGCCTCAAATATCTGAAAGAAATCATCAGAAGGGAAACCGTAAGAGAGATGTGAGCAAATGGCTGTGAAAGCAAATGGGAAGAAAGAGGGTCCAGTTAAGGTGATCAGGAAAGGCCAGGTGGAGAATGGCATTTGAGTAGCTTAAGGTTAGGGAAACTCCAGGTAGAGATCCAGGTGAAGGGGATATTCCTGAGAAAACAGAAAGGTTGAAGAACATGAAGGTGTGTCTGACTGACAGTGGGGAAGTGTAAGTTTGACTACCTACCATGTGGGGCAGGTGTGTAGAATATAGTATTGGAACATAAATTAGAGCCATGTTGTAAAGGATCTCAAAATCTAGGCTAAGAAGTCTGTAGTTAATTCATTGAGCAATAGGGAGTTATTGTGAGCTTTTCAGCAAGATCATGAACATAGCTCAATGCATCTGGAAGCCATGTGGGATCAATTGTGATAAAGATTGATGAGAGGAAATGTATTAGAAGATGCAACAGACCAATTCAGGGGTAATGAGTCTGACATGGGGCAATAGCACTGTAAATATAACTTGGTAACTGAAAAGAGGAGAGTCAAAGATGCCTGCAGAATCTTCCCCGTATTTGGGGAAGCATGCAAGGCCAGAATAGGAGAATCAGATAGAATCTGGTGGAAGAGGTAATGAAAATGAACGCGGGTGTGTTTAATGTAAGGTACCAACGAGCTACCTGGATGTAAATATTCAACAGATTAGAAAAAGAGTCCAAAGGCTAGAACGATGGCTTAGCAGTTGGTTAAGAGCACTGACTGCTCTTGCAGAGGACCCAGGTTCAGTTCCCAGCACCCATGGCAGCTAACACCCATTCATAACTCCAGTTCCAGGGGAATCCAGTGCTGCCTTCTGACCTCTGCAGGCACTGCACAACACGAGTGCACTTACATACATGCAGGTAATACACTCAAACACATAAAATTTAAAAAATAAAATACTTAAAAAAAGAAAATTGTCTAAAATCTTGGGGATAGATCTGTATAAAACAAAACCCTTGGGTTGTCTGATTTATTTTTAATACCAGATCTCTCTCTTCTCTCTCTCTCTCTCTCTCTCTCTCTCTTTCTCTCCTCTCTCTGCAATTCCTGCCTACAAATTCAAGTTGGACAGAAGGCAGCAAATGCACAGAAAGCAAAGCATGGAACCAATTGTAATGTTGGATCAAGTGCAGATATTTTATGTAAGGATTTTTCGCCTCTTTAATGGTTCCTAAGCACAAACAAGGTCAGTGAAGCTTGGGTGCTGAGATGGGTAAAAGAGGAGGAGTTCCTGGGATCAACAGGGAGCTGTACCACTCAAATGACCAAGGATAAAGGGAAGTCTATGTAATTCCAAATTATACTCTCTGGAGATAAGGTTTGAGCTCAAAGAAAAAACAATAATACGCTGGCTCAGACGAGCGTTTTCCCTGGCTTCAGTTAAGAGCCGGCACGTTAGAAGGCACAGGAGGTAACAGGAAGGGTATTGTCCCCTAAGCCTTGGTCAGTTGATTCAATTCCCAGAGGACCCATCAGGCCAGGAAAGCAGATCAGGGCGAAGACTAGGGAAAGAATCAAAAGAAAAAGAATTCAGCTGAAAGGGTACAATTCTTCTCCCAGCCCCAGTCATCACCTCATTAGCCTTTGAGGTCTAACCCAAATAATATTTGTATAATAATTTTCCCGTGAGTCATTTGTCATTATTGTTTCTATTCCTTTATCAGAATCGATCGATTCATTCTTGCCTTGCAATTTGAAGCTGCTAGCTGCCTCATTTTTGATCGACTGAGAGACTAAACAAATATCTGCTATGTTTCGGGCATAGGTGCTTCTATGGAGGAGCAAGGGACCAAATAAAACACAGGCCATCTAGGGGCTGCTTACCAAGGACTGAGGGAAGACAGCCATCCATAGGATCCTAATCTGTTTCTTTATTTTACCAATTGAGTCTTTATTCCTTGGCATGGCTGTGCAACCCCTTCCTTTCAAAGTCTGATTTCTTCATTTGCCTTCCTGTTTTTATTTACAGACTATGTATCAGGGTCTCCAAGAGACGGGGCTTGAGACATCAGGATACCCTTCTCACACACATCTGAGCTGAGGGACAGTGGTATCTATGCGTTTGTTCTGTCTCAAATTCAGATCCAGTTCCCCTGTGAGGAGACCCTGGAAGCCTTGGTCTCACTTCTCAGTGATGTGTATTCATCATCAGTGCCAGGAAGGTGACAGTTACCACTGTGGCACTAAGCATGCTGTGCTTCTCCATGTGTGTGTCTCTCTTCTAAGTGCATCCTCCTGTGGCCTGCTTAGCTCAAGTGATGAGAATGTGGTTGGAGCAACATTGTATGCAGTTGTAGAGAAACTAAACTATGGAACTAAAAATACTCTCTATTCTAATAAAGAGTTATGCTTGCATTTTAAACATTTGTTTTGCTGGCAATTAATTTTTATTACTCTATAAGAATATTATGTTACTTAGCTATTACAACTATAAAGCTATAAACTAAACCCTTCTAAAATTCACTGGTGCATGCATTTACAGACCAGTGAGGAAATCCTGCTGCTGGTGCTGGTGCTTGCTTATGTATCTGAGTTTAGTGGCAGACAGCTGGCTGGTCTTGGCTGGGCTTAGTCTTTCAATCAGTCTAGGATAACCTGATCTGGGATGAGGGGCCATAATATGTTCCCTGTATCTTCTCCCGCAAAATGGACCAGGCATGCAGGAGGGGAGCAGGAATTTGCTAACATCTCATTGGCCAAAAGAAGTCACATGAGTGAGGCAGTGTCAAAGGGCAAAACAAAGTACAATGTGAGGAATGGGAAATTGAGGTCATCATTGAAATTACTCTATCTGATGTTTAAAGTCATAGCCTTGAGCATCACTGGTTTCACTTTGGAGTTGGGATAAGTCAGTGGGAATACATTCAACTAGACGTTATTATTCTACCCCACTTTCAACCTTGAAAAGTCTGTAATGCCAGTGGAATCCCACTCCACTTGAAATCTAATTAAAAAGTCACATGATGAGGTTCTGCGTGCTACTAATTTTTTTTTCTAATTTATGATCTCAATAGTCACAAAGGGAAAGGAAGTATAAATAGGTTTCTTGGCACATTTTTGTTTGTATGTTTGTTTTCATCATCTAAATTCTTTTAAAAAGTTGCTATGTCTTTGACCCTTTTTATTAGTGGGTTAGTGATAGCATTTAGAAAATAAGTTATATGTTTTCTCTATAGAGTTGCTGCTAGCTTTATGTATTTGTATAATTATTTTGCTTATTTGTTTAGAAAATTTTTTGAGAATCCCCTAGATATGTTTTAAATGGCTGGGAAGTCACAGTGGTGAACAAGATAAATAAGGTCCCCATGTATTTGGGACTTACATCCCAGTCGGGTAAGATCTGAAATAGAAGTCATGAGTGATTGGAATGAATGCACTGTCTCATACTAGTCACAGCCCAGCTCAGGGGAGGCTATACTAAGCAAGAACACAAAGAAACAAACTAAATATTCCAAGTGCTGTGAAAGAAACAGAGTAGAGAGGTAAGCAAGGACCAGATTCTATTTGTGGATGTATAGGCCCTTAATTGAACTATCTCATCTATTAAATTTAAGTGCTCTTAAAGCAGCATACATGACTGTCATTTCTTATGTATCTCTATGTGGCACCTTGAAATGGTGCTAAGCACTTGACAGGCTTTGAATAAATGCAGCTGTGACTGGCTGACAGGACGTCCCTGGTGTTCAGTCACCCATTTCCAAATTTCCTTGTTGGTCACAATCACAATACACTTCTTGGTTGTAACCCTTTTATTGCCTTTCTTTGTCCTCTTTATTTCTTCATGTTTTGCTAGTGTGCTGCTGATAAGGGTCAGAAAGGAAAATGTCAGGGGCAATGGGGTTTAAATGAATCAGGGAACAGCTATTTACATAAAAATGCCAACTCCACAATTGTGGCATTGTCAGGGAAACGGTTAGGTTTCACCAACGGTCAGCCTAGAAAAGAAGAAAGTAGTGTGACCACTCACTGCCACATGCAAGAGTCTCTGATCATAGCAGTTGATGCTGCCTGCCTATGCACTAGTTCCAGGATTTTTAAAAAATAAAATTGTTGGGATGTCTGCATACTATAGGAGCACTTAACTATAAATTTTATTTGCTATTTAAAAGTGGTGCCTGTGTGCAAATAAGGCTGGAAAGGAGGACAGGGAAACTCAGTCCATCAGCTTTCCTGAGATCATCCATGTGTCCAGATTTTAGGACACAAGCATTGCTTCCTTTGGAGGCTTTTCTTTGGGGCCTTCACACCCTCTGAGTGTATATGGGGTCTTAGAAGACATGGCTGATTTTTTGGCTTCTTCCTGAAGTGTTTTGCTTCCCACAAAAGGATACTGGGAATAAGTAAGGGAGGAAAGATGATGAATCATTTCTCTTAAGGATGGTTCAGCCTCCTGTTCTACTGTGGTCATTGTCTGGGAGATCTTTAAGTACCATGAAGAGAATCTTGAGAATATTCTACATTGTGCTATTTGTTGGGTCTGGGATTTGATTTTTAACCTACTTTAAAGCTAAGAAATTTTTTTGTTATTTTCATGGGTACTGGAGGGTGTAAAATTTGTGGGTCAAAGTCAAGGCCACTGTTTTTCACAGCACATTAATTAATAAAAACACCAGAATATTTACATGGATCCCCTATGCACCCAACTTTCAAAGGGATGATGGAACAAGGCCTGATGCCACATGCACATGCAGAAAGATGTGTTCCTGGAAAGACAGTGAGCTTGGGAACAAGCAGCCAGCATGCCTGATCTCCTTCCCATAAGACATATTTCCTCATCGCTCGGGAACTGGTTCCTTGCTTGGTGGAAATGGACAAATGGCCAGCTAAGGAGTCGTCAGTCCTTGCATTCTTGGCACAGTCAACAGGATTCAAGAGAAGAAGAGGTCCAGAAAGACTGTCTTCAAGATGCTTCATGTATCGGGTTAAATCAGGAAATTACTGTTTTCAAAGGTTTTAAAACCCAGAACTTTGGCAAGTTTATATGACTCAATTTAATATTTATCTCTGTGCTAATAAAACTATTTTCCTAGTGCCTTTTCTGTCTTTTTAGGAAGTTTGACTATACTACATTTCCTGTTTGCATCAAACACGGAAAGGAAGCAAGGAAGGAAGGAAGGAAGGAAGATTAGCATTGTGGACTGGTAAATTTCTGAGTAGTTGATATTACAAGATTTTATGTGAAAAATAGCTATTTATTACAGTTTTCTACTCTCCTATAACTGAGAGTAAATAGTATTTTTTTGCTGTTCTGAAAAATGATTTTATTTCATACTAAGGATTCATTCTTCAGAATAATATAAATAAATAAATATTTACTGGTAGATATGTTCATCCTTATCCTGTCAATGAAACTCTTGGATTTTTTTCCTGCAGATTTTTTTCTTTACTTTTCTTTTGGGTATTTTCATCCTCAGGTATCCTGTTTTATCTCCTTCCCTTCCAGCTCATAGTCCTCTTTCCAACAAGTTCCCTTCCAACTTTCATGTCTCTTCTTTAAAATGTCTTACTTTTTCAATTAGGGTCTCCTGCACCCACTTAGGTGAGGGATCATCTACTGGAGCACAATGTATCAACACCTACACCACTGAAGAAAATGACACCCCTTCTCCACGAACCATTAACTAGTAGTTCCCTAGGGAGGAGGTAGTATATCATAGCTCTTCCTCCAAACATGAATAAATGCTGATAGGCTCAGTGTTGCTTGGGTCTTGTGCAGAGAACCGTAGCTGCTGTGCATTCATGAGAGCAATGGCCAGATCATTGTTTGCAATGCTCTTCTCCATCCTCTGGCTCTTACATTCTTTCTGCCCATTCTTCTGAAGTGTTACCTGGACCATTGCTTTGGAGGGAGTGATATATACATGTCCTGATTAAGGCTGAATAGTCAGCAGTGACTGACACTTAGCACAGCAACCACTTAAGAGTATCTACATTAACCACTGCTCACTCTAAAAAGAAGCTTCTCTGATCAATGCTGAGTGAAACACTAGTCTATGGAAAAGAACAGTTTTCTATTTAGCAAATCAATAATACTAGTCTCCTCCCTATGGCTTACAATCTCTCCAGCCATGGGCTCTTGACTAAATTTCCAATGCCAGAATGAGTTTCTTCATGGGACTTGAGCCTCAAATCTATTCATAAAGTGAATGTTACCACCATAACAGTCACACTCTTCCACCAATAGGTACATTGGCCTGGCAGGTTGATAATGTACCTTGCAGGGGTCATAGCTGGGTAAGATTGTTGATGACTTTTCTCCTCAGGCAGTCTGCAGAGAACCCTCTGGCACCATGAAAGATAGCTGGCAAGGAGGGCACTTTAAGCATGGTTCCAACTATATTCCTTTATGTCTTACATATGTCCAAAGTTGTGTGGTATCTTAAGCAACAGAGTCTTACAATCCATTTCTGGTGGCCAACAAAGAGTAATGGCAATAGTCTTGTCTGGGGAACCTTCAGTGCCTCTGGAGCCCCCTGACAAACAACTCATAGGGAGGTATCTGTTCTAGTTAGCATTCTACTGCTGTGATAAAAAAAAAAAGACTTAACCAAAACCAACTTGGGGAGGAAAGGGTTTATCTTCCATGTCCCAGATCACAGTTCATCACTGATGGGTAGGAATTCAGGGCAGGAACTGAAGCACAGACCATGGAGGAACGCTGCTTACTGCCTTGCTCTTCTGGTCCATGCTCAGCCTGTTTTTCTTATACAACACAGGACTACCTGCCCAGGGATGCTGTTGCATAGAAAAGCAGTTTTCTCTCTGCTGCGAGGCATGGGCTTTCAAATATGATCGACACCCAACTAACCAATGACTTAAGCGGGGAGGTTTAGCAGAAACACAGGGAAGGTTGGGAAGGAGAAAGGTGGGTGCAGCACAAGGGCGCCATTCTCATGTGCATGTTCCAGAGGTCCTGGAGGAGACGTGAAAATGTGGCCCCACCATACAACACCTCCATCTCCCTCTCTCCCCAGGGATGAATCCTTCTAAGTAACCTAGAATAAATCAACTTCTCTAAAAGAACATTCTCTGTCCGCTCAGTTGGTTCAAACCTGGAGATGGGATGGGGCTAAATGCCGAGCCTCACCGTGAGAAATTCATGATACAGATGCCAATGCCCACAGTGGGCTAGTTCCTCCCTTATCACTCAACAATCAAGAAAACACCCCGCAGACATGGTCCAATGGAGACAGTTTCTCAGTTGAGGTTTCTTGAACCCAGCTGTGTCAAGTTGACAAGTGAAGCTGTTTAGTGCAGTATCCCAAGCCTGGCACTGGGACGTTTGTTCAACAATCTATGGCTTTTGGATGGAGCATCATTCACTCATGCAAGATACCGCCTTTCAAACTCCTTTTTAAATTATATTTTAGAATAATATTACCAAATGGTAAACTTCCATGTCTTTTTCAGTTAACCTGTCCTCCCGCGCCTCTCCTCTAGTCCTCCAGTGCGTATGTTCTTTCTTTTTGCGTATGTTCTCTATGCCTCCTCCCTTCAGGCCTCTTTTTTCCTTCCTCCTCTAGTGGTTCCCATCTAGCTTCCAGACCACTACAAGAGCTCCATGTTAAACACACTAATCTAAGAATTTGAAGCTAAAGTCTGCATATAGGAAAGAATACTCAGTGTTTTGCTTTCTGGGAAAAATTACCTCATTTGGTATAATATTGTCTTCTTCCATCCATTGTCCTTCAAGTTTCATGATTTTATTTTTTTTATGCCTGAATAAAATTTCATTGTGTATATCTACCTCAATTTTATTATTCGTTCATCAGTTGATAGATATCTAGGCTGGTTCCATTTTCTGGCTGTTGTGAGTAGAGTTGCAGTGAGCATGGTTGTATCTCTGTAGTGAGATAGAGTCTTTGGAGACTATTCCAAGGAACAGTATATCTGGGTAATAAGGCAATTCTATCTTTGCTTTTTTGAGAAACCTTCACACCAATTTCCACAGTGGTTTCACAAGTTTACACTTCCACCAACAGTAATAAGTGTTCCCCTTTCTTCATGATCTCGCCAGCATCTGTTGTCATTTATTTCTTCTTCCTCCTCCTCTTCCTCCTCCTCCTCTTCTTCCTCCTCTTCCTCTTCTTCCTTCTCCTCCTCCTTTTTCTTGTTCTTCTTGACCTTATTCTTGTTCTTCTTTTGGTTTTTTGAGACAGGGTCTCTTTGTAGCCCCAGATGTCCTGAAACTCACTATGTAGACCATGCTGTCCTCAAACTCACAGAGATCTCCCTGCCTCTGTCTCCTGAGTGCTAGGATTAAAGGCATGTGCCACAGAAAGCTTTCATTTGTTTTCTTGATGATAATCATTCTGATCATGATGAAATGAAATCTCAAAGTAGTTTTAGTTTTAGTTTGTAGGGATTTTATCATGAAGGAATGTTGGATTTTGTCAAAGGCTTTTTCTGCAACTAACAGAATAACACTGGCTTTGTAAAAAGAGTTCGGAAGCATTCTTATTTCTCTATTCTATAGAAAAATTTATTGGTTGGAATTTTGGTGTTTAATTTTGGCAGTTCTTTATATATTTGAGATAGTAATCTATCTGAAGTATTAGCTGGAAAATATTTTTCTCCTATTCTGTAAGCTGTCTCTTCACTCTACTGATGATCCTTTGTTGTGCAGAAGCTTTATAGTTTCGTGTAGCCCTCCTTGTCAGTTCTTGCCATTATTCCTTGCTCTCCTGGAGTCGTTTCAGGAAGTTCTTGCCTCTGCATATGTCTTGAAGTGATTTCCCTACATTTTTTTCTACCAGTTTCAAAGTTTTAAGTTTTGTATTATGCTCTTTAGTCAATTTGGAAGTGATTGTTTTGTGCAGGATGAGAGACACGGATTTCATTTCATTCTTCTGCATATAGATATCCAGTTTTACTAGATCTATTTGTTGAACAGGTAGTCTCTTTTTCCCAATGTGTGTTTTTGACACCTTTGGCAAAAGTTAGATTACTGCCACAGTATGGGTTTGCTTCTGCATCCTCTATTCCATCAAAATATATAGAGAGGTTATGGATGTAGATACAGTTTCATTTTTCAGTGTCTTGAAGTTTTCAATGTAGAGGTCTTTCATCTCCATGGTTAGTTTCACTCCTAGGTTTCTATTTTTAAGCTATTGTGAATGGGATATTTTTTCTAATTTCTTCCTTGGCTAATTCACTATTAGTATATAGAAAAGCTACTGGTTTTGTATGTTTAGTTATTATATCAACCTGACAAAGCTTAGAGTCACCTAGGAAAACAAACCCTGAATTGAAGAAATTCCCAGGTCAGATTCGCCTGTGACCATGACTTGTGACCATGACCAGTCTTGATTGATGACTGAAATGAGAGGGCCTAGCTCACTGTAGCACCATCGTTAGGCAGGTTGGCCCCTGCTATATCAGAAAGCTAGCTAACATGAGCCAGCCAGTTAGCCAATATGTCAGCAGCCTTCCTCTTCTTTCATCGTTTCTGCTTCAGGTCCTACTTGAACTCCTGTCCTGGCTTTCCTCAGAGATGGATTCTGATATGAAAGTGTAAACCAAGTAAACCCTTTCCTCCCCAAGCTGTTTTCCATTATGGTATTTATCTCATCCACAGGAAACTAGTACAGGTAGCTACAAGTCTCCTGAATATAATCTCCATTATGTTGAAATATGCTCCCTCTATTCCTAGTTTAAGACTTTTATCATGAGAGCATGCTGAACTTTGTCACTTATCTTTTCTGTGTCTATTGAGACGTTCGAATTTCACTGATACAGGAAACACAGTACACTTACTGATTTGTACCAACATTCCATCCTTGAGATGAAACTGACTTGGTCACGGTATATGATCTTTTTTGTGTGTTCTTGAATTCAGTTCCCTTTCTATTTTCTGGAGTAGTTTGAGAAGTATTGGTGTTAGGTATCCCTGGAAAATTTGAAGAATTCAGAAATGAATTCATCTGGCCCTTGGCTTTACTTTGTGAGGAGACCTTTAATCATTGCTTAAATATTATTGATTGTTACATATCTAAGTTGGTTACATCTTCTTGATTTATTTTGCTGTCATATATGTTTAGGAATTTATATATTTATTCCAGATTCTTTACCTTTTTAGAATAGAAGCCTCAAAGTGTTCTGTAAGGATTTTCTGGATTTCATCAGAGTCTGTTTTAACAACTCCCTTTTAATCTGTTTTTTTTTTTAATTAATTGGAGTCTGCCTTTTCTTTTTTCTTTTTTTGTTAGTTTATCTAGGGTTTTTCAATATTTTTTATCCTTTCAAAGAACCAACTTTTTAATTGTTTCATGTATTGTTTATTTTGTATTTATTTAATTATTTCTGTTCTAATTTTTGTTTTTATGGAATCTTAAAATACATTATTGGGTTATTTATATGTGACCTCTCTTGAGAAATTTTTTAATATAAGCACCTATAGCTATAAACCCTGTTCTTTGAACTGCCTTAGCTATTTCCCAGGGCTTCTGGTAAATTGTGCTATAATTTTCATTTGATTTTAGGAAGTTTTTAATTTCCTCTGTTATTTCTTTAATTACTCACTATTAACTCAAAAATGTACTGTAGAGTCTCTAAATATTTGTGTAGTATCTCTCATTTCTCTTGCTGATTTCTAGTTTTATTCTACTGTGGTATGGTAAGGTACAAAGAATTGTTTCAATTATTTTGTGGCCTATAATGTGCACAAGTTTATAGAAGAATTCATGAGCCATTAAGGGGAATGTGTGTTTTGTATCTGTTATGTGTCTTTTGGGTGGAATATTCTATAGATATCTGTTGAATCTAATTGATGTATTGGTTCTTTGCTTGTTATTAGTTTAGAATACCTATCTAAAATGAGAGTGGGGGCCTGAGGAGATGATTCAGTCAGTAAAATGCTTGCTACACAACCATGAGGGTTTGAGTTCAGATCCTCAGCACCCATGTAACAAAAAGCTTGGTGCATCAGTGCATGTCTGTAATACGAGCACTGGAGAGGCAGAGGCAAGTGAATTCCCAGAGCTCAGTTGTCGTCCAGTCCAGCTGAATCGGTGAGTGTTGGGTTCAGTGAGAGGCTCAATCTCAGAAAATATGGTGGTAATTAAAGATTTCTGACATTTACCTCTGGACTCCACATACAAGCATACACATGTGCTCATGCACATACATGCACATGTGCACACACCCACATGAACACAAATGTATATCTGCCACATATCCATATACTACATAAATTAATAGATGAGTAAATAAATAAAGATGAGAATGAAGTATTGAAATTCCTCACTAGTATTATGCTAGGACCTCTCTGACCTTTCATGCCTTTAAATGTAGGTTTTATAAAATTGGGTGCCCCAACATTTTGTGAACAAATATTTATAAATCTTCCTGGTGAATCACTTCTTTTATTAATATGTAGTGGTCTTTTTTATTTCTTCTACTAGTTTTTTTTTTAAAGTCTACTTTATCAGGTATAACCATCGCTATATAAGACTGTTGATAGCTTTCATTTACTTGGTAATTTGATTTCTATCCTTTTACTCTCTGTTTTGGGATGTTAGATGGTTAGGTGTGTTCCTCGGAGACAGCAGCCTGTTAGGTTTCCTTTTCTAATCTAATCAGTCAGTCTGCGTCTTTTAATTGGTGAGTTGAAGCTATTTGCATTTAAGATTATTACTGAGGGCTTTACTAATTTTTTTGACGGTTTTGTTAGTGCTGCTCTGGTTGGTTGAATTATTGGTAGTCATTTTCTTTCTCCTATCTTATTATTAGGGATTTGCTGGTTTGCTGTGTTAAGCATGATGGCTTCCTTCCTGCCTCTCATTCATCTTTTCCTTTCATGAAATTTATCCTTTCCTGTGCTTTCAAGAGGAGACTGCATTTCTACTTTCCCTATGTTCAGTATTCCATTGAGTATTTTTAGCTCTGGCTGTCACATTAATGCCTTCATTTGTTCTTATCTTGAGATATCTTAGCCTTCATCAGTTTTAAGAGTTAACTTTGAAGGAATTAGCAAACTTGCTTGACAGTTTACTTTCAGGGCTTGAATACAATTGAACAATTAAAGTACAGAGGTGCAAATAATTAAAATTAAAATAAGTAGTAAAGTGAAATACAAGGTATTACGACTTCAGACAGTATTTTTTCTTCATTGGAATGATATAGTTTCTTCTTCCCTTTGGATTGTGGTTTATATCAGTCTCAACAGTCAGAGGGGGGGCAGCTAATCTTAGCAATTCAAGCAAGTAAAGTCAATTTTTGCTTCAACATGAAAAGGATATTTATAACTAAGTCCACTTTCTGTCATAATCCCCCAGTTCGAGGTTCCTTGCCTACACACTGCAACCTTTTCTTTGGCGTTTGGGAGACAGTTCTGTTCACATGCAGGACTTTCTGTGACTAAGGCTCTGTGGGGCTGTTGAGGGCTAGCTAGCTCACTTGTATTTACTTTTGTTGTACCTGTCAGGATATTGCATCAAGTTGTGCCACACACTTATGTAGCTTTTACCCCGGCAATCACAAGTGAGTAGCGGGGAGGGAGGAGCAGGTCCGGGGGAGGGGGTGACTTTCATGGTGAGCAGCTCTTGATCTGAGCTTCATGCCTCTGTACCACACTTCTGTTGTAGACCAAGGCCTGGTCTACACTGGCTCTCTCTCCATGCATACTGTGTTCAGCCTCTGGTTATGTCCCCACAGTCTGGAACTTCTAGTATCAAGGAGCTTGCCCACAACAGCACTTCCCTGGCAGCTAGAGCTCACCCCAGCTGGCGCTAACACTATGATGTGACTAGCAACCAGTGACTTATCTATTTCTTTGTGGAGAAATTTGTACCTGACTTATTTCTATTTTCTTTACTCTTTCCCTTATGGAAATAGGATTTTTAAGTTTTTTATTCCAACTCTTTTTCACCTGATAATACTGGCACTGCTCTAATATGCCATCCTACCTTTTTTTATTTTTCTTTTTCTTTTATTAAGAAAATATTTAAGAAAGTCAGATCCAAAATAATTATCCCAATTAAAAAAAATGAACAGTGCTAGCAAAAGTCACCATAGATACATAGAAGAGGCAAAGAGTAGTGTGTATTTATTCATGAGTTTTACTCCATGAAAACCCAGCTGACCAGGAAGAGGATCTTGAGCAGGAAAAGTAGAAATATGCATTGGAATCGGGTGGCTGTATATCTTGAATGCCAGCCAGGAATCTAGACATGATCTCTAGAGGCTCTGGAGGGCACTAACATATTTGACCAGGAGTATAGGGAAGATGAAACTAAAGAGAAGTAGTTGAGAAGGAAAACAGATAAATGTACTGTTAGTTTATGTACACAAGAACTGAATAAGCTCTACGTTTAGTTGGTGGCCATTAAATAAAAGCAAAGGGACAGAAACCAAATACATTCGTTGTTCAAGAGATTCAACGTGGGGTCCATTTGAAAAGTAAAGTTTTGAAGAAAGAAACGTTGAAAGTCATTAGAAAAACTGTGTTATTATAAAATGCAGAGGACTTGTCAATCATCTTTCCTCCATCTCTACCTGGGAAGATATTAAATTTTCAAAATGGAATTAAACATCCATGGAAGCCAGAAGGGGAACAAGCTGCAAAAATAAGGAGCCCTTTGGTCTGAGACAGGAAGTAGGAAATGCAGAGCCTCGTGTTCAGCGTCAGTTGAAACCTAGGGCTGGTTTTCCTTCTTGAAATCAGGTGTCAGAGTCACAAGTGATTTTCTTTTCCATCTCACACTTCAAATTTCATTCAATAAGGAAACTTGGTAAAAGCTTTTTAAAAGTTAAAAACTATAATCACTATCAGCTTCCTCTTGCACATACGCTAATTTACCCTATGACATTTACTTTATAATTAGGTTTGCAAGTCTATCACTTTAAAGGTTGACTATTTTCTCTAAGACTGTTGCCTGAAAGAGTTGTTTAGCAGAGAATTCTTCTTATTTAAAATAACTTTTTACCTTGAAGCACAGTATGTAGTTCACAGAAAACAGCTGTCCTGCCTGTTTGAGGAGATGGCTGGGTAGTGAGTTTGGGGTGTTTCTCCTTCCCTAATTTCTCTGCAGTCCAGAAGAACTTATACTCATGTGTGGTCCATGGGCTAATAGTATTGGTCTTAGCTCACAGCATGTTAAGAATTCAAGTTCTTAACCATTACAGTTTCCTTTAAAAAATCCCTAGGTAATTAATTTGATACTTTTAACAATTTAGATAGTCCAGTGGTTTTAAGAGTTCATAAATCATAATGAAAAATTTATTAAAACAATGATTTCTGGGCATATCAATAGGTCAGTAGTAGGTGTGAGATTTTGCATGTTTCACAAGCTCCCAAGGGATGCTGATAGTTTTGATCCAGTGCTGGACTACAACATGGAAAAGAAGCTAGAGCAGCTCAGCATGGTGGCACCTGTCTTTGATCCCAGCATTCAGGGAGGAGAACCAGATGGATCTCTGTGAGTTTGAGGTTAGTCTGGCATATATAGCAAGTCTAAGGCCAGCCAGGGTTATATAATCAGTCAGTCCCCCCCCTTCTCTCTCTCTACCTCCATATATATATATATATATATATAAACACACACACACATATATATATATATATATATGTATGTATGTAACTAGAGCAGTGAGGTTCCAACATTATCATACACCAGAATCATCTGCAATGTTTATTCAAACACATTATGCCCCATCTCAAAGTTTCTGAATCAGCAAGTAGGACCTGAGAATTTGTATAGCTAGCAAGTTCCCAAAGAATGCTGATACTGTTTCTCCAGGGAATGTGATATGGGAACTTGAGCAATTCGCCTGTAATTAGGATAAAGCTGTCACTTTAATGTGCAGAAGCACATTTATCTATTTATTATTTATGTTTTTATTGAGCAAAAGGGAATAAAATGCAAGAAGAAAAGCCCATCCCCTGGGGATCTTGGAATCTCGCTCAAAATGTAGAAAAGCAAACAAATATTTCATGTAATAATAAATACTAAGTAAAGGCCACATGCTGAGGTGAGCTACTGACTCACCTCAGTGGGCTAGGTATGGGTTGTCTTAAAACGAGCAGAATTTAAGAGTGGTCTGACTGCCTAAATGATCTGTAATCTGTGTAAGATCTTCAGCTTGAGATTCTGATACTAGCTGTGGACTTTCTGCTCAATTCTGCTTTTATAATTACAAATAACCTGACTACGTTGATGAGGGTGGGGAAGAGTTGGGAATCCACGGATTGTCAGTGGAGTATGGGAGGAGAGGACGAGCCTGGGAGATAAATCCTTCCACTTCTGAAGAATGGGCTAGATTTACAGGATAAGGGGAAGTTGCTGCTGTCTGCTTTAGCAGAAGAAATCCTCACATCTCTGCCTTAGAGGAAGAGGAACTGAATTCTTAAGCCCCAGCACTGAGGGATGTGCCTTCTTTCATAAAATCACAGATGTAATTGGGTAGAAGATTTTTGGCCATAATAGACTAGAACCCCAAACAACTAGTTTTAGACAAAAAAAGAATGGACATGATTCATTTGACTACAGGGTTTAGAGGGAGTTTCAGGAGAATCCATAGATTTTAGAGTTTAGGAGGTTTCTATATTTAATTTTAATGTCGGGTGGTTTTATCTCAAAAGGCTCTTCCAATGTGGGGACAGTATAAAGACCTCTTAGGCAACTCTGGGCCTTGATCTTGTCTTCATTATAACTCTAGAGAAAAAGTGATTTTCTTGTCCAGTATTCAAATAAAATTGTGAAAGCGAGACTACATTTCCCTTCTGGGATTAGGCAGCTGGAATATGTAACTGCCCAGGCCAATCACCTGTCCATTCAGCTTCCCCAGCCACAGACTGGGGCAGGAAATTATATCAGGATGTTCTTATTGGAAGAAGAGTGAAACAATACTAACTAGTCAATCAAAAAGCAATAGGAAACGAATAGGGCCTTTCCACAACCTCAAAATCAACCCTTGCTGATTCAGAGTATCACATTCCCACAAAGAAAATGAGCTAAATTAGTTCCCAGTATGTGCTGAACATTTATCCAAAATCAGATTCAGAGTTCCCTGAAGGAAAGTCCACTACTTTTGACATGGATCATTCCTGGTTTCAGGTATGTGAGAGATACTTTCGGGAAGTGTGAACAGCAAAACCTATGAAGAGAGTCTGCCTGAAACAGTTTGGAGAAGATTAAATCAATTAGTGCTTATAGGATGTTTCTCTCTCTCTCTCTCTCTCTCTCTCTCTCTCTCTCTCTCTCTCTCTGTGTGTGTGTGTGTGTGTGTGTGTGTTGTGTGTGTGTGTGTGTGTGTGTGTGTGTGTGTGTGTGTAGATCAGAGGACAACTTGTGCTTCTTCCCTTTCACTGCGTGGGTCCCAAGGATAGAACTCAGGTTGTCAGACTTGGCAGCAAGCACCTTTACTCATTGAGCCATCTCCTGGCCCTCTAAAATGCTTTTCTGTGATGTTAATCTTCCAGAGAGAGTCACTGAAGCACCCTGAACCAACTCCCCAATCACAGAACAAGTGCTTAGTAAATATTAAGCATTAAGGTGAACTATGATTCCTATTCCTTGCTTATCTGCCAAGGAATTTGGGATGGATCTGGAACTGGTTTGCAAGGCTTAGATAAGCTCTGGCTCCAGGTTTCTTCCAGAGTCCGAAACTGTTGGGGGTCTCATTCACACCTTACACTAGCTTTTGTGAAGAATGCTACACTACAGGAAGAGATTCTCACCGTGGTGTAAGAATGAAAAGCAAAGCACATGAATATGCCGAGTCATTTGCCATCCTCCCCCATGGTGCAGTGCCTTGTGTCTGACTGGATGATCAGACCACATACTACCAGCATTCCCTCCTTGTCGCTCAGCACTCTGTTATTCTGGGATCCATAAGGTATCTCATAGTGGCATCACTAAAGAGGACTTCTCCCCTCAAGAAAGACATGACAAGAGAGATATGTCTCATAGAAAGCTGGATAGGAGTAGTGGAAATGACCAAGTATGGATGAAGGTCTCTTCCCATGTATCACCGTGGTCCTCCACATCTTGCCTGACTGCTCAACCTCTGCACTCACACTTAGATCCACTCTTCACAGATCTCACAGAAACAGAGAACTTGTCTCCCTTCTCTTTGTAAGAGCCTTTACTGCTCCCTTTCCTTTCATTGTTTCTCCTGGAATTTTCCTACAGTTACTTCTGGTGCTCTGTGAGCCATCTCTCCATTTCTCTCAGAATAAGACAGGTTTCTGTATCACAGCCAGGAAGTACAGATACCTAGAAAGAAACAAAGACAGCTTATCAATAGATCCTTAAATGTTATTCAGCTTAGAAGAAAAAAGACATAGAAAGAAGGATCATTATTTGAGATCATTCATATAATTACCACTAAATGAATGGAGAAAAGTAGGAAATCAGAATGTCATGGGAAGACCCCAGATGGCTTCACAATGAAGTCTGCAAGTCTTCACTGGCTTTGACTGGAAGAGCACCTTCAGAAGCTAATCTTGACACGGGTCACCATTCAATGAAATTATCTCTGACTGAGACCAGCAGTTTTGCTCTAGGTTGAGGTCCAAACTTACAGATGGAAAATACTGCATCAATCGCTAACTAAACTGCCTTTCAGTTTCCTAAAAATGGGAATAGAGTATCCATCTCCTGGTAGACAAAGTTTCATGGTCTGTTCAGTTACCCACTGTGTATTCCTTTGTCTTTGTGATTTCCCTGCAATCCCATCTGTCATCCAAGGTCACTCTGAGGCATTATCCCTTTCCCTTCAGGGTCTTCCCCTGCTTTCTGAGACTGGTTTTCCTTTCCTGCTGCCCCTCCTGAGCTTCGCTGCTGAGATTTCTTCACTCTTTCAAGAGGGCAGCATCCCTGACAGCTACAGTCAGGAACAGTGTTGTAATGATACATATCTCTCAAGTTATAACTTAAAAGTGGTTGTGGATCTGAAACAGTCTGGCATATGTCAATGTCAACATCTCAGAAGGTGAAATAGAGGTATTCTATTCATTTGGGTTGAAACGGAGTAGTAAAATATGAGCAGTCACTCTAAACAGGTAATGCCGGGAAGCTGTAGTTTCACCCGTATCTTATGTCCCATTTCATATTCTTCCTCCAGTTCTCACTCATAGCTTTCCCAGCCCATTATCATTTGTTTGTCGACTATGATCCAAATGAGTTACTGAGATAACAGTAGAAGTCCTTTGTAAGGTTTCCCTGGATATAAAGGCAGTTAAGAACTTGGATTTTTAAAGCCTGGGTGCATTGGTACTAATGCAACCCTAGCCTTCAGGTTCTTTATCCTTCTTACATCTGCCTTTGCCATGGCTCCATCTTCATCAGCGTACACTTCCTCATTCCTAAGATGCCATATGACTTGACTGTCTAATTTTATGTAGGCACAAGTGTTCCTATTAAGTGCTAAGCTTAAGACCAACTGGCTTCACGTGCTCATTGTAGGTCTCATTTTTACTATCACCATGGGAAACACATGTCTCAGTAGCCTACTGGTACAATCAGGATGAAAGATGCATGGAACAGAGCCACTGTATCTGAATGCAACTTAGTTTAGCTAACCTCGGTAAATGTGTGACCTGAATAAGGGCTGCTGTTGTATACCTCTGAATCTGTGATTATTTGTTACCCGGCATCATGGCTGCACTAGGTAACTAAACTGTCTTTCAGTTTCTCAACTTGAGAGTAAGGAGTCCATATTGTGGCCTTTTAATGGTAGTTTGGGGAAGAAGAAAGACAGTACACTAAAAGTACTAAGTCTGATGAGCCAGTACTTATCTGCTGTCATCATTGTTGTGTGCTGAAGTTTAGGTTCCCAACCTTTGTCAATGTGTGCTTCAGCTTTCCCATCTGCTAGGTGAAAAGAGATGGTGTTGAGATGGGAAACCAAAAATAAAGTAAAAAATGCTACATGAGTAAGACTGTCATTTCCATCACTTTCAGAAAGTACAGTGTGTCCCAAAGCCATGCTGAAGGGGCCCAGGAAGAGGAAGCGCAGCGGCTGCCTCTTCAGAAGCTCAAACTGGGAAATATCTGTGTGACCGCGTGGCCTCTGCCAACAGATTAGCAAGGGAAGACAAAAGGCTTCCTTCCAGGAATTGATGATAAGGCTGCAAACAAAGAACCAAAGGCAAGAAAGAACGTTTGTTAGAAACCTCAGTCCAAAAGGAAATGGTTTTCAGTCCTGGAATAAATCCGGCATGCCAGAGTTTTACTGCTATTTTAATGTAGTTCTTGCAATTCATCTCACACTTTTTTCCTTCCTAGAGTTCCTGGGAGGGTTGTCGGGCTATCACCATGACATTGTCAGAAAAGGTTGTGTCTGATCCTCCCGGCATGAGGAGGAAGGCTGTGTTACCAAAAAGCTTTCATTAGGGTTTCTCTCCAGGGGTGAGGACAAAGGCCACATCCAAACAGGTGCAGAGCCCGATTCAGCTTTGTCTCTCTGGAGCCAGGCTGAAGCCAGGTGTTATCAGAGCTTTTCAGATGTGTGCCTCTCAAAGTCTGGGATGTGTAAAGGATGAAAATTTAACCTTGCCTTTAATATGAGGCCAGGAAACGGAAGAGTAGCAGAGACACCCTGGCCAGTCTTTGCTGGTGCCCAAATCAGAGTTTCACTCATTTGCAGTACTCATGCCATGCAACCAGGACACCCCAAAGTTAAATCTGGGCTTGCAAAGAAGGGTAGCTTCAAAGGGCATCCTTAATTAAATGTTGCAATCACGTTCATTTGGGCAACATAGTTAATGACTGGGGTGCCTCAGACTTGTTTACATTTGTTTCTTAGTTAGAAGGTGCAGAAAGCACCTTCGTTTGTTGAGCTATCCCTTTAGTTCATTTAAATAATAGAAGAAAATGAGAATGAATTTTACTAGAGAAAAAAATAAATTTTCAGATTTTTATATTTTTCTCAAAGGATCTATAACCTCTCTTCCAAAAGATAGGAACTAATGATTCAGAGGGACACTAGCTGGATTCAAGCAACTTGGCCAATTAGCTAAATTTAATTGTTAATGACAATATTTTATTTGTCTTTATGTAAGTAATCATTTTTTTGTGATTGTTGTTTCCAAGGAAAGCTGTTGATAGAGAAATCTGTTATTCCATTGTTTTTCATGACATCCAGTCTGATATCTTCTCAGATAGATTTGTTCTTCTAGGTCAACTCCAAGTAGTAACCCTCTGTAATCCCTAAAGTTGCTCCTTAGAGACAAATGCTGGTCTTCAGATGCTGTGAGTTTAAATGCAAGCCTTTGGTGCTTCAGTCCTTTTGTAAAATAGCTCAATAGTTATCCCAATATGCTGATAAGGTGAATTCTCCATAAACAGTTGCTTCAGAGCAAAGGACCAATAAACTCATGACTGTCTCCACTTCAGTGCTCTGCTTGTACATAAAACTTCTGCTCTGTGTCCTCCGTCCAGTCCTTCCTGGTGTAAATAAGGTTGGCGCCTCTTCCAGAGATCCCAAGGGTAGGCTCCTACTGGTGTCTGGCACTCATTACAGTAAGTAGCGTCTGTTAGCAGCCTCGGAGCAGAAGGCAAGAATAATGATCGCAGATCTCCACACCAGTGGCCTCCCCGACCTAGTTACTTATTTTTAATTAAGATGGCAACGCAACACCTTTCATCTCCTTCAGGGATTGGTGTGCTCCAATTTGAAGGGTCTGGAGAAGATGGCTCTGTGCACCCAGATCTTTGCATCTAAAGATAGAAGGCCATGACTCAGTATCTGTTTTCTGGTTGGTGGCATTAGAGAAGGCAGGACAGCAGGTCCCTCGTACAGAGGGTTTTCCAGGAGATGGCAGTGCACTCTAAGGCAGGCTGAGCCTGACTTCTGGATTACCCAAAGAATATTGTAATTGAGATGTAACATGATCATGCATTCCAGACCACACAACTCTGAGAGTGTCACCTCAGAATACTTCTTCCCATTTTCAAAGTCATTATAACCGGGGTAGGGAGATGGAACTGTGGGTACACAGGGCAGAAATGGGAGGGGGCTCAGGGAGACGAATTAGACAGGGACACTAGGCTTTATTGTGAGTAGAGTTTCAATACTGGAAGGCCAGCAGTTACCCTGATACATACTTACAACTCTTCCCTGGTTCACTTCTGAAGACCAATAAAAAGAAACAGAAGGACTCTTGTATTGTCTGCATTTTAATTCTAGGTTTACAAGAAATATTTCATTACCCTAATTCAGAAACCAAGCACCTTTCCTTTTTAAATTAAAGGTCTCCTTGTCCAGGGTGAAGAACAAGGTGAATTTGTCTCTCCCCTGAGAGGTAGGGAGAAGAGTGGTGACCACTGATGATGAGAAGAGAAAGACCCTGCCTATAAGCTACCTCCAAGATCCGTATTCTTTCTAACTACATTGTGGGGAGACTTCCTGCTCCTGTAATTTCCAATGCCTGACCCCAGGGAGAAGAGATGAGGATGGCAGGCCAAGGTCTTTCCCTGGAATTGGGTTGTTGGCAGAAGTCCTGATTTTCACAGATTCAAGGATAAAATGAATAAGCCTGGCAAGATCACAGCAAGGGCCATTGAGATGATGCTTCCTTGTGGTCACGTAGCCTACTGGATAATTCACAGCTGGGGAGGTTGATTTCATATTTTCAAGGATTTTGTCTTGTTTGTATATTTTTTATAGCTCCTTGGACTTTTTCAGAGACCCCCCTCTGAGGGAAAGAACTAAGAGACCAGTCAAGTGGAATGTTTGGGAAATCTGTGCAAAGCAAAAGGATTTAAAGAAAGAGAGTTCAGCCTTTACCTGTCTTCGCATGTATCCACACAGACTGTTTGAACTACTTGTTTTCTGTCTTCCTTGACCATTTCCCATTGAAACTTGTCTCTATGTTCTCTGTACATCTTTTCTCTGGGAAACATTCTTTACCCCACACCCATGGCTCCTAAGAACAAGCCATACCTACAATGCACAAAATAGCATTTGTACATGTTGTATGATATTTTCTTCAGACTGGCAGAATGGGCCACGTACACTCGGAGCACAACATAAAGAAGCTTGACTGACAAAAGAAGAAGCCAAGAGTCAGCTACCCCTCCCAACCAACCAGTGACTTGAGTTGTATGTGCGGCGGGGGGGGCGGGGGGGGTGACTAAAGTGTGAGTGGAGGAAGCTGGGAAAGAGACACCCCCTACACACGCACGCACGCACGCACGCACGCACATAACTTTCGCCATCTTGGGAGGCTGGCAGCAGATTGCAGTTCCAGCAGAAATGTAAGATTCGCTGCTGGGCCTCAGTAGGAAGATTCTACCCCCCACCAATTGCTCTGTAAGTCTGGTTTCCCAAACTGTGATTTGGTGAAACTTTGTTCACTTTGTTGGTCCTAGCCTAGAGAGGTGGGCAGAGCTGAACATCGCTTGTGCCTCACAGAAAGAAATTCTTAAGACAGTACACTTTACTAATAGCCCTTGAAATACATCTGTCTTTTTCAGGGCCATTTAATGCTTTATTTTATATTCGTGTATGCCCACACATGAATATTTAGTGTCGAGGCCTGAGGTTGACGGTGGATATCTCTTCATGGAAGCAAGTTATTTCAATTGAACCCAGACCTCATCTATGTGACTAGATAGCCTACTTGATCTGAGATCTCCGTCTCCACTTTGTAAATGCTGAAATTACAGGTAGGTGACCACACCCACTAGGCAAAATGTTTTTAGTTAGGAAACAAAGCAAACTAACAATAATTCATAGAAGAAAATTAGTGTTGAGTGCTAGGCAGTTTATTTCAATAGTCCTTTGCCAGCAGGTCAGTCTTTCTTAGCAGAAATCAAGCTACTTTATGGGAAGGTAAATAGAAGCATGAGAAACAATTTGCCAAGTACAGACAAGGTAACAACCTTGGGGTTAGTGACAGTTCAAAGGAGCTCATCAATATTCAAGAAGGGGAACTGGAACAACTACCCAGAGAGATGGACATGCAGAGTGGAGACCCCAAGTAAAACAGGTAGAAAATGAGAACTCCTTTGAGTGGCACACGACATGCATATTCAAATAATTATGATTAGGAGGAATGAAATGAAAACTATGGAGGAAAATGGGAAAAATCTATGACATTATGGAGAGGCAGCAAGATGCTATAAGAAAAGTGAACAGATCACAGAGAAAATGTCCGTTAGCTCTCTGCAGCCCACACAGTAGCAGGAGTCCCAAACAACACACAGGCAGAGCTCTCAGACAAGAGCTGGCACTAATGTGACACTTCTCACACGTGTGGTCCACCTTCAGCTATTTCTTCTTTCATTCATTTGTGCAGGCCACTTCTCCCTACCTCTCATAAGGTTTATGAATCCTTGCCATTGAGTTATTTTCTAAAAATGGCTTTATATTCAAGTCCTAATTTGAGAAATCAAACATGTGCCTGATGCTCAAATATCCCAGGTAGTTCCTATTGACCATCTGGCAGGCGTGTTATATCATTAGCTATATTTAAACTCATAAATATCAGCCAGGAAGATTGAGGAGGTGCCAGGATGATACAAATTATTCATGGAAAATGGTGTCCCCATTGTCCAAAAAGGCATAAACCTCAAAAGCATCTTATTCAAAGTCAGTGAGTGCATGTGACAATGTTCTTCCTCTCCATCAGAGAAAGAAGCACAGAGTGGGGTTCACAGGAGAACCCCAGATTGCAATGCTACAGCCTGTGAACAGGCCTGTAGCTTTTGAATGCTTGGACACTGAGAATTCAATTTGACAGGACAATGCAGGAAGATTGGTGGAAAAGATATGGAGACACTTTCAAAGCAAGCACATCATTTATCTAGGTTTCTTTATGCTTCCTGTTGGTGATCTTTGCATTGGTGATCAGCTTATGGATCTGCAGAAAGCATTTCTCTGCTTTTTTCTAAGCTTAAAGGCACAGGACCAGGAGCAACATCTGAAATGGTTGGGTCCGAACCTTAGCATTTTAGTCTTGGAGCTCTTTTTTAAAAAAAAATTGCAGTGAAACTTCATAAACTTAAAGTTATTTGATTGTAGGCAAGAAAAACTAATGAGTTGGCCACAGGATAGGGGAATTTCCTAATGAGACATTAGTGCTTTCCTGATCAAAGCGGGGGATGGAATCCAGAGGCTTAGAGCTCACAGGTAGCGGGAACTGAAGAACAAGGAATGAACTCTTGTTTCTTTTGTCCTTGGATGTTCCAAGGATAAAAATCTAGAGAAAGAGAAATTGATTCTGTTTGAGTCACATGCTTGGCAATACCTGGGTGGTGAGAGTTCCTGGTAGACAGAGCCAGTAGCCCTGTGACTGGGAGTCAGGATAGCTGAGACTATGTTCAATTAGGAGGAAGTAATCCCTGGATGGAAATTAGGCTGCTGTTAAAAATGAGAAACCAAAATTCACCACACAAACACACACACACACACATACGAGAGGGAGAGAGAGAGAAACAGAGAGAGAGGAAAGAGAAAGAGAATATGCTCAGACATTCATAGTATTCAGACACATACTTTCACAAAGAGTGCTCAAACACAGGTGCACATAGACACATGAAGTGCTCAGACACACATACACACAGTAGAGAGAGTGCTCAGATAGGTATGCACAGTGCTCAAACACACACACAAAGTGCTCACACACACACGCACACACGCACACACACACACATATAGAGTGCTCAGACATACAGATACATTCTCATACATACACAGAGTGCTCAGACACACAGATATATGTAGAATGCTCACACACACACACACACACACACACACACACACACACGTTGCTCACTATATAAAAAGATGGAAGACATTAAGGGGGACTGAGCCCCCTTACTCCTTATAGTAGTGTCTGAGAGGATTCCACAGCCAGAAGGGAAGCCACAGTCTGGGTCAGCCTGGTTCATCTTTTGGCCATTTGACATGATGGGTTTAGATTTATTGATC
This sequence comes from Eospalax fontanierii, assembly GCA_035773235.1. Lineage (NCBI taxonomy): Eukaryota > Metazoa > Chordata > Mammalia > Rodentia > Spalacidae > Eospalax > Eospalax fontanierii. The sequence continues at coordinate 30,574,630 of CM069530.1, read as the reverse complement.
CCCTAAAATTTATGAGAATGAATCCCACAATTTCCTTCAAAACTTCTTATCTTGTTCCTTTTGAGGCAGGTTTCGCCATATAGTCCAGGATGGCCTTGAACTCACAACGCTCCTCTCTTAGCCTCCTTTATACTGGCATTACAGGGGTGTACCACTGTGCCTGACTACTTCAGGAATTCTTAAATATCAAGTTTATAATTCAGATATTACCCCCAAATATTTACTACCAGCAAAATCCAGTGGAAGACAGTGTAAACTCAGATCCGCATGCCATCCTGCCTCTGGTCTAACAAAATGACTGTGCATGTCACCTGTGAAGTTAAGCATGAGTGAATTAAGCTCTGTGGATGAGGTAGGATGTAGGTCACTGCAGGCAGAAAATTTAAGAACCGGTATAGAGTTAGCTCTACTTTTCCTACCATCGATGAATCTTGAGAGCTCATGGAAAAATAAGCCCTGTGTCAGCAAGGATCCCTAACTGTGGTGGGATAGCCCCTTGACACCTCTACTGGAGTGGTTAAACCTTGTTGATTTTGATATCATTCATTTCTTCAATCTAACCTAGCTAATTCCTTCTTATATAGCTGTTTTCTTTTCTTCTGACCTCATGAAGGAGGAATGATCCATCTGTTACACTCTTAACCATCAAAAATGTCCTTCTAAGGATCATGGTAAACTATGTTTGGCAAAGACCTCAAAGATAACGGATTTACCTCTATAGAAATGGAGAGTCAGTAAATTAGTAAAATTCATATACTAATCTTTAATAGTTATCTAATCCAAACTCCTTCTAAGGCAGGAATTCATTTGGCTACATTCCTGCTATGGAATTACAAGCATGGGTTCGAATTCAGACCCTTCCATTTATAAATAATGCGATCTTTAAACATCAGGACCCTTATTTGTAAAACAGGAATAATAATGTTTTTCAGTCTTACAAGATTACTATAAAACTCTGAGGTGATGAATGTATGTCACCTACATGGAGCTTGACATACAGGGAATGTTCGACCTGTGGTACTCAGTATTGTTGCTATACTGACTGTTTCTGGGACTATGGGACTTCTGGAAACTATAGGGTCATGGCATGGGAAGCAAGTCTAATCTGTAACATGTGACTACCCTAATAACAAACAAGCCTTTTCTTTTTGTTTCTTTCTCAGATTACACTTTTTAAAAATTGGTATCAGTTTCATATATTTATAAGATGTATTATGAACATATTTACTCCTTATTTTCCTCTCATATCCCCTCATCCCTACAGACTCCCCAATGATCTACTCTTCCTTCTTCTTCATCTTCCTCTTCCTCTTTCTCTCTCTCTGTCTCTCTGTCTGTGTTTCTCTCTGTCTCTCTCTCTCTGTGCAGGTAACCATAGTTGTTGCGTGTTCGTGATTATATCAGCTCTGTCATATCCAAATGACAGCACATCATAGCACTCCTCTGATCTATCCTCCAGCTCCTACAGTCTTTCCTCTCTTTTCCTTATTTGATGATGTCCCCTGGATCTTGGAGGGGATGACATAGATGTCCCATTTAGGACTGAAGATTCAACAGTCTTATTCTCAGCAATTTGACCAGTTATGAGTAACTTTCATCCACTGTAAATAGAAGGTTCTCTGGCCAAGTGTATGAATAAAAATCTAAATATTTACAAGATTTAATTACAAGATATATTCATTTAATTTAATATTAGCAGTAAGTTCCACCCTAGGGCCTGTGACATCCCCAGCCAAGGTTTATGTCCAGGTTCACAGTACCTGGTATTATTTCTTCCTATGGAACAGACCTCAAATTAAATCAGAAAATAGTTGGTTATCCCCAAAACGATCTTGCCACTATTGCATCAGGTAAACTCTCTTGCCTGGCAGGTTGATGTTAGCATATGCTGGATTCATAGGAAGGAAGGCCATTATTGCCTTTTCTCCCCTAGCAGGCCACAGCATCTTCTGGTACTATAAGCACTGGCCAGTGGGGAAGAAGCTTTCAGCTTAGTTCTAGGCAAGCATTTTCACTCAGCATGAATCAGTCTCTCTCTCCTAGATACCTGGTGAACAATGTTCATTATCTTAAGCAGCAGGGGCCATATTTTCCCACATGACAGCTCATCAAATATCAGAACACAACAACTTTGTAGCATTTAAAGTCTCTCTTTTCAACAGACACTTCCAATTTCATCCTCTACAATCACATTTCCAGGCAATCCACCCAACGTGAGAACTATATTTTTCAAATCTCTCTGTCAGCTGTGAATAGAACATGTATTCTTGAGCTCACATTTCTGTGGTTTTAAAGTACAGTGTCTACCTCTGAACATATATGTGACCCAACAAGTGCAGTGTACCAAAAGATTGGCCCTCTCTGTACTCCCTGCCTCCTACTCTGACCTACATACCATACTCACAAATGTAGCTTGGGATGACAAAACATGGTTAAAAACCATGTCATGGAATTTCCTTATTTCCTCATCAGCTTATGGAATTCTCAGGTTTTGTTTTTGTAAATGTGGTGGTTTGAATGAAAATGTCCCCCATAAGCTCCAAGTATTTGGACAGTTTGTCTCCAGTTGGTGGAGCTGTGTTGGGAGGCTTTAGGAGATGTGGCCATGCAGGAGGAAGCATGTCACTGAGCCTTTGAGAGGTCTTCTGCTTCACTAGATTCCTAGTCAGTCTCTGCTTCCTGTGCCTGTTTGAAGATGTAATTGTGATCTCTTGGCTTTTGGTGCCATGCCTTGGCGACATTATGGACTCTTGCCCCTGGAGCTGCAAGCCCAAATAAACTCTTCCTTTTTATTTATTTATTTATTTATTTATTTATTTATTTATTTATTTATTTACTGGTCTTTTTGAGACAGGGCCTCCCTGTAGCCTCAGTTGACCTGGAATTCACTATGTAGACAAGCTTGGCCTTGAACTCACAGACATCTGCCTGCCTCTACCTCTCCAGTGCTGAGACTAAAGGTATGCACCACCACGCCCTGAAAACTCTTCCTTTTATAAGTTGCTTTGGTCAGTGTTTTATCACAGCAACAGAAAAGGAACTAATGCAGTAGCCAACTATTGTCAAGTCAGATTTTTTTCAATTTATTATTACCAAATCAATGTTAATCAAATTAAAGTGTCTTTATTAATCCCATTACATAGACTCTTATTGTTTGGCATAAAGTCCTTCAGTGATCTCATCTGTCACCTAGTACAATAGCTATTCCTTCTAGTTGAAGGGTCGGTATGATGAAGTAATCCATATGCTGCTTCCATCATTAGCAACTTTGTTGGCCAAAGAAGAGACAGAAAACACCTTCAGTGTGGTAGACTTCAAGTACACTCCCTGTGCAAGCTGTGTTCATTACTGTGGTGGATACTCATAATGTATTTGGAGAACTATCTCCACTTTCTCATGTGACTACAAAGAGTTTGCTCCCGGGATAAGGTTGCAAGCACCCCCAAAGACTTACTTCTTGCCTAAGATTGATTGGCCCAGAGCTTCCTGGGCACAAGTGAACCAATCAAAATTCTTTCTCCTGAAACAAAATCTCCTGAATGGAAGAGATGGGAGTATTCAGAATACTGACATTATAATTCTTTTCTTCCAAAGGCCCAAGGAGTGGAGAAGAAACAGTGAGGGCGGGGCACAGATGAATGGGCAGGTTGATGCGCACATGGCCTTAGTCCTCTGCGCCATCCTCACTCTTTGTAACACAGCCTCCCATTTATGTTCAGTTACCTTAGTGGGGGTGACCATGACCTGAAAACAAGAAAGCCCTAATTAATTCAAGTACTTTCTAACTGTCATAACCCCTTGGTTCATCAAAGCTACCTTGAACCAAGGTGACTCCCTCCCAACTCCTATTCCATCTGCTTATTAGTCATGCTTTATGTTTAACTCCACTCTACCAAGAGATCTGTGGCGGTTTTGTTGCTTTAATTTTTTTATTTGTTACTCTTATTTTATGTGTGTGTGTTGTCTCCTTGTGTGTAAGTGCACTAGTGTCATGCAATGCCTGTAGAGATCAGAGAGGGCATCGGATCCCCTGGAACTGAAGTTGCAGACAGTTGTTAACCACCATGTGGGTACTGGGAATTGAGACCAGGTCCTCTACAAGAGCAGTGAGTACTCTTGACCACTGAGCCATCCCTCCAGCCCCACAGCCTCTGTTTTAAGCCAGGTGTTTATAGAACTAGACTCCATGGCAGAGATTTGGTAATGTAGTGTGTTGAGGAAAAGCCCCTTTGGGAGGAAATTGTCTGGAAAGAGGAAATGTAAAAGGAAAGAAAGTGGGGAGAGGAGGTAGTTTCAAGTGGTTTCAGTTGATCTGAGGCACAGAAATAGAAACAAACTGAGTCACAGATGAGTTCCAGAGTGAGGAGAAGGGAATGGAGTTTTGTATTCCATTAATTAATTATTGGCTGAAACAGAGAGGAGAGAAGAAAGGCGACAGAGACAGAGACAGAGGCTGGGCACAGCATTTCTCATCGGTCTATAACCACTCCCTGGAGAAAGGGCTGGGCTTTGCATTGTTAGTCAGCAATCTACCAGTGTCACTAGAAGCTGAGAGAGGTAAAAAGAGTGTGAACGGGGATTGAGTTGAAGAGGAAGGTTCAGTGCTTAAGAGCATGCACCGCTCTTCCAGAGGACCTGAGTTCAGTTCCCAGCACTTACAACAGGCAGCTCACAACTGCCTGTAACTCCAGTTCCAGGGGATCCAATGCCTTCTTCTGGCCTCTGTGGGTACTGCACTCATGTGTACAAACCCACATTCAGATACACACATATAGCACATAATTAAAATTTTTTAAACTGTAAATGAGATATCAAGAGGGTCTGCATGAGTTATTTATTTTAATTATAACTCCATCTTCTTTATTCTAACATGTTCTTTTAAAGATAGAACCTATCAAACCTCTCAGAACACAGAGGACCTGATAAATACCAGTTGCCCATTTTTGACCTTCACTGTTAACATCAATTCTTTTGTTACTCTGCAAAAAAAAAAAAGCTGCTATCAAGAGTGATGCCGGATGAAAGGGGCCACTCAGAGTAGGGATGGGTGGTGGTACCTGCCACGCTTCTGTACTTAGTAGTAGGACCTGTGACTTTGCTGCCTCTATCCATTTCTCCCTTTCCTGATGATAGTATCCTTACTTTCCTTTGTGGGAAAAGCCCTGCTCCCTGGTACAGATGCCATTCTGCTCCAGGACGGAGCCCTGTCACTTGCAGCTGATTCACGTAGTTGGTCCCACCCCTCCACAACCACAATGATTGCCTTTGAGGTAAACATGTGACCCAGTTTGCAGCAGTAAAATGTAAAGACATTCTTTCTGAGAGATTCAGTGGAATAATAATATTCTCTCTCTCTCTCTCTCTCTCTCCTCTCTCTCTCTCTCTCTCTTTCTCTCTTTCTCTCTGTCCTCATTGCCACTTGGAAAAAGATGTGAGCTGTGAAACCATTTCTCAAACCTGAGGCTGAGACCAGATCTGACACTTCAAGTAGACAAAAAACTCTCATATCAATGGAGCCCCTCAGAACACAGTGAATCTCTGCTTCCCACTATATCTGAAGCCATGGTCCCCTGAATTCATCTGTGTATGAAAAAAAATCCATTATTTGCTTTAACCATTCAAACAGGGCTTTGTTTTTTTGAGACATAAACTATCCTAAGTGATAGACTGAAAGGAGTGGGAGGAGGAATGGATTACAGTCAGGGAATGTCACCACCCACTTGTTTTTGGCAAACTTTCATATGCAAACCCTCCCCTAGAGTCCTGTGATTTGTTCACATTTAGAAGCACAAACAGACACTCCAGCATTGCTGATAACACCTGCTGCAGCGTCCTGACCAGGCTGTGAGTGCCTGGCCTTCCACTGAGCGTGTCTGACTAGAGAGTCTGGTGTCGTATACCCTGGCCACTGCTGTCATATCAGCTTCATCTGGAAGATCTCCAGCTGTCAGCACAGCTCTGGAGTGTGGGGGAGGGAGTCCCTCCTAAAGTTTATTAACAGAACATTTGGTTGAGACTGTGTGTACACCCTTCTGAATTCTTTTGGAGATAGTCAAAACACCCAGGATACCTTAGGAGTTACATGTATCATTTTATTCTCTCTGTCTCTCTCTCTCTCTCTCTCTCTCTCTCTCTCATTGTCTAAGGACTGGTCTAGGAAGGAACTGGGTACCAGGATTCACCTGGACCACATAGGCAACAGCAAGAGCTACTCAGTCCCTTTATCTTCCTTTCTTCTTTCCCACAGCTCTTCCCGCACTCTCCTACGAGGGCTGTGGAATCTGTCTCGTGTGGAGGCTATCGTGCCCCTAGATGATTTTTAGAAATAATAATCTCAGTTATTATCATAGTTAGCTCTCTCTTTGTTTCTTTTCTTCATTTACAGTGCCTAATGCCATCTTTGGCCAGATGGGGAATGCAATTAAAATAAATATAATGTAATATAAAAATAAAACAGAACATATTGCTTTTGCAGGGCAATCTGGGCCCAAGATTTTCTGCAGTGGAAATTACTGGCTAAATAAACCTATCTCCTCATTGACACAAAGCTTAGAGGAGAGATTGATTACAACAAAAAGAGAAAGAAATGTGATTATTTCCTAAATCAAAGCAAGAGAAGTTTTGCCCAAATGGAAAATTATTGAAGTAGAAAAGGTTTTTCCTTTTTCTTTTTATATAAACACTATCAGAAGAGTCAATACCACAATGCAGGTACTGCAGGCAATGAAAAGACAGATCAGGAGTCATCTTCTTGGAGAAGCTTCCAGTTTAGTTGAGCAGAATCCATGTGCATGAAAGAGAAAATGGAACTGCATGGCAGGTGAACGTGAATAAACATGATTGTAACTATATTCTGGCCAAGGCCCTGTTCCTTTGTACTGGCACATCTGAAACTCACCCTTCCTAATCAGTTATTTCCAACTTGGACTGCCTGGATAATAACCTCTAACACTTAATCATCATCCATAGCATCTCAGTAAAGGGATTTTTAAAAAAACTACAAGTCATACACAGACTCAGATGTGGGAAAACAAGAATTTGTTGGAAGGATCTCTGAGTCTCTCATAGAACTTGACAACCCCGTACTCCAGGAAGAAGGGAAATAGGGACTGGAAACAAGACGTGCCAAGGGATTTGTGACCAGCCTGTCTCTCGCTTCATATAAGCCTCTTTTCACATGGTGAGAAATGTGACCCAGTTCTAAAGCCATACCATTTCTCCAAACAGACTTTTCCAAATAACTGCTGACCACCCAGACCCAACATCCTGGCAGAGAATCTCCTTAACCCATATTGGGTTAATATCTATCTCTGTTCCAGTCAGCTGTGACCAGTAACAGAGCCATTAGTCATTGCAAATACAGTACCAGGAGCTCAATGGTTTGAATGGGTGGAGAGTTCTCAGAAAAGAGGCTGGGCAGATGAAAGAGGTCTCGCTTTACAAATCAGTTCCAAGTCACTACATTCAGTCTTGGGAGCTTGCTGAATTTTTCCCCTTAGGATTGTTTCTGTGGATATAAACCATAAACAATATCTTTATCCTTATCTTTATGATTTGTTTCTGTTTCCCATTTCCAAATCTTGAAAGCATGACTGATAGAAATTTATCACAAAGTTCGTATCCTTGGAGAAAAAGATCTATTGAGAATCTTTGTTCTTTTCAGCTCTCTTCTCTTTAAAGCCTATACAAATATTTATCTCTTATCAATTAGTAGAAACAAGGATTTCTAATTCTGGATAAATGGAGAAGCTTGGGAAAGGCTGAAAAGCCATATCATATCTATGGCACGCCAATAGAAATATCTATAAAGTTATCTTAAAATGGAGTAGGTAATTGTGCAATGGAGAACTTTGATCTGAGAGCATATTGTAATCATGCTTAGGAGTCTCTGTCAATAATTTTGATTATACCCTCAAATTGTAGGACTTTTATTTTTGCTACTCTTGAATATTTTGAATGTCAATATAGGGAATTAGAATAATCTGAAATTGGATTGTTTAAGAAATAATTAAGAAATTAGAATATTTCTTATTTACTACCTGCAAATAATTTTATGAAATATAAAGATAGTCATTTAATCTTTGGATTAGTCTCACAAGATGGGAAAAATAAAGTCTAAAGAAGTTATGTGAGCAGTCATAGTCATCTAACTATATGAGTGTCTGTTTGTGCATACAATAACCCAATTCTGTCCATTACTTGAAGTTTTCCTGCCTATATTGAGGTTTCTACTCAATTCAGATATATAGTATTTAATTTAACAGTTGTAACTCCATGGAAAGAATGACAGAATGCACAGAAATTTTAGATCTTATCTCTGATCTTGGTATTTATTTTTTAAAAATATTTTATTTATTATTTTTATTTTATGTATATGAGTGGATTGCTTGCATGTATTTAAGTGCACCTGTGTCATGCAATCCCCACATAGGTCGGAAGAGGGTGTCAGATTCCCCTGGAATTGGAGTTACAGGCAGTTATTAGCTGCTATATGAGTGCTAGGACTCGAACCCAGTCCTTTGCAAGAGCAGCCAATTCTCTTAACTGCTGAGCCATCTCTCCAGCCTTGATCTCAGTATTTCTACCATCTTAGGGACATCAGCTCACCTTTGCACAGCCGTTCTCATTATTGATGATAATGGGGCACCACACATAAAAGAGATTCTGGCTGCAGGCGCCATGCCGAAACACTGAAGCAAGTAAGGTATTACGTAGAGTAGATGCTGAGTTCTCCTCGGGACCTTAATTTTTTTTTTAAATTTCTCTACTTTCTGTCATTAATCATTAGAGAGGTAATTAATAAAGTAAAGATCTTGTTTTCCGTAACTTCCAGTTCCTAAAGATAGCTTGGAAATGTTGATGAAACTTTGGGTGACTTAGAAGGGAGAGTCTGCTCTGTTTTTAATCACTGGTATTTTGGCTCAGGGCTGACTCATCGCTATTCTCCCTCTGTTAGCTCCTACTCCCTGCATGCCTTAGTCTCTCCTGTTTCTGGAGCTAGACACTGGTGTGGGGTCACCTTGTGAACAGACTCTGGGTTGTCCCCCGCCAAAGCACCCTGGTGCTATGCAAAGAGAATTATTTGTGTTTCAAGTTGTAGGCTCTGGTCTTGACTTCGCTGTCACCTGTGAAACAGGGGAATAGAGGTCTCTGGCCTTCAGCTGCCCTACCTGTACAGAAGTTGACAGGGCTGGAGAAAAATTATCTACTGGGTCCTTTCCAGCCTTAATGTCATCACCCAGAGCGAGAAGAGAGAACACTTCTCGAGGTTTACCTGGTCTCCTCAGCCAAACTTTCCAGAGCATTTGGCACTGAGAACACTAAAAAGGTTTTCCACAAGCTGGAGTCCCGCTTTCTAAGGCTAACAGATGCGAGGTCAATTCTTAGAGCTGCAAAGTCAGGGAGAGCTCAGCCGTTGAGATTCACTTCCCACGTGCTTTGCACATTTCAATGTGACATTTTGGGCTTTATTCTGCGTGCTTTACTCACTCCTACTCTAAAAAGACATGTGCTCTAAGGGGTCCTTTTCATAGCAGGCACTGAGTGAGCATGGTCCGCATGCAGCCTGCCTCCAAATAAGAAAGACTCTTGGGTTATACAAGCTGGAATGCTGGTAGGTGGGCAGTCTGCAGCTGACCTCGATCTTGCTGCTGTTACCATTACACCCCAGGGACTGGAGGACATAACCTGCCCAGTACTTGGTTCAGAAACACTCCAGGGATTGGAGGACATAACCTGCCCAGTACTTGGTTCAGAAACACTCCAGGGATTGGAGGACATAACCTGCCCAGTACTTGGTTCAGAAATACTCCAGGGATTGGAGGACATAACCTGCCCAGTACTTGGTTCAGAAACACTCCAGGGATTGGAGGACATAACCTGCCCAGTACTTGGTTCAGAAACACTCCAGGGATTGGAGGACATAACCTGCCCAGTACTTGGTTCAGAAACACTCCAGGGATTGGAGGACATAACCTGCCCAGTACTTGGTTCAGAAACACTCCAGGGATTGGAGGACATAACCTGCCCAGTACTTGGTTCAGAAACACTCCAGGGATTGGAGGACATAACCTGCCCAGTACTTGGTTCAGAAATTTTCAGTTCAGATATTTGAAATTCCAATTTCACTACTTATTTGCCAGTTGATCTGAGGCAACACTTTTGACCTTTCTGTGCCCCACTTTCTCATCTGTTTAAAAAAAAGGATAACGTGTATTTCTCTTTCATAGGGCTGTTGTTGAAGCTAAAATGGCATTTTGCATATAAAATGCTTAACAAGGTACCTTGCTCATAGCAAGAATCTAAAGCATATTAGTTGTTGTCATTGTTTCTCCAAATAGTTATTCACATATGCACACAATAAAGTTAAGAAAAGTTTTTATTATAAAACAAAAATGCCAACATTCATGTTATATAAACAAAGCAATTACGGTTTTCTATTTCTTTGAGTTTTCAAGCAAAGCTATGGGTATAAAATTCAGAGCAGGGCCAAACTGAGTTTCCAGGAAAGCAGTACCTGAGAAGCTTCTAAGAGAGAAAAGGTTTGTCGCCTGAAAGGGATAAACACATCATAACTCTGGAATCGGAATAAGAGCGGACAGCATGGTTGGCCTTTGACCACTTATTAAAGAACGTTCACCTTCACAAAGAGCAGGGCACAGTGGTCACACTTAACTTCCTTCCATACCGCTGCTCTCTGTTCCTTGACTTTTTTTAACTTAGTGGGGATATCTGCATCCCCAGAAGGAACTTGGGAAAACCAGGTACCATTGTAGAATAAAATTACGATGGAAAATGTAAGAACCATGAGTCGATTATTTTGATATTGTGGGTACCCTACCTATGTGTGAGAATATCTGCCTTACAAGCAGGGGTCACAGATATAGGATATAGGAATCAGTAGATATAGGAATCAGACAGGCAACAAAATCAAGGAAAATGGGCTGCCTTGGACTGACAGGACAGAGAACACTGTCTAAAGAAGATAACTGCAACTTTACTTCAAATCCTGCTTTGAGCATCTGCTGCACTATCTCTTTACAAAAGAAGTACAAAGTCTAGACTTTTATATCAATTTTTGAACTTTTTATTAGTGAAAATTTATGAAAAAAACTTAAAACACCATTTGAATCCAACTCTCATCCAAAGTCTTAGCCACACTGGAGCACTCAGCAGGAATCAGGACTTGATACTTGCAGATTTGGAGGAAAGTGAGGGGCGGGGGCAGAGTGACAGACTTCAGAACCTAAGGTATCTGAAAGGTACAAACTACTTTCAAATTTATACTTTCCATTATAGGAGAATAACTGATTCTGGACCAGGTCCTCTCCATAATCAAGTAGAGGCATGAAAAAATAGAGGAGTTATCTGTTGAAAGTGTTGGAAAGAGGCGGTGAAAGAGTCTGATAGGACCTAAGCTCTTCTCTAGTTATTTGTTTCTCAGAACAAAAATCAATACTCTTAGAAATCAGATATTATAATTCTACATCATATCATGTGAAAGATTCACCATATCAACAAAATTAATAGGTCTTTGGAAAGAAAGGAAAATTGTACCTCAAAATAAAGAGCAAAATCAGTATGTTTAGACAAGATAGACAAGAAAACAGTTATCATAACAGTTCTCAGGGGCATGAAAGAAAAACGTGGTCAGAATGACTGAACTGATGGAAAATACCATCAGAAAAGTGAAAAGTTTAAGAGAATGAATACAATTCTACAACTGAAAGGTCCAGCGCCTAAGAGGAAATTTTCAAAAGGTAGACTCAACAGTGCATTGAGGACTACAGAGCTAAGACTGAACATATAGACAGAGCAAGAGAAAAGATCCAACCTAGACAACAGGATAAAGGTGAGCAAAGGTGTATGACTTGGAGGGCAATATCATGTAGTCTATATTTCATATGTGTAAGTGGAGATTCAAAAGACAAGGAAAGAGAATGGGGAAGGAACATGTGCATGAAGAGTTAAAATTGAAATTTGTCCCTCTTTGGACAAAGATAAGTCAAAGAAACTTGATAAACTCAAGAAAAACACTATATGATCTCATTCATAAATGGACTCTAAAATTTTTTATTGTTTATTTTTTTAATGTGTGTTAAGTGCTTCTCTGTGTGCTATGGCTGCAGAAGCCAGAAGAGGGCACCAGATCCCCTGTAACTGGAGTTACAGATGATAGCTGCAGTGTGGGTGCTGGAATAAACTTAGGGCCTTTGCAAAAGCAGCCAGTGCTCTTAACAGATAAGCCATCTTAACACCTTAACAGATAAGGAACAGATAAAGAAAAGCATCACATTGTGCTTCATAAGTATGTAACACTGTTTGCCAATCAAAATAAATAAATAACCTCATAGATGTACCATGGCAAGTGACTGAAACAAAAGATAAAGACATGCTGGAGAGAATGTGGAGAAGGGGAACTCTTATCTACGAGTGGTGGGAGTGCAGACATACTACTCTTTGGCAAAGGCCCCAAAGACTCCATATCCTACTTCAGAAATACCTGTTCATCTGTGTTCATCACTGCCTGTTTCATAATAGCCAGGAATTGGAATCAACCTAGATGTCCATCAACTGATAAATGGATAATGAAGGTGTGATACATACATACAAAGGAATATTAGTTAACTCTTAAAAAGTTATGAAATTCACAGGTAAATGGATGGAACTAGAACAATCATCCTAAGATGATCTGAGGCAACCCAGATTCCAAAAGACAAACATTGCATCTCATAGCTGGATGCTAGCTTTGAAATCATAGATATGCATAATTCAATTTGAAAACCCAGAGATGTCAGGAAACTAACAAATGGCCATGGAAGTTTGGAGAAATTTCTCAGGAGGTTGATATAAACACAGTGATGTGAAGAGGGAAAGGGACATAATAATGGGTTGGAGAATGGAAGGACAGTGCAGAGGCGGGACTATGGGGAGTCTTTACAGAAAGTCGTATGGAAATCTACCACCATAGAAGTTTCTTATAGTATACACATACACAGTATAAAAAGAGTAAAAGAAGTTACCTTATGACAGGGGGACGTGCCCATTCTAGGCACCATAGTCTAACAAAATAAAAATCAATGCCAGAAATGGACTTCCTATTTTGAAACTGTTGACTAGGGATGCCAAAGACCTTCAAACAATGTTGGTTAATGCTTCTTCTTGTGCTTACCCACCGGAACTTGAAGTAAGACCCTATTACTGAAGACACTACATACATGAACTGTAGAACAAGCACCCACATGGTGGCTAACTACCATGTGTAACTCCAGTTACAGGTGATCTAATACTCTCTTCTGACCTTCATAGGTCACAGGTTCACCTACTTACATGCAGGCAATACACTCATATACATAACAATAAAAACAATAAATAAAAAATTTAAAGCAACAAATTGTATTTAATCTTCATTACTGAGGTACATATGATGGAGATGGCAATGATAGGAAAAAATGTAATTAAAATAGAATTTTATTTTTATAACATTCAGACATTTTATGTGAAGAAGTAGAATATTAATTCTAAATAGGTTATTATAAACTGAAGATACATGTCTTTATCTCTGGAAAAGTTGCCCCCAATGTTGGACCTGCAGGTGAACAGTAATGGCACCATGTTATAACTTGTTAAAATGTAAATTATTCCTTTCTAGGTTTTAGGGCTGCACACTGTTCTAGCTTGTTTTCCATTGCTGTAATAAACACCATGACCAAAAGCAACTAGGGGAGGAAAAGATTTATTGGACTTGTAAGTTACACTCCGTCATTGAGGAATGTCAGGGCAAGAGCTCAGGCAGGAACTGAAGCAGCGACCACAGAGGATGCTTACTGCCTGGTTTCCCCTGGCTTCCAGAGCTACCTTTCTTACAGAGCCTAGGTTCATCTGCTCAGGGTCGGCCACCACCCACGGTGGACTGAACTCTCTTACGTGAATTAACAAACTTACTGGGTCAGTCACTCAGGGAAAGAGGCCTAAAACTTTGATTTAAGATGGCTTGAGATGGTTTTAGAATCACTGGCTTAGAGTATCAGTAAACAACCCAAAACCTGATAAAGGCACGTTTTAAAATGATAACAGTGAGGAGGCAAAAAGGGACAAATACTCAACTCTCTTAAAGGTGCCAGAGGAGCTCTGATAAGAAAGCCTGTAAAAGAACCTTAATTATAGACAATTGCAGATTGGTATTTCAGAAATTAAATAGGATATTAGCACATTGAATTTAGTGAAACATAAAAAAAAAAAAATAGCATGGTCAAGTGAGGTTTAGCCCAGAAATATGGTATTGGATTAACATTGAAAAACCAATCAATGTAACACAGCACATTATCAGAATAAAAGAGAGCATGATCATTTTAATTGAGGTTGGAAAATAGGTGATAAAATTCAACACTCATTTGTGATTAGAATTTTCAGTAAGTTAAAAATACATGGGAATTTGTTTCAATTCGGTAAGTAGAAGCTACAGAAAGTGTCAAGTTTCATAACATTCAGCAATCAATCACTGTCTCTTTTCTCCCTGATATTAGGAGACACACAGATTCTCACCATTTATATTTAAATTGTGCTAGAAGTCTTAAAGTAAGAAATAAGGAACACAAAGAATGTGAAAGAAGAAAATAAAAAATGATAATATTCACACATGCACATGAGTATGCATATTCTAAATAAATTTCTACACACTAGCAGAACGAAAACATTTTAATATAATTTTTAAAATATATTTTTATGTGTATAAGTGCATTGCCTGCATGTATCTAAGTGCAACTGTGTGTCATGCAGTGCCCGAGGAGTCAGAGGAGGGCATTGGATCCCCTGGAACTGTAATTACAGATAGTTGTTAGTCATGTGGGTGCTAGGAGTAGAATGCAGGTCCTCCACAAGAGAAGCCAGTCCTCTTAACCACTGAACTATCTCTCTAGCCACAACAAAGACATTTTAAGGCAGTATTTATAATTGTTTCAAAATTCATGATGCACCAAAATAAAAACAGAATGCAAGTTATACAAGAATTCCTACAAGCAAAAAATGTGATCTGAAGAAATGGACAAATATACCATGTTCATCAATTAGAAAAGTCACTAAAATAATTCTTCCTGTACCTAAGGATTCTATACAGTCTGGATCCCAGTTGACTTTTCTTTAGGAAAATCAAGAACTTATAAAATTATAGAAAACTCAAAGGTCTCAGGATAAAAACAATTTGAAAAGCTAGGATATTTGCATTACCTGTTTCCAAAACTTACATTAGAGGTATAACAACCAACAATGTAGAACCAGCATCAGCATAGACAGAGGGCTGAATCCAGAAACAGACACAAAGTCAATGAACTCTTTTTTTCTGATTCAATAAGGAAAGGAAGTCTTTTAAACAAATGTAGCTGAAAAAAGATACAACACTGTGGTCTTTATTCTCACATACAGCCTGTATCTAAACTAAATGAATGGAAAAGAATCACCAAGTCACCAGATTCAGATTTTTCTCCTCTTCAAAACTATACTTAAGAAAAAGGCAAGTCTTGAAAAATAAACAAAGTTCTCATTCATAATTTATAAATAACTTCTACAAACACACAATTAAAAGATGACTAAATTTTAAACATTTTATTTTTATTTTGTGTATATGAGTGTATTGCCTGGATGTATGTAAGTGTGCCCATGCCATGCAATGCCCACGGAGGTCAGAAGAGGGTATAAGATTCCCCAAGAACTGGAGTTATGAACAATTGTTAGCCACCATATAGGTGCTGGGAATCAAACCCGGGTCCTATGCAAGAGCAGCCAGTGCTCTTAACCACTGAGCCATCCCCTTAGCAAGATGACTACATTTTAAAGTAGATGAAAAATAGACATTTCATGAAAGAAGAGATATATGGATGGTGGTCAAAAAATGTGAAAAATATTTAATATTATTAGTTATCTGGTAAGGGCATTAAGAAAGTGTCCAAAATAAGGGAAATGCTCTGTATCTAAACTGGTGTGTGTACTGGGTTGAATGAGGTATGTCCACCATAGGATCCAAGTATTTGAACACTGTGTCCTCCGTTTGTGGTGCTATTTGTAGAGGTTTAGGTTGTGGCTTTTGCTGAAGGAAGTATGTCCCTGTGGCTCAGCTTCCTGCTCTGGCTGCCTCTACAGCCACTCCCTCCTTGCTATGCTGGATTCTCATCCATCTGGAACCATAAGCCCAATAAACTCTTCCTTCTATAAGTTGCCTCGGTCATGGTGTTTTATCACAGAAATGACACAAGGTGTTGTTTACACAGGTGCATTTTGACAAAACTCAGTGAACTTTCCTCTATTTCACGGTAGGTATGTTTTACAAAAATTTAAAGATGTACAAATACTTTGCATTTTTCTTGCTGATTTGTTGGTATGTGATTATGTGTACTTGAGAGTCAATTTGTTTTTAAGTTGTTTACCATTTGGTCATTTCTTTGGTCCTTCCTTCTTTCCTTCCCTCCTTCTTTCCGTCCTTCCTTCATTCAGTACTTACTATGTACACTGCTTTAGGTTTTAGAGAAACCAGCCTTCCACCAGTTTGAAGACCAGGGGAACATGGAGAGTAGTGTCTTTATTTAAGACATTTTTGCCATTCATCTTAAGGGTCACACTGACACTCATAACAAAAGACAGGTTAGCAAGAAAGAAGAATAGCGGATTATTCAGTCAAAGTGTTATGACATGGGAGCCTTTAGACCTAATGACCCAGGGAAAACTGGTGAGTTTTATGTTTAGGTTCAATGGACAGCTCTGTAGGAACAAGTGCACAAAGAATATGGTTTAAAGGCAGCAGACTGAGGGGAAGACTCATCAAGGCCTCTTGTTCAGATTCTTCTTGGGCTTTCGGTCAAACAGTCCTTCCCTTTGGACATAGGATAGGATTCTCTGGAACTAGGATCTTCAAGAGAGAAGAGAGAGTAACCTCTGAGGTTCATGGCTTGCTTTGAGAAAAAGGAGTTCTAGTTTCTAGGTCCTGCTTTGGAGACAAATTCAGGTTTTTGTGGCTGACAGTAATGAGGGATGGGACACAGGAATGCAGAAGTTCAGAGAAATTTTGTTTCCTATTACTTTTCTTTATTTTAAAGTACCCAGTGTTAAGATCAGACTGCACCTGTGTCAAAATTACTCGACATTGTGTAAACAGTGGGGTTTTTATATTTCTTTTTGGACTGTGCCCTTAGAGGCTCCACTTTACAAACAGCTTTTTACTCCACATCTCTATTGGTGCAGTAATGGTCCTTTTATCTTAGGGACAATCATCAGTTGTCTAATAGGACTTAAGGTCTGCTCATTCAGAAGGAAATCATGTGTGGTATTGTAAACATAGCCAGTACACATGGCTGGAGAGGTCATAAACCCTGGTTAAAAAACTACTTCTGTTAGTTCCATAGACCAATGCAATTTCTTACTGTTTTCTAAATTTGCATCCTTGTATTTACAGACAAGTGCACCTCTCACCACTCATCAAAGAAGCTTCTTTTTGCAGCAGATGGAGACTATTACAAAGTGCCACAATTGGCCAAATGTAGAGAATAAGTGACTGGGAGGGGCCTAGCCCAAGTGACACATGTACAATTAAACTCCAACATCTAAGGCTCAGGGAACAGTGCAGAAGAGAGACAGAAAAAATGTAGAAGGACAAGACATCTGCTAGTTAATGTATTCTAGACATGATGGGAAAGCTGCAACTATGAAATTCTCCACAGTATGCTAGTCTGACGAGATCTACATGATGACAAAATCAGTTGACATGCCAAGGTGAATGGTGGGGGTGGGCGTTGGGGGGGAGATGTCATGAGGTTCCACTTCAAGATGAAGAGCTATAAACAATCAGTGGAGGCTGAGGGAGAGAAAATCAGTTTTCTTGAGACATTAGCTCCCTGAGAGGTTACCCAATTCCAAACGAGCACCCCTAAACACAAGCACCACTAAATGGACTCAGTGCATATATATATCTGTGTGTGTATTTATAAATGTATGTATACATAACAATAATAATCAATGAAGAGGACAAGAAATTGAGCAGGAGTGGGAGGATATCGCTGGACTTGGTGGGGAACTAGGAGGGGTAGAAATAATGCAAAGACAATGATCTTGTATGAAATTCTCAAAAATAATGTGATCTGAGAGTGAATATTAGTAATCGAGATTAAAATGAAAGAATGTGTGTTTGCCTCAGCCAAGGCAATCAAGGAAACGGGGACTATCTGGCAAATTATTGCTAATGAAATCTCAATACCTTGTGAATTTACTTGTATTCAGTAAATCCTGACATTGTAGAAAGACACAAACAAATCATCTGTTTCTAACATAGTTCGCTCACAATACTTAGCACAGCAAGGAGCTATACTTTGGGGTATTCTGTTGAGTTCCAAAATTGTCCTAAGAGGAAGCTGAAAGACAGTGTGCATTAGGTGGGAAAAGACATACAAGAGAGAATAGGTTAGAGAAGAAAGAAGTGCATGTGATGGCTGACCACAGATGAGAAATTCCATCTTGCATAAATGGACCAGAGAGAGAGACAGAGACAGAGAGACAGAGAGGCAGAGATCAAAGATCAAATAGGTATTTGGGTGCAACATCCCTGTGACCCTTTCTTTAAAATACTTCAAAGTGAATGCCAAAATTGTAACTTGGTTTGTACTTTGAATCCCGTCATTCCTAAACAGGTCAGGTTCCATCATGAGTGATCACAGCAGGATGAAAGAGCCCATGGATTGGCTGACCTTAATTCTAATCCTTACTCTGCCATTTGGACGCCGGGTGACCTTGAATAAATTAAGTTACATATACTAGCCTCTCTTAACTTCTTCAGCAAAAAGACATTAGAAGGTCTGTCTTGTAGCAGCATAGTGAGACACTGTCAGAAAGAAGCTAAAATGCAGTAAACAGTATCCTATCTACCTGAATTTCAGGGGAGGAAGGGATGGAGCTTCACCAGCAAAACCAATGCTAGGGAAAACTGAATCAAGCAGAAAACCCTGGACTCTGTTTCACTACCCACTCTCTTCAAAGTCTAAGCTTTCTCTTTTCACCATCAAATCAGCTCTCAGGAGAGGATGTGACATCAGTCCTTGGACTCCCTTTGTTAATGAGCTTACATCATCTCCTTCTTTGCCTGCCTGGGGGGACTTCACATTCCAAACCTTCTGTGTAACAACAGAAAGAATGGCTTCGGTTCTGATTACTAGCTCTGTGTGCTTGTTAGAAGGAGGCTGTGCATGACAGGGCCCTTCCTGGGGCTGCAGAAATCCCACCATGAAAGCACTAATCTCCTTTCTTCTAGGCCTCTGAGTTTGCAGCTGAAAGCAAAGGAAAGCACTGCTTCACCAATCCAGCATGCACATGGCCCCAACCAGCTCTGGAAGCTTCTCTCTCTACCTTCCTCCTTGACTAACCTTCCCCTCCCCCAGCTGTGTAATTTCATTTTGTATTTCAATTATTTTGTTATTAGTGATAGTAATTCTCCATAAGAGACAAATAGGGGAAAGGGGAGCATTTGTCTTTTATTTACTACTCTTTAGGTTAAATGACTGCAGGTTAATTAAATTGAAAAGTGTCCCCCCAGGGATGTTTGAGGTCCCTGGTGGTCCAAGAAGGTAATAAAACCATGGTGAAACTGAAAGCATTATTGCATGGTGCTTTATTCTCATCAGCAACAGCGTCCAAATACAAATTTAGTTAATTATTGGGTGATTCAGAACAGGTTTTCTGGGAATTTAATTATCAAAATGGTTTGTATGAGCACCACTATTGCTGTGGGGCAATTCACTTGGAGTTGTCCAAGGGCCAGTGGCCTCACGTCCTGACTAAGCACATTCATGCAGAAAGTGAATGTGGAACAAAGAATTCTGCTGTGGTTTTATCAAAGAAAATGTCTATCACAGCAACAACCTCTGTGAGATAGAGAGAGAGAGAGCCAATTTTCCTCACTCTGTCTCTCTCTCATTAATTCATTAATTTTGTAAGTCTCTATCAGCATCTTAAATTCTCCCAAACAATAGGAAGACATCCTTAGTATCTGAGCAACAATGAAATCAATAAAGACTTAGGAGGAGAGGCAAGAATGGTACCTAGTAATAGCAATTATTAAATAATTTAATTTGGCATGCCATTATTTCAGGATTCCAAATGCTAAAGTCATTTTAATCATGTGGATTCCATGTCTTATTGAATTGTGGCAAAGAATTACTCGCTCACTCTGTGTATGTGTATGTGTGTATGTGTGTGAGTGTGTTTGTGTGTGTGTAAGAGAGAGAAAAAAGAGAGAAGAGAGAGAGAGACCCTGCAAGGACATTCTGGGCAAACAGCCAAGGTGCTGTGTGCTTAATAACAATAATAATAACAATAATTTATATTTGAATTTAGCATGATGGCTATTAGCTATTGGTGATACTGTTGAGAAGACTGCCACCTCTTCAGACCCTGTAGCTGTTTGATGTAGCACTTTAGTGAATGAAAAATGTCATCAAATCAACTGTCTTTCCTGCCTGGCAGAAAATGAGATGTAAGACACAGAGCAAAGCTGTGAAATAATTAATATACGATGATGTGGAGGACAGAGGAATGATGAGGAACAAGGACAAGGGATGGAGAGCTTGATCCTACAATGAAGGAGAAACATCTTTCTTTCCTGGAGAGTTAGTTTACGTACATGGTGAACCAGGATCTATTTTGCTTTCCACCAAAAGAGAAAAAAGCTAGAGATCTGTTTGCTGAAAAAGAGCAAAGAGGTGTTTTAGTCTTTATGCTACAATTTTTATGTGTATGAGTGTGTTGCCTGCATGTGTGTAAGTGTACCCGTGTCATGCAATACCCAGAAGTCAGAAGAAGGCATCAAATCTCCTGTAACTGGAGTTATAGATGGTTGTTAGCCACCGTGTGGGTTCTTAACACTGGTCTTCTGCAAGAGCAGCCAGTACTCTTAACTGCTGAGCCATCTTTACAGACCCTTATTCTACATTTGTGTTATCTTTCCTAATAGCTATAATTTGTTAAATTCATGGAATATTCAGAGAAGTTCACAAGCCTTTGCATATTTCAGTATCATTTAATTTTTACCACAGAGCCTGAAATATATCGAGAAATATAGTTCCGTCATTTTATAGATGAGAAAACTAAGCTTTAAAAAGAAATATGTAATCTGTTCTCAGCTATCAAAAAACATAACAGGAATTTTTAATCTGGAATGTTAAGCCTCCCTCTTCTTATTCTGCCACACCACACATTTTCAATAGCTGTAGAGATATTTTGTTGGTAATGCAGTTTGCTTTGGTAAAAACATGGTGGCGGGAGATTAGGAATGTAACTTAGTGTTTGCCTCGTATGCACAAGTCCATGGCTCAGTCCCCAGCACTGGGAAAAAAATAACAAAACAAACCGAAAACTAAGCAAAAGTACTGCAGTTAGGCATCATAACTCATTGTAATTCTAGCACTTGGGAAGTTGACACAAGAGACTGCCTCAAGTTCGAGGCCAACCTGGGTTACAAAGTTCATTCAAGACCAGCCTTGGCTACACAGTGAGACTCTGTTTCAAAGAAAAGAAAAGAAACAACAACAAAAAGAATACAAACATAGCTTTCCAAAATATTTTCTTTCATGAGTTAAACAGCTTCTATGGTTCTCAGAAAAGCGCTGATATATCAAATCATTTATTTTCTCCTTTCTAGGGTGTTGTAAATATTAAAGTTTGATTTTAAAGGTTCACCAAGTTAAAATGGTCTTATATATTCAGTTGGGAAATAGGATCTCTCCAAAGGTTTTAACAAGGGACTACAGAGAGGTAGAAATGGTTAAAATTAGCAGACACAGACTGTGAATATACTGGGCCAGCTTGTGCTAGAAGATTCTATGAACAAGCTGAAATTAACCCCTTATCTGTCTTGTCTTCCTAAAATGTCACTTGCCCACCAAGAAAGTGTAGCTAGCAATTCTGGTCACTATCTCGTTTTGTAAAATTGTCAAGATTAAGAAAACAGAACTAGTGATACTAATTGGTAGAAAAATATAAGCAAGGAGGTTTTTTTGTTTAAACTACCTCAAAAACACTAATTCCTCCAATTTGACTTCTGGGGAATGAAGACACTAGGTAGTCAATAATTCAAATGCCTCGTAGCATGAGAGAATATTATTGACCCAGAAAAAGTACAAAGGTTAATTTATTTGCAAGAATCACCTCTTGCCATCTTCTCTGGCTAGAAAAGAAAGTATACGAAGCACCATGAGGAAACAGTTACCCACTTCTTCCTACAATCCACCATTTCTGTTGATGTGTTGAGAGGACCATGCATGTTGAAGCCATATTGGAGAGATGTTTGTGTTATGTTTTTATATACCTTAAAGCCGGTGTCTTCTTAGTGTATCCATAAGAGAAGACAAGGTGACAGAGGCCTGCTGCAAAACTAGATGACAAGCAGGCTTTGTAGACAGGCAGAATTTTTGTAGGCCTATATATCTATTTAATTATATTTTTATCATTTGCAAAGTTGGGAAAACTTAATTACTAGTATTGGTTCAAAAGTTGTTCATAGGGAATCCCCGAAGATAAATTTGTTCACTGTTACAAATTGTTTTTCAGGGAAACTGCTTCCATCTTTTATCCGATCTATAAAGATTCTGGTGTTTTTTCTCAAATTGTTTGCAATAATTAAAAGAAGAGAACACTAAATTTAAGTCATGGCCGATTGGCATTTGATTTGGAATACAACTGTAGTCTCATTAAGAGGAATTTTGAGGAACTGAGTAGATGGAGAAAACTCACTGCTCTGGCAGAGGACCTGAGTTTGGTGGCTTACAAGTGCCTATAATTCCAGCTCCAGGGGATCTGACACCTTCTTCTGGCTCTGTGGGCATCTACATGAACAAGGTGCTCATACATACAACCAGACAGACACATATACATATAAAATAAACAAGTTCTTTAAAAAAGAATTTTGATTTAAAATATTTCTCTTCTTTGAATGTATTTTGGAATGATAAACAGTAGAATGGACAACAATTGTTTTTATGATTATTCCTAATTCACCCACATCCTCCATTTGGTAATAGAATACAAGTTTCCTTTAGGGGAAGTATATCTCCCCCTGGGTATAATAACCTGGGAGGGGCTATACATGAAACCTATTCCTCCGTTCCCTAGATGAATAGAGCCTCCCTCCCATATTCTGAGCACGGCACTACCCATTCTCCTAGCAGGACCCAGTGAGATCGTTAAGTACATCTCCAAATGAAGCAAATTAAGAATTCTAAAATAGTCTGCTTCTTTTGTATTTTCTAACCTGATTCAGGTTCTAGGCTGCATTTTGTAATTTGGGTTCATTCATAATTTACTCTTCAGGAAATTATTGTGTGAATAACACTGGGGAAGACTATCCTGCCTGCTCTGTGCTAAGAATTGAGCTAATAACAGCAAGTTAACACAGGCTTCTTCCTTTGCTCAGCCAGTAAGCTACTTGAGTCATATAGTAGTTGAGACTGGAAAGAAAAGAAGGTAAGAAAGGCAACTGATGTTTATTGAACACGTATCTTTACCAAGTATTGTTAGGACTTTATCATCCCCATTTTTTAAACTAAAGTTTTAAAATGCTAAATAATTGGATTCAATATACCTTTATTGAAAATTAACTATGTACCAAAAACTAGGGTAGGCCGTGAAGATACAGATGACTAAGCTGTTATAAAAAATGATAGAGCTATGAATTAAGGTCAGGCACATTAGTCCTGAAGCACAGCCTATAACTAATATGTCTTTCTCAGCTCATCCCTTGGGCCAAGTCTCACCTTTCCTACCATGAAGAATAGACCAAGAATTCAAACAGATTCTGTTTCCCATTGTTTTGTCAATAAGATAATGGGTTCTTTACATAAATATATACAATTTTTATTTGTTAATTAAAATACAATTTTAAAGAAAAAATAATTAGTTGCACACCTTATTGATAGGAAAAAGTTGGAAACAGGAGGTATGTAAAATGTTATTTTTGTGTTAACCAGTTTCTTGTCAGTGTGGCAAAATATCTCAGGTAAACAACTTAACAGAGGACAGAGATTTCAGTTCATGGTTGATTTTATCCATTGTCATTTTCCTGGAATAACAAGAACATCATGGTGAGGAGAGAATGATGTAGCAAAGCTGTTCACCTCATGATGTCCAGGAAGCAAAGAGAGGTAGAAGAAGAGAGAACATGCTTTTGAAGGACACACATCCATGACCTGTTTCCTTCAATTAAGATAGTAGTCCACTCAACAATGAATCCATTGGCTTTAGCGCCTTCATGACCAGCCATTTCTGAACACTGCTACAGTGGACACCAAGCCTTCAACATATGAGTCTTTGAAGGACATTACAGACCCAAACCATAATTACCTGCAAAATAAAAATGTATGCACACAGAAAACTACATGGACTTCAAGAATATTTTAATTTAAAAAGATGGACATAAAGCACATTAAGCTGTGAAGGGAAATGGCAGTGGTGTTATAATGGAGGGTACATAGAACAAAGAAAGAAAGAAGGAAAAAAGGAGCATTAGTTAACTACTGCTACAATCATGTTGCCTGAGAACTATTAGAATTTCAGTGGTTTACAAAAACAAACATCTATTTCTCAAACATCTGTAAGTCATCTGGGAATTGGCTTATCTAGACTGGGAATTGGGCACTGGACTGTTCCATGTGTTTCTCATTCATCTTGGACTAGAAGAAGCCTACATAAGCTATGTTCTTGTAATAAAGGAAAGAAGCTCGAGTAGATGAAATCAACTATGACAATCTGATGGCATTAATATCCCAATGATAGGGGACTGGAAAGACAATTCAGTGGTTAAAAGCACAGGCCATTCTTTCAGAGGACCCAGGTTCAGTTCCCAACACCCATATGGTGGCTAACTACTGTCCATAACTTTAGTTCCAGGGGATCCAATGTCCTCTTTTGACTTCCATGGGTATTGTACAACATGGGTGCACTTGCATACATGCAGGGAATACACTCATACACATAATAAAATAAAATAAAATATTAAAAAATATATTCCATTGACCAAAGCAAGTTATATGGCCAAGCCCAAAATCAAATGACAGGAAGATCTGCTACCAGAAGACTCAGGCATCAGTATGGCTATACAGTACATAATAGCAGTACAGGAAAGTTAAGTATTTGTCACCAATAGCTCTATCAACAATAATGGTAGGGACACAGATATATGCTACATTTATGCATGTGTATATAGTTAGTATAAAAAGACATATGTAAAACTAAAACCAGGAGGAAATTTGCATAAATGAATAATGACAATAAATAATAAACTGAAGAGTATGATTACACAATCTTGTACATCTATGTTCTAAAAAAAACAAGAACAAAATACCAAACAGCTCTAGGAATAAAAGGGAACCACAAACAAGTAGGAAGTTAGGCTACACATCAGAGGTGGCATCAGGAATAATTTTAATTATTCATTTCTATATTCATTATAAGAACAAGAATACGAAAAGAATGCATTGCCCTATTTATCTGAATATTGTCAATATAGAGTTTTTGTTTATTTTTCAAGGAATGGCAAGTGAAATCCATGCTGCTAAATGGAGTTATTTTGTGTTTCTCTTCTAAGCAATACAGCAATGTGGTCAAAAATGTCTAAAATTTTAATCTCTAAAATAAAATTGGGGGCTGGAAAGATGGCTCAGTGATTAAGAGCACTGGAGGATGCTCTTGCAGAGGTTCCAGGTTCGGTTCTCAATACCCACGTGGCAGCTAACAACCATCTGTAACTCTAGTTCCAGGGGATTCAGTACCCTTTTCTGGCCTTAACAGGCATTTCATGCATGGATGTACTGACATACACATAGGCAAATGCTCAAACACATAAAATAAAAATAAATCAAGGGGCTGGAGAGATAGTCCAGTGGATAAGAGCACTGGCTGCTCTTACAGAGGACCCAGATTTGATTCCCAATACCCACAGGGCAGCTAACAATCATCCTTAACTCCAGTTCAGGGGGGATCTAATGCCCTTTTCTGACCTTTGCATGCATTACAGGACATGGGTGGACTTACATACATGCAGGTAGTACATTCATACTCATAAAATAAAAAATAATAAAATGTTTTAAAATCAATTAATCAAAAAATTAATAAAGTCGGATGAAGTCCACGCTGGCTCCATTCTGTCCTCCTTAAATGCCCTTAAATGCACTAAAACCATTCCTTTGCCATTAGAAGTAGAATTAGCATGACAGAAGGAAAATCACACTGGGGTTGTTATTGGAAATATATTAATAGAAAAAAATTGAGTGGATTAGAACACATCCAAATGACTTTCATATATCTATAGACTAATCAGTAGAGTATTGAGAAAAGATCTTAGCAAACCAACGTGGAATTGATAGCTAAAACATACAGAGAATTTTGCAAACAAGTAAGAAAAAGACAGGAAATCCAAAAGGAAAAAAAATGGGCAAAGAACATGAACAGGCCATTGACAGATGGGGAAACTGAAGCTTTTATCATATACATGAAAGATATACATCCTCATTAGTAATCAGAGAAATGCAAATCTTTTTTTGCAAAATGAGATGCCACTTTGGAAAATGCACTCACCAGATTGGCAAAAAATTAGAAAGTGCTGGCAAGGATGTGAGGAAGTTTCATCCTCACTAGTGGTGAATTATAAATTGGTGCAAACATTCTGTGTAGCAATCTGTGAAGCATTTAGTGAACTCAAGTGTGAGTAAACCCTCACAACTCAGAGAGTCTCCTTCAGGGAATATGTTCTAGAGACTCTCAGATCCACCAGCATCATAGACAGGATTGATAGAGTATCACACATGGTACCATAAAGCTGCAAGCACTCCAAGGATCCATTAGAGAATCTAGGTTCCTTAGATACCCAGTAGGTCAATAAATATGCAAAATGTGTTACACGTACAGTCAGAAATGTTATATACATGTTGGAACAGTCTGCAAGACTCAGAAGCAGTGCACTAAATTTATAGAGAAAATGTATGTATATATATCAAAAGCATGTGTGATAATTTGAATGAAGTGTCCCCATTTGAACATTTGCTCTCAAATATTTGAAGACTTGGTCTCCAGTTGGTGGTGCTGCTTGGGGAGGTCATGGAGCATTTGGGAAGTGTGGCCTTGGTGAAGGAAGCACATCACTTGGCACAGGCTTTAAGAGATCATAGGCTCACCCTGCCTGGAGTTTTCTCTCTCTCCAATTGTGTTTGGCATTGATGATGTGAGCCCTTAACTTCCTGCTCCACCATGCCTCCCTTTCATTATGGACGCTCCTTCAGGAACTATAAGCCTAAATAAACTCTTCCTTCTGTAAATTGCCTTTGGTCAATGCTTCATTACAAAAGAGAAAAGCAACTAATACAATATGACTGTGGCTAAAAAGTAAGAAAAGGAATGAAAATTTTTAGCATATTACCATCTTATAGTTCTGTGAGTGTATTTGTGTGTGTACCCATGAGTCATCACTTTCCACTTTATTTTTTGAGACATGGTCTCTCATTCAGCCTGAAGCTCACCACTTTAGCTAGGCTGGCTGGCCAACAAACACCTCAGATCTTCCTGTTTCTTCTCCACAATGTTGGGGTTATAGGCATTCATGACCCCATGCCATGTCAGCTTTTATATGGATGCTTGAGATTTGAATTCAGGTCTTCTTACCCTCACAACAAGCATTCTTATTCACTAAGCCATCTCCCCAACCCTATTTTCATAACTTTATGAAGCATTTTAAAGACAATATATACTCTTCTTTACAAACTAAATGTACTGAAGATAAGTTTAAAAGATTTAAAAATATTATTGAAGAGGTGCTGATGAAATTGCCTTTGAATGCTAGGGTGGAGATCAAAAGGGACATGTGTTTTAATGTGAAATGGCTCCATAGGCTCATGGTTCCCAGTTAAGGGTTCTGTTCTGGAAGGCTGTGGAAACTTTGTGAGGTGGAACCTTGCTAGATAAAGTGGTGGGTCGCTGGAGGATGGGTCTTGAGGTTTTATGGGCCAGCCCACTTCCTGTCTTCTGTCTGCTTTTTCCTGACTAAGGAGACACTATGACCAGATGCCTCAAGCAGCTGCCACAGCTACAGCTCTCCCTACCATGCCTTTCTGGCTGTGATGAACTGAAATCCCACACTCTGAGCCAGAATAAATCCTCCCTTCCTTAAACTGCTTTTGTCCTAGCAATGAGAAAAGTACCTAATACAAGAAACAAAACAAAACAAAACAGGACTTTGCAAGGTAACAGGGTTCTGTGAATCATCATCACCCATTGTAGGTAAACTGATAAAACAACAGTTGAGTCCTAACAATTCCCTCTCCAACTTTGAAAGATGCTGTGATTGAAACTCTGTTTTCAAGTTCTTGAAGAAGTCCAACAGCAGCGAGCACACAAGAATTGAAGGAAACAAGGCCATTTATAGATTTTTCTTGGCTCATCGTTCATTTATATGCAGCAGAGGGACAGTGCTGATCTAGAAGGATATTCTATTGGTTTTAACAAGTCTGCTGCAGATGAGTAATTGAACAACAGCATTTGTGTAAGTGAAATTGTTTTCTCTTTGTTCTTATGCAGTGGCCATCCCGTGAGGACTAACCACTCTGACAAATAACTACATTTTGGACCAAAGAGCTGATTGCCAGGAAATGAGCAGGGTAAAAACATTCTCACACAAGTCAGGCAGCTCCAAATCCCTCTGTCTCCTTTTTAAACAAATAGAGATATTAAGAAGGGCATGAACCTACGGCAAGTAGAAAGTTCAGACTGAGCATCAAAGGTGGCACCTCAGATAATTGTAATGAGTCATCTTCTTACTCATTATAGGAAGCATTAGTATAATGGGATTACATTTCCCTCTTTAGTTGGAACCTGTAAGTGTGCTGCTTATTGATAAAGATAAATAAGTCTCATTCTGCAAAATAGTGCTATGATGCTGTTGTCTTCCAAGCAGAACTCCAACATAGTCAAGGATACCCAATGTTCTGAAGATTAGGGCTTGGATTTTATTTTGTTTTGTTTTGTTTTTCTTCGCTGTTAGGGATCTAACAGATCTTGTACAAGATAGCTAAGTGATCACCCTCTGCTCTGCGATCCTAACATAGAATGTGAAGAGACTCTTTTGTATCTGACTCTATTCTGTTCCGGGTTGTTTAATGTACTAGTGCCAGCTCTTTGCCACTAGATGTATATTTAGCACATTGGAAGGAACACCAAAAACAAGGATTTTACATAGGAGCTAATCTGATAATTACATGGATATCTGAAAGCCAGACAGTAAGGGATAGTGAAAGCAATATAATTAAATACCTTGAATGAGGCAGAAAAGCTAAAGGAGAGGAATTTGCCTTTGAGAACAAATACTGCATGCATTATATCATAGGAAGAACTATAAAGAAAAAATTGCAAGTTTACTCTCAGCACTAATGAAAAGTAATTCCAAGCCTCCCTTGACCTAGCATTCAGGCTCAGGGAGAACTCGGTTTGTAATTCTAAGTGAAAAGAGAAGAGCAAGAAGTTAACATTGGCAAACTCCCAGGCCAATTCTTCCAATTCTAGGAGCTCCAGAATGGAGACAAGCCATGAGAGATTTGGGCTCCCTAAGAATGGCATTCCATAAGCACCAATTTTTTTCAGTTAACTGATTTTAATGTCAATGAAGAATTTCTATCTGCCAAAATCTTCTAAGATATTTCAAACGCCACCCAAATGATACCCTCAAAGAGCAGGCATATCCTTTCCTCCAGGTCCCAGATGGTGAGGGTGAGGGGTTAAGTGAGTGGCCTCAGACCACATACTTCCTTTTGAGGTAGCCCGTGCCAACATGGGTTATTTCTTCAGGCCTTGGACTCTTTGTACAACAAATAAACCCTTCCATAGTAACATGCATCATATGGAAAATATCAAAATCTGTTCTGAGCAGTCTAGACCTTCTGGAACGAAACACTCACCTTAGAAATACCCAGCACATCATCATCTAGCATTCCCTTAGAGAGCACTGGGTGTTCATCGTCTTTATTCAGTAGTGAGTACAGAAGACTTGTTAATAGGACACATATGGAGTGGCACCTGACTTTCCATGTCACTAGCTAGGTTGAAAATGTCACAAGCAAATGCATTGGTTCTTAAAAGGGTATCCTGTCATTTAAGGAATTTAACATTTTCCTCTGTGGAGAAGGCAATTTGATGGGAACAGGAAGAGTGCAGACCTTGGAGTTAGGTTTGGTTTGACTCTCGAACTCCCCAATTCATTATATGAGTGAACCTGAGCCCTGTTTTCCTTCTCTGTGACAGAGGAAATATTTATTGGATAGAGTTTTAGTGTGTTAGAAGCTGAACTGCACTGCTTTCCCTTCCCCAAAGACTCAAACCCCCAATACTTCTAAATATGACCTTATTTGGAAATAAGGTCTTTGTATACATGGTTATATGAAGATGAGGTTGTTTGTGTGAGTCATATCTCAATATATCTGGTGTCATAATTAAAAGGGGTAATTAGGCTGTGGATAAGCTCAGTGACAGAGTGCTTGGCTAGTAGGTTCAGGGACATATTCAATCCCTAGAACTGAAATAAATTTTAAAATATAATAATAAACAAATAAGGGGCATTAGACCAAAGCACAGAGGAAGATGATGTAGAGACACAAGAAGAATACCTTGTGAGGATGGAGGTTAAAGGAATGACTCTACAAGCCATAGAATGCCAAAGGTTGCTTATAAAAGTCATCAGAAGCTGAATGGAGGCATGGAAAAGTCCTTCAGAAGTTTCAAAGACATCATGGCCTTGCCTCTTCTGTCTTCTTGATTTCAGCTTTCTAGTTTCTAGAACTGTGAGACAATAAAAATGTTTGTTCTAAACCATTTAGTTTGTGTACTTGGATACAGTGGTTCTGAGATATCATTATATAGTGAATATTAGAAACAATTACCTATATAAAGTGGATAGAAGCCCATTAATCAGTGAATTTAGAGGAGTTATGCACTGGTATACAGACAACTCCCATATTCTCTCTCTCTCTCTCTCTCTCTCTCTCTCTCTCTCTCTCTCTCTCTCTCTCTCTCTCTCTCTCTCTCTCTCTCTCCTTCACTCTGATCTGACCACAGAGCAGATGGCTCTCTGGGTCTTCTAGAGAAGGTTTACCTTCTTCAGGTCAGTGCCAGAAATGACCATGTCCCAGGGGAAATCCTTGGGTTAAGACTGAGACTTGAGCCAAGATTCCAAGGTTTTAACTAAATCAGATAAAGCACCTGACTGCAATATAAAGCATCATTTCTTAGGAAGACTTGAGATGTTCTTCTTCAAGGAACACTAAGACATAGTGTCAGGTTTGGCCTAATCCCTTACCCTGGGTCCCTCCTGACTCACCACTGGGGCTTTTCCATCTCATTTGCAGGATCAGCCTTGGCCAAGCTTCTAGGGCATTTGTAGTCCTTACATAGGAGTGGTGAGAGTTCTGCTCTGAAAAGCCATTTGAGGTAGTGGCTAAAAATGATTCTGGAGCCAGACAGACATGATATTCTTAAGCCTTGGTGTCCTCCTTTTTAAAATGGACATGATCCTGACCATACCCTATTCATGGCTTTTCCTGTAGATTTCTTACACTAGCCTAGCCAAAGCTGGAACCTGATGGTTTCAGCTGTCTCATGTGTCTTCTCTTTCTTTTGTGGTAATATCTCTGGTCCCTATCTGTTCTTCAGCACTGGGAGATGTCTTCCTGATTTAAGGTTCAGGCTCTTATCTTGATAGCTTACCTAATATTTCTCTAGAGCTAGGACCTGGATGAGGCTTTCCTTGACTCTTTCCCACATTGTCAGGGGGGAACCTGAGTCTGTAGCCCCACTATCTTCCCAAAGAACTGGTGTAGAGTGTGTGTGTGATGTATGCGTGTTTACATGTATGCACAAGTGTGTGTGGGGGTGTGTGTACATGTATACATGTGGACACTAGAGGTCAATGTCATGTGTCTTCCTCTCTCTTTCTACTTTATATTTCTTTCTGATGCTTTTTATTTATTTTTTTTATGTGTATGAGTGTTTTGCCTTTGTGTATGTAAGTGCACCATGTGAGATCAGAAGAGGGCATTGGATCCCCTGGAACTGAAGTTATGGGCAGTTATTAGTAGCCACATGGATACTAGGAACTGAACAATGCTCAATCACTGAGCCATCTCTCCAGCGCCCCATACACACACTTACTTTTTGAGACACGGTCTTTTACTGAACCTAGAGCTCACTGACTCCTTGGGACGACCTGGCCAGTAACCTTCAGGAACTGCCTGTTTCCACCTTCTCAGTACTAGGATTATAAGTGCATACCGCCAAGCTTTACTTTTGACATAAGTACTGGGATCCAAGCTCAGGTCTTCATGCTTACTAACTAAGTCATTTCCTCAGCCTCCTCATGGTGTCATCTTATGAGTCTCTGCCTGAACTTCTCCAGTGATGGCTAGTGGTAGAGCTGTTACCTGCTGCAGCTAGCCAGAATGGATGTGCTTCATAGCTGCCAGGTCATAGTCAAAGCAGGCTGTAGCATCTCCTCTGTGCTCTAGCAATCTACAGTCCATCCCAGGAGCCACCTCTAACTATGGGACAGGATGGTCTTGACCCCATCAAAATGTTTTTTTTATTTATCATTTTGACCACAAAATTTCCAAAATAGTAAAAATATGTTGGGACTGAAAGGTCCTTGACAATCTTTATTTAATCAGGGCAAACCCATCACCCATGAGATACTGCATTGGAATCCATAGTAAAGTCTTATTTTATTTTAAAGAGAATAGGATGTCAATAGTTGGAAGCAAATTTCCCTCAATTTTCATTTATCCTTGCAGTTTGCATTAGTCATTCTCTCTAACTGCTTCAATGGAAGAAGGCAGGAGAAACATCAACTACAAACACATCACAAAAGTAAAAACAGCTCACCATATCTTGCCCCCACCCCTACCCCACAGCCCTCCCTATATTGTGCTAGACACAGTTCAGGGAGGGAAAACATGAACGTTGGTCATAACGTATCTGCAGCAAGGAAGCAGAGAAAGACAAATGCGGCCCTCAGCTGACTTCCTTCTTTTTCTCCTTTTTATTTTGTCTGGGACCCTAGTCAATAGGCCATATACATTTAGGACGAGTCTCAACTCCTCCATTAAACCTCTCTGGAAACACCTTCATAGACATCCCAGAGACCTGCCTGTATCGTAGGCGATTCCAATTCTGGTCAAGTTGACAATAAACACTTACCATTACATACATGGCCTTAGTTAAATCCCCCAAATTAAAGAGCTGATGGGATGACTGAATTGCATATAGAGAGGAAGGCTCTTCAACTAACATCAGTTAAGTACTAATTATATATCAAACTCTACAAATACATCACACAAATAATCTGACTTCATTATAAGTTTATAAATTGGGTAGTAATCTTTGTTTTTCAAATGAAGAAACTAAAGCACAAAAATATTAAATAATTTGACCAAGATTCGAAATCTATAGAAGCTGAGATCTAAGTCAAAGACCAGACTTTGTACAATAAGAAATAAAACCCTTCTATACTCTCTTCCTTTTCCAGTTATTTTTGATTCCTACAGCATGAGTGTCCAGCTAAGTATGCTCCTTCCAAACATACCCAGTGACATTTGCTTGTGAGAGCCATAGCCAAGAAACACTACCTTCATTGTCCCTAGTATAGCGCAATTCCACCATGGCCCTGGGCATGGAGCAAGAGAAGTTCCTTTTCAGTTTCATTACCTAACCTTGAGAGAGGCTGAAATGAGGGAAGACAAACTGGTTCTCCCAGTGAGCAGCCACCCAGGGGACAGGCCAGAAGGAGACAGACCCTGAGAGGTGAGCTTTAGGAAATGTCAAATACACTCTTCAATGAGAAGGAACCTCAGTGAAAAGTTATAGGAATGTAGGCAGAAAAGGGCAAAAGCTTCCCCAATCCCCACCTCCAGTCCATTAAAGAAATGGCTTTAGGAAGCTGAGTCTCGACCCCCGTTCCTGTTTCCTCTTCATAAATCTACTCCTAAGTGATCTTCAGGGAATTAGAGCGGTTGAATTTCTCCCTGGCAATAACGGGAATTCCAACAACAGGCCAATTAGAACACACCCAGAAAGTGCCAGTAAAATGTTTCACCGACTTGACTTTATTGGTTCATAAAACAAGTGAAAGAAATCTGAGCGCTCACCATCCTGGTCAAGATGCGGGCATCTTCATGAAGAAGCAGGGAATGAGCAGGCTCCGGGCTGCCATCCTCCCTCCAGCAACTGTCCTTATCCAGTACCACCAGCACAGGGCCCCCCAGCCTTGATGCAAGGGTCAGATTTAGTCTCTGCTTTCTCTAAATGTGTGACCTGTCCTGGAGAATTCACATGGCTTTTCTGGGCCTCGGTGTCATTGCTTGTCTGTTTCAGGTCATGCTCCTTTTAAACCTATCTCCAATGAATATGATTTAAAACCTTAGAGGAAAGCCAAATACTTAGAAATACAATGGTTGCCTTCACTCTTTCCCCACTCCCTACATAACATTCCTGGATTTGTGTTTAATGCTAAGCATAGATTATCTTTGCTATTATTGACTTCATAGTGCAAGGAGAGAGAGAGAGAGTAAGAGAGAGAGAGAGTTGTGCCCAGCTTGCCTTTTCATTCTTTCTTTGTTCCTTCTCTAGGCTTCTGTGAGAGGAGCGAATGGAATGAAATGTCCTTGTCCAGTCCCCTTCCCCTCCCCCTGGCCAGAGATGGACCACTTAGTACCATGCACTCTCCTCAGCCCTCCCCCATCTTCATCAAAGCAATCAATGGCATAAAAGCTAAGGAAGAGTGAGCGATTCCACAATATGCCTGACCTTTGCCAGTGTGTTTTCTCCAGTCCTCCTTGGGGCTTTCCTGAAATCTGTCCTCACAGAGCCCTCACTAAGCTATAGCTTAGTGAATCAGCCTGGCAGGCTGATGTGATTCAAAGGCAAGAGAACCCAACCCCCTCCCGGCAAAACGTGCCTTTATCTTAGTCTGTGTTCATTACCCCCCCCAAACAATTACTGACAGTAATTAGCTATCCAGAATAACAAGGACATTATATTTCGCTCCCTGCACAAAGGCGCATGAGCAAACCTAACTGTGCTTCAGCACAATTAAGGACATTTGAAAATCCCCTTTGCGGATTCTGAAAAACATGACCCTTGCCACTTCTTTATAACCTGTAGAACCAATTCCTGTTTATTAAGCTGACCTTTCCTTGGGGCACAGTTCAAAGAAGTGCAAACCTGTGTTTAAAAAAATGGCCACTTTGTCCATAATTTTTGACAATCTTATTGCTTGGTTAGGAATATTTTACTACATACTGTCTTGTAGGAATTTCTTGGATTATAAGGCTTCCTGGGGCCTTGATACTGCCAATATTGAAACAAAAAGCAATTAAAAAAATATGAAGTTGGAGAGGAGAAGGGTGAGAAGTTACAACTATTTAAACCACTGGAGGGGTTGGGAAGCCGACTTACCAAAATAGCAGTATCAAAAAAAATCTGAAAAACAAATTCACCACCAAACAGTTTCTACTGCTCCATTTATTTCAACTAGCATGTATTAATAGAATGCCTAACAGCAGGGAGTAGGAAAATAAATGTATTCTCACTCACAAGGAAATGACTAAATGACTCACAAATGCAAAAATAAATAAATGGCTCCCTATGAAAATCTGAAACTATATTACCCCAACCGAAACAACTAAGCTTTTTAACTGTAACCTAACATGCTAAATCCAATCAGTTTTATCTGAGGCCATAGATAGATCGAGCGATCAATCTCCATTATCCTGAGCTCTTTTTCATCTTCGTAGTGCTATTTTTCTTCCTATAAGACATTTCAGTTCGTTTCCTCGAGCCTTCCTCAGTTTAATGCCTGATATTTTGACCAAAAAAAAAAAAATCCCCCTTGCTCTAGAGGGAACAAGGGACAATAGAGCAAAGAAGAAAGTTTCAGATGGATGTGCCCTGAGACACAGTTCAGAAGAGAGGAAGAGGACAGAGGGGAGAAAATGGTAACAGGTAGCTAAATACCATGTATTCCAGCTCGCTTAAAGGTTCTGTTAAATGTTAGCAGGTGCTGCCTCCTGACACTATAAAAAGATCAACTTTTTGTCTCCTTTCTAATTTGTGAACAGGTAGGCCCTGAGGACCTGAATGAGGTCATGCCAATTAAATCACAGGTTCCCAGCAATCATAGTGATAATGATATCCTCAGCAACCACACTATTGCCATGGCACCACCCACGACTATGAAAACCCTCCTGTCTATGCTGGCTGGGGGTTGCCTGGTCAAAGCCTGGAACTTGAATGGCACAGGATGAATGTCTCCTTTAAATTCGCTCTGTCTCACCCTGACTCTTTCTCTAGAGGAGCAGGGAGGAAAACAGAATTTACTTCATTCCAAAAACTGAGGTTTGGGGCTTTCCCCTGTCTTCACAGATACCAGGGACTGGCTCTTTAGAATCATCTCCTGTTAAGAGGAGCTAATTAACGTTGCCCTTCAGATTTATCTAATCTGGTTCCCCTTGCTTTAAAACTCCTTGCTGCCTGTATCAATGGACTTTCACAGTTACTTCATGGAATGAGAATTGATACACGGATCGCAGCAGAACAAAAAAGCGTCATAACAGCTAAGGCTAAAAGTCCTTTTAAAAATTTAGCTTCCTGGAGAAAGACTGAAGGTATATAACAACCAGGAGAGCGATCAAGAATACATCATGAGAAAATATTTTATGTGGTTAAATTTAAGCTATAAACATTTCAGTTTGAATCATTTACTATGGGAAACCTCTCCTACCTGATCCTTGTTATAGTGGATATTTGGGGAAACTCATCAAAATATGAGAAAAATGAGCTGACATCTATTTGGGAAGACGGAGGGATAGATGGAAGAAGGTTGGAGAGAGGAGAGAGAGATGGAGGAGGAAGAGAGAAGACATCCAACTAAGCAACAAGAAAAGATAAGTGGGAGACGAGTCTTTATGATGTAGTTTCATGGCCACCGACTTCCTTAAAAGACTTCTGACAGGACATTTAGATAAAATAAGAGACAGGAAGAAAGGAAAGAAAAGGGTAGGAAAGAAGGAAGAAGCAACCACCTAAGAAACAGCCAGACACTAAAATGCAGCTGAAACAGCCTAGGAAAGTAGGAAGAGTGGTTGATATACATGAGGTCCCTTTGCCCAGAGGTTTTATTTTCCTATGGTTTTAGGTAATTACTGCTAACCACAGTCTAAAAAATATCGAATGGAAAATTCTGGAAAGAAGTAATCCATAGGTTTTAAACTACACTTTCTCTGGGCAGTGTGATGAAGTCTCACACCGTTGCTTTATCCTACCTAATGGTATATATGCCACCTGCCCATTAGTCCCTTGGTAGTTGTCTTAGTTATCAAATTTGACTGTCCTGGGCATCACAGAGATTATGTTCAAGAACCTTTATTTTACTTAATAATGACCCCAAAGAACAGAAGTGTGACTGGCAATTCTGTTACAGTACATTGTTTAAATTGTTCTGCTATCATTAGTCCTGTCATTAATCTCTTGCTCTGCCTGATTTATGAATGAAAGTTTATGGTAGGTTCGAGGCATATATACAGGAAAGATTTGGTACTATTTGTGGTTTCAGGTGCTCACGGGTGTTTTGAACTGTATCCCCCTTGGATCAGAAGGAGCTCCTATATTTTACTTGTTCATCCACAATCCAGGATGCTCGTTATCTAAGATTTCACATGTTTCATTCATTTTTATCTAAAATGAAAATGCTTTACTTTGTGTTTTTTATTGTTTATATCATCCTTCACTTCAAACAGGTTTCACCCATCCTTCAATAGTATGAACATAAGGTAGATTCTTTGCAGATGTGTAAAGGAAGAAATGAAAGAAGCAAGGGATGGAGAGAAGGGTGAGAAGGAGGGAGGGAGGAAGGGAAGAGAGGTGATGGCAGGAGGGAGAGGAGCTAAAGGCAGAAGGGGATGAGGGAAGGACAAAGGGAGACTGGAGGGAGGGAGAGAGGGAGGGAGGGAGAGAGGGCAGGAGGAGTTCGTTGAAGGGGGTGGGAACCGCCTATTGGAGGAATGTGTCTGCTATGATCAGTGGGCAGCAGGCAGAGCGGAAGTGGAGCTGAGTTCTCAGAGCCCTTGCACACCCATGGCAGTGTGGGCAAACCTACGGCTTCAGAAATGATTTGCAGAGCCAGCATTATCCCTAATGTCATATATTTCTCATTGGAGGCTGTCAATTCTCTGTTTTTCTAATTGATTCCAGTAACATGGATACCCTGAGTGCTGTATACAGCTCACTGATTGCTGGGCAAACATTACTCAAGTGCCAATATTTGCTCTTTTTCCTAGAACATCATTGTCAAGGACTGCAATTCATTTGGGGACATGTCGTCCACATTTAACGCATGGGTAGTGTGGCCACAAGCTAAATCTTCATTTTCTAATTCTTCATGCTTTCTTCTGGTCTTTTTTCACCTGCCAGTCACCATGGCTGTCCTTAAGCAGATCCACAAATAGCTTCCTTGGTTGTGAATCCTGAAACTGTAACACAGTATAATTTCTGCCTCTTTTCATATGTCCTGAGGAAGAGGATTTGGAATCATTGGCCACTGAGACTGAAGGCTTTTATTCCTCTTCTTGCCTGTACTTACGAGGGCAACTCAATTTCCTGTCTAATCATTTTGATTCTCAGTCTGACTTAAGTTGAATCAAACCTTAAACAAAAGTCCCACGACTGTCACACAGCTCCATTACTGCAAAGGTAACCACATACGACATGCATTGGGACATTGTCACTCACACTAAGCAAATGTACAGTCCCTTTCTTGATGTATTTGTTTTACCTTAGAGAGAAGGGACTTTGTCTCCATAGAGTCTATGACCTTGAGGCTAGGTCCCCATGACTCATTAGGAAAGAATTCTTGTTATACTTATTTCCAGGTACACGCACATTTATGTTCCAGTGCTTTCTTCTGCGAAAATTTTCCTAACTTCCTTCTCCTGAAGCATGTGTCCTGCTACCTCCTTAAATTACCATGTGCTATTTTCCAGATTATTTTCCTTTTCCTCGTGGGCAGGAATTCAAGATTTAGATTTGTTCTGGACCGTCACTGTTATATACACAGGGCTTAGAAAAGATGAACCACATGGTTCTCAGTCCCAGTGACTTCAGACCTCATGTTCCTCCTCACCTTCAGGCCTCATGTGGTGGTGAATGAGAATTTCCCTGATAGGCTCTAAGTACTTGGACATTTTGTCCCCAGTTGGTACTACTGCTTTGGGAGGCTTTAGGAAGTGTGGCCATGCTGGAGGAAGCATGTCACTGGGGGTAGGTTTTAGAGTTCTTAAGCCTTGCAGGGTTTCCAGACTCTTTCTGCTTCCTGTGCCTGCTTGAAGATGTGAGCACTTAGCTTTCCCCTTCTGCTCTGGCCACCTCATCATGCCTCCCTGCTCTGATGGACTCTAATCCCTCTGAAACCTAGAACCATAGTCTCAGTAAACTTTTCTTCCTACAAGTTCCCTTGGTCACAGTGTTTTATGCCAGCAACTGAAAAGTAACTAAAACAACTTGGTGGAAGATGTCAGTACCTGCTTCATTCCTTCTAGCCATGCTGGTAACCATCTGGGTGCTTCTTCCTGTCATTCTCAGATGTGATGTGGCATGCCATTCAGTCATATTTCTGATTAGTTATCATAGGGCCACCTAGACTTTCAGTGTGCTTTTAATTGTGTTTCAGATAATGCCCTTCCCAGTTAGGCAAATGATTATTGTAATTTCTGGTAATGAAATGGCTAGGGAGCCTATTCTGTGCTGGGAAGACAGCCAGGGCCCAGCACTTTGTGAGAAACAGTATTACAGTCTAGAACAGAGAGATGAAGCCAAGGATCTGGTTGGACATTTACAGCAGATCAGCTTCAGTCTTGATCTACTACCCTTGCAGACTTAAGACTGATCTATTTTCAGAGACATTCCTCCCTTCCCTGAGAGCAAGCCTGTAGAAAGCAAAGAACGACACTTGCTGTTTTTCTCTTCCTTTGCTCCCTTCAATGCGCTAAAGAATCACTGTGGGCTTCCACTAAGAAAAATTACTTTCTTTCATCATGGATAGTAGTGATTTGATCGAAAGCTTACACAACCAGCATGGGTAAGTAATAACGGAACTTTGGGCAAGTATTATGGTTTGAGTCTAAAATGTCCGACCACAGGCTCAGGTTTGAATGTTTGGTCCTTAACTGGAGCAGTATTGGGGAGATTCTGGAAGTTCGGGGTGTGAGTCCTTTGAGGGTTATACCTGGCCCTTGTACCCTGCCTATCTCTCTGATTCTGAGTCCAACCAATATAAACAGACCACCACAAACTCTCACAGACAGGAGCTGAGATGATGGTCCATGCCTTCCCTGCCATGAGAAACTGAAATCCTTTGAAACTGTGAGCCAAAATAAATCCTTCCTCTTTTAAACAGTCTCTATTAGGCATTTCGGTCACAGAAAAACAAAAGCAACAAATACTGTGAATTATTCAAATGATTGTGGTTAAGAACTCTTTAAGGAAGAGGAGCAGAAGAAAGAGATGATGTTACAAGAAATACAGGATTATTAGCTTTACCGTGGTTTCTGTAGTGCCTAGCATCTGTACCTCAAATATAATCACACTGTTTCAAACTTCCATTTCTTTATACAGTCTTGTGAGAAACAGAAACCTGGATCTAAATGGCTTCTTTTCCTGGCATACTAAGCATGCTCTCCCATATGTCACTCCCTCATAGCTATGAAGAACCTATTCTTTACTGTGGAAATTCATTTCTGTTGAGTTTTCAAACATTGATGAAGTTCTTCATGTTTCTCAGCCTTCACTGTCACCAGACTGCAGGCCAGGTTCAGTGGGAGGCAGATACCCAAAGATCAGAAGAATGGTAGGCTTATGGTAATTCTCTCTCTTCGTTTTAGGTAGCAGTTTACAATAGAGGCTCTGTGTTCTCTGTGTCTCCAGTGTGGATACAGTACTTTCTTGGATCCTGGAACACCACCCTTCCCCGTGTTCCTTAAGTCCTAAAGAAGGTAGAAGCACCTGCTCTCTTAACTTCTGAGTTGTTCCACCACTTCCTGTGTGGCTTCTCATCTCTCTGACTGTTGGATCATCGGTTCTTGTCTAAATCACCTTTGTCTGCAGCACTCAGAAGGGATTTAGTTCTCCTGACTGGACCCTAGCAAAGCCTACCCTGCTCATTTGACACTGATAGAGATGAAGCCTTCACTCAGATTTCAAGTCAACTCATCCAAGATGAAAATGAATAAAAGAGCATCTATAACTCTTTAGCTGTGGAGTGCATGTCCTCTCTCCATGCAGCCAGAAGCAGGGGACTAAGCATGTTGCTCACATTAGCACATCGGATGCTCTCAAAACATTCTGATCAAATATTATTATCAGTTCCATTTCCCAAACTTTACCATATATTAACTGTACAAAGCCATGGGTGCATTCAATTTATTAGAGCAGATTGATTGCACAAAAGGACATTTTCAGGCATGAATATTATCACACTTTGATCATACTCGACCCCTTCCTCCTGCAATCTCTTATCTCCCTTTTAGAGATGAGGAGATTGAGATTGAGAGTTTGTAAGTAACTTGACCAAAGTCAGACAGGCAACAAATGTCAACCCACTACTTTGAAAGTATGTTCATTTCAAGCCCCTAGCTTATAACTATGCATCATATTGACACTGAAGATTGTGATGACATCCCACAACCCTGTTGGGAAGGCACAGGAACTGCAGAGCAGGATCATTAATGTTTTTGGAATAACACTGCCCCATCCCTACTCTAATCCTTTGAGAGTATCCTCTCTGCTTAGAGGCATTAAAATAGATATTTTTTTATCTCTCGACACATGGGCATGAACAAATGCTGAGGACAAAGCTGAGGACGACTACTAATCTTCCTTGGGATGCTGTAAGGGAGAACACCTGCCTTCTGTGCAGGTCGTGCCTTAGAGCCTGCAGCGTAGAAGGTCTCTAGGCTGCTGAGCTCTCTCTGTCATCCAGGGACACGGAGCAGCTGCAGCGTCTGGAGCAGGTGGAGGCTGTGGTCTTGCTGTATCTAAAGGCTGAGAGATAAGCTATAGAGAAAATTACTGAAAACAAAGGATAATAGGAGGAGAGGTTACTACAAAGAGAGATTGTCTAGCCAGTTACATCCTTTCTGCTGGCTCCCTCCCTTTCCTTTTCTGTTTGTTTGCACTAAGCTTTGTTTTCCAGACTGATTTGTCTAAGCATTCCTTTCTTAGCCTTTCCCCTTACATGTATAAATACAGGCTGGCAGTCAGAAATAAGAACCAAATTAGCCCAATGGTTTGCCTTTGAGACCTAGTGATAAAAATAACTGTCCATTTCAGTCTGAATCCTTTCTGTAGAATTGGAAGTATGTGGCTGAACTCTGCAGGGGAGAAAGCTGGGAAGATAGGGGTTAAGACTCTCACCCTGTATTAGAACTTGATTTATGGCATGGATCAAGTTCATGTTCCTCTCAGGGTCTTGCTTTGAGGAAAAGAAATGACAATCTGCCAAGCTTACTGCCCTAAATGGTCACGTAGTGTTTTAACATGTCATCTTGGTCTCTGGGAAACAGACCAAGAGGGCACCTGAAAGCCCTCCTTGCTTTGAAGTGTGCACAAGGTCTTTGGTCCGGCAGCCCAAGGGTGGGTCCAGACAGAAAGAAGAATGGTTAACTTTCTGTCACCCAGTGACAGCTTACTCAGTTTGTGATTGATAAAATTCTTTGGTTTTCCTCTTTTATTCCATTTGCTACTTGCCATCGATCTCCTCCAAAGACATGGGCAATGAAAAAGAACTGGGAACCCCAGATCGGCCATCACTGCTTCCTTCTAAGTAGCACTGGCCTGGCTTGCTTAGTTGCCCATTTTATTTTTTACTTTGGGTACACAGTAAGTTGCTTTTGAATTTATTTATTTATTTATTTATTTATTTATTTATTTATTTATTTATTTATGTGTATGTAAGTGCACCTGTGCCATGCAATACCTGCAAGGTTCAGAAGAGGGCATTGGATCCCCCTGGAACTAGAGCTATGGACAGTTGTTAGCTACTATGTGGGTGCTCTGTTCTGCAAGAGGAGCCAGTGCGCTGACCTGCTGAGCCATCTCTCCAGCCCTGCTTTTGAATATTTTCAAAATATCGTGAGACCTGATAACCTTTCCAGTTAAATTCAGTTTACCCCTGTATCTGACAGATACCACCTTCTCAATTTCACCGTAGAAAGCAGGGAAAAGGGATCTTCCTTTTTACTCTTTTGCACAAACTGGTGAATTATCCTAGTGAGCTAGCTTCGCTCCACGTAGCAACATATTTTTACACCCAAAGCCAGAAACATGACAATGATTTAACCCTGCAATTGTAAGAGCTATTGGAAATAAAGTTTTTATTTAAGAGAAAAGATGCACGTAAATACAACAGTCTAAAATGAAAAAGGAAACTATCCAAAGATAAATTCTATGAAACATACATGCCTGCGATTTTTAATTATTACTAAAAGAATAGCAGATGGAGAAACCAGAAGGCTCGGAAGCATGGTTTGAAAGACAAAGAAAAGGGGATAAGCAATGTCTTAAGATCCAGAGTCTCACCGCAGCAGCAATTATCACTAGCATATTCTGTCCTGACACGGGGAGACATGGGCTGATACAAAGGGGCTTTTTCATTTTTACTTTCAAGAGTTTGTGAATAACTGGCTTCCCAGGTGACAATTACTCTGCTTCCTCCAAACACAATTCTCTTTCCTCCTTCGACCCTCACAGCACAAGCACTTAAGAAATCAAACCCCACTGGGCCCTCTACAGTTCTCTCCTCTCTGCCTTGTCAGGATGGCCTTGGTGGTCTGGAGTTTGGAGGTTAGAAACAGGAAGAGAGGTGGGTAAGAAGAAATTTCCTTTTCAGAACTGAGCAACCCTCCAACCTCGCCTGGTATTAAAACACAATCCCTCACTGCCTTGCTCTGGGAATCTGTCAATCAAAGATCCAGACAAAGGGCCACGTGCTCCCTTAAGCCACTTCAGATCTGCTGGAACACCTGATTGTCAGCATGTAAAGGGCCCGAAGGCGAAAAGGAACTTCTGACCTGCATGAAGGAGTTACCTGACTTCAAGGCCTTCAGAAGGGCGCTGTCTAACGGGTGCCAGCACCTCCTTTTCCTTAATTCCCTAACACCTGCCCCAATAGAGCCAGAAAATCCATCAAGACTGATCTGTCAAATTGAGGTAAAGCCATGGCTACATTTGTGCTGAGGAACAGCCTAAGGTGATATGCTTTCATAAAGACTGGGTTAAACTTTCATCCTCTTCTAAGATTCCAACATATATGGAAAGCTATCATAATTAGTGACAAGCACCCTAGCATGAATTAGTGGACTTTATGTTTCTATGAACTTATTTTAATAAAATAACATATATAATTGCACTTTTTTGTAGATGCTAGAAATTGAAGGAACATTACGATGAATATAAAAGTTATAGGAAATACAGGATCATGCACCTGTGCCAGATGAATTACATAACTATGATAGTCTATAATGGTTCAGAATAGGAGTAAATCGTGGAAACCCCCTAGGAGGAAGCAGGGCTTGGTTTGGAAAGACAAAACAGAATTGGGACGCTGGAGTCATCACCCAGCTTCCTGCAATGCTCAGCATTTGGAGGCTTTTCTCTGAAAGCATAGTATCACCTGGCTAGCCCCTTTGACAGATTCAAATGGAATACACTGGAATTGTTCTTTCTCATGCTACCGGGCTGTGTTCTCCAGGCCATCCAACTCTCAACCCTATGACCCTGTTCTCTTCCAATCCATTCTAGAAAGAGCAGTGATAGGATATCTAAAAGTCTGTATCCTTCTGTGGCTTCTCATTAATTGCAAAGTACACACACACACACACACACAT
Source organism: Eospalax fontanierii (assembly GCA_035773235.1). Taxonomy (NCBI): domain Eukaryota; kingdom Metazoa; phylum Chordata; class Mammalia; order Rodentia; family Spalacidae; genus Eospalax; species Eospalax fontanierii. Next base: position 30,529,646 of record CM069530.1, on the reverse strand, counting down.
GCACACACACACACGCACGCACGCACTCACACACAGAGTTTGCAAAGCACAGTTCTAATTCTTTGCCCGCCAACCCTGAATTTCAGCCATACTCTCTCTGCCTAGAACGAGGACTTTCTCCTGAAAGTTCTCCCTTTCTTCCCTGCCTCAAACCTGGTTATAGCCTCTGAAATTTTCCAACCTCAACAAAAACATCATTTCTCCCAGAAAGTTAATCTGACTCCCTGACTAGATTCCTTCCTGCCAGGCATCAGGACTGTTCTGTGATATGTGTGACAGTGCCAGCAAATGAATCATGGCCCTGTACCGCAGAGCTCCCAGTGTGGTGGGACAAGACCCAAGACCAGCGAGCACACATACATATGTATGGTCATTTTAGATGGTAGCAGGGATTGTGATGGGCTAAAGGAGAATGGTGAGCTGGGCTACCCTGCAGGCAGTGAGTACAACAGGCATACATCCTGCTTAGGGGGTGTGCTCAGGAAGCATGGGGCTCTTCCCTATCATAGGTAGCAAGCAATGTGATTAAAGTATGCATGCATCTATATTCACTAGATTCACAGTGAAATTATAAAGCCAGGGGTAAGTCCATCCATTTCCTTATCTCCCCTGGTTGTTAACATGGTGCCTGGAATATAGTGTTTAAGAAATGTTCATTTAGCAAATGAGAGATTAGAAGGAGAAAGGCCTGGGTTTGAAGACAGTAAGAGTGGTCAAGTTGAAGCCGGTGAGAGACGATGGCTCAAGGGATGGGAAAAGGAGGTGAGTGGTACTATAGAGGAATTATCAACAGGAGTTGGTGATGGCCTGGATAGGAGAGAAACTCAGAAGTAAGGAAGGTTCAAGCCTTTGAGTACAGATTACAGAGAAACTAGGAGACAACAAACCACTCCTAAAAGCCCTCCTGGGCCCCCAGCAAGGTAACATTAGAGAGCTCATATTACAAATTTAGCCAATGATGTACAAAGAAAATGCTGTGCGTTGTGACCTGACCTGACCTGTGTGCATCTCTTACTCACGATTCTCATGTGCTGTCTCCTCTTGCATCTGGATACCCACACCTGAAACTTCTTTGGAAGCCATGTAATGCTCATGGAAGCACTTCCATGAGCTGGCCCTGTACGACACAAAGCAGACCAGTTCTTTCCCGTTCCTGAGCATCTGAAGCTACTTGGACCTGTCTCCAGGTTTGAGAAGTGAATAGGATTCAGGGAAGTGAAGGGAAATAATGGCTTGGGTTTTGGGGTGGGAAACAATGATCAGTTTCCTTTTTACACAGTATAAACTGTAGTTTGAGAGAATTCACAAATTTCATCGCGAGACTAGGAGAAGCCAAGTCTTGTCAGGGAAGCTGGCTGCGTTGAGGCCAGGGGCGGCCACAGTAGCAAAGATTTGTTGTTCAGGCTACATACTTGGAAGATCTACTAGTCTCTTGCTTTCATTTCTTCTTTGAACTCCTATTTATGTTCATCTAGAATCTTGAGTTTCCAGTTCTAGGTACTTCTGGTCATCAAATCTTAAGACTGTGCCCGGTGTCATCAGCTTGGGACCTCAATGATTCTTGAATGCTCTAAATAGATGTGATGATTATGTGAAAGCCAAACAGATAAGGACCACAGTTCACCACTCTGGTAGGATTCATAGGAGCTAGTACTTGAAAGAGCGCTGCTTCTTTTGAGTTGCAGGTGTTTGGACCACCGGGACAGGAAAAGAAGATGAACTTTCTGTCCCTAGCATAGAACTGGAAAGATAATAGGCACACAGCAAATGTGAGCAGGTCTCATCAATATTCTAACTATTTTAACCTGAGGGGAAAGTGGTCATCCCCAAATATTATCACCAACATTAAAGCCAAAGAGTTCTTCAGCATTACAGCTGAAACACATGACTTTCATGGCAGGGATATTTGAGGTAGGGATGGAAAGAAGGAGCAGGATGATCATTAGATATGAGCTTCCCTTAAATGAATGGCAGAAAGATAAGGCAGACCTTACACATTAATAATTCCTCAAAGTGAAATGGCATCGCTCAGTCTGACCCGATAAGTTGGGAAAAAATCATTACTCAAACAATCGCAACCCTATGCTCTAGTTTTGCACCACACTACCAATGGTTTCTAAGAACTATTTTCATAAACCTTTTAATTTTCTTGCAGATTAAATTGCACTGTAATTTACCCTAATTGGGATTAGGTTACATGTAGATACAGGTTATAAAATCCGGAATGCGTTTACCTACTTGAATGATTTTTAAGATGTATTCTGACTTTTCACTCTTTAATTATGAAGTAACCCCAGTACATCAGAGATGAGGCTGCCTGGACATCTCTGATCATTGCAGGCTTAGTGATTCTTAACCACAGGAGTGCATTTCAATCAACAGTACAATTTCTTGGAAAACAGAGCCCAGCCCAGTCCAAGATTCTGATTCAGAAAGCCTGGGGTATATTTGGGACCTGTGTCTATTCTGAAATGCCCTGGGTATTCTGGTACACAGTTCTGATTAAGATCCACTGATATGACCCAGTTGTTTCTCCCACCTCTCCATCTGGAGCTCCATCCACCACAGCCTACATATTATTTACAAATATGTGCCCTGCCTTGGAGTGCCTGGGGCAGGTGCATTTGCACTGTTTCCACATCAGCCGGTGAGTCGTCTGCTCCTTGCCATCCTTATTAAGTCTGAGCCCTGAAGCAGGACCACAGTGTGGTGCTTCTTAAAAGCCATGTGAACTTGCCTTTAAAAACTACTTTTTTAAGAACCATCTATCTTTCTCTCCCTCCCTCTTATGAAATTTAGTGTAGGAGGCATATGTCCTTAAACTTGGATTGCTGATGAATAGTGAAGCTTGCTTTATGGATGAGACTTTCATTCTTACACCACTAGACATCGAAATGTGGTCACTGAATTTCTGCTTTCTTATCATAGTAGCCCTGGGCTTGTGTGCTCTCTGCCTCCTGGAGCTGTGTGCCTCACATCTGAGTTGAGTGGTCCTGTCTCTCCTCCAGGACATCAGAGGTACAGCTGTGCCTCTGATGCTCCAGGAAAACAGTAAGCATTTGCTGAAGTGTCTTACACTCCTGAGGGACACTGCAGGACACAGATGCTCCCTGGAAAGGGACAGACCATGTGTCATTTTTGTGCTGCCTGAGGGTCATGGCAAATTAGCACTGGTCTTGGTCCCTCTCAGAGGGATAGGGCATTCTGTCTCCATATCACATTCACATTCTGGACTTTATGTCTACACATTTGACACTAAATCATACCCTGTCTTACGAAATCAGTGATCTTGTCTTTCTGTTGTTCTGTGACTTTATATTCGAATATATCTCATCTCTCCCACTGGATTCCTCAGACAGGATTTCTCACCTCAGTACACAGGGAGGCTTTAGCCATTCCAGATCAAATAAACAAAAGAGTTAAGTAAAGTAGCTCAAATCCAAATCAACTTCCTAGTTACTGGTGCTATTATTATGGCTATATCCAAATGTTTACAATGTTTAGGCCTTGTCCTTAACTGTCAGAAAGACAAAAGGTGATAAAGTTGATTATCAAATATATTTCTTGTATTAAAGGTAGCTGTCTGAAAATTTATAATAGACTTGGGCTTTATGATTATCAGAGAATGGTCTGGGTCTGTACACCTCACTCTTTCAAATTCCTGAAGTTTCTTGTATACTGGAAATGCCTGGTGAAAAGACAGTGAGATAGTAATGGAAAATGAGGCTAGTGGATTTGGGCTTTTCTTATTTGAGGTCCCTGTTAGGCTTACATACATAATATACCAATTGCAGGGGACCTAAAAAGCCATGTACTCCAAAACACAACTTGTAAGCACGTGTGTCAGCAGCACCCAGGACAAGCAGGATTAACCTTTTTAATTCATCAGTCCTTTAAATAATCATTAAAATCGTCAAAAATTGTCTGCGTATTGTGGAATAAACTAAACTAATTAACATATACAACCCACCAATTCCTAGGAACTTAGCACCAAGAAGGAATGTGGCAAGAGTACAAAAATATACATTAGGAGTTCATGAAAGGCCAGGCATGGTGGTGCACACCTTTAGTCCCAGCACTGGGGAGGCAGAGGCAGGAGGATCTCTGAGAGTTCAAGGCCAGCTGGGGCTACAAGGAGATCCTGTCTCAAAAAGGACAAAAATAAATAAATAAATAAATAAATAAATAGTTCATAAAAACCGGGTATGGTAGTAGATGTCTGCCATCCCAGCACTTGAGAGGATTAGGGATTTAAGGAAAGCCTTGGCTACAAAGAGATTTTTGTGGCCAGTCTATATGAAAACTTCACTCTTTGAAAATGAAGTTTTTGGAGGTATCAGAACTGATAAAAATGTCTACTGCTAGGGAAAAACTATTTTATTATATATAGAATACTTTTTTATTAGTACAATATCTCTGAAACAAATTGGCTATTAATTTCTTACAGTTAAAGGAATCTGATGATTAGAATTAGCAATGATTTTTTTCCCTTCTTAAAGGGAAAGTAATCTTAAAATTACAGGAATCTTTGATTCAATGAAGTTTGGTGTATTAACTTGGAACTATAGTCATTGCATATTAAGTTTAAAAAGATCCTATAGAATGATCCATAAATAAGAACCCACTTATACTAATATATGTTTATTTTTGGAAACAGATGCAATAATTTGGAATTGTGATTGTCTCTGGATAGATTCTAAGAGCTTTGACTTGCTCTGTAGTTTTAAAAATTAATTTACAATGCTATGTTTATCAGAAAAAAAAATTCAAATAAACCACATGCTTTGTCATCTTCTTGTCACCAACAATGAGGTTGTTACTCAGAATGAGAAGAGTTTCTGGACTGACTATCCATAAAGGAGGCATGTGAGCAACCTCATGCAGTAACATGGCCACAGTCACCAGTCTCTGGCTCCCAGCATTCCAATCTACCACCCGGACAGCTTTCTGTGAAGCACACTTACCTGATTGAGTTCCTGTGTGACCTGTGTCCAGTCGAGCTTAGCTAATATTATTATAATGAACGCCAGAGGCCTTGTCAGAGAACCTCCTGGGTGGGGAGACAAAGGGAAGGAGACTTATTAGACATTATAGATTGACTATGATGTGTCCCCACAGACTCGTGTTTCCAGTGTTTAATCCCCAACGGGTAGTACTGTTTTGGAAGGTGTTGGAAACCTAGAAGGTGAGACCTAGCTGGAGAAAGAAGGACACTGGGCATGGGTCTGGACACGGGCCTGGACATGCATCTGGACACAGGTCCTTCAGGGGCACTACCCCGGGCCCCTTGCTGTCACACTCTCTGCATTTTGGTCCATCGTGATGATGTGGATTCAGCTGTTTTACTATGTATACCTTTCTACCAGGTCAGACTGAACCCTCTGAAACCATGATCTTTTTAAGTTGTTTCTATCAGCTATAGTCAAAAACAGCTAATAGAGTATTATCTGAGGAAAGAAGCTCACTGCTGTGATCAAGGAATAAGGAATGGAGGAAAACAATAAAACATTGTGAAACTATCTTTATCACTTAGCTTCTCCAGAACTACATATACTTGGTAAGGGTGTAACCCTCAGGCTTATAGTTCCTCCAGCCAACTGCAGAATCAAGGATCAAATGTTTAAAAGGAGAATTCAGAACAGGGGAGTGATTGTTTAAAAGGCTTTGTGGGGGGTTACTTATATTACATTATTTAAACAATCATAATTAAATAAAAACCAGAATCATTTAAATTTATTTAATGTGTGATTTTTAAATTCCCAGGCATTTTACTAAGTGTAATGTTATTAGCAATTAAATTAGCAGTCTTATCACTTTTATTCTCAATAACTTTTCAGCCTTCCACTGTTATTACCTGGAATTTGGTAGCAACTCACCCCTAAAGCAGTAAAGGCTCACTGTGGCTGCCAGCCCGTTCCATTAACGGCCTCTTAATTAAATGAGGTGGCAGCTGTCCCTCCTTGTCCACACTACCTTGTCACGCACTATCGTTCTTTACAAAGTAATTTCATTCTGTTCAGTCTCAGTTTTGTTCCTTAGGTACCCCCTCTAGCCCCCCCACTCCCCATGACAGACAAGTTCGCTCCTGGAGTCTCACAAATGGATCTGGAATTTCCTCCTGACGCTCACCCGCTCACCCCGCGCACCACAATCTGCCCCTTTCACTCTCCTCGTTTCAGCCCTGTATTCACTTCCCCTTCAAAGGCTTTTCTCACATCTCAGCATCCTCTCTTTGCTAGTCTTTTTCATTGTCTTGATTCTCTTCTGCTGAGCCCTCATCCCTCCCTCTCAAACAATCCAACCACATTACCTTCCTTTTTGTCTGTTTCTCTGTAAACTTCCCCTTTTAAATATCCAGTAACAGGAACATAATCCTCATACCAAAAATAAAAATTCAGAAATGAGTGCCAGTTTCAAGGAAGCCTCTTGTGATTTTGAGACTGTGAGCACCATGAAACAATCCTGGCTTAGGTATCCCTGCACCCTTATGCATGTCTTCTTTAAAACTCTGTGTATTCTTTCTGTAGCTATTTTACCTAATGAGAAAGAGAGATTGTTAAATTTGGAACAATTCCATATCCAAATATAACTCCCAGAAGACTATGTTTCTTGAGTAGCTTATCTTCCAAGACAGCCTTTTGCCTGAGATTCTTATTTCAAAGTTTTTCCTCTTATTGATACATAAACCAACTGTGAACTTATTTTTAAAAAAAAAAAAAAAGGTCTAGAACTATATTCAACTCAAAAATAAGAAACTTAGCTAAGGATTCAACTCTTACTGGATTTGAATTGGGTTATGCATTTCTGAATTATGTATCTAGAAGCATAGTTGGAAAAGTCCTTAGTGGGTCTTTGTTTTATTGGCCAGGACCCTGAGAAAGTAGAAGCTTGGATTTGTGCTAGTCATTTGGTAACCACTAGTCATGTAGAGACAGGACAGTTAATACATTTTCGTGTTTGCAGAAAGATCAGTTGGGCTGCACATCATGCTGGCTGAAGTTTAAGAATCAAGGACTCCTGTGAACTGAAGACCCCAGTGCTCCATAATAAAATTTATTTTCTGATGTTGTCTTACAGTATAGGAACCTGGAAGGTCACATACAAAGGGAAACTGAATTAAATAAAATTTCATAGAGTTGACTGCTCATGTAAAGATGCTTTCCTGCTTACAAAACGTTTTCACATCTAACATCATATTTGGAGCTTGTATAATAGAAATGGCACATGACCAACACCTTCATTCACAGAGAAGGAAGCCATAGTTGAGAGAAAGTAGAGCCTGCCAAAGACCATATGTCTTTTAAACTAGGACATAAACGCAAGTCTCCTCTTCTAAATCCTTGATCTTTTTGTCATGTTTGCATGTACCAGGATGATAGGAATTTTTTTAAATGATAATAACTATTGAGAGTACTTTACAAACAAGGCACTGCACCAAATGACTTATGTCATTGGTTATCATATAACCTTCAGTCCGAATATAGCCTTTTGCCTTGAATGGCCAGCTGCCCACCTCTCTCTCCCTTGAAATGAGCAAGTTCTCAATCAGCACCTAATGTACAGCCTGGACTAGAGAATATGGTATAGATGAAGACAAGAAAAAACTAAGACACTTGGGGATATTTCAGAAAACAAACATACCTAGAGTTGATCAAGTGAGCAGGAGTAAGAAACTGAGAAAGGCAAGAACCACTCAGGTTTTTCATGGGAGAATTAGACAGAAGTGGATACTCTTTACTGGGCAGAGGGCTTGCTTAACATACAGAAATCAGATAAAGGTGCCCCTTTCTTCAAAGGGCCTAGCAGCTCCTCACTGCTCCTAGATCAACCCATTGCCTTGCCCTGTTAGGCACTGATGACCTGATCACTCCCCGGCCTCTCTTTTATCAAGTACCTAATTGCTCCTTGAGCCCTAGCCACCTGTGCCTGGTTCTGCAGTCCTGTCTTTCCCTGGACTTTGCACTTCTCTCTGTGAAGGCCTTTCTTCTTCTCAGGTCTTAGTTCAAATGTCACTTCCTTAGAGAAGGCTTTCTGACCATTACCTGTTTGTTTCCTTTGAGGCACTGCATTCGAATTTTAACTAATGGTTTCATGTATTGTTTTCCTCATTTATTGTTTAGGGACCCTGTAACCTTTGCTTGCTGGGGTATCTCAAAAACCTTGAACAATACCTGGTTTGTTAGCATGGTAGATTCTATGGAATGTATTCCATTATTTCAGGAACTCCTTTGCTCCTCAGAGGACACGTTAAGCACATAGGCTAAAAGTACAGAGGCATGCAGGCCACTATTCTTGTTCTCAGCTTCATCTTTTGAATCTTCTCTCCTGTGCTTCCATGCCTCTGAGACTCCAGACCTGCTGTTCCCTCTTCCTGAAATGTCTTTTCTTCATTGATTTTATTTTCATATTTCAAGATTCAGTCTGATCCTTGCTTTCCTTTAAAAAAAAAAAAAACCCTGATTCATCTCCCTAGGCAGGGAAGTTTCTCCTTTTAAGATCTATGTCTTTGAGCCATGTGATATAAATTTATAATCAAGCTAATGTTGAAATTAGAGTGCCAGGTTAAAGAGATAGCTTAGTTGGTAAAAAGCTTACCACAAAAATATGAAGACTTGAGTTCAGTTCCAAAGACCCACGTAAAAAATATCCCATGTGTATGTGTATGTGTGTGCTTATAATCCAGCACTGGAGAGACAGAGACACAGAGATTTCTGGCTCTTGCTGGTCAGCCAGCCTAGTGTAACAGGTGAACCCCAGGCCCTGTATCAAAAACCTAAGTGTACAGTGCCTGAGGAAGGACAACTGGCCTCCACAAGTATGCATGCACATGTGCATGTACATCCCCCCTCATGCACCTCCATGCATGAACATACACACACATACACACACAAATACATACTACCGTGATCTCACGTTTGTTTTCCCCTCATTCACCCTCCAGGAACAATTCTTTCCATCTATACTCATGTATTATCATGGGATCCATCATAGTAGGGCTTATGATAATCACATATGTCTCTGCCACTTGGCTGAGGGCATGCACCTGACTGAAGCAGAGGAACCCACTCTCTCATCAAGAGTCAATTGGTATAGGGTGAGATCCTAAGCCAAACAGCATCAATCGATGGTCATTCTTGGGAATTTCAGATTTAGAACCAATAAATGGACATCAGAGTCTCTGGTTTTAGTGCAGTTCCCTTCAGAGCTAAGGAAGCCATGCATTCTGAAGGCAAAGACGTGGAAGTCTATAGAAGAAGAGCAGCGAGTTAAATGAATTAAGGGAGCTCCACAGTCTTAACGGTATGAGAAGTCTTGTTCTACTCCTGGGGCTGCCACAAAGATACCCTAGAATTCTTATAATGAATTATATATATGCTAAGATGCTTATAATGAATTCCCCTCTGTGCAAGAGCATTTTATGTTGAGTTTTTGTCACCACCAAAAGTAAATGAGTAAATACAAACACACAGTTCTAACTAATATAAATTGCCTTGTGCATCCTTGAATTCCCAATGTTTAGACAATCTTTAGCTTATTGTATGCTCATTAGCTAAATTAGTGAAATAATTAATCCTTATTCCAATTCCTGTGTCATACAATATTAAACAAAAATGCCTCCTCCTGTAAATAAATACTGTAGTGTAGTTGTGTTTTAACTTTTAAAATTGGACTGCCTGCTTTGATATAAATATAGTATAGTGTACCTGTTGAGCAAATAAATAAAGATTCCAGAATATTATAACTCAGTTTTAATCATAAGCATCTTTTAAGTGAGGCAAATCTTTGGACAACCTATCACAGTACAGTAAAATTTGCTCATCAAAGGGCTGACTAGCTAGTTGTAAGAAAGAAGATTAGTACAAGATGATCAGTGTTTTCACCTCAGGTCCTTGTGCCTGAACCTCCCTAGGATTCAGTGTCCAAATTCAAAATCAAAGGCATGCTGGTGACAGGGAGATGAGCTTAGATAATGCCAGCTTTCCCCAGTTCTGTTCTGAATATTAAATGAGATAGCATATTAAAAATTGTGACCAGCCACTGAAACAATAACTGAAAGAGTATAACTTTCACTACTGTTCTTTTATGTATATAATGAACATTTGGATAAATAGCTTTCTTTTATAACTGTGAGAACTGTTATTTAAAATCTAGATAATCAAGTCAATAAAGCAGCTGTACTATCATAATAAAGTGCTACGACCTGTGCTCTGTCTGCGGCAGTCAGTACAAAACCCTTAGAGAGCCAGGAAGATGACTTAATCTGTTACAGTCCTTGCCCTACAAGAAAGAGGAGGACCTGAGCTTGAATTCACAGCACACAGGTAACAAGCTAGGAATCTGTGATTCCTGTGCTGGGGAGACAGACAGGTGGATTTCTGGAGCTTACCAGCCAGTCAGCCTAGCCCAGTCCTGGCCTAGGTTGAGTGAGAAACCCTGTTTCAAAAAACAAGGCAGAGAGTGAAAGAGGGAATCAACTGACATTGACCTCTGGCCTCCGTATTCTCTCTCTCTCACACACACACACGCACACTCACACACACATTAAAGTCAGCAATTGAGTTTCTCTTGGAGAGAGGTGGAGGGGTATTTCTGGAACTCTTGCTGCCTTTAAAGGCACCTTTGCTCAGTGTCTATCCTGCTCTCTGCCTCTCACTGAGAGCTACTTCCCAAGTAGCTCTAACAACAGTACCTTAGTTTTGCCCTACATCTGATTTTGAAGCAAATCCAAACCGCTGAACATGTAAGTGGTGTTCTCTGTAACAGCCAGAGCCCCTGCTCCATTGGGAGGACATTCTGGGAATGACGCTGCTGGGGAGGACAAACATGCAGGAATGATTCTGCGCAGATCATCTAAAACTGCCTTCTCAAACTCACTGTGCTCCCTGTACAAAACCCACCTGCAGGGGGAGGGGAGGAGGCGGAAGGCGGAAGGGAGCAAGCCTTACTCACAGCCCCCTCCAGGACCAGTTTCCTTGCCTCTTCCTCCCGGTGCTCTCCAAGAATTGCAGGAAATCAGATGTCCAATATGGAAAAAACAACACTTAGCAAAGAAAATGGCAAACATTCCCAACGGGGTTCTGTTTTCTGAGAACACATTGATTCCTTTTTTTTTCAGGGACAGAATCACTGGAGAAAAGGCAGGAAGGAAGCACGAAAAAGCCCACGTAAGTTGTGAGGGACCCCACCAACAGGAAGGTTCAGTGAGGAGTTAGGGACTTTGCACTTGAGGGCCTCAGGAGAACAGGCAAAGAGACTGTGCCAGGACTGCATCAACACTTGGATCCCATCTCCCAACAAGGTAAACTTCTGCTTGTAATGATGAGTGCTAACCAGCTAGTAACACGTGCCAGGAGTCATGAGCTCAGGCAATTCTTGCTCCCGACTTAAAGGAGCTAACAGAGGCTGGAACAGTACACATAGTGGATAGTTCATAATTAGTGTCTGCTTGAATTCACTCAACACTTGGAATATTTTGGGAAGTCATCCCACACTGAAAGAAGACGTCCTGTTAAAAAATATCTGATAGAGGATGGAAAGCTGACCCAGTGTCTCCCTCCTGCATGTCACTCTTCTCTACACCTATAGCCACACAGCTCACCAGAAGCACAGTGAGAAGGAGGAAAAGGATTCCTGTCTTCATCAGTCCCTTTTCCTGTATCACATGACAATAGAGAAACGAGTCTTTGCCCTAACTGGGTAGGAATTGAGAGTTTTCTCACTTTGCAACTTTCCTCTCAGCTCTGGTGGAGTAGCCTTGAAGAATTCTGTTCTTCCTCTTAAGCCTCTTGCAAGAAGATGAAGAAATGTGAATGTGGAGGAACTGGGGTTCTGGTTCTGCTAAGGGGAGTGGGTTAATGAAAGTGTCAGGGACTAAATTCCTAATAAACAGAGTCATCACTGAGGAGTGATAAAGATGGCACACGTCCCACTTCTTGATCTCTGGCAGGAAGGCTTTATTTTTAACTCCAACGGGGCCCTTTCAACTGACCTGTTTATTGTCAAGTAGCTTGGACATATCGTAGCTTGGAGCTGTGACCCATCAACACCGATTTACTTCAGTTGACCAATGTGAAATTAGGTGAAGGGAAACCACTATAACCCTTAAGACCCGGCCTCTGGGTGTGGGGTAGAGGGATAACTTTGGGTTTTCAGTTTCCATGTCCTCTCTCCACTTGTGAGAGCTGTGTGTGTGTGTGTGTGTGTGTGTGTGTGTGTGTCTGTCTGTCTGTCTGTCTGTGCGGGGTACTGGATGTAATTTTTTATCCTTCAGTAAAAGTTTGCTTGCCTACTCCTCTCTGCTGGTCTGAGATTTTCTCTGCCTTTTAATTCTTTCTTTTTCTTTTTTTTGTGAATTTTTAATTTATTTTTTGTGTGTTTCACACAGAGCATCCCCATCATCGTCTCTGCACCCCCATCCTCCATTGGTACCCTCCAACAACACTCCCCCCCAAATTCATACATTCTGTCATCTGTATCAAGGCCCATCATGTCAAGCTAGTGTCAGACATCCCTCAGTGTAAGTTCACCCACTGGGATCTAGTCAGCCCATCCAGAGTCACCCCCACTTAAGAAGATCAGCTCTTTCTCACTCAGCAGTAATCAGTTTCCAACAATTCTTCAACTAAGATTGGGGCCTGCTGCCCATTTCCACAATTCTGTGCTGGGTTTTTGTCTGCTTGAGTTTGCATGGGTCTTGTGCATGCTGAAACCATTGCTGTAGGTTTATCTGAGAAATGTCCCAGGAGTTTGTAGGACTCTATTTCCATATGGACATGCTCCTCTTTCCTGGATCTTACAATCTTTCTGGCCCCTCTTCTGTGATGGTCCCTGATCCCTGAGTGGGTAGAGTTTAATATGGGAGACTCTTAGTCTCCGTGCTTTGGCCATTTGTGGCCTTTTGTGTTCCTGGCCCTCTGATACACGAGAGAGCTTCATTGATGAGAATTGAGAGATGCATTAGTGTTCTCTTTACTTCTTGTTCTGTGTTCCATGAGTCTTAGGAGTAGAGGTTGCATCGTAAGATGTGCCACTTAGGCTTGGACAATTCACAGACACTCTCTAAGCACGACCAGTTGTGGAATTCTGTAATAATCTCCGTCTGTTGAAAAAGAAACTTCTTTTATGAATGATGACTGGGAAACTTGTCTATAAATACATTTTTTACAAAATGTAAAGGATCCATATTTTGCACATAGTAAGAAATTACATTTGTCTAGGGTTTTCTCTAAGAGGAGAGATAAATAACGCCCACCTAGTATAAAGAAACAGAGGGAACCATATTAGTTCAAAAACCTACTGACAAATTACACATACAATATCTATGAGTCCATTTGTATATCTGAAGGCTACATACCAAGAAACAGTGCCAGACAGGAGAAAGCTTCCTTTGAGTTGTTGGCTAGGGTAGTGCAAGAGATTCCCCAAATTACACAGACTATTGGCATAGCCTTTGATTGCCTCCCAGAACTTGAAGGTAAGACCATATTGCTGAAGACAGGACATACTTCAGAGACAGGATTTGCAACAATGGAGCTGGAACTGACCTGGCTGCCACTTCCCCTGAATGCTAATTCTCATAGCTTATGAGAGCACTACACAAGCTGCTACGGGAGAACACAAGTCAATGGTCCAACCTCAGTTTCAGGATCTAATAACCACAACAATGACCAGCACAGCAAAGAACACTGGTGCAGTAGTGGCATTTTTATTTTGGGGGCAATCAACAGCTACCTAATTGAATTTAACGCCCTCTCAGTAGGAGGAAACTCATGTGTGGTACTGTAAACATAGCTAAATACACATGGCTAGAGATGCTTTTTAATTCTTTAGTTGGCTGAGAAAAATGAATCCACCCTAGATAGTAACCAGCTTTGATTTCATTCCGGCAATAAAGGATGGGATCAAACTATAAACTGTCAATATACATAGTATGCTATTTGCAAAGCTGTATGGAATACATGAACAGTTAATCTTGATAGGAAGGGGTAGATCTTGTGTTTTACCCTATGGAAGTCTCCCTGAGTGTCCCATTCTTTGCTTATGTATGGCTCACCTGACCTCTAAAAGGATAAACATTTGAACCTTGCCAGTGAAGAACAGACATGAAGCTGGACAATCAAATTCTTTCCCACGGAAATTGAAAATAGAGGACCCAGACACTGCTTTGTAGGGAGCCAAGTGACAGATTGTCAGGAATGGAACTAAAGGAGTTATTTGGGGGAAGCTGCAGTAGAAACTACATTGCACCATATTCAATGGATGGAGAACCAAGTAAGTTGTATGTGTGGGTGGAAGCGAATAGACAAAATAAAAATAGAAATGAAGTGTGAGAGGGAGGAAAGAGAAGAGAGAGAGAGAGAGAGAGAGAGAGAGAGAGAGAGAGAGAGAGAGAGACCCCAATTCCCCACAGGGACTAACTTTCCCATAGTAGGTTTTCCTGAAATCCCTCTGAATCTTTTTCTTAATCTGTTTATCTTGATAGGATTGTTGTACATTTTTGTTGCTTGCAAGGACATGTTGACTTCTGATTTAGAGAAAGAGGCTAATGCTGGAGCTAATTTTTGCTTTGAGGCAGGTGAGCTGCTGCTGGAAAGGGGATGCCCCTTCGATAATAAAGGAAATAAGACAGCTTGCAGAAGGCAGGGGAACGGAGGTGACAAGGCGTCAGGAATGCCACCCTAGCCAGCCTGGTGAGGCCCGGCAGCAGGGGAAGATGGCTGCCTTCCAGACACCCATTGACTCCCTGCCCAGCTGGTTTGCATTTTCCGTCCCCCAGAGCCAATCAGCTGCTCATCACGGCTGCACAGGGAGAGCATCAAAGGGATTTAATAATAGTTGGCAAATGTCAAATTACATTGAATCTAAACCAAATTCCAGACATTTAGAGCTGCGCAGTCATTAACAATCAATTAGTGCACTCACTTTTCAGTCAAAGCATTTTTATGCCCTCTCCTTTCCAGGACAAGGAAACACATGCTTTGCCGGGTCCCTCCTCCCCTCCCTTCCTCCCCCCCTCCTCCCTCTCCCCTCCTCCCCCTCTCCTCCTCCCCTCCCCTCCTCCCCCTCCCCTTCCCCCTCCCCTCCTCCCCTCCCCTCCTACCCCTCTGCTCCTCCCCCCTCCTCCCCCTCCCCTCCTCCCCTCCTCCCCCTCCCCTTTCCCCCCTCCCCTCCCCCCCCCCAGCAGTGGCGGCAAGACATTGCTCCTGCTTAGTCAGTGAAGGAACAATTGAGTCCCTGTTCTTATCGTGATTTTCTTCCCCTGTTTGCGCCCCCAGTAGCATTTTTTCAAGAGGAAACATTTAGCATTTATACATTCCGTCCTGCAAACATGGGCTTGGGAAAGAGAAACTGGTCGTTTTCCTCTTCCATGGGAATCACAGAGGCATCAAAGGTAAAGCTGTTGAACATCATCCAAAACCTGTTTCTCTAGTTGGAAACTAGGGCGTCTGGACTTCAGTGCACGGAGGAGTGATGTACACCAACCACACAGGAGGACTGTCTATGAACTCATGTCACCCCTAATAGTCAGCACAGCAGGATCACATTCCAGCAGCAAGGCCTGTAAACACTGACCACAAAACAAGATGTCGCTCTGTTGACTGCTGCCTATCTG
This sequence comes from Eospalax fontanierii, assembly GCA_035773235.1. Classification (NCBI taxonomy): domain Eukaryota; kingdom Metazoa; phylum Chordata; class Mammalia; order Rodentia; family Spalacidae; genus Eospalax; species Eospalax fontanierii. The sequence goes on along the minus strand of CM069530.1, from coordinate 30,514,033 downwards.
ATTCATCCTTCCCTTTCCAAATTAGTTCAGATTTATGGCACATCCCTTCCTGTTCCCTGAGCTACCCACACCATCTCGGGTTCTGCAGGCCAGGGGAAGGGGATAAACAGGAATCTGTAACAGAACATTTTCAGGAAGAGCTTTCACAATCATTCTGAAAATTCCTCTTTGCCGGTGTTTTTCTATGCTAGGGCTTCCAGAGACATTATTTTTAGAACAACTTTTTCAGAATATAGAGATGCCCATATTCTCCAAATGTAACATGCAGTCCTAGTGCAGATGATAAAATCTGGACATAAAATATCTAGGCTTAGCTCAAAATGCTTTGTGGACAGACATACACGTGGGTCCTCGAGCTCTCTTTTACAAATAAGGTTTTTCAAGTGTTCAGTCATAGGTCTCTTCTGCGGGTGAAGAGAGAGGCAAAGGTTTAAAAAAATAAGCAAATAGAACCTGAAAAATTCAGGGTGTTGCTAGCTCTTCTGAAGTCAAGGATGGGCGCCAAGCTGTGATTTTACACCCCAAAGAGGGTGAATCTGACTCAGAGAGTGGTGCTTCTCTACTAGCTTAGAGCCCTCTCAGAGATCAGCCCAGCAAAGAGCATCATCAGCCAAAGTCAAAGAAAGTTGAATCAAAGTCAACAAAATGAAAACTCATATCCCCAAAGAATTATGGCATTAGAGGTTTGTACTCGGAAACGCCCCAGGGAAGGGCTGGTAAGGCAGCATAGTGGGGAAGACATCTGCAGCCAAGACTAAAGACTGAGTTCCACCGCCAGAACCTGCATAGTGAAAGGAAAGAACTGATTCTGGAAAGTTCTCCTCTGGCCTCCACACATGCACTGTGCTACATGGGCCTCCATAAACAAACAAACAAATAAATAAATAAATGCCAAAAAAACATTTAGAAAGAAAGGACCCAGAGAGGCTTCAAATCAGCACAGCCACCAGAGGGAAGTGTGTATGGCTGTAATTGCACAACTGTCTCCTGGAAGTCACCAGTACTGAGGGATAGGATCTTCATTGTGACAGGCCCCGAGCAAACAGTTCCACTGACAGACACTCCAAACTAGTGAAACACAACTGTAGCTGTTTCTAAATCCACATTTTCACAAAAACCAAATAATATCTGTCTTCTTTACAAAAAAGCACATTACTTTGTTTTACAAAATAATCCCTCTGTATGAGGATTTCTGATTCTGAGGTGCTCAGGAGTGACCTGTCAGAGCCTGTTAAAATACGTTTGTCTAGCCTTTAACAAGGCCCTCAAGATTTGATTCAAGTCTGGGATGGAACTCAGAAAACTGAACTTATAAAAAGAATCCCAGATGATTCTGATGTGGGCGATCATTGTCCCCACGTCCAAGAAACTCTGCACACAATAGGCTTCTGCATATATTTAAACAGAAATCAATTTCTGCTTAGGAAATAATATGCCATGTAAATCAAAGCCTATTCTACTGTAGGAAAAAGGTCTGGGAGTTAAGGATGTTTATTTGCATTTGATCATATTACAATCTGTCTCTCTAATTTATTATAATTTATACCTTATTGCCCATGTGCATTAGGAGATACTGACATCTATAAGTGCATGGCTAACTCACTGTATACAGCTTATCTTCCAAGTGTTTATCATGTGAAGATGTGTTGGAATTGTCCATAGAATCCTTCAGTGTTTCTGACTCTGTACCTAGGGAAATCAAGAGAACAACTAATTCATTCTTATTTGTGATCATCCTAAATTGTTCTGAAAAATGGACACTCTCCAACTGGGAAATAGTGACTTGTATGAAAGAGGAAGAGGAATAAAAGTCCTCTGAGGAAGATGGGCCATGGCACTGGGACACCCATGGAGAAGGAAGCCTAGAGTGGGCTTGGAACCAACTCCTCATAGGGACCTTGAAGATATGAGGAGGTAGAGAGGAGAGAGAGGAGTGAGAAAGAAAGCCAAAAGAAGAGAATAAATGTGTGTGTGTGTGTGTGTGTGTGTACAGGTCGATTCATTTAAGATTTCAAGTAGCAAATCTTTTGGCCTGTGTTTTCTTCTATGAGTTCACCAAAGCATGTAAATAATATCTGGGTTTCTTCTTTCTAGCAGTTGGGATTCTTTGAACAGAAATTCTATAATCCTAACTCCTGTACTTCTCAAAATACTTTGTAATGTTAATCCCAAGGACAGAGTACAGAATATGCCACTGAGTAACAGAAAATGTGTCATCACTGCTTTGGTTCTAATGTGGTTCAGAGTCTACAATGATGTCCCTTTCACCACATCATCGATACAGCCCCATCTTTATAAGATGATGGAAGTTGTTGCTTCAAAGAACAGCCGGGTTTCTAGAGATCAAACATGTTTTTAATGTAACAAAATTCAAATCAGTCAATATTAATAGTTTTTAAAATATCACATAAAATGTTTAATTCATTTGATCACATAGAAGACCTTACTGGTAACAAAATACTGCTTCAGCCTCTTTATCACTTGATTGCCCCGGGGTTTCAGGGATGGCTAAAGCACTGTCAGCCTTGCTGCTTACCTCTCCAAAGCTCTCCAAAGAAACTACTTGTTTCTATTTATATTTTTTATCCGTAATCTTCATACCTGTCATCTTTATGTTTGAAACTTTTTCATGTGGAAGAATAAACTGGTTCACAGAAAGGTACATGAAAAAGTGACTTCTTTTTGATTAGCTGAGGTTATAAAATTGAAAAGTCTTTAGACAAACTGTGAATGTTTAATAGGAGAACATGAAGAATCTGGAACCTCTTTGGAAAATTATTTAGGGGACGGAGTTATATGTCTGTGTACACATGTAGGTGTTGACCTAGGGACTCCAGGAACTATGTCATGACTTTGAAAATGGGCCTCCCAGCCTGCAGTAGCCTCTAGGCATTGGCTGTTGACTACAGGATGGGAAGCAAAGAAATTAGTCTGTTGGTGCAGACTATAACTGGTGTGTGAGGCTCCATTCCCAGGAATGGAGGAATTCCAAGGCGTGAACCCATTGTAAGAATCTTTCTCAGGTGAAGGTGGATATTCCAAGGAGGGGAAAGTGAGGCAGAAAATGCACATTCAGCAACAACACAGAGGCTGCCAGAGCACTGAGTCCTGAAGCAACTTCCCAGGCATCAAATCAGTCTTTATTAAGTTTTCACGTGCACTTACTTTTAGATTCAATTTAAAATGTGCTCCAAGGAGCATCATATGGAATAAATAATTAGCTAAAGAAAAATGGTAGAGCATAGATTTCAGAGAATGACACAGAACTGTGTCTCTCAAGCATCACAAGTAGTAATTGGGCATTTTAATGTCATTCCAAGGTGAGTAGTTATATTCTGAGTTATTTATTTTCCTTTATATTTAAAGAGAAAATAGTTTATTAAGCCAATGGTTTGGGGCATAGCTTTGCTTAGTACAAAGCTGAAACCTGTATTCCATGTCTTTTAAAAACCTATCAATTTGAAGAAAATGACTAAGGAAATAATTAACAGTCCAAGAATAGCACAAGGATTTTGAAGGTCACACTGAAGTAGCTTAAGCTGAAGAAACACTGCCAAGAGCAGTAGGGCATGCCTGCCTATCAACACGATGGACTGACCTTGTCCTGCAAGAACATGCTGTATGATCTTGGGCAAGGTGGAATGCTCTAAACCTCAAATGACTCAAGTGGCACAGTGGTACTGAAGGACACCTCCAAGAGTCTTTCTGATTCTAACATGTGACAGTGCAAGCTATATTGTAGTCCGTCTTCTCTGATGAGCGGGGAGGGAACCAGGAGATGAAATCAATGTTTCCTGATGTGATTTGAGGCTGGAGCTATAAGCATCAAGCTACTGCTTGATTTCCCTAAAGCAAGGAGAGGTAGAAAAAAGTAAACTAGAGTGGGCGGGTAGAGCACCCATAAACTAGCTCTGTCACTTCTGTAATGTGGCTTTGATCAAGTCATGGACCTCTTTGAATCCCAGTCCCTTCATTTACTTTTTATTAATTATTTTAAGTAACTAAATCATATATATCTCTAAACATCATGAAATGCATATGCATGGTGGAATGGTCAAATCAATCTAATTTGTATATTCATAATTTCACATCCTTGACAGGGTTTTTTTTTTTTTTTTTGAGTGTGTGTGTGTGTGTGTGTGTGTGTGGTCAGAACACTTAAAATCTATTCTGTTAGTGATTTTCAAGAACACAATACAATATTCTTAACTATGACCATAATGTGGTACAATAGAGCTCTTGAACTTATTCCTCACAAATGAAACTTTTCTCCTTTTATCAATATTTCCTCTGCCCATCCCCACCTAGCCCAGGTGACCATGGCTCTGCTCTGTGGTGCTGAGGTCAGCATTTTAAAACTCTCTATATAAATGATATAATGCAGGTTTTGTCTTTCTGTGTGCTGTCTCTCTGTTTAAGAGAACACATGGCTATGGTCGTGGATAATGTCTATTCAACCCACAGTCTTGACAGTCGGAATGCAGACTATGCAAAGTGAAAAATTCTCTATAAGCGTAAATCTCATCCTTCCATCTGCTAGTAACTTTTTTGACCATTTCATTGAAGTTATAATGTGATTGTATATATAGCCATAGTAAGATCAAACATATTTTTTAATTTTATTTTTCAATATATTTTTAAGGTTTTTATATATGTAGGAATGTTTTGTCTGCATGTAGGTAGGTGCACCTGTGCATGCATTGCCTTCGGAGGTCATAAAAGGGATTCAGATTCCCCGGAACAGAAGTTATGCACAGTTGTTAGCCACCATGTGTGTGCTGGGATTCCAGTCCCACTCCTCTGCAAGAGGTCCTCTGAGCCATCTCTCTAGCTCCCCAAATATTTTTAAAGCAGTAAAATTCAAACAAATCAATATTGATAGGTTTAAAAATATCAGATAAAATACTTAATATTAGAGAAGAAATTGTGAATTGACTCAGGGAAGATAAGTTAGAAAAACATCACTTCTGGTAACCTTGAAATACTACTTTTAAAGTTTCAACCATTCCCTGTTCTAAATCTGTAAGTGGAAGATGAGCTAGAAATACTAAATTATTTATCAGTTTCACAGAACTCTGCTTTTTCTGAGAGTTCTTTACAACAGCCCAACATTCCCAACTGGATACTAGACTGTTATCAGGGTCACGCTCTTTACTCTCCAGGAGAGCCAGGCCTCTATCAGCAGTCTATCAGTGGAATTCCAATTGCAATTTTTTTTTCATTTAAGAAACTCCCAATGTTGCTTATTTGATCTGTGGGTTGCCAAAAAGATAAATACTTCTAGAAAGTGTTAAACAAAAACTCTGCAACTTTCAAAAAGGGCAAAGATCACAAAGAAAGTAAAATCATTCCATATAAAGTATCGTCTTTTAGCAACAGGCAAGGGGAATCTGGAGTCTGGAGTTGTCCCCAAATTTATATCATACTGCAAAAAATGGTGCTGACAGCCTGATGAGATGCCTCAGCAGGTAAAGGTGCTTGCCACCAAGCCTGACAATCTGAGTTCAATCTCTGAAACTCTTACGGTGGAAGGAGAGAACTGACACCTGAAGGCTGTTCTCTCACCCTCTACATGTCCCATGGTATATGTACACACGCACACACAATGTGAAGTAATATAGTATAATGAAAAAATTATTTTTTATATTTTATTATTTATATTTCATGTGTACGAGTATATTTTCCGCATGTACGTGGTGCATCCGTGTTGTGCAATGCTCATAGAGGTCAGAAGAAGACATCGGATTCCCTAGAACTGGAGTTTACAGACAGTGACAGTTGTTAGTTACCATGTGTGTACTAGGAATCAAACCTGGGTCTTTTGCAAGAGCAGCTAGCGTTTTTAATTGCTGAGCCATCTCTCCAGTTCCGCCCCACCCCAAATATTTTAAATGGATGCTTAAAAGGTTGCAAAGTGAATGATGTATATTTTGACCTGTTTTAAGCAAAAATCATAACCCTAAGGAAGCTTCATTCTTCTAGAATATTCTGTAATATAAACCATCTCATTTCCTTATGCCATATAGATTCGATTTGCCACTCCCTCTCTTTTCAGCATTTTGGTGCAGTGCAGGTTCTCAGCCATTTAAAATGTCCACCTCATAAGTCAACGAAGCAGAATGTAAGCCTGGTCCTAGGTTATTCTACAAAGCTATCTTCTCCCTTCTTTCTCAGAGAAGTTTCTAGGGAATAGTTTCGGCTATGAGAATTAAATTACTCACCGGATTCTGGAGCTACTGAGATGCTGGGGCCTAACGGTGTTTCTGCAGACCTGGGGCAGTGTGCCTCCCCACTGGGTCATGTCACTGCTTGTCGGTCTTGGACTGCCCTAGACCGGCTCACTTGCCGGCTCAGGAGATGTGACTGCTGAGAGTGACACATTTTTACAACCACTTTCCTGGCCCTGCAGCACCCACTGCTCTCCTCGCTGTTTCAGGAGGTGGAAGAAGAGACCACTCAGGTTCCCTGTCAACTCCTGCCGGACCGACTCTTTCCACTCATTGCTCGGGTAGCAGTTCCAGCTTATGCCGCAAGTTCACACTTACTGAAACGTTTCTTCTCAGATTTATGTGGCTCGGGTAGAGATTTTTCACCACCATATCCATTCCAGTAAGCTCAGAGCATGAAAAGAAACCTCCAGTCATATTGTGTCTCCTGGGACACAAGTGTTTATTGCGCCTTCCAGTTAGCGATCCTGCTTCCCTGGGGATTTAAATGGCAAGGCTATCTTGATGCTGCTATCAGACCACCAGTTGGCTCGTCCACCATCCTATGCTCCTTGACGTTCCCTCCTAGAAGCCTAGAGTAGAAGAGACGTTAGTATCTTTTCTGTTCTGAGAATTTCCCTCAGATCTTTCCTCTCCCTTTTGATGTCTGAGGCTGCTTGTAACTGCATCTACCTGTTTTGTTCTCTGAGAAGCTACCTGAGTTTCTCTGTTTAAACCTTTTTTCCTCACTTTCTTATCCGGTTCTATAGCTGAGACTCCCCACCCCGGTCCTCACCTCAGGGATTCCCTCTGCCCTTTCCCCTTCTTTGTTTTCCCCTACAAACTGCTCCAAATGATCCTTTCTAAATACGCTCCTGTTTAACACCACCACAGAACAAACTGCCCCTTTCCCATACCAAATAAACCGCTTTCAATAAGCCTCTCCCAACCCCCTAAACAAATACATCCCATAATCGACCTCATTCTAAAATATTGCTTTTCATAACCTTCAACCGTTTGCTCTGTTTCTCCTTTACCTCGCTAAAACCATAAAGCACACACACAGACACACACACATACACACACACACACACACACACACACACACACACAAAATGACCTAACATCTTTTGCCTTCCCTTTCTTTGAGGAAGAAAAGTTATGTATGACATACACAGAGCCAACTGTGTCTCTTTTAGGATTTTTTTCCCCCCAGAAATTATGAGCTAAGGAGAAATACAGTAAGGCATTCCAAGGCCAAACACATTCTACTGTTTATTACACATATTACATTCTTAAATAAAAATGCGTCACATAACATTTTTGCATAGATATCTTACAATATACCAATTTAAAAAAGAATTATGAAACAGACCAGTAACAAAAATAAATTTTTTCTTCATTAATAATTTTGTAACATTAACATACCACCATCATATAATACAAATAATAGTTTTAAATCTTAAGACTTTTGTACAGCAAAAAAACTTGACAAAGTAATATATTTATATATATATATAAAAAGCTTAAAAAAAATAAAATGTCAAAAAAAGGCATAACCGAGGGCTATAAGACTGGGTACTTCTGTGATATATTATAAATACCAGAGAAAGCCTGAGAGAATGTGCCCGGGTGGTGGGGGGAGGGGAGGGGGCTGGGAGTAGGTCTTTCCAAACACACTTGTTAGACACATCCGGCAAAAGAAAAATGTATAGTGCAAAATTAAATTTCTTCAAGCAATTGTGAAGAGGCTAACAGTAGAAAGAAAAGCAGTGGTGGCTGGGAAGTCATGTGTCCAGGGTAGGAAGGGGGGAGGGTGCTGGGGGGTGGGTGACTGTGGAAGGGAAGGAAGGGGAGGCTCCAAAAAACATTAAACATTTCGTTTTGCCTCTGTGTTCGCAAGATCTTGGCCCTGACAGGTTATTTTTCTCCTCCCCGGAATGAAGTGGAAGCGAAAACAAAAGAAATCAAACTGTCTGGGCTTGGGTTGGGTAATGCATGCTAGGGAGCTAAAACGAAGAACCAGCCAATGAGCCCCAAAGTCTTCAGGACCTGGATGTACAGAAATGCTTTCTGCCTCAGGTCAGTCCCAAGGGCTAGGATTAAAATGTCCCCTTTGCCCACCCTCTGCCCCTCCCCTGTATGTGGAACTAACTCCCAGTGTGGTTTTGATATACTGGCAATTGTAAGCATCCATTCTCCCCCAAAAGAGATTAGGCACTGGAGGCTACTCCTCTTAAATGTCAGTAGCCCATTTTCCTTCTGTGAAGGTACAGTAGGTGCATACGCACACCTGTCTAGGCATGTGTGTACACACCACCCTCATTATTCTGACGTGGGGTCCTTTATATGGCAGTAGACAGAAGCTGGAGTCAAAGCAATTTAAGATTCCAAAGCTCACAGTTGAAAAAAATTGTATAAACAGTCCCCAACCAAGAACGTATCAACCTTCCCTCATGACCACGGAGAGGGAGCCCTGTTTGAAAAGAGTATCTTGTTTGGGATATTTGTGAAGCGATGGCCTTGATTTCCCTATCATTTTGGAACCTGTTTCCCGAGGACTTATACTTAAAATGCAGAATACCTGAAGAATACAGTACTAGACCGGAAGAATGCGTGGAAGAAAGTCAACTGCAGCATAGTCTTCCCCTTTCTGGGATCTATCAGAGAGACCCACAGGGGAGATTTAAGTGTTAAAAGCAAGCGGAACCCTGAAGCCTCAGGAAGTTAGCCATGAGCGATCGCATTCTATGCAAGCAGTTTTTGCTTCCTTTGACACACTTCTGTTGTCCCATCTCAAGTACTTTCAAAGATCCTCGGAGAGGAAATCAGACCATCAGGAAGGCATCGATGTACACTCAGGCCAGGCCCTCCAGTTCCAAACTGAGCATCACCATGTTTCCCGAAATGTGACCCAGACACTCAGAGCCCCGAGTCTTCTGCCCCGACTCCTGCCACTTCCAGAAGATGTGAAGGAAAGCTTTCACAAATTAATTTTGACCAGATCCTGCTTAAATTTCCATTTTGCCAATGCTCTGGCCAACAAAGAAATGCTGGCCCTTCTAAGAACTCTTTCTTTGTTTTTAAGGAATTAAAAACAAACCCGATGTCTGCGGTTAAATGAGTTGTTTCTTCTACCTTGCTCTTTGCTTCTCTTGAAGCAACTTATAAAGAAGATAAAAGTAGTCCCCCCCCTCTTTTTTTTACACTATGAAGCGACTTCCGCAAAGGAAATCATTCAGGACCATTTAAACTAATCACCTGGAGTTTTCTCTGGAAACCTACTTCTTTGTGCTTTCCTCCTGTAGGGTGCAAGAGTGGAGGCTGCAGGCAAGATGCTCTGAATGCACGAGACGAGCCCCCGCCCCCCAAACCCCATTTGTCTTCCCTTAGATGTAAATAGACACTGATCATTTGGAAGCTTATCCCAAACTCAAGTCCTTAAAAAAAAAAAAAATCTTCTCTGGCTTCAAAGAAGAGCTTTCAAAAAACCAAACCCAAAAAGAAAACAAGGAGTCCATCCTGCTCATCACACGTGAGGTTGGCTGTCTTTTACCCTGTTATCATCAGGCAATCAAAGATGGAAAAGGGCGTAGGAGGTGCAGACAAGGAGGAGACGGCATCAAGAGAAGGGGCATCTGAAGGGCTCTGTGAGAGACATCGGGAAAGGCAGAGAAATGGCCAGCATGAAGTTCATTTTGGGGTCTCATACATATATATATGTATATATATATATATACATATATATATATAATTTTTTTTTTACAAAATGCAGCTTTATCATGGAATCCAAACATCTCTTTTTTTCCTGGTCAAAATACTCATCACCACCAGACATGAAGCTAGGCCAGTGAGTCAACAGTGGAGGGTGGGTTGCCAGGAGCAAGGAGCAGCATTACAATGTCAGGTCTCCACATCCCTCACGGCCATGTGGAGGAAAAAGAGGTGTAACTTGAAATCAAGGAAATTGTCAGTGGCTTAAAAACACTTCTTCCACACATCCAACTCTGAACCCAAATAGAGTGTGCTTGAGAGGACAGCCCAAGAAAGACCATATCAGGCTTCTCCTTTCAAATGTGGGGTCCCCTGGGATGTTAGGAGGTAACAGTTTAAATGCAAAAAGGATTTCATGTGTTTCAAAAATGTCCATTACACTGTTCTAGATAACCAGTCCTCTTGAGGGCAAAACATATGTTAAGGTTATTCCTTGGAAAAACTACTTAATGCAGAGGTTCTGGGCAACCATCTCTGCCACTTTTGAAGTGGATGGACCATTTAGCACAAACCCATTTCCAAAACAATCAGGGCCACTCCCTCCCTGGTCAGGACTAGTTATCCTTCACAGGTGTCAATCTGGGCTAGGGAAGAACAGTTTCAAAGCCATGAACATAGCACCCACCGGATTCTCAGGCCAATTCCCACAGTCAACAAATGACTCCAAAGCAAGCGAGCACCATCATGGCATCTCAGTGCGCCCTGCTCTGAGAAGGGTCAGGAGCAGATTACAAAGGACCTCACTGATACAAAAGAGAGAGGAATTACCAAACATTTCAGACACCAAGGAGGACCAAAGGGCCTTTGTTCTGCCACATTCAAATGACCACAGATGACAAGAGGGGACAAACAGCAATGATTACTCTTTTGCGGTTTTTTTTTTTTCTTTCTTTTTTCATTTTTTTTGTTGTTGTTGTTTTGTTTTGTTTTATAGAGCCTTGCATTGGTCAGTTCAAAAACTAAATTAACCCTTAATAACAGTATTTTGAGAGGCAAGAGCAGCTCCAGCCTGGGAGAGAACATTTGTAAATGGTGGCAGCCATGGCTTAATGCCATCCCGGGCATGTGCGTGCATTTGCACTGGAGTCTGCTACAGAGGAGAAAAAGAAACAAACCAACTTAATTTGGGGAGTCTAAAGTTTCATCTAGTGCACTGACTGGAGGCGCTACAGTTTAATACAGCTGAGGTTCAAGGTCCCTCACACATCCTTCATCCAAAAAGGATGTACCACACATTCAAATATAATCCCATGGTATGCCCTGATGGACTGGCTGCAAAATGCACTCAATTGTAGTAGAGAATGAGATTGTCAGCAAGCAGTGCTCCAGAAATTGTTTCTAAGTCATGTCTACTTTTAAATCTTTGGAATAAAACTGATTTCTTTTTTCCTTTAATACCCTCCAACTAACATACATATAATTGCCTCTGGCAAATGGACAGGTGTGTGTGTGTGTGTGTGTGTGTGTGTATGTGTGTGTGTGTGTGTATGTGTTGAGGGTAGTTTTTTTTTTTTCTTTTTTTTCATTTTGTTTTTTTTTTTTGTTTTGTTTTTATTATTTATTTTTTGGTCTAAATTGAAAAAAGTAAAAGAAAAAAGAGAATTCTAAGGGCCAGACCTCGAAACGCCTCAAGTGTCCAACTGGCAGCAACAGCATTTGTGACAAGGAGGTACCTTCACCCTCAGACCAGTAGTTTCAACATTTCAGTGAAAACAAAAGTTGCCGAAAGCTGAGAACCCAAGTGCCAAGGATCTTGAAGGCTGCTGTCATATATGTGTTTGTGTTGCTTATATTATTATTTCCTTTAAAAGACTTCAGTTTTGCATCCCAAATATGCATGGGGTGGCATTTTAACAGTCAATGAGTCAAACAGTCAAAGGAGGGCAGGAGGGAGCCAGCTGGTATGAAGGAGCAGCAACCATGTGTGGACCAAATGCCATTTTTGTTTGTTAGACGTGTCTTGAAGGGATGGTCCCAGAATATACAAAATATACAATCTGTCTTAATAACCACCCCGCTTGCTTGCATAGGCCATTTAATGGTCCTAAAGGCAGTCTTTGGAGTTGAGGCCAGTGCCAGCTAGCTAGGAATGTGGGAAGATAGAGACCAACACTGGATGCATGTGTGGGATGACAAATGAGAGATGTAAGCCCCCACCCCCACCCCCGGAGTCAACTTGCAGAGTAAACGTGAGGCCTCTGTTGATCCTGGGTGCTCTAGGTCACAAGTCATGGTGGGCCTAGCCACACACACACACAAAATCAAATAAAAAATAACCCTAGACACATCACAAGAGACACCTCCACCCTTCCCTTAATGGTCAATCCCACAGTGGTGTTCTGAACTATGTATTTTAACAAGCTGGGTAACATGAGCTCATGGGTGTGAGAGGGAAGGGTCGGGAGATGTTTTGTGAAGCCTCTAGACTTGGGAGGCATCCTCAGATTTCCCCACTCCTGGAAAGAGGGATATTTTTGGCTTTTTGTCAGGTCATAACCCAGAGTTAGATTAAATACGCAGCTGCCCTTTGAGACTAGCAACATCTACGCTGTAACTGGTTATAGGGTCGCAATGACAGTGGCTGCTCACTACGAGCTGAGGTCATCATGCCTCAGGGAGGATGAGAGAAATGTGATGTCCCATCTGATTGGCTGGTTCGAGAGCTGGACATCCAGGTGCCGAGAGAGTCCTGGAGAGGTTTAGTCCATGGAGAAAAGATAAAACATTTCAGCTTCCAAATAAGCTTTTTCAAGTTTTCGTTAGCAAAAAACAGAGAGATTAAAAAAGAAAAAATCTAGCACTGGCAATAAGGTGAGGCTCAAGGGATATACTGTGATTTATCATCAAGGACTTTATTCTCTTGGCCACTTTGCAGTCATGCTAGAAGTTTCCAGAATCCCTAGTGCATATGATGTGCGAAAGTCAAAAAAGTAAGAAAAGAAAACTCCTCCCTTGAAGGTGAAGTCTAGAGAAATGCAGGCCAGAAAGGTGTAAGGTGTGAATCCAGAGTCTGCCGCCACTAAGGCCGTTGGTATCGACTCGAAAGATCTCAATGGTACTAGGAAGAACCAAAACCAACCAACAGTTCTGTGAGGAAGTCTGACGCATGGAATAGTAGGACTGTTCACATACAAAGGACAAAGAAACCAGGAGTTAATTTTGGCTACCAAACTGCAATTTGGTTTTCTAGGTCGTTTTCCCCCAACTATTTAGAAAGAAACATTAGTGCTACACATATGCAACTGTAAGACGTTGTATTATCCTAGCAAGTTGCACTGAGAAGCAAGTTAGGTACGCCCCTCGTACTGCCATCCACTGTTGAGATGTCACATCCATTTGCTTTGATTTCCATTTGCAACAGCAGGAAGTAATTCCAATAGGACTGAAGTCAGCAGTCAGCATTCCTTGCTGAGTTCACCTGGCTTCCTTCTTCCTTGTCTTCTACCATCTGGCTAGGGGAAGGCATAAGGAATAGATGTATATATTTTAAATATAGTTGAGTGCATGACAGTGGGTTTGTGTGTGGGTCTGTGTGTGAGAGGGTGTGTGTACGTGTGCGTGTACATATGTGTACACAGAGGTTTGTAAGCAGGAACTTTCTTCTGAGAGGCAGTGCTCCTCGTTTGAAGTCCAGCCCTCTGCCTCACGGCATTTCCTTTGCACAATGGCTGATGCCATGGCAACTCTGGCCTTTAGGGGTTTTGTTTGTTTGTTTGTTTTTTTAGATATGTCTCTTCATATGGAGGGCAAGATGGTCAGACCTGGAGAAACACCTAGAACATATAAACAACAACGAAGATATTAGAGAGGGCCAAAGGAAAAACACTATTTCTTAGAACCTTAGAAAATGATCAACCTTACAAATAGACTGCCGGTGAATGGAGAGAGAAGGAAGTATGTCGGGCCTGGGAAGTCAGCTCAGGGGTTAAACTGCTTCGGTTCAAATCTAAGATCTTCCAGTAGCTGTGTCACAGAACTCATTAACTCTCTACGCCTTAATTGCTCATCAATCAAATAGGGATAATCACAACCCTGTTCTCATAGGTTAGTTGTAAGTACTAAACAAGATAAATATTCGAATATTGCATCACACAGAAGATGTCAATGTATGTTAACTATTATGATTATAAGTGTAATTATTAAAAAAGAAACAAGCCCAAAAGTGCTTTCAAAACACATGTCATGCTTGTACTGTAAATACAATAAAGAATAATTAGCCTGTATCATCAGATAGAGAATACTGATGTTTCAACAAACACCCAGATTTTAGTGTCAAGCTTTACAATGAAGGCCCAGGAACACTGCCTGTGACTCCCACAGGGCCATACAGGCATGATGTATTCAAGCCAAGGAACAGAATGGAAGAGGCTGCTCATATATTATAATATGGAGGCTTTGTGCTGGGATGTCCCCATTATTATCCTGGTAACATCTCTCTCTCTCCCTCCCTACTCTTCTGTATGTGTGTGCTAAGGAGCTAAGCTGAGGTCACACAGGCAGGTATTAGTGGAAGAGAGATTGGAACCCAGGCAGATCTCTGAGCCCATGCTTTTAGACTAACAGTGGGTGCCTAAGGTTCATAAGTGAGTGCCTTCCTCAACAGATGTAGTGGCCATTTTCCCTCCTCTTTCCTCTGATAATAGACACTTGATAGTCTCTTGGGTAGTAATTCTTCTAGGCTCTCGGTAGTATAGGGTTGACCTTCCATCTAAGGCTAAAATTATGGCTGTGATTGCTAAGTAGCAGTCACGTGACCTACAGATGCCAAAGAAAGGCGGCCCAACAGCTACTGAAATTATTAGAATAGAGAAGTTCTCTCCACTGGGACAGCTGAATTGCTCTGATAGGAACTTGGAGCTGCTAGTGCTCATACTGCCTTTGTGGGAAAGACTGCTGGAGAAAGAAATCAGCAGAGCAAACGGGGATGTAGAAGATGGAAAGAGAAAAAATCTGGATGATATCTGAGAACCTGGATCCAGTCAACTCCGAAGACAAACTGAATTCTGTTCTCAACAGTTCTCAACAGCTAACTGAGAAAAAAAGCTGTTGGCCTTTTACGCTAATACCAGGCTGAGGCAGGTTTCTACATTTTGCAACTAATAATGTAGGCATTTGCATGTCCCAACAATGTACAATCTAAGGTTCTGGCCTGGAGTGCCAGTTACATGAGTATGTAAGATGGCAGCCATGCCTGTAGCTCTGGTTATGTGCTCTCCCTCTGAACCCCTGTCCTGAAGCTAGCCCTTTCCTAACCTGTGAAAACATTCCCAGGCCTCTATAAAGTCCAAGACACCCCTGAAGATTTTTGCTAGGACATTAGCAAGTCACCCTGTTCGGGCTAGCAGGGTTTCCTGTTCGGGCTAGCAGGGTTTCCTGTTCAGAGCAGGACTTCCCCATGTTTGCTCATTCTTCAAACAAACAAACTACAAATCCATCCTGTCCCCTGACCCCAATATTGTCCACTCCCTCTGCTTGTTTTCATTCTTTAAATAGATACATGCACAAGACAGAACCCCTTGAAATCAGGAGCCATAAGAGAAGGGAAAATGAAAAATTCATTTAATGAGAAAACTACAGCAGGAAATCATACCATTCAAAGACACACTGAATACCAGCAACACCAGCCCACCTGCCTATTTTAGACCCTGATTTGGAATGAACAAGCTATGGGGATCATCCCTTAGAGATAACTCTGAAGGAGATTTGATTTATGTAATAGAGATATAAGTATAGAGTCTGAAGGGAATCAAGCTTTTAACTTAGCTTGCATGGTGCAGTTCTGTGTCATAGAGCCTACTGTCAATTCTCATTCTTGCCCTCACTTTCTTCCTTTTTTTCCTACCTTCTTATATATGAACAACTTAGGGAAAGGAGATCCAAGCAAGGAAGTTCTCTGTAGCTATTTTGTTCTTAAAGATAGCATTATATAAGCATTGTTATATGAAGGTACTAGGCAAATACTAGACAAGGTATTCATCAGGAAATGGCCAGAATATGGATTCAGGTAGTCCAACTCCAGAGCCCACACCACTAGCAACATCTGCTTTTTAGTCTCAGACAAAATGAGAGCTAAGCTGTCAATTTAAGGAGTCTGTGGCAAGAACAAGGCCCTTCCCTTTGAAAAGGTATTTACTTTTTTCTCTGAACCCATAACTTTTGTTTAGTTACACAGCAAAGGGCTGACTTGAGCATGGACTTAATTCACTAATCATCTGGCTTTAAGTAGGGATATTATCCTGGATTATAAAGGTGGGCTTGGTGTCATCTGCTGGGTTCTTTAAAAAGGAATAGGAGATAGAAAGAGAATCAAGCAGATGGTAGCATGGACAGGTCGGAGCAGCTTGATGATGGCAGGATGAGGTCTCCAGCAACAGCTACAGGGAGCTTCCAGAAGCTGGAAAAGGCAAGAAACAGACTCCTCCCTCGAATCTCTAAGAAAGAGTGTAGACACCTTGATGGTAACCAGCTGAAGAACTTATGCTGGACTCTGAGCCTCCAAAACGGCAACAGAATACATCTGTAAAGTAAATAAACACAAAGCTGCATTTGTGGTCACTGGCTACAGCAGCAACTAGACCATCAACCCAGAGGATCAGTGGTCAGGGCAGAGTCAGGACCTGAGAGAAAGGAACAGAGCAGGCACTGAGCATCCTGACTGTCCCAAGAGAATGTGAGGATCTGAAATGCTGAGAAGAGGAGAGGCCCTGCAAATGGGTCAAATGCCTTTGCTTTCCTTTATATTCTGGGAACTTTCAGGGAAACATGTCCTTGATACAGAACTTCATTCATTCAGTCATACACTTACTTGTTCAGTTTTTTCTCTGCTTCTGCCATTGTGGGACATCTAGCAATATAACTGCCTATATCAACTATCTGCCTTTATTCTTCAAACTTTTTCTAGAAAAATCCCAAATATGTAACATGATATGAAATGCCTCTGCATCCCAACTGATCTAAGTCAGCATGTTTATTTTGTTCGAATTCCAGGAAAAACATTCACCAGAAAGGTTTCCATTTAGATTCAATATGCCTGTTAGATACCTAGTCATGATTAATTCACATTTATTCATGTATACATACTGAGCTCTGCATAGCAATAGTAAAAGGTAATAAACTCAGCATTTAGAAGTACAGAATCAAATAATTTAAGGGGATTATACCCCAGGGGGTATTCATAACTACACAATAGCCTTACATAAGAAGTTCTTTAATGATTAAGATTTGTACATACAGAGGACTAGTCAAAGCCTACAGTTTATGTCTCTATTTCTGTTGCCTTTGGTAAAGGCACTCTGAACTTAAATGGGTATTAATCCAACAACAATCCTATAGGGGACCAGAGGCTGAGACACTGGCTGATACTTCTTGTCATCTGTAGTTGTAGTTACTGCCATAAAGATTAAAATTCTCACTCTCAACTGTCCAGGATCTTCCACGTACCACCTTAGTAACAACCCCTCTGGATTCCAACTGAGCTGAGTTGGGAGAAAGGTGCTCTTTCTGCTGTCTGTAACAAATGTCGAGCCCTGTTTGGCACCAGCAGCTGCCTCATATTCTCTGGGCCATGAAAGAATTAATCCCTCTAGCACTGGGTCCCTTGGGGGGCTGCATGGTTCCACCCGAGGGTGAGGATGTAGCACAGCCACCTCATTGGTTTCTCCTGCAATCCCAACCTGGAGCCTAAGTTCACAAAACTCAGGACCATCAGGGCCCAGGCTAGCAAAGTAGGTAATGTAATGAGCCAAGTCCAACAAACACACTGCATTCCCAGACTGCCTCTTTCTACTTCCAATAAGGCATGTGTATGAAGGAATAGGTTTTGTTCTGAGAGACAACAGAGCAAGTAGGATTCGTGGAAACAAATGACCTGCTCTCATGTTGGGGAGATAATAGGGAGTATTGGAGACAGTAAAAAAAAAAATCACAACAGGTGACAGCTATTCAGCTCCAGTTCATGACAGCCATGTGGGAGTGTGAGCCTACAGTAGCCAGATAAAGCCAGAAATACACACTGGTTTGGAGTATGAAATTTAACAACCATAAACACTGGCAAATAAATAAATATAAATAACTCATGTATTTTTTAAAACTCCCCAGGGGATAAAATAAAAACCTAAGTTATACATGGAATCTGTCTAAGGGCAGGAAAATCAGACCTCTTATTTCTACAGGAGCTAGCCTGACTACTCAGAGACTATGAAGAGCCACAGCAGCAGGATACTCACATACACTGTTAGGCCAGTGGGGCATGGTCTCACGCTACTGGCTCTAGAAGCCCTCTGTTTCCAAAGGTCAAAGTCTTCTAAGGAATGCCAGCTTCATGGTCACCCAAGGTCCTCCTTTTATCTGCTTTGGGGCCACTCCAGTCCATGACAGCTCCCAGACCTGTCTACTCTTAGCATTCTAGCAATAACTGAAATGAGAGGTACTGCCTGTCATGACACAAGTGAGTGCCGGTCCTCATTTCTGACACTGAAAAGGCACTCCTGACTAGGACTTTGGTATGCTCCCAATCTCCCCACAAATACCAGACCACAGAATTTGTACCATCTCTACAGCATATCCTAACTCCAGAAACCAGAGTGTATTTTGATGAAGAAAAATAAAGCTAAAGACTAACCAAATTACCCATCATCAATAGTATCCAATAGGCTTGGAATATTTCTCCACATAAATCACATAAGTGGGCAACTAAGTGCTAGTATATTAGCTCCTGGTGAGTTATACCTTCCTCAGTTGGTTTATTTGAAGAAAGGAATAATGCTAACTGGCAATTGCCTTGTAAAGTGCCAGTTATTCATCTGCAAAGACTAGTATAGCCCATAATGCCACAAACTCCAAGTCACAGCCTCAACGTCCTTCAGGGATGAGTGACTTCTGTGAGTACCTCCTGCCATCACACTGTGACAACTCACAAAGAACTCATCTGACCCCAGTCCATACAACAAAAGGCTCTTCCTCACAGGCCTGTACCAGAGTCAACACCTGCAGGCTTCTCTATTAGCCAGGGCTGGAGAGGACTGAACCAAGGACCTCTGGGATGAAGGCTGAAGGAAGATGTCAAACACAGAGACACTTGATAGGGACACACTGCAGAAGAACAATTGCTGCTTTCTGTGCACTCAGAGGCCTTCTAGAGAATGGGGTAGACATGAAAGTGACCGTGCTCCTGGGTAGGAGCCAGAGCTCCCAAGGCCATGACTGCTTAAGGCGCACTTCCCTTAGCCTTGGGCCAAGGTTATCTCTGGGTTCCAGGAGGCACGGGGTTCTTATTTAGTTCTTAGAGAATGAAGATAAGAGGAAAATAGCCTCTCGAGGAAGAAGAGGGAGGGGTGGGGAAAGAGGGAGGGAAAACAGAGCTACCCTTTATAAGCAACCTCAAGAAGTTCTAGGCCAGCTTGGCCAAGCATGAGACTTGGACATCACTGCCCAACTCTTCAAGTAAGCAAAAGCTCCTGGGGAAGGACTGGCCAGCAGGAGGTGCAAGTATGGAGCAGAGACTGGGAGAGGCAGGATGTGAGAGATCTCATTTCCTCCAAAGGACAGCCAAGACTCTGGATATTCTGCTCACCCCTCCTGCCATCCTGAGAGCTGCAGCCCAAGTCGGGGAACCCTGAGGCTTTCAGGGGCTTTTATTATATTAGAAGCATTTTTCTCATCATAACCAAGACCTTTAGTATTGCATTAAAAAGATAGTTAATTTTCTTAAGCTTCCTTTTAAACACAGAAATAGGATTAGAAGGATAACACGCTCAGATGCGAGCCCGTTATTTGATTATGTCTAAACCTAATCCTGCCTTCACCTTGGCCTGCAGAGTCTCCATTTTGGGGTTTATCAGCTGATAATGCCAGGGCTGTCAGATACTATTACTTGGGTAGTATCTGTTGCTACCCGATCCTTCCACTATCAAATGCTGAAGGTTTGAAATTGAATTACAGGGTGAGTTTTCAAAGTGTTGCCATCTTTTGGACCCTTGGGCCTATCTTTATGGAGGAAGGAATAGTCAGGACCTCCAAGGAGCATGAACATCCTTTATTAAATTCATTTCCAGTAATGCTTCAGAGAAAATCCTTATAAATTAGCCTTTTTCCCATTAAGCAAACTTTCCATTTTTTGAATATTATAAAGGATAAATAAAAGTGGTAGTGATAATAATAAAAAAGGTCAGAAGAGGTAGCTACAGGTGGGTACTAACAACTTTATGATTTTTCCTAGTGTACTAGAATTCCATGACTCATCATCTCCCTGAGGGTAGGAACTACATCTTAATAACCAGTGACCAGCAGTAAGCCAAAGCTAACATTCAGGATATGTTTGTTATGATTGAACCATGAATTTATACCATGTAAGAGGATGCATCTCTCATTGGTTTATATTCAATAAAGAAGTAAAAGATATTCCCAGGACCATGCGTGAGACAGGCTTGTGACAAATCCAAGATCAAACATACAGACCACCCTCTAACCTACTGCCCTATCTCCTTCCCTAATCCAGGAGCTTCGAAGTCCCCTTACCTGTCGCAGTGGTTGCATTTAAAGGGTTTTGCACCTGTGTGTTTCCTGTAGTGCCTTGTGAGCTCATCACTCCGTGCAAAACGCCACTCGCATCCTTCCCATGAGCACTTGTAAGGCTTCTCACCTGCAGGAGACATGGAAGGACCATGGTGAGCAATGAAGGACCTCACACTTGCTCAGGTTCTGCTGGCTGGTGTTGGTCTTGGAAAGGGGCTATTCAGATAGTTACGGTAAATCTCCTAACACAGAATATCACTTCTGAAAAAGCCTCCTGTGTGCTTTCTTTTACTAACCTTCAAACACAGTTTCACAAGATCTTGAATTTGGGGGCTGTCATTTTCAGTTCCCAGAGTCAGAGCATTTCCTTTAACTGGTGAGGGATCAATTTTTATTTATTTTCTATTCCCCAGAGCACTGTGACCCCCACAGTCCAGGCAGAAAGGAAATGTGCTATTTTCATCTGAACCACAAATGCTTCTAATTCTATTTTTCTCAAGAGCCTACAGTAATTTAGCATTTCAGTCTTTTTAGTTTCTTCCCTCCCCCTCCCCTTCTACCACAAACTGTAGCCAGGTAGCTAAGTGACAAGACAAACGGCTCAGCCTCCCAGAGCCAGTGTTCCTTCCAGTAAATGTGAGTAGATGGACAGACAAGAGGTATCAATTGAGAGAAAAGTTAAAATGACTTGCTGATTTCTGGTATTCATAAAGAAACCTCCCAGAAGTGCCAGATAGGAGGCCCATGACTCAGTGGCTTTTCTAGAATGTTCATACTGGACAGCAATATACATTATTACAAAATATTTTAGAAGTCAATTTGTAGAGCAAGTTTTAGCCACAGGGAAGCTGCTTAGAAACATGAAATTTGAGCACTTGTGCTCAAGTGACCTTTACACAGAATAAATACAGATGGAGGAATATGGAAGAGAAAGTACATGACTTTGCCTTGGACCTTTTTTAAAACCCATCACATCTGTCACCAAACAGGACAAATATTTACCCTTCCAACTATATAGTGAGCTGGTCATAATTAAGTAGAAAAATAATGTTTAAAGGCTGATGGAATGATGAAACAGAGCCCCTACCACTGAAAGGTTCAGGGTCCAAAGCTACTCTTCCTGGGTTGAGTTTCTACCTGAGCCCCTGTGTCTGACCTTGTGCAAGGCTGGGTAACCTCGGGCAAGTGTCTAATCTCGGGCAAGTTAACAAAGTTTTCTGTGTCTCTGTTCTCTCAGAAATAAGAATAATATGTATCTTAAAATGCTTGAAAAGAGTATTTCAATATGGGTACAAATTACATATTAACTAGAGCAGTAGTTGGCATCGTGGAGAGACACATAACTGGTAAATATTATAAAGTGTGTAACTTGAAGGCTGAGGAAATGTCTCTGTGAATCAAGTACTTGCTGGATGCATAAGCATGAGGACCTGAGTTTGCATCCCTAGTTATATATTTTCCTCTGTAAAAAGCTGTGCACAGCTGTCCACACCTGTAATCCCAGCACTGGGGAGGTAGAGACAGACAGATCCCTGGAGCTCACTGACCCGCCAGCCAGTCTAGCCAAATTAGTGAGCTCCAGGTTCAGTGTAAGACACTGTCTCAAAAAACAAGCTAGAGAGAGGACAACACTCAGTGTCAACCTCCACCTCCCTGTGTACACGCACCTACATACATGCAGGTACTCACACAATAAATAATAGGATACATAACTCAAAATTTCAGGATAGAGAGGTGCCAAAGTACTATGGATATATCTGTTTGGTTTTTAAGGTTTTTCCCCCTATTTTCAACAGCTAGAGCTTCACTACATGGCCCTTAGGACATTTCCCAGTTACTGTATTTGACCTACTTTTTCTTCTCACCATTCTCTTCCCTTTAAATGTGACACAAAGCATTCACAATACTCTATCTGTATCACCTAGAATCAAACCAAACACACTTGAAATTTTTATTTCATTAAATCGGTGCCCTAGTGAGCCACTGCTCTGCAAAACCCATGGAAAAATGAGACACACCAGCATTTCTTTTAAAGAGAACACAGAGCACACGAAGAAGCTCAGGAGGAAAGCCATTCAGTTTCTGAAACCAGGGGGAGAAAATAAAACACTGAAAGTATTAGGTTCATTTTAAAAAGGTTGCTACTGCCGAAGAGTGGATGCGGCCCTAAACTTGAGAGTCAGCACACATATGACCTTGCTGAATTCCTTACACAGACTCTAGACCTCTGTGTCTTTATCTGTCAAATGGAAGTCTTATTAGTAAAACTGTGATTTTTGAAATAAGCTGTAGATTTCTCAGGCCAGGCATCTAGTGGACAGTCAACGAACCTCAATTCCTTCCCCAACCCCCATGTTTGTAGAAGCTGCTAGGGAGAAAGGCCTAACCAGATGTTGCTAAAAACATCCAGCGCACATGGCTCCCGGAAGCCAAGGTTGGAGTCATGTGATCAGCTTAAAGATTGAGATGTTTAAGTTTTAAATATCTTCTGCTTGTGGACAGAGAGGGCTCCAATGCTCTCCAGGTATGTTCTGAATAAGAGGGCTGACTGATGCAGGAGGCTCCAGTGCCCTCTCTGAGAGACTCACAGGCATCATTTACTTAATGCCATGGATCTTTTTTCATACAGAGATTTGACACAAAGATAATAAAAGATAAATAGAGACACAAAGATAAATAAAAGTTTGACACAAAAATAAATAAAGAGGCAAGATGTTCAGAAATTCAAAATGCCTTCAATTCCCAACAACCTTCAAATATAAGAAAAAGTGGAGTTTTCTAGCATCCAGAGGATCAAATGCAGCCAAAATGCAACAAGGAATCTAGGAAACCCCAAGAAATCCTACAGTGATAAGTCACATCCATTCCCCTAAATCGCCCCACGCTGGAACTCACTGGTCCAGCATAGACAAATACACCTCGAGGGGCCCAGGAAGAACAGAGAGAAGAAAGGAGACTGAAGTGGGTGCCTCTGAGCATTTACTTTTCTTATTTCAAAGTATTTGCTTTTCTTTTCATCAAATTCTTTTAACTGGTTTTATTTCAACAAATAACATTGAGGTTTTAGTTATTTTCCAGAAAACACAGCAGATTCTTAGTTCATTCTCAGCATACATTACCTGTACTATGCAGAAGTGAGCTCAGAGTCCTGATGGCTATGACTCTTTTGCTACAGGGTAGCGTGAGACTGTAGGGATCCTGATGTGGCGTAGGGTCTTTTCTACCAACACTATATTCTGCTGGTCAGGTGCCATGCAGAACAGCATAGAGCACAGGCCTCTTTGTGTCCTGACATCTTCGCCAAATCATATTGCAGAGACTCATTAGGCTATTTTTTTCCCATGTCTAATCAGTTTATCTTCAAGATACCATTTTTGCAAATACCCACTAATGAGAAATTTATAATAATTGAGAAATAACTCAGCCAAATGAAGGGGCAGCAACAGAACCAGGCAGGGTTCAGGGACCAGAGGAGCAGGAAGGACAGAGGGAGCTGGGACCTCACTGTCATTCAGGATCAGGGCCTTAGGCTGCCACATCTTTCTGGCGCTGTGCCCAGACCCCTAAAGCCAGTCTCTAATAGTGAGGCAGGTCTGCAAAATTCTTGTCAACATTTTCAGCATGGTCAAGACGGCTTCTCCCTACGCCCCAACACCCTGCTTGGTCTGAGAGGCAAACCCGCCTCTGCCTACAAGGCATTAGTCTTCATTCTAATTAGTCTACCCAAAGGAAGGCTTCGTTTTCTTTCTTTTTAAAGGAATTCATTTATTTAAAAAAGAGAGAGGGGTTTTCATTGAGAGAGAGAAAGAGAGTGAGAGAGAGGAGAAAGACAGAAGAGACAGGAAAGGGGGTTATGAGGAAAGATGAGGAGGAAGGGGGAAGGGGGAGGGAAGGGAGGAGGGAGGAGAGAGGAGAATAAGAAGAGGAAGAGGGGAGGGAAGAGAGAGAGAAGGAAGAGGACAGAGGAGGGAACAGGAGAGAGGGGAGGAGGGTGGTGCCCTTGTTCAGCTGTAACTGGAATAAGTTCACTGAAAACCCCGTTCTTCCAGGACTCTAATCTTCTTCTTCACCCTTCCTTCCCTCCTTCTCCCTAGATAGTCCTCCCAGGTTTAAAACTGGAAGCACATCCTCATACTGTGTGGCACCAAGAATGGCAATGTCATTCAGCCTGCTGCACCTCGAGAGTGAGCGAAAATGTCCAGGAGAGACAGGCACAAAAGACAGACATAAAGCATTACAACTGGAGTCCAAAAGGGACCACAGAACGAATGAAAGCCTACACACCTCAGAGGGAGGACAGGACAGGAGTGCACACACCTGACCATGCACCCAGCTCCCAGCACAGGAGGAAGAGCAGGCTTCAGAAACGTACCCCTCCCCCCATTTGAGGTCGAAAATTGAGAACCACTTTGCCTCTCTGGCAATCATCTCAGGAAACTTATTTGGGGGGCGGTACACACCAACTCAGAGGTGATTTACAGCCAAATGAGGGCTCTTAAGGAGAGGTAAGGGTGCCTGAGAAACACAACTGACATTTAGCAAGGTTGAATTATGGCAAGAATTCACACACTCCCACAAAATGGATCTGAAATGGAGAGCGCCCTAAACCAGGCTGACATTCTCTCTGCTTCTTACAGGGTCACTCTCCCTAAATTGTCATTATCAGATGTGATTGATCAAACAACGCTATCATAAACACATATTTCCAATATATGTAGATTTATTCATGAATTATATAAATGTACTAAAGTCCTAGTATATTAGGATACTGTAAAATGTATATTCAATAGAGCAATTATAAAGAATGAGGGCAAATTAAATAGAAGTCATACATTATTCTTCTCGTACTCAAAAAGACTATAAATTAAATATAAATAGAAGTTCTACATTTTCCTCTTGCACTCAAAAAGACCGAGCTGCAGAGCCCCACTTCAGAGGCCTGGGTCCTGGAGGGTAAGTGGAAGCAGCTTTGCTCCAGCCCCATCCCACTGTTCTCTAGTTTCCATTCTCAGCCCCTACAGTTTATTCACCCTAGAGCAGTCAGAGAATCCTTTGAAAATGGAAATCACAGCATGCATCCCTTTCAGGGGACTTGAACATATTATATGTCCATAGAATTGGTTTCCCTGACATTCCGTGGGTTTTATTTTATGCATTTAAAAACATTATTCTGAGGGCTGAGGAGATAGCTCAGTAGGTAAAGTGCTTGCTGTGCAAGCATGAAGACCTGCGTTTTGGATCCTGAGCACCCATGTTAAAAAGCCAGGAGCTGTGGAACACACCTGTAATCTCAGAGCTACGGAGGAGGAGGAGGAGACAGGTGGATGCCTGGTGCTTGCTGGCCAGTCAGCCAGCCTAGTCGAAACAGTAAGTTCTAGGTTCAGTGACGGATCCTGTCCCCCAAAAATGAGGTGAAGAGCGACTGAAGAATACACACATCTTCGACCTCTACATGCATACATGCACACATACAGACCATGCACACAGGAGCCTGCACACACGGAGACCATGCACATATGCACACACACACACAAATGAATGCAGCATGCACACATGCACAAACCATTTTTCTGTAAAAGGCTGGCAAGAGACTACAGCAGGCTGCCAAACACATTCCCTATTCAAAAAAGATTGAGATGAAATATCGCTTTCAGAATAAAAGCCCCGCCTACAGAGTCCTCAGCTTGCAGTCAACTTAACAGTACTCCTGGATTCCCTTCTCTCTCATCTTCAAGCTCACCTCTGGAAGTCACTGCCCTGCTTCCCCAATCCACCTCGGGGTCTTGGCACTTGCTACACCCTCTGCCTGGAGCCTTCTTGCTCCTTCATACTATTCTTCATTTAGCCTCTGCCTCAGTGTAGACCTATCCTCATCAGTCTCATAAAAAAAGTAGATAAACGTGGGACACACTGTAATCTTAGGACCTGGGAAGTCAAATCAGGGGATCCAGAGTTCAAAGCCAGCCTAGGTTACATAAGGAGACCTTGTCTCAAAACACTGTCCCTCTATCCACAATGCTTAATCATTTTGAAAATAGATGGCAAGTAGTTTGCATGTGCTGTCGTCTCCTTCCTCTGCTAGGCATGCAGCTTCAGGCAAGATCCACTTTATTCTCTGTGATCCAATGGCCTGAAGCACACTGTTGCATCCTTGCTGAATACACTAAACAAATTTAACAAAAATGCATCTTGATTTGCAACAAAGACCAGAGTCCACATAGGAGCAGGGCAGCCTATGTGAGTTCTAATCCCTTGCTGGCTTAAGAAAAGAAACTCATGCTTGGTTGTTTAAATCTGACACTCCTCTGGGAAGCAAACTAAAATGTGTTACTTCACAATGAATTCAGTATTCCTTCACCATCAAAGATCACCTCCAAGTCTTCACCATCTCTCAGAGCCTAAAGAAAGACAGTCCTGACAACCTTCACCTTATATCCAGGACCTTAGCCTTCTGAGCAATGTGCCCCTTGGGAAGCAAAGTGCATCATCTTATGAAACTCATTAATAAAGGTTCTCTCTGAAAGGACTGGAGAGAGCCTCACAGATTCAGCAGACTCATCTTTGAGATACAGACGGCTGCATGAAATATGAACACAAAGCAGAATCTTGTGCTCAAGATTTAAAAGACTCTTAGAAATGAACATCGTACATGAAATTTTTTATTTCCTGATCTGAAAAACTTCAAGTTTCTAATAGACCATGTCTTAAAAGATGAGAACTTTGACATGCTTAGTTTTCTGTAAAAAAAAAAAAACAAAAAAAAAAACAACAAACAATTTTACCTAAACAGGTAAAATTTATTTACAGAGTGATTCCTAGACATCTGGATACGTTAAGGTCCTAGTCCTTTTAGGACTTGGGCTAAGAATGTAGAAATTTTCCAGATCAGAAAATGGAGAGGATAAATACTTATAATGGATTCACGATTTCCTTCAAGGACATCCAAAGGCCACCAAGAAAGACCTGTTATTGCCTCCACATTCCACTCTGCAGCCTTAAAGAATTTAAACCACCCAGAGAACAAACTGTCCTGACAGAGAATGCCACTGAGCCCCCAACACTGGCAAAAGAACAACCAGAAAATGCCACACCACAGCTTGGCAATGCCTGCTCAGGCTGTAGGTGCTGCAGCCAAAGAGTGCCAGCACCAACTTACTGAGAGGCTCTGCTTTGGAAAATTGCCTGAGCTTCTTTCTGATTCCAGATGTATCTTAAATAGTTTCTCTTTTTCTCTAAAAAGGCTTCGCTGACTGACGGCAAAATTGTACTTCCCAGAATTCCAAAAGTGTCAACATAAAATAAAGTGTATCCTCACTGATCCACGTTCCATGTTGAGTCTCCACTCGCTTATTACTCACTCACCCAAGGCCTCCCAGGTGCTGGGGCTTGGGCTACTGTATTTACACAAAACATACATCACTTTTCAAGGAAGATTAATATTTCCTCATTTTAAAAAATTTTATTCTTCAAACAGTTTTGAAGCAATGACTAACTTAGGTTAGATTAACTCTTCATATCCCAAGTACCCTCTTGAAGATGGTTGTTCAAAAAGTTATAGCATGTCATTCTAACCATATCCTCAAAGTGGTGCAGAAACTATTTCAGAATATAGAGAGAGACGATAGAAATGTTGACTTACTCCCACAGCCTCTGTGCTGCGCAGTCCAGTGGGCACAGGTCACATGTGATTGGGAGTACTTGGAATTCTGTCAAGGTGACTAAAGAACTGAACCTATACTTTTAATTAAAACTTAAACTGAAGCAATAGAGTAATATTTTTGTACTCTTTGTAAGAGCACATTTAACTTTTGTCAGTGAAATTTTTAACACTTGGATTGAGATATGTCAATAAGTGAAGGACCCCCTATACTTTAAAGACTTACTCAAAAGAATGGAAAATATGCCAAATTAATACATTTTTCATATTGATTTTATGTTGAAATGATATTTTGCACATGTTAGTTTAGGTAAAACATATTGCTAAAATTAATTTTGCCTGCTTCTTTATACTTTCTTATTTTTCCTTTCTGTTTCTTGTTGGCAATGCTACGGTTGGAGGTCTGGGCTTTGTTCATGCTTAATAAGAAATCTGCCACCAAGCTATATCCCTAGCCTTCTTTTTGCTTTTTAAAAATCAGATTATTAGAAAGTTTAAAATTACCTCTGTGGTTTATATGTATTTCTGCTCTGTACAGCACCTGCTTAAAATAAACTTTTTTCTACGCAAGCCCCAACATCCGTTCAAGTTCAATGGCTTATCCTTCCCACACCACCACATTGTTGCCCACATCTAGTCCACCACCTTACATTCAGTGTTCCCATTTTCACATTCTCACTTTCAAAATCTTGCAGTAATTCTCAACCACAAGAGGATGGGAGGAGAGCTACACCTAGTTACTCCATATCTGTGAGTTCTCAAATACACTCTCTCCTCCTGGTCCCTTTCCCCCTCCAATGGAGGAAAGCCCACCCCACTTTGGAGGGCTCTCCTCCCTGTTACTACAATGGGATCACCTGAGCCACACTCTTCTATGTAAGAATCTGCTTTTCGAATCTGCGCATGATGTCAGGAGTCTGATGAAGCCGTATTCAAGCCAAGATGTCAAGGTAAAGGAAGTAAAGTTTGCAAGTTTAAACAACAACACATATAAAGGCCCTGGAAGCATAAGAATTGGACAGAAGTTAGGCAAAATTAATTAAAAGAAAAGTCGCAAAGAAGAATTCTCTGATTTCCCATTGCAAGCTTAATAGGGGATTGAAGTCTCTCTCCCTGGCCAGACTATAAATTTTACGAGGGCAGGAACCATAATTGACACCCTTGCTTTATTCACAGAGCACAACATAAACTTTCTATCAGTGTATGTGTATATACAGACATATGAAAAAATATATATACATACATACACACACACACACACACACACACACACATCCTATACAAATACCATAAGAAGCCCAAAGAAATTTCTATCTTCAGTAGTTTGTGTTCCCATAGCAGTGTCTCTTGCCATAAACAGCCACCTAGTATGATAGATCTCACACTTCAGTTTGCATTAGAATTCCCTTCCTGAAGGTCTAGGAAAAAAATAGAACTCCACCCTGAGTGCCTGATTCAGTAGGTCTGATTCACTATGGGAGGACCCAAGAATCTGCAT
Source organism: Eospalax fontanierii (assembly GCA_035773235.1). Classification (NCBI taxonomy): domain Eukaryota; kingdom Metazoa; phylum Chordata; class Mammalia; order Rodentia; family Spalacidae; genus Eospalax; species Eospalax fontanierii. The sequence goes on along the minus strand of CM069530.1, from coordinate 30,484,386 downwards.
TTCCAGCAAATTCCTAGTTGCTGCTGATGCTTCATAAACCATTGTTCCAACAGGGAAAAAATGGACTAATCATCAAAGCATAGAACATTCTAGTTCTTCCTCTCACATAATAGCAACATGTCCCTGTAAAGTCAGTTACCTTCTTTAATACTAAGTTCTTAGGATTAGGAAGATGGTTCAGCATCAACACACTAAATACACAAGCCTGATGAAACCCAGGCTAAAAAGCTGGGAACAATGGTATATGTCCATAATCCTGGGATTCCTGCAGTGAGATGGAAAGTAGAGATAGATGATTCACTCAGAAGCTTGTGGGTCAGCTAGCCTGGACTATGCAGGCAGCCGCAGAAACCAGAGAGACTCTGAATCAACAAGGTGTAAAGCTATCCTTTGGCCTCCACATACGCTTCGAGACATGCAGACATGCAGCCCTATTTTTTTCCCCACAATTAGTTTTCCCACACACACAAATTAAAAAAAGACAGAGCTCTCAACTGTGCTGGGAGAGAATTAAAACACATCTCTGTTCCCTGATACAAAGATCTGATGGAACCTAGCAAGTGAATGAGATTGGTGAACTTTTCAGTCCCACCTGAACAGGAGGTGTTATTGTGATCTGTGATGGGGGTATCAAAAGGAAGATGACATGTAGGAGGCCCCAGAGGATGGGGTAAAGAGAGCCCTGTCACCTGGACATTAGAGCATGTAAGGGTACAAGGGCTTCTTCATGAAACACACTGGAGTGCAGGCAGTGCACTGAGCCACTTCACAGGTGCACAGAAGAACACACAGAATCCTTTATGGCCATGTTCTATTTTGAACAACTTAGAGTCTTAAAATGGTCTATGGGAGGCAAAGTGTCAGGTTCCTGGTAAATTTGTTTAACATGCTGGAGGGAAATGGGTTGCCATAAAAACTGGGAACCAATCGAGACACCGAAATAAGTTTAACTGTTGAAAGCTAAGAAGCTTTTGCAATGTGCAACATGTGATTTCAAAGCGTGTTTTTAGAAAACATCATAACTCCCAATAAGCCAAAGAATGCCACAGAATGTTCATAGACAAGTTTCTTTTTTAATCTAAAATGCATGAAGTGTCCTAATATTTTCCAGTGAGGCTGGGAAAAGCATAACCAATTAACATCATACTCCCTTCATAAAACAAAGCAAAAGGCCTGCAATGATCAGGATAGATAGATGATTATTCCCACAAGAGTATAAACTCATTTAAAAATTTAGGTGTAACAGTTCAAGATCATCCTTGGCTATAAAGCAAGTTCAATGCCAGCCTGGGATACACTGAGACTTTGTCTCAAATAAAAAGACCACATTAGCTTAAAACAACTATTACTATTTTTTATTAATTTAAAGATATTTAAAAATATTTTTCATATTTTGTTTGTATATGTTTTATTGTGATTCAAGTTTACCTTTAAAAATTATTTTTACCAGTTGTTTTGGAGATTAATCTAATGAAAGCTTGACATCACCTGGAAATTTAAGTATATTTTGTTGATTACCAGTTACAATACCGTTAAAGACCAGGTATCTGTTATATTTGAAGAAATTATTAAAGTATTCATCTTTTTCCTTTCAACATGACAACTCAACCTCACCACCATGTGAACTAATCTGAAATTAATCTATAAAATGTCTCCTCAATTTAGTAGTAAAAGTATTGTCCTACAAATCAAGCTCTTATCATTCATTTTGATATGTTAATAGGAACTGGATTGTTAAAAATAGGAACTTTATTTAAAATCCTCTTTGGTCAATCTTGGATTTGCTTCCAAATGTAAAGATAGTCACAGAGGATTAAAAACTGGCTTTTGTAACAACAAAAATTTTAAGAATAAAAAATTTATTTTAGCTTACTACATGATCTAAGCATGGCAACTGACTATGCAAGGCACCAGGAAGCCTCTGATAAGGCTCAGGCTGCTAAAGAAGCATAGAGCGGGAACCTTCCTCTAATGATCCAATCCACTTCAAAGACTGGGACTCCAGATGCACATCCAAGCACGACAAGGAATCTATTCTTCTCATACAGAGTTTGGTAGTTAAAAAAAATAAACAACCATGGAGCATCCGTCTCGGAGTGAGGGTAGGCCTACCTAACAACCTCCCAGAGGTCTTTAGGAAGCTGAGGGTGATATCAGAAGACTGAATACTTGAGAATCATAGGAAATGGGGATAACTGGAAGGCCAGGTGGGAGGGAGGGAAGCAGAAAGGAGCCTCACCTGACCTGAGATGTACAACTCTCCCACTGGCACATTTGGTTGATGACGACTGCTACATGTCTTAGATATGCTACACTATGCTTTTTATTTTCTTTTCTTTATTATTTTATGTGTATAAGTGTACTGCCTGCATGTAGGTAGGTGCACCCACATCGTGCAGTGACCACAGAGGTCAGAAGAGGGTATTGGATCCCCTGAAACAAGTTTAAAATGGTTGTTAGCTGTCACGTGAGTGCTGGGAATTGAACCCAGATCCTCTGCAAGAGCATCCAGCACTCTTAACTGCTGAGCCACCTCCCTATCCCCTACACTCTGCTTTTTTTTAATAATTGAAAATTGAATAATAAAAAAATTACCAAACACACAAACACACACACACACACACACAGAGCAGAATAATCCCAAACCACCTCAGATCTACTTTTGGAAGTTGTAAGATGACTAGAGTCAGTAGCCTGAGTATATTTTGATTAAGCTCACGATGATGTTAACTGCTATTCCCTGTTATTCTGATGGTGAAGAAATGGCCTAAGCAAATAAATTTTGCTAAGGTAACTTAATGAAAAATTTAAAAACCAAAAAAAAAAGGGATCCTATCAATCTCAATGAAGCCCAGTTTCGATAGTTTACACAGAGATAATGGAGGGAACCCCCTTCCACGCACTACCATGTAATTGAATGCATGTGGACCTAGTTCCTTTAGATATCAAGCCAGAAGGTTTACATCATCAATAGTCTACAAATTCTCTTCCAGGATAATCAAACATTTTTTTCAGAGAATGAATTTCCCCTTTGGCTAAATCAACCCAAATCTCAAAAATATTAATCCCATCAAAAAAAAATCTTAGCTTCTTATTTTTGACAAATGACAGCCTAGGGCAGGAGTGCTTTCCACATTGTTGCTTAATAACTTTAGGAGAAGGGGGTCCATGGAACTATGGCATCTGGTTTCTACCTTATCAGCTGTTTTACCATATATAAGCTCTCTACTCTCTATCCTCCCTAAACAGCCCAACCAGCCACTTACTGAAGTGTCCTCTACATGTAAGATATCTGCCTTCCACCTACCACCTCCTCAAGTATTTCACCTTCACAAAAACTTCTAGTTTTTACTACATCTTCACGCTTTGGCCACTTATTTACTATCTCCTAGGGACAGTTATCTTTTCATGTTATAATCTTCTGTCCTGATCTTCCCCGCCTACAATAAATACAAAGTACTTTTTAAAATGGGGCATTTTGAACAAGGGGCTGCAGAGAGCTTATTCCAGAAAGGATACCTAAATAAAACTTCTGTCTCCTAAGGCTCAAGGATCACTGGAGAAAAGGGGGCAGAAAGATTGTAAGAGCCTTGTGGATGACCACAAGGAAACAAGAATTTTCCAGACAGCTGGTCAGTTACTCATATGAGCTCACAGCAATGATGACAGTATGCACAAGTTTTATGCAAGCTCAAAGCAGAAAAAATGCTAACAAAGACATGAAGTTGTGGGTAAGAAGCTCCAACCCCACCCAAGGAAATTGTGGCAACAGATGGCTGCTGAGAAGGGCAGAGACAGTCTCCTTAAGTATGGAACTCTTGGTAGTTTAACTAGGCTCCAGTGGATGGACCCGTACTGAAGGACATTCAGTGGAACAAATTAGACTCTAGACTCTATAAGCCATATATGTGAATATATGGAGAGAGAGATTAAATTGAGTAGGAAGTGAAGATAAAGAAGGGGCTTTAAATACCATTAAATTACATTACATGAAAATTACAAGCACTCAATTTTTAAAACGGAGCATTTTATACCTACAATTCAGTAAACAGTATATAATGTGTGTCCAAGGCATTGGGATAGATGTCTGTTTGCCTCTATAATCAGAGTTTAACATAGGTTCAAATACATTGTTTGCACCCAATATAGCACTTTCTAATTAACAGATCAGTGATTAACCCAAATCCAGCAGTACAAAAGCTTTGTTACCATCTTGCCATCCAGATTCACAAACCTTAACATGCATTAACTCCAGAACATCTCTGTCCACAGCAAACAGGCCAAGACCAATTCTTAGACTTCCAGTCTAATTCACTCATAAGAAAAAGACAATCTCTTCAGCATGACACATCAGATTGCACTAGTATTAACTGTTGGTTCTAATTTCAGCTACCAACGACATTGCTGGAGATAAAAATGAAAGGGAAAAAGTCTCCATTAGACAAATTCCAAGTGGAAAGCACTAGGTATGCATACAAACAGCACAGGGCCCAGTGTGTTCGGTAAATGCGTGTGTGTCTGTGTCTGTGTGTGTGCGTGTGTGTGTGTGTGTGTGTGTGCGTGTGTGTGTGTGATGTGAAGGAGAAAAGCCCTACAATTCATTAGCACCATTAAACTAGAGGTCCCATAAAAGAACAGACACCCTTGAAGGATGCCAGGGACAAGAACAGTGGCATCCCAGAGAGACCAGCATATGAAAAGGTGAAAAGGTTCAGGGATGGACTTCAGGCTTATCAAAAGAAAAGGGTGAGTATGTGAGGAACAGGCACAACAATAGACAGAGAGGTGGTAACAGCCAGAACAAGAGGCTTAGTGACAGACTCTCTCTCAAAGAGACTGTCTTGAAGCCAGAGCCCCAGTTCGTGTACACATCGATGTTTAGAACTTGACAAAACCTGTGACCTCATATTTCCAGAAGTGTATCCTCTGTGAAGTGACTTTAGCAGAGGTGGGTGCTCCTTCCCTCTGCTTGTGTAACATGGTCTGGAAAAGATCTGTCACACCAAGCAATCTGTCTACATGCTATATATATAGCCCTACAAACCCAGTGGTCTTGTTAGAGAGGGTTTGAAAGATGGCTCAGTGATTAAGAGCAATGGCTGCTCTTGTAGAGGACCTGGTTTCGATTCCCATCACCCACATGGCATCTAACAAATGTCTGTAACTCTAGTTCCAGGGAATCCATGTTTCTCTTGGCCTCTGTAGGCACTGTACAACATAGGCCAGACATTCATACACATAAAAAAATTTTAAAAACCAGTCATCCCTTCAAGGGCAAAAACAGGCTTTATTCACCTCAGTAGTCCCAACAGGAGACTTATCAGAGACCTTACACACACACACACACATACACACACACACACACATGAGCGATCCACCTTCCACTCTTCCTTCAGGCATTATCCCCTCAATCTCTTACATCTTCTGTCTGATGCTCCCTAATAGGAATCATCTGGAAGAAAGCATGATGCTTGAAGCCACCCATGGAATCTACATTAACACACATTCAACCTTCCTTCCCTTCAAATCTGCAAACAATTCAGCAAAAACATACTACTACCCACATATGCAGAAGTACCCACACACAATCTGTCAGACCACAGAGGCCTAACCTCAAATGGCCTGAATTTTGCCTATGATAAATCCACAGCTAAAAAATAGTTTCTCTTTATTCTTCTAGTGAGAGATGAAGGCATCCTGGGAAGAAGACATCAGTGTAATGCAACTTCACATTGTGGAGGGAGAAAAGGTGCAAGTAATATTAATGTGTGGCCAGTCTGACCCCGTATGCTTGCTCTCTCATCACCAACTTCCCAGTCACTTTAGATTATTCCAATAATGTTATATTCTTATGAAATACAAAATGGACATTGTTTCCCTTCAGATTTCTGCCACTCCACAGGAGCCTTGTTTTCATGCATTTATTTTGACTGCACAATGCACCACAAACTAGAATGTACTAGTGTCCCCACTACCACCATGCCATACGTTGAAAATTCCACAATCCAAGCATTTTCTATTAAGATGTCTGCATTACAGGCTAAAAAGAAACTATTCTTAAGACCAAAATCACATAAGTTACTGCTGGCTATGGCCTCTGTCATGCACTGCCACCTGCAGTGAAAATATTCATTTAGTTAAGCTCATGACACTAAGGATAAAGATTAGATTTTGCCAGATTGGGGGTGCACACCTTTAATCCCAGCACTCAGGAGGCAGCAGCAGGTGGATCTCTGTGAGTTGAAGGCCAGCCTGCTCTATATAGTGAGTTCCAGGCTACCTGGGGCTATAAGGAGAGCCTGTCTCAAAAAGACAAAAAAAAAAAGACTAGATTTCACCACGCATGGTGGTACATACCTATAATCTTAGCATTCTAGAGACTGACACAGGAAGACTACAAGTTCAAGCCAGCCTGGGCTAGACGGTAAGACCCTGTCTCAAAAAAATAAACAGAAGAAGGGAGAAAAAAGACTATTTCTGAGCTCCTTTGCAGTTGCTTGTTGACATATGACTAAGCCCTAGCTGATGAGATGTAAGTGGAAGTCACAAGTGCAATTCAAGCTGTACTTTTAAATGTTGGGGCATCCCCTCTCTTCCCCTCTTTCAGAAGAGCTGTGTGAAACCTGGGTTCCTGGAAAGCAGACTTGCTAGGAACTATCCTGAATAACAGGGATGAGCAGGTCCTTAGGAATGGGAACCTTCAGGATGGGACACACAGGACAAAGGTGAATGTGGGTTTTGAACAACTCCTCAGAAAAGAGCCAAGAGCCTGGACTTCCTATAAAAGAGATTAAAAAAAAAACTTACATCTAAGCGTCAGTAAGCTTGGATCTCGACACAAAACTTCACTTATAAGCTAATGAATTTAAAGGATAACAGAAACAAGCAGATGAAATGATACATGTCCAAATGACTAGTATCTGCAGCATAAAATTATTTAACCACTTTCTTACCCTTCAGACATATTGCCCAGGGCTTCCAGAAACAGTATCTTGTATGCAATATTAGTAGAAAATGCACACACACACACACACACACACACACACACACTGTTCTCCATTAGGAGGTCTGGGTTCTACCCAGCTCTAACAATTATTGTGTTCTCAGGAGAATTATATACCCTGAATCTTATCTTTCTTCTCAGAAAAAGGGAGTAATCCCTGCTTTGGCATCCGCCTTGCAGGTCTACTGTGAAGCATAAAGAGAGAAGATAACATATCTAGAGATCAGTGTGAGGGTGAAAGAAGATGACCCAGTCCTGAGACTGGTACTCCATTTAGTAATCAGAGACGCAACGCTATGCCCCAGCTCCTCAACGCGTGATTCAGCATTGATTAGAAAGCTAGAGTTTGGACCACTCAGCATAAACTCAATACTGTATTTAGAAACACAGCACAAAGTCCAAACACTGTTAAACTGTGATGCGTAACTCACTGCATCACCTCTCAGTCAGTGAAATGTTTCCCCTTTCTCTATATTTTTCCTCGTCACATAGATATACAACTGTAGTATGAAACTAAAATGTGGAAGAAAAGTGCAAAAACTAGTTGCTTGACAATAAATGTATCTCTGAAGATACACCTTGAATGATCAGCCTGTGTTAAGACTTGTGACCCAATTCCACCATTTTTCAATGGATGATCGATCATGTTTTGCAAACACCGATGGACTGAGCGATCAGCTAATATTTAAAAAGTGCTGGACCCTTCAAACACTAAGTGGTTTTATGCATATTCTGCCCTTTAATCCTCTCAATAGCCTCATGAGACATATGTTATATCCTCACTCTGCTTTTCTGGATGAGGAATGAGAAGCTAGTCACCATTTCACCCAGAGTATGAATAGAAGCACGAAGCCTTTAGCCCAGGCAACCTTACCTTCATAGCCCATGTAACCACATAACCACGTAACCACTTAACCACCACCTCACTGCATTTTCTTCACAATTAAAACAGAATGCATGCTTATATCCCTTAGGAAGTATGTTCTGATAAAACAAATCTTTCCACAGGAAAGAATTTCAGAATTATTTAGATGGACCCATATAGTAGCTGTTCTTTTAAAACATGAAGAAAAAAACAAATGAAACCTGCAAAGGCTAGAAGCTCTCTTCCCAGGTCCAGGGCCTCATGTTTGGTATATAGACCGGATTACTTGCTATAGGACAATAGTATGGGTATTCTGAGTCCCAGCCCATTTTTCCCAGAAAAGTCTATCAGCATTTTCTCATTTCACTCCCTGTTTACCATTTCCAACATCTGTCTCACCTGAAACACCACCAATTAAATAGAAAATGGAAAGCCCCAAGGCCAAGTACAAAGCAAGCATTCATTCTTCACTCATCTTGGATGCCTGTAAACCCTGGAGGAGGCAAAGTGAAGATGAGTCCTTACTGGTCTTTTCTTTTCCCCCCAAGTCCTCAGCAGGGATGAGGTTCTCTCACCATGCTGCCACATCTCCTTCAACAGTGAGGAATTGGTGTGTGTGTGCTGGGGGAGGGAGGGAGGGACGGACGGACAGGGGTAGGGAGAGAGACAGACAGACAGACAGACAGAGAGAGAGAGAATATGGGGTGGAGTGGGTGGAGAAGAGGCAGGGGCTAGACTATATGTGATTTACAGGCCTGGACTATAGTCAGGGAGCCATCAGCATAGGGAAATGCTGAGCACTTTCAATGTAAGCAATCTGGGTGGAGACATGCTAAGTGTATACAGAGGGCTTCAGTCTGTAAAATGGGGAAGAAAGAAGCAAGCGAAGGAATATAAAATAGCTCATTAATAATTATTTATCTTAATTACATTTTGAAATAATATTTTGGATATATTGAGTTAAAGAAAACATAGTATCAGATTTAATTAACTGATATAATTGATTGCTTTTTAAAGTGCAACTGGCAGAAAAATTTTGAATTATATATGTGACTTTCATCATCTTTCTGTTGAAAAGCACTCTTATGCCCACATTAAGCATCCTGAACTTCAAGAAGAATGTCTGAAACTGGGAGCTTTTATATGGAGGTATAACATGACCAGTGGCTCTGAAGACACCACTCACTTTTACAGAATAGAAAATGGACTGAAGGAGGCAATGGTTGGATATGGAGAGGCTCTCTAGAAGTTTCTACAACCATCCCAGGGGGAGAAGATACTGAGCATAGATTTTACTATCTTCAGCAGCAGATGAAAGAACTGGGCAAATATAGAACACATATTCAGAAAGCAGTGACCAAAAAACAGGGCAACTGGTTGGAAAGGTGCACACATATCAGGGCCACATTCCAGACTTCTGTTATGTGCAGACTAGATGGGCCATTTAGCATCAGACTTTTGAGATTTAGGGCTTATCAAGTATCCTGGGGTCACAGTAGCCTGTTTGCATGAAGTTCCCCTTCAAGAGGCATGGATCGTAGATGCCATGGGGAGGGTGGAATTAGTGCACGCTGTTTCAAAGTGCTTTCTTTTTGAAGAGCTCGGAGTAAGTACCTACAGACTCTGCTAAGACAGGAAACACTTTGGAATACTGCCGGAAATGATGGCAGTAATTGATGCTAAGTCCAGGAAAGAGGCTGAAAGTGCAGCAAATGGGAGTCAGTGGGGAGGAGGAAGAGGTGGGGTCTTTGCTACAGTGCCCTTTCTTGGTTTCCTTCCTAGAAAATTCTAGCACAATAGTGCAGAACAGATTTCACAGTCAGACCCAGGCTTAAAGGTCAGCTCAACTATAACCACTTAGTAGGGACAGATGCCCACGCCCTTCTAGGCTTCCACTTACCATCGCTGAACTGGAAAGCAAGTCTTGCCTGCCTTGTAAGAACTCAGTGAAATAACATAAGTAAAGAAGTCCTGGGCTCCCTGGTTTGTTAAGAATATTTGAGGAACGCCGCGTTTTTCCTCCACTCCAGCCAATGCGAATTCTCCAGAGAAGACCGCGGGGTGTAAGTGAAGCTAGAGCTTCTCACCTCCCACAGGTGAAAGCCTGACAAATCGCATAAGAAAACTGGACAGGGTGTTTCAGTATTAAAACTGCAGAGACCCAAACACCAGCCTGCGGCTGTGACATCAGAGGCCTGTTCCTTCCAGGGCAAGCATTATCATGAATAATTAAAGCCAAGCTCTGCTTATCAAAATAAATGAACAAAGGCTTCTCTGACAGAGCGTCCCTGCCCCCACCTTTTTGGGGTTGTTTCAGAGCATTTTCCCAGCTACAGTTCCTCCTTCCACACTGAGCATCTTGAGCCCTCCTTGTCAATTTGGATGAATTAGCAAGCTTCCCTTCCATATGGACTTTTAGCCATAAATCACAAATATGACTGTGTGTAAAATTATATAGCACGGGCCCAGTGTAATAATAAACACATTTATATTTTATAACTGCTGTTTTCTCCACATCCAAGCTGCCTCAATGCTGGGCCCCAGAGGTTTGCAAGTACTCCCGCTGGCCCCTGTGTGCAGCAGTCTCGCTTAGTGCGCAGTTTCCCTCCCACTCGGCACAGAGGGCTATCTGCCAAATGCCAGCCACATCTTCTTTGTACTATGGCAGCAGGCAGGGATCTCCCTGGGCTCCCGGCCCTCCCTGCAGCAGAACTCAAGACAAGAACAAGCAGGTGACCTTTCAAACCATGTCAAAATGAGCCCTTGACCCACAGACCTCGAAACTTCAGTGATTTCACTGTCTAAATCACCCGCCTGAAAGGGCCTACGTTTGGACAATGTGATTGTGTTTATACAGAGATTTAACGCCTCAATAGAGCAAAAGCTGTTCAGTTAATTTTAATTATTGCTTTATTCTTCTCACAACAGATCAAAAAAATGTTTAACAGAGAGCTTGGGGTAATTGATCCACAAGCTTTGTGCCTACGGCCCCTTCTAGGCCATGCAGCAATAGTGGCAGAACGTCACATGCAAAGCTTTCCTTGACTGGAAAGGGTTTTTTCCCAGTCCTTGGGTTTGTTATTAAACACTTGTTTTTAGAAGGATGGACACCGAGGAAAACCAGAGTAAAACTTCGAGGTGTGAGGGTGGGGCTGGGAAAGGACGACACACAGGTGGGCTGGACAGCATTCTAAATGCTTAGCCACAAATTCCAGACAAGCAAAAGGCTATGATCAAATGAAGATGGGGATGGAGTGTGCCAATTACAATGACTTCTTAAGGTTATTTCCTTGGTCTGTAAGATAAAATGAAAGAGGGAAGTGGGTTTGACAACACAATGATTCATGAAAACATAGGACCACACAAAGGAAAATCCACAGGCAAACAGTCCTCTAAAGAGTAAGCCCGCAGGAGTAATGTGCACTGCTCCCTCCACCTTCTAGGAATTTTCTGTGTTGTTAGTATCTTTTCTTCCTTCAAATCTCTGGAAGACAATGCAAGTGCCCATCATTTGGGGCTCCTGTAGATCCTTTAGGCAGAATGATGGAAAACAGCTATTCTTCTTTACTGTGTGTTTTCTCTGAATACTGAGGCAAGATCATAGCATACATCATCAGATTCTAACCTGAGTAGGGGCTTTGCTTATTAGTGGACTCACAGTTTTTGTATTTCCCAAGGGTTCTTCTTCTGAAGACATTTCATTCATCTATAACTATGCTCAAAACATGGGCAAAAAAAAAAGAGAGCATCACACAGAATTATTTCTAATTTCACATTCACCATACAGGCAAAAATAAAAGCACCAAAACCATTCTTTCAAACTCACCTAGTAAGACTCTGGCATAAATAAAATCAGAGTAAAAAATTTGCATGGTAAGATCCATCCATCCATAGAGTCCTTCAATTTCTCTACAGCACCTCCATTTGACTACCCAGTTTTATAACCAAAGATGGCAGCTAAGGTTCATTCTTATGAGGGGTCAGAGAGATATTTCTATTTACTACTTCCTGCCACAAATTCTCTACAATATGAAAATGCAACATCATTCAGATATCATTTTAAGAACCAATCCCAGCATTTGTTTGCATCTTTCAATTAGCTTGCAATAGGGGAGCATCCAACTAAGACTGATGACTCAAGTGCAACCAAAATAAAATATACAAAACAATTATTCAGTGTTCTTGATAATCTGAACTTGTAGTCCTATCAGATAAGTAAGCTGATACTTGTTATGTTATTTGGCACATGTATGAGCTAAACAGGCTAGCAAATTATAACCCATTTATTTTCCTGAGCACAACCAAACTCACTCAGTCTGTGTTGTTGGGTCCCCAAAGAAACGACTGATCTTAAAAGGAAACATGGAGTGTAACAAGCTCAGCTACAGTTCATCAGTGATTACTGTACATGATCTTTTGTAGTTCTTTCATCTGTAAAACAGATATGAGAATACTTACTCATAGCCAAGTGAGGGTTAAATGAAAGAATACATGTAAGAGTGCTTTGTAAGCTATAAAGAGTGATACAAGTGACAGTATTGCTTATTTGGTTAATGAAATAATGTGTAGGCAGTCATTCCCAGACTTGGTACCAAACTGCTTTCTCACCCTCAAAGCCAGCCCAAGGCACAATGTCTTAGTCTCCATTTTCTTTGGCAAATCTTCTCTGGGGAATGGGCTTAATAACCACTGCATCTAAAAGGTCATCAAAATAAATATTACTAATTCCCTATAGGGTCTAAAACTAAGGTCTGATAACAATTGTGATCTAAAACATAACACTTACTATGACCCCACAAGGCCAACTCACTAATGATAATCTCTCCAAGTGGCAATGAATAAACTAATCTGTGTGAAAGCCACAGATGTCACGTACTCCCTACAGCCACACTTACATGTATGAGAGGAATACTGTCAGCAGCATTATATCCAAACAGCAAGGACAATACCACACAATTATAATAGCATATTGTTCATTGTATCTGGGGATGGCACGTCTGACTGTTTTTTTCTATGCATATAAATGCAGCTGAAAGGGCCAATGCATAATTTACATCTCCTAAAAAAATACAAGCATAAAGTACATGTGCATTAGATGGTACCACTTAAGTCCTTCACCTGAAATAGTATTGTTCTTACAAATTCAAAATGCTTTTAGGACATTCCTTCTGGTGCTGTTGTAATCCAGAACAGTGAGTAACAGAAAATGCAAACACAAATGCCAAGTTTTCCCAGTAAAAGTTCTATTTCCTGACTGAAAACATACCCCTCTTTTTTTCTGTACTAAGAGTTCACTGTTTTTGATAGCAGGGAAACAATTATCACAAATCCATGTGGATGCTATACGTGAACACACAGGTAAAGACTGACAACACCACATGGCTATGCCGATCCTTGGGGCCTGGTCAGCTAGACCCACTTCCTGGCAAAGTTCCACCCTCCCACATACTAGCTTGGCAGCTCGTGGAATTTAAACCTTTGCCTCAGCAAAATCTCAAATTATTACAGGTCAGGAATCTTCAGCAAAAGCAGAGTGGATAGCATTAATAAATGTTAAATCTAGAAAGCTAAGCATCTAGCAGAGGTGGGATGATTTCCTTCACATCATCAGGAAGGAAAACAACATATGTTCTAAGTCTCAACAGAACAAATAAAATATGCAATACTTCTTTTTGGTCAATATTGTTAAAGCCCATAAAACAGAAGGCAAGACCTGGATGATGATCTTAAATTGATAGAAAATATTTTACAAGTTGTCTATTGCAACTCAGAGAGAAGACTAGAACAGACAAGGTTGAATGATACAGTGGTCTCTCCACCTCAGCCCTGTTGCTGTAAGGCTGTCCTGTGCATCGTGGGAGATGTAGCAGCATCTTGCCCTCCATTTATCACATGTTGGTATTACCACAAGCTCAAGGTGAGGTGATGAAAATACATCTTCAGAACTTCTTAAACATCCCTGAAGGCAAAATATGCCCTGGTTGGGAACCACTGTGTTAAGTTACTGATGGTCTCACATTTGTGGAGAACAGCTGGACTAAGAGGTTTGCTCTCACAGGTATTGGCCTCTTTGGTCATGAGTGAGGAGGCCCCAGGGTCTCCTTGAACTACTATATGACTTTCAAGTTTCTGCTGAACCCTCATTAGCTTGAGTACTTAAAGAGTTGGGGAAGGTGTGCCAGAGTGGGTCACCACTCCAGTGAGAAGGTAGACATATGAGGGGGGAATCATACAGTGTCCAGATAAAAGGCTGAGGGGCAGCTCTGCTCTTAAGCACAGGGCTACACCTGCCCCATGCTGGAGGCATGCTTTTGATCCACATAAAAGCATGCCACAAGTTAGCAGTGATGCTTGCTGGGGAACTTGCAGTGATTGAATTCCTCATTCCATATATTCCAATTGATTTTCTGATATAATAGGTGCTAGCCTTGTGCAGCATGAGAATTAGCAAGTCTGTTTTTGTGAGGAGAATACAAAGTTGAAGCAGCTAGGTAGAAATGAGTCCTTTCCTTGATCCCTAAAGCATATTTGCTTGAATGTCTGCATTCTTACAATTGCCTTTAAAATGAAGATACTCAAAGAAAAGAGATCTCCTCTCCCAGAAAGTACAAAGGGAACTCAGAAGCATGTACTGAGGTTCACCTGTCACTGGGACTACCATGATCACCCCAGGCTTCAAAGATATCACCTTGAGTTTCTTGGGTCTTGCCAGGACTACAATGAAGACACATTACCATATCCAACCAATGGATAAAATACAAGTGGAACCAGGCAAGAAAAATACTCAAGACTTCTTAGGACTTTTCAATTCACATAAAAGTGTGTTATTCTGGCAATGTGCTATAAACAATGACTAAACCCTCCATTCCCAATCTTCCCACATGTCAGAATATAAAACTTGTCAAATGATAAAGGAATGTACTAATTTCTGGTGGTTCCCTATGAGTAAATGGCTATGTCTTTTTTAACACACAAATATTATTAGTGATTAACAACTGGTTCTTTTAGTATACTACTCCTGCTCTGTAGTTATCTTCTAAACATGAGATTTTTTTTCTCTCACTCACTGAATGCTACTAACAAACAGCTAGCTGGTTTGCATATGATCTGCGGAACACTGCAATAATCTCTACATCAGCCTAGCCCAATGTGAGTCCTTCCACCGATTTCAAAGATCTGTTAAACAGAAATGGTTTCACAGAGCCTGGGCGTAGCTTACAGTGGAAAGGCTTGTAGCTCCGCATCAGGCTCTTCCTGCTGCACATCTGAAAGGGCAGGGTAGAGTTCAGTAGTATGGGAAACGAGCGCCAGCCATTAGTGTCAAATAAGAGTTGCCTTTGCTAACTATTTCTGTGCATAGTCACACAACATGCTCTGAGTTTTCTCAATAAAACAGATCTTTTCTGGGGGATGGAGTTGTCTCTTCAAGGGGCCCCAATTTACATATACTTTCCCAACCATTTAAAGTGAAATCTCTTTGGAGCATGACTTCACATTTGAAAAATCTTCTTCCTCACACTTCCAGTGAGAATTTCAATAATAAATGGAAACTTCTACTTAAACATGAGATAACAAGCATTTGGAAAGTAATTACATTTTTTACTTAAAAAAATTCTCAGAATTGGCTTCAGGTTTATTTTGCTCCATATTTGGTCATTTGCCATAAGAGACCAAGCTGTGCAAAACATGCTGTCTAATTCCATGTAGATACGATGTACTGCCCTCAAACACGGGACATGTGCTATGCATATCAGTAAAATAAATCCCATAATGGAAAGTCAGCAGGGTTAGAAACCTCCCTAAAATCTCATTATGCTTTGGTCCATTTTATTTTGTACTCTGTACTCTGAGTATCAAGAAAAAGCACTACCAAAGCATTTAATCCATTTAAGAGAGAAAGTGGTACTATCCTTGAGAAACTCAAGCTGCTGTTTTGTTATTAAGTTAGTAATTTTAATGTTTGTACAAATTCTATTGATGCTTCTATCAAACACCGGTATGTAATGTTCTGTGAGTTTTTCATAAGAAAACCAAATCTATCATTTATGTGATGGGTCTTTAAATGGCTTATTTCTTTTAAACTACATTCATAAGGCAAGCAGAAAAAAGAAAGACTTCAAGAGCCTAATGTGTTTTCATAGCTAAAGGATTTAGTTGAGAAAGCAGGACAAGGGGACGCAGGTGTCAGACATTGTGTAGAATTTGCACTTATGCTCCATTAATTGCCAGCATATCTTCCTCTCCCCTTTCCTCCCTTCCCCCACCAAATCCCTCTGGAAAACAGCAGAGCAGCAGGCCCAGACTGGTACCCAGCAGCAACACCAGGAGCAGAAGTAGCCAATTACCCTCCAGAATACAAAGGGGGAGGGGGGAAATGATGCAGTTGCCTAGCAACCAGAAAGAGCCGAAACAGCTGTGTAGCAGGCCCAGGCTGGTACCCAGGCAGAAACAGGATAGCCAATTAGCACACTGTATTTAATGCTGATGTGGTTTCCTAGTAACAAGCTGTACAAGTCTGTCTGTTGAATTTTCTCCCCCATCCAACATTTTTCCTCAATCATGCACAGTATTACTATTTGCCCTAATTACTGTTTCTCCACTGCTTCAAGCAACCATTATTTTGTCCCTAGAGAAATTGGAAGAACTCAGAAAAAGATTTTCTGTAATGACAGTATTTAGTTTCAAATTCAGTTTATCTGTAAGCCTTGAAACACTAAACAACAACAAAGAATGAAGAGACAAAAAAGCCAACAAACCATCCTCTGTCTAAATGTATAAGTAGCCCATGATACCTTTTGCACATGCAAGAATATTTGTATGTGAGTAAAACAAAACTATTTCATAACTATTTCACGATACATACTATCATTTGCTATGCAATACGTTTTCAAATAGGTTGAATCTTCTGTGTACTTGGATTTATTCATATTGATTTTCTGACACTCTCTCCTGAACACTAGGAACATAAAATGTCTTATTACCTATATCAGAGAAGGGAGATGCGTCTTTTGTTGCTCTTTCTAAAATACCAATACCGGTTTCAATAGGCTCATGAGCAACTGAGAATTCAATATGAGCAATCATTATTTCCTTTCTACAAGATGAGGACAAGTGAAGGGGGCTGTGTTTCCCATTGTAAGGGAGCGAGCTCAAAGTTCCATGTTATAAGTTTATACTCAAGCAATGAGTTCCTCTGGGGTGACATTAAACTACTGGAACACAGAAAATGAAGACAGAAAACTTTTAGATATGGCTAGCCCACAATTATTCTAAAACATATTTCCTGCTGTAGCCTAATGCTATATACAGTAGGATATGTGCCAGAGTGAGCCTTCTTCTGTTCTACTCATTAGCAAATAAATATTGCATGATTCTACTTTTCTCAGAGCATCCATCAGACTCCTCGTACCTCCCTCACTTAACAATAGCTTAGATACAAGAACAATGCACAGTCTTTCTCTTAGACTCCTCTAATACAGAAACAAGGGCTCCAAAGCGAGATATCAGAAAGCACGGCACACCTAACTAAGCAATTCTCTGTAAGGAGGAGAACTCCTGTCTTCTTGCCTCAACAAAAGAACTGATAGCTTTTCTTATCTTTAGTTCATCTGGTGAAACAGGTGAAATGATTCCATCCCAACGCACTTGGGAATTTAAAGCAAAAGTTTTCAGGTTGTTTTCCTGAGAACAGTCTGTGCCACTTTCCTGAATTCCATATATTCAGTGTTAACCATATTAATTAAACAAGAATATATTTGGAAGGCAGAAACACAAAAGAAACCTAGGTTTATGTATTATGATACCAGATGTGTGGTTTATAACATAAAGAACTTCCAAATTATAAATGCACCTTATTTTGTAGACATGAATAAAAGATATCTTACCTAAGATATCTTTCCCTAGTTAAGAGGGAAGAAAGGAAAAAATACAAGGTAGGAAATAAAGAAGGGGCCTGCCAGGGAGGCTTGGCTCAGGACAAAGCTGGACCTAAGTTTAATAAGGAACTGGCAAAGGGTCGCGCCTTGATCTTCCACTTCCCAAAGTCCTATGGAGTTCAATTCTGAATCAATCTCTGTATTAACTTCCCCTACGACCATTAATGGTGAAGAAGGAGACAGGCAAACAGATACATGGGACAAGTCATGGTGAACTTACTGTCACTACTGAATTCCTAAATAATCGAGTGTGTTTCCCCCAACTTCATAAGCTACTGAGGTCCTACCATCGATGTCTGAGAATGCAAGTACTGTAGAAATGAGGAAGAACTCCATCTTTGATTGGCCAAATTAACCAGCATGTTAAAAAGTTGTTACCTTTTGATTACTTTAATGGCCTTTTTTCCACCAATGTTTAGTATGATAATTGCCATGTCAATATATTATTCGTACACATGGTTGGAGAGAAGCTACTCTGAGAAAAATGCTGAACTCCAGTGTCTGGGAAGGAAGGACAATGAAGGAATAGGATCCTCTCTAACATCCCTAACCATATCTCCCTACTTGCTTAAAGACTCTGGACATTTTCTAAGTAGTCTCCCATAATGGAGAATAAAAAAGAAATTACCATTATACTTTGCCACATGTAAGCCATTACTCAAGAGTGCATTGCTACTAGATTCTCATATACGGAAGGTCACAACAGCAGTAGGAGAGATGGCCTGGAGGGCTTTGGTTTAGAGTCTTGGATAGGGAATGCAGAAGAAAGGAACTAAGATTGAGGACAACAGCTTGCCCAGGGCCACCTGTATGTCCCCCGCCCCGCCCCCATTAGGGAAGGAACAGGAGCTTTTTGGCAGGGAAGAGTCAGGTTTTCTTCCTCTGGTATGTGTCTAGACCAGCATGGTAGGCTAGATTCCTAAGCAGTTCCATTGGCTCTTCAGAACTACCTTATATGAAAAGCTAGTTTCCAATGACCCATAGTCAAGATTTCAACTATAACTTCCACTAAATTTAAATTTAGTAGGAAAGAGTAAAACGAGGCAGACTCAGACAAATATGGCATGTTTTCTTTCATATGTGGAATCTACATTTAAGTATAAATGTATGTGTAATAAGTAAGCAGAGGAAGACTGCGTAGGGAGTGAAAGGGAGGAATAGGTGAGCAGCATGGGAAAATGAGTGAAGAAAGAGAAAATACCATGTTTTCTCTTGTGCAGAATCTAGATATAGATCCTCACACATGTGTGACATAAAAGCAGAAAGGGGGATAGGTGGGGATATGAAGGAGAAAAGTGAGGGGAGTGGAAGGAACGGGAGGGGACCGTGACCAACTGTGAGCAAAGTACGATGATACAGATGTGTGAAAATGTCCTCATGAAACCCTGATTTTGCACAAACATTCTTCTCCTTCTAAAAGAATTTTTTTCAACATAAAAACCACGTTGGAGCTGGGGAGACAGTTCAGTCAGTTAAATGCTTGTTGTGCAGACATACAGTTCTAAATTCAATCCTCAGTATATGCTTGTAATCCAAGCTCTGAGGAAAAAAGGACAGGCAGGTCCCAAGGCTCACTGGTAGGAATGACTAGCCTAATCTGTGAGCCTCGGGTCACAGTGAGGGCTCCTGTCCCCCAAAACAAGGTAGAAGGCTTCTGAGGAACAATACCTGAGGCTGCCCTCTGGCCTCCACATATGACCAGTACGTACATCCCAAAAGACAAACTGCTTTCCGAGTATCTTTTCATCTGTCTTCATCTTTTTACTTCTTGAAAAAAGACCATTCCTAAGCTTTTTTAAAAAATCTTTTATTAAAAGGTTCTTCAACTCTACTTTTATCCCAGTTCAAAGAGAATCATGCCATTGTTTTTCAAATTCAGAAGACATATTAAAAACTACTGCCTACTACCAGTGAGTTCCTGAAATATCACCTTAACTTTCCCACCTTACAAAACTCCACTTCGCTTTCTTCAAACCTGCTGATATCTGCCCAGGATGACCATGACCATTGTGACCATCAAAATGCTTCCCATAACAGAAAACTCCTGCCCCATCCAAGATGTATTCTCTTTTGAGAAGTTCCATGCAATATCTTGATGAAACTACATTTTAGGCTTTTATACCAGAAGAAACAAGATTCTTAGAGACAGGGAGAGGAACGCTGTCTAGTAGAGTAATAAAATACTGATTAATTTCATTTTCTTTCTTCTTGATTCTTTTATTTTAACATATTTATTTACTGTGTGAACACCAATTACCCATTAAAAGGACATCTGGAATAGGCATCCCCCAAAGCCCATATTTATTACTATAGTATAATGATAAAATTAAAGTGCTTACTGAGGATATGCAGAGTTTAACTATTCTACCCAATATATGCTTACATAAATTTATCTTCATAAATGTTTAAAGCTATCATATTGTTAAATTGTCCCGTGGTGAAATTCTAAGATTTCCCTGAATCCTAAAATTCTCCCATCAGTTACTTCCCGTCACTTCATTTCAGAGGCCTCCTTTCCAAGCTCCTGTTCCACTCCTGAGCATGCTGAATCCGAACTATTAAACTCTCCCACCTTGTGAACTGAGCCTTTAACCCTTATTCTACTTTCTATCCCATAAGTGGGGCCTAATGAGTTTCTGCCTCAACACTTGGATAAACTTCATTAGCAGTCATGTGTCTCAGCGTCTTAAAGGCCCTTTAATGTCTTTAAATTGCCCCATTTCAGTTGCTATTGTATAAATTCAAAGGAGTCCTATCTATGGCACTGAGGAAGTTGAAAGTGGGCAATAGGCCCCCTACAGTTTGACACTGACGTGTTTCATTTTATCCTGCTGATATGCCTGACCTTGAATTAGGTTTTCTATTTACATAAATTAGTGTATTATCACATTTATGTCATTTAAAAAGATGAACAGCACCACTAAATGGCCTGTCCAGAACGGGAAAAGTGACTTTTTGATCCCTGGATCCTCCATCCTGTCTCCTCCTACTGATATGAGCCCTTTAGCTCCTTCAATACCCATTCCCCCTTTAAGGCTCCTCAGAATCCTTCCCTGTTCTCCTTTGACGGTGCCAGTGACTCAGTAGCATAGTGCCTCCCACCTGTGGGCACTAGAACTGTTACTCTTGATTGACAAGTTCAAAGGATTTAGAATCACCTTAGGGACAAAGCCCTGGGTTTGTCTGTGCTGGCATTTTCTAGAAGTTTAACAAGTAAGAAGACCCATCCTGAGCAGGGCATCCCCATTCCATGGGCTGGGGTCCCAGACTAAATGAAAAGGGGAATGTGTAAGTACTAGAATTCATTTCTCTATACTTCCCGTGTTCACATTGTGACGAGACATCTCACACTCCTGTCACCATCCTCCAGCCATGACAGACTATGCTATAAAATGTGAGACAAAATAAACTCCCTCTTTAAATTGCTTTTGTCAGGTGTTTTGTTACAGCAATAATGAAAGCAACCAGTGCAGGTACCTAATAAGAAGCAATGTGACACAGTATGAAAAGCTAAGGAACAGGAGATACGGCTCAAATTTTAATTCTGCCAGTGGAGGGATTAGATAACCTAGGCTAAACTGCTTTTATATTTCTGGTCCTCAGTTTTCCCCATATGTAATAATGCTTGTCTTTCTTATTTCCTAGGAATAGATATTAACATTTGTCATTTTAAGAAATAAACTAGGCTATTTGCAAACAACCATATTAGTGTAGATATAACCACAACCACAGGAAATAAGGCAGGAAACAGAAGATGAAGGCTTTGCCATTTCCTTATTCTAGCTCCTTGGTTAGCTGATGAGGAATGCATTTAAGGCCTCTCTTCATTCTTTTCTATTTATTTAAAGTAGTTTTCATTGTCCATCTGTATTTAAACTATATATTTTTAATTTCCTCAAGAATGGATTATGAAAAGAAATCTATGTAACTTTCTGCCTTTGTTAGAGGTTGGAAGTTAAAGACTCGGAGTTGAGCAATGTTTCTTGGTTCGAGTCTTTACCTAATCATCTGTGAGTTGTGTGACACTGGGAAAATTATCTGACTTCTCTGGGTCATTTCATTTTCCTCATGTATAAAACAAGATGGAACTTGTACCATTTAACATGAAAATGAAAAGATCTTACTTGTAAAAGATGTAAAACAGTTCCTGGCATTATAGCAAGTGCTTTTTAATAATCTGTTGAACAAGTAAAATAAACAAGCTACATTCCAAATTTTAAAGAACTTTCACTATGCATGTATGTACTGTATAATCAACCTTTGTTTATTGCAGGTGTGGTGGCACATGCCCATGCTTGTATTCCAAGAACTCTGGACACTGTGAGTTCAAGGCCAGCCTGGTCTACATAGGGCAGTTGGGGCTACAGGGAGATCCTGTCTCAAAAATAAAAATAATATATATATATATATATATATATATATACATAACATAAAAATAATCATTTTTGTTTAACTCCTAAACACTTGTCCTATTGTCTTAAATATCTTTATTTATCTTTTCATCTGAAAATAAATTATACGCGTGGATTGAACTTTGAGACTATATTACCTATTGATTCAATAAAGTCTGTCGAAAAGCAGATGCAAAATGCTAAGCCAGATGCATACTTGTGTTCCATTAGCTGGAAAGCATCCTGTTACACCTCTCAGTGCAAATTCTATCACCTCCTGCACATTAGATTCCAGCAACTCCTCTCTATAGAGTCCTCCATGTGTCACCCAAGAGGACAGGGCTCTTTTACATCTTCCTTCTAGGGACTCAGAATCCAAGATTTAATTGCTGGCCTTTGTCCTGACTTTGCCTGCATGAGTTATGGGTAATAATATAAATGTGGACATGCTTTTATATAAATTTCCAAAGGAGAAATGTCTCCTCGTGTGGCATAATGCATTATTTCCCTCTTAGGGCTTCCTTTCTTCCGAAAAGCAATTGAGAAGGAACATTTTTTTGCAAAGAAACTACTCACATTTTAACAAATTGTGTGTTGCTGAAAATGAGCATAATAAAGAGATTTTGTTAAACATTTGGAAGTGAAGGTTTCCCCTAGTATCAAAACATAAGGATTGTTCAGCTGATTGCAGCAAGATAGATGAAGAAACTACAATCAGAGTGACTCAATTATTGAGAAAGACTATTACACAAAGTCTGGAAAGCAGAGTGGGAGACGAAGGTGTGCCATGGCATGGCTGCTGAAAGGCATTGTTACACTCATGCCAGCACGGAGTGAGTAAGCCATATGTTAGTATTATATGCTTCCTGCTCCTCCCCATAATCCCTTGGTCCCACTCCTGCCTTGCTTTCCTCCTCCACCACTCTGGGTTTCCCGTCCCTACCTTTCCTCTTTGGGCAACCAGTATTTGGGCCCAAGTTACCACCTTGAACATCTGTTACCTTAAAAAAAAAAAAATCACCTCATTGCTCAGTATCCTCCAGGGCAAAAAGTTTTCAGGATTCAGCATCTTCAAAAAACAGTCACAGAAGAGAAAATGTATATCTTTTCCAGCCCAGCAAACCCCATTTATATAAAGATTAAATGAATAACATTTAAAAATTTTCTCAGTGCAGCAAATTCATGTCACCAACAATGTACTGTCTTTCTTTACGTAGAGAAGACAGAGGCTCACACTGTTATTTTACTTCATTTCATTTTGCAACTGTATCTCCTTTGCAACATATTACCATATAAAAGAGATATGGCACATATATAACTCTAAAGAACAAAAAGCCAATACCTCTCCTCTCTCTGTGGAATCCTTTCCTTATCTCATTCATATTTTCTTTCCCAAAATACCTCTTCAATTGAAAAATAAGAAATATTTCCATTGAATTAATGTGAGTCCTATGCTTGAATAGCTTGCTTGAATCCATCCGCAGCACATTTTGAAAACTTCATTTCAACATTTGGTCAGCGGCTGTCTTATTCCATCCCTTCTTTCAGCACACAGGCTTTCCCACCCCAGTTCCCATGGCCATATACCTTTGCCCTTAAGCTTTTTACCAACCCATTTCCTTTATATGTTTGTGCTTAATTTGATTCTATTCTTCATGCTTCTTCATTATTCTTAGTTCATCCACACCACATAAATTATCACCTTTGTTTTCAGGTCCCTGTGTGCCCCATTCACACCAATTCCAAATAAATACTTCTGAATCCCACCCATTTAATCCAAATTAATTCAAATTCCCTCTTCTACCCTCCATCCCTCTCTCTACCTCCCGTCTCATCTGTTTCTCCTTACAGCACCCACTCTTCTTCTGTACTTATCGTCAAGGACAGTTTACAGGCAAAACGATTCTGTAGGATGCATGGCAATTGCTTCCCTTGCTGTCTTAGGAAAGCCATACTCTGTTACTGACAATTTCCACAAGTGAATGCTTGCAGGGCCCATTTAACCCTCCATGACTGGTGTCCACGAGCACCACCATTCTTCACCCACCAATCAATAACTGGGAGTCAGGAATGAAAAGCTCGTCGGGGGCACTACAAGTTGAATATCCCTCATCCAAAATGCCTGGGACCAAATATATTATGGACTTCGTGTTTTTTAATCTTGAAATACATGCATACACACAATGAGATATCTTGGGCCTAAGACTGAAGCCCAACACAAAATTAATTTATGTCTCATCTATACCTTATATACAGAGCCTGAAGACAATCTTATATAACATTTTTAGTGTGCTTGCATTTTAACTGACTTGTCCCATAAAGTCAGGTATGGTATTTTCTACTTGTGGTATCAGAAAGAGATCTCAGAAGACTTCATAGGGTGCTGGGGAGAGGGCTCAGTTGGTCAAGTGCTTGTCATATAAGCATGGGAACCTGAGTTCTGATCTCCAGCACCCACATAAAAGCTGGGTGTGGAAGTGTATCTGTAACCTCAGAGGTTACAGATGATCCAGGGGCCTCACCTGCCATCTAGCCTAGCCCATCAGTGAACTCTAGGTTGAGTGGGAGAAGCTATCTCAAATAGTAAGGTGGGGAAGTGTTTGAGGAAGACATTGGATGTTGACCTCTGGCCTCCACATGTATGTATCTGTGTACCCTCCAACCCCCACAAACATATACATGTACACCAAAAAAAATGTTTTGCAGTTTGGAGCATATTGGATTTGAGGGTTAGGGATACACAACCTGTATTTAACTCTAACTGACTCACTTCTAGTATACATAAAGCTGTTTTCGCTCAGTTATGAACTAACTAATATCAAAATCAAGAGTAATAACTACAGTCAATCATGACAGTAATAATTACAAGGCTACAATTACTATTGTTAATGAGTTGTTAGGATTTACATATTCAACCTATGAAACAATCTATGCTGTAGATGCAGTTATCCTTCTTTACAGATGAGTAAACCGAAACTCTGAGAAGATAATGTTCACAGGTCATAAATCTAGGAAGCATTAGAGCCAGACACAGACCTTCCAACAGACCTGACTGTACAGCCCTGCCCTTAACTGCTCTGAAGTACCACCTCTCTCATAATGCACACTGGCTCCTTCAGTAAATTCCCTGTGGGGAGGCATATTTGCAGTTCAATCCACCACAAAGCAAGTGGTTCCAGGTGCTGAGTACCATAACAAGTGCCACCTCAGTAATCACTCTGAGTAGACATTTTCAAAAAACAAACCTGCAAATAATCCATTAATCATCACAATTACCCTTTCAACATCTGTATTAGGATGAAGGGACAGAAAGAAGAAAATGCCCTGGACTCTCCCCACAACCCCTAAATCTCTGCTTCTGCAGAGACCTCCAGCTTCCACACACAGCAGGATGCAGCCTTGTTTGTGTCAATAATTAAGAAAAGTGTCCATAATCACAAATTTCACAGCCTGGCATATCTCAACATTCTTGCCTCCTTTAGCTTTCCTTGGTTTCCTAGGGGGACAGAGGTGAGTTATGCACTGAAGCCTGGAGCACTACAATATCTTCCACAACTTTACTCACTGACTTTTAAATTTTTATTTATGTATATATGAGTGTATTGCCTGCATGTGTGTAAGTGCACCCGTGTTGTGCAATGCTCGCAGAGGACAGAATAGGGAGTCAGATCCTCTCTAACTGGGGATGATTGATTGTGTAATCATAACAATGAATGATTGTTAGCCTCCATGTGGGTGCTTGGAATCAAACCCAGGTCCGCTGCAAGAGCAACCAATGCTCTTAACCACTGAGTCAGCTCTCCAGCCCGACTCACTGACTTTTAAGAATCGAATAAAAACAAAAATCAAGTCGGGAGTGGTAGTCGCCACCTTTAATCTCAGCACTTGGAGGCAGAGGCAGGCAGATCTCTCTGAGTTCCAGGCCAAATGGGGCTACAAGGAGATGCTGTCTCAAAAACAACAAAACAAAATAAAAAATTACTTTCAGAACAGTATCCAAAAGGGAAAAGACTGACAACAGAAGGTAGCATTAGCTTTGGTATCTGGAGGTGGAGAACTTGAACTCAAATTCCAGTAGGAAACTAGGAATGAAGCTCTACACCTGAGCCACAGGTTCCAAAAATTATGCTAGGGAGACAATCCCATGAACCTAGCAAAAGGCACATAAAGCATTCAGTATATCTAATGCATATCTAAATCAGTGTTCAAGGAAGCAATGCCAGACCTCATCATTCCCTGAGAGTACCACTGAGCTAAAAAACACTGGTTTCTTCTAGTCCTTCAAAAAATTCTTTAACATTACACAAAGGCATCACATGGGCCACCAGAATATCAGAGCTGAAGAGGCCTTATGAACCAGATTTTTAGCTAATACAGAAAAGAAAATGCAGGGAAATAAAGGGACACACCATCACAGAGGTAGTTAATGGCACAGTCAGAACTGGACCCCAGGTTGTCTGATTTTCCAGTACACACAGAGCCCCCGGGACTTCTGCCTCAGTCTATCACCCACTTCACTCTGAGAACACTTTTACTCTCTCATATCTTTGGGGATTCTCCCTAAGCAATACACAAAAGCTGTACAAGTAGCACACTGTTAGTGACCCACTTAAAAGCCACAATCATAGTAATTGCTCCTAGTGGCTCTTTAGTAGATGGAGAAGAGATATCACCCCCAAACTCCAACCTCAAAGCGGAGAACAAAGAGTCTTAGGGAAAATGCCACTCTCCCTCTTTTCTGTGTAAATCCTTCTCTTCCAAATGATCCTACTGCTCAAAAGATCAATATGATTCCTTAAATCACCACAGAAATGCTAACTAAAATATAGAGTCCCCACCCCTCCCTGACCTACCCTTACCACACACATAGCACTGTAATCACTTTAGCAACTTCTCAGTAACAAGCTCATTAAAAAGCAATTCTGCCATCTCTCCATAAAGCACGCGCCAGAGAACAATGCAAGAGAGGGGATGCCAATTAATTATAGAATGATCACATCTAATGAACTCTGAAACCCTCCTGCTGATGGTGACTTTGATGAAAAATCAGAGATGCTGGGAAAAGAGTGAATAGGGACGGCCTGGCTACGTTGTTTAACTGTGACTGCTTAAATGTACTTCTTCAGCTTCCAATGTTGATCAAACCTGCAGAGCTATACTCATAAAACAATGACAAGTGCCAGTGTAGGCACCAGAGACTGTGTCATACGTCTGTGAGTCGCATTACCAGAGCCCCCTTCTGCCAGCCTCAGAACTGCCTGATTCTCTGCTGGGCTTGGCACTGCGTCTGAAACCAGCTCTCGGCCAGGCAGTGAAAACCCGTGTCCTGTGCTGGGGACATCCTGAGATCCTACAGTCAGGGTGAGTCATGCTACTTTCCTACCCAGCCAGGGTGAGTCGTGCTACTTTCCTACCCAGCACGCCTAGTGAGCATGGAGGCAGCTTCTTAGAACAAAAAGAAGCCCATCCCACCACAAGGTGAACACAGGGAAAAGAGGAAGAACGACATCCGGCCAACTTGTACCACTACCTGTGTGAGTCCTCTGGTGGGCCTTTAAGTGGGAGCTTTTTGTATAAACTTTCCGGCACCCGTTAAACTGACAGCGGTGGACCCTCTTCTTGTTTTCGGGGCACGTGTCAGCCCCAGCCCCTCCTTGTTCACTGTCGCTCTGTCCACTCTTAACGGCCCCAGCTGGAGTCACGGCCGCCGCCGCCGCCGCCACCCCTCCCACCTTCACTGAGCCGAGGGCAGCCTTCTTGGCCACCAGTTTCAACGTCACCGTGCCATCCACGGCTGAGAGAGTCTGTGAGGTTTTGACCAGATGGCGGCTGAGCTCAGGGGACGAGGGGGGCGTTAATGAGGTCACTGCGTTGAGCTGGGCCTGGTTGACGGCTGTGTAGCTGTCTAGAGAAGAGCTGGTTGGCTGGAGGCTGAGGCAGGTCTCAGAGAGCAACTTGTCCCGAGAGAGCAAAATGTCCACTGCAGAGCTCTTCTCACAGATGGTGGCTTCCACTGGGAGCAGCAGGGGGTCTAAGCGCCGGAAGCTTTCCTCAATACACGGGGGAGGAGAGGCACGGAGGAAGCAGTCCAAGTCTTCGCCAAAGGTCTCCGAGATCCTCCGGGGTTCTGTCTGGAGGTAGCGTTCCAACTCAAGGCATGTCTGCAGAAAGGAAGCAGGGAGGGAAAGAAACAGCCATCAGAGGCAAAGATCACCAAGAGGCCGCATGTTGACAGGCAAAGGGGAAGGGACAGACAAGGCTTTGACTGCAGGTGTCTGAGATGCTCTTGCTGCTAGCTCTGACACCCTGGGTATTTACTCCTCATATTTTGGAAGCATTAGGAAGGGCAACATCAGATGACTTCAGCTACTGAGTGTAAAGAGAACTGGAACCCCAAAGGACTTTCACACCTTCAAGATCCAGAGAACTCAACACCAAAAGCTTGATCTCTTACCCCTCTATCAATTCAGCAATTAAGATGCCCCCAACATTCCTAGGATAGGCTTTTCCATAGACACAAGATGCAAATAGAAATAAAATTTTTCCATGGACCCATTTCAATTTTGAACAAGTCAGAAAAAATAAGTCAATATTACAACTTGATCTACATAGGAAATCATGTCCAATCAAACTACAAGGCAACTTTAGCAGCAATTAGCTAAGAGCCAGGCCTGCCTTGGGCCTGGATTCCCTGACCAGGAGGAATGGAATGATTCTAAAGAATGCCTATTATAAAAATTGTTGAGGCACAAGACAAAACCCCTATTGTTCATAAGCACATGGTTACAAATGAAATTGCTCTACATTATGTGGCAGAGGGCATGGATCCCATTACAATTGCTTAGCATCTCTGACTACACAACAAAAATAAGTTCAAATGTAGCTATTAAGACCTATGAAAGATAGAATCTTACAAAACACAGAAACTTTTCCCTAGTAAAAGAAGTGAGAAGAATCAAAAAAGTTTAAACAAATCTTCAGTCACGGTACTCATAAATCTTTGCAAGATGATAATAACACTTTTATAGCCAAAGTAGATACTTAAGTTTCTATTCCAAAGTTCTTTTCAAGTCTGCTACAGATTCTGACATAAAACTACATTGCTAACTTGCACAATCAGCTCAATTTCACTCCCTCTTCTAGGCTTTGAAAAATAAACACTAATGGCAAATTCAAAATAGGACTAGCTCCAGATTTACTGCCTCCACAACGCTTCTGATTTCAACTAATGTTCTGTTCTAGGTGCTTATTCTATTAAGAATGTGTTCTAATGATATACCTAGTCATATTGTATCTGTCAAGGATTTTATTTTGGTGACATTTCAAAAGACTGGTTTTTAATCAGACTTTTGGTAAAAATTCTACATTTCTGAATAAGAACTAGATTCATAACTAAGAATCAGCTTCAGGCTTCACAGCTGATTCTTAATGCTATGAACTAATGAATGGTTCTAATCTTCATTCAACATTAACATTACAAGTGTTCATTCAACTACCATGTTTAAAGCATGGGGTTTTGTATGATAGGAGATACATGGGAGTAGATCTATGTGATGTAGGTGTAAATAATCGTAAGCTAAAATGACATAAGTTTACAAAGCAGGGTGATTCCAAATGGGTAACACACTATAAAATGTATTTGCAAGTTAAGGGTTTGTGAGTGATGAACTCTCTGTTCTCTAATATAGAAATATTCCTCAAGGAATGTTCTTACTTGGTTTCACTTGCTGACCAAATAAGAGCTAGCCCAGCAGTCGCTTCTAAACACTTTCTATGAGAGACCAATATTCCAATACTACCACCTTCCTGGGGCCAGAATTTGCATCATCCTCACTGGTCCCTTTTCTGAATTCTATCTCAAACTTTCCCCCTTTCTTTTTTCAATTAATTGCTAGAAATTATCACCTGCTCTCCCAATTGTTGAAGCCCTCAGTCATCTCTCCGGTAAATTTACTTCTGGATTATAAAATCCTAACCTTAAAACCTCTAGTAAGAGCTTCCTTCCCCGCTTAAACCATCACCTACCAAGCACAGTGCCCGGCACCCAACAAGTATGTAATTTCTGTCAAATATGCAATTATTGTGTACAATTACTTTGGTCATTCCTCCTCCTGTACTCTACAAAACTCAGCTACTGTAGTAAATCCCCACCTTTTATACCTAAGGAAGTTTCAGAACAAATTTTATACGGTTTCCCTACTCCCCTCCTTCTGAGTGTGTATTTGTCATCAAACTGATCTGCTTCTCTGAGCTCTGCAGTGCCTTCACACACATGCTCCGATGTCCATTATTTTGTAGTTGCTTTTAATAAGGGAATCCATCAAGACGGAGAACAAAGTATATTAATGCCCAGATGTTTGAAGACTTTTCTAGATAGCTTTTACTGTTTTCTAGTTTTATTTCTTTGTGATCAAGATTATACTTTATACACTATCAATCCTTTTTAATTTATTGAGGTTTACATTATGGCCCAGAGTACAGTCCATATTGCTGAAGCAGACAATCTTAGAAATGAACACTAATACATGGCTTTGGGAATGCAATCATAATGCTTCTTGCTCTTTTGCCCAAACAGAAGAATCAGAGTTCAGAGACACGGATATGTTCCAGGTAACAATCACCTGAGTCATGGGTTACAGAATGTCCTTGAGGTTGTTCTGCACCTCCTTCACAACCAATGTCACACACCCAGTCGCTGCTGTCTACGGATAGAGCTTTCCTATACCCTATCCACTGATATTTTGCAACTTAAAAGATTTGAAAATCACTAGTAAATGAATTGTTATGAGGCTCAGATTTCTTCATAGTCTAAGTTC
The DNA here is from genome assembly GCA_035773235.1 of Eospalax fontanierii. Classification (NCBI taxonomy): domain Eukaryota; kingdom Metazoa; phylum Chordata; class Mammalia; order Rodentia; family Spalacidae; genus Eospalax; species Eospalax fontanierii. The sequence goes on along the minus strand of CM069530.1, from coordinate 30,453,376 downwards.
TGAGAATATGGAATATTCTAAACACACTTAAATGCTCTTATGGAAGGATTTTTAAAACTAGCCTTCCCAATATGCCATGCTTTGTATCTCAGGAGTCCTCATGATACACACGTGGAAATTCTTCAGTCTCTGATACCTGGGCCACTGCAGAGGCTATAACTTGCAAGAGAGTACAGAAACTACAATGTTTGGGATGAAGAAGACATTAAGATGAGATTGTTTCCATGATAAAGAGAAAATTTATTTGCAATGAATGTCATTTGTAAATAATTGTGAGAACTTGCTTAATTAATAGCTATAATGTTTAATTAGAATTTAGGTGTCACAGTTTGCTCATGGATTTTATTACATACTCATACGAGCAAATTCTGACACCTAAATTTTAATTATTTATATATATATATATATATACATAAATATATAAGATATGCAAGTATACACACAGGTACTTTCTAACTCTGTCTACTAACAGAGCTTAAAGGCTAAGGTACCCCAGTAGCAATAGCACAGAGATCTTGGTTTCTAAATATGATTATCCAGTGATGGGAGACAGAGGCTCATTAGAAAAATAGCTGTTCCAAGAACTGAAGCCAAAGCTGTAAACTAAGCCTGTGGTACCGGAAGACAAGAAAACATAGGTGAGAAGGGTGTGGTAAAGATGTTCTGGTGCCAACTTAAGCTTTCAATGGCCAAATCTGGACAATGGAAGCAACAAAAATGGATAATGGAAATGGATTATAACCCGTTGAATCAAATAAAATCCCACCGTGCTATAAATAAATAAGTAAATAACTGGAGGGAAAGGATTGGTTCTTCTTTATATTAATTATAATTAATAAACATAGAACAGTTGATAGAAATTTTAAAAATCATCATGAGACAAACAAAATAGCAATAAAAATATCAAGTGGTATTCATCAATGAAGGCTAAAGTTATGTAAATATAAGAAACAAGGTATTTGCCTACTCGCAAAGTATCTTCCAACAAGATATTAAATACAAAGACAAAAATGATAACTTCACAGTGGGGAGAGTTCATATATACCACCTGAACCATTTGGTCATAGTTAACATACACATGACAAATCACATGGGTATCATGGAGTCCAGCATGATATGCTCAAAAGGACACAACACCATTTTGTGATGATTTTCCAAAGATGTAGAAACTCAATTTAATAATGAGAAAATATCAGACAAACCCAAATGTCATCATTCTACTAAACAACTGACCAGTTTCCTTTACAAATGTCATGGTCATACACACAAAGCAAGGTTGAGAAGTTGTCATAGAAGAGACAATATAAATTAAACACACTTAAATACAATGGACCCTAGATCAATAAGAGATTGAGAATATAATGCAATTCAAATAAAGTATACAGATTAGCTAATGGTATTTGTGCCAATGATAATTTCCTGGTAATGATAATTATACTGTGGTTAGATAGAGTGAAGGAAGGAACAGAGAAGAGCAAACACAAGCGAACCAGTAGTGTCTCTAGGCTGTAAATTTGGATGAAGAGTTCAAATGTTTCCCTTTATTCCAATGACATTCTCGCCAGCAAACTCCAAATCTGAGTCAGCAGATGTCAGTTTAGTGACATAAATTTAGCCTGTCTGCTGCCTCACCTTAGTGATACAGGCTTCCCACAGCCTGACCTAACAACACAACCTAATGCTTGAGCCATCAGATCGGTCCCGACCCCTGAAAACCCATTATGGTCAGCAATGAGAAGGAAATGTTCCCAAGTACAAAATGATTTTCTTATATATTTATGAGTCACAAATGAGCTTTGAGAAGACTGTGATATAGCAACTCTGAATTGGATGGTTTCTTTTCCTAGTCTAATAAATATCACTTAAAATTGGTTTTGAAATGATCACCCTAAAAGCTCTTTTAGTGCTCTCTTCATGCTTTTCATAGCCTTTTGACTTGTTGAAACACACTTGTTAAAAGTAATAATCCAAGACTTGGTTTTAAAAAAAAGTAAGTAAAAATGGGCCAGCAAAAGGGCTCATCTGGTAGAGGTGCTCCCTGACATACCTGACAGCTTAAGTTCCAATCCCTGAACCCACATAGTAGATGGAGAGAACCAACCTCCATGTGGGTACCATGGCATGCAGCCCCCAACACACACACACACACACACACACACACACACACACACACACACATACACACACACAGAGAAAGAGAGAGAGAGAGAGAGAGAGAGAGAGAATTAAAGAAAATTTTCAAACCTATTTTTAAGCCCACTACTTCTATGACAAGTGCCAGAGGCAGAAGCTGAAAGAGAAGAGGAAAATTCAAGTCTTACAGGACAAATTAAGTCTATCAAAATCTCCTCATTGAAAGCAGTTACTTTCATGGTTCAAGAGAACTATAAAATAGTTGGTCTTAAATGGGCATGATGCCAAAGTTACCAAATGATTTTCATTCAGCCTGTCCTCACTTCATCATAAATGACACCAATCTTGCCAATTCAAATGGTAAACATTTACTATTTCCCCTACAAACCTTCTCTAAAGGGTTTCATCATCCCTTTTTTCTCACTTTACTTTCCTTCAAGCCCATATGCTTGAAGCAAACTTCTACCTTCCCTCCCATTAATCTCTCTTTCACTTATGTCCACATGAAGTCTAATTCCTACAGGAAGTCTGGTCTTCAAAAAGTGGTACAGAGAAAATGTGCCAATTATCAAATGCTGAACAACACTCCTCATCAAGCCTGGGCAATAAAGTGCATCTCCAAAATGAATTTGCACATGGACAGACTGTCAGGATGTCTTATTTATTAAGATTATGATCTTAAAAACAATGAGTACAGACTCTAACCTAGGCTCCTCAGTTCCATCCCTTCACAAACCAAGTGTTTAGGGAATAAAGAGTTTTGATTTTCATTTGGGCTTTTAATTTGAACATGAGAAAAAATGGGTAGAAGATTTTTGCTAACACTCAATAACTATGGAATAATCAGTCATTTGAACTTTTTGGACATGTATATTCAAGTTAGTAAGTTAAAAAAAAGCATTTCACTAATGATTTTCTTTCTGGATTAATGCAAAGTCAAAAAATAAAAGACCACTAATCAATATCTAATTTGCTAATCGATCAATGGTCATTTGTGGTCCCTTTCACCAATGTCTCATCACAATCATTCCACCCATTTTGCCTAAAAAAGGTCAAGAGTTAAGCATACAAAGGGATAAAACCATTTTCAGAAAGACATATAAAGGCAAAAATAGAAATTCAGCCTTCCACTTTTTGAAACTTGCAAAGTCATGTTTCCTCTGAGGTCAGATCTTGACCTGATGACAAAGTTGGTGATGGTGGTGATGAGTGAGGTGAGGACGCTCCTGGCAAGGAAGGGGTGAACTTCTGTTCCAAGAAAGAATGCTTACCCAGGTAATTATACACACAGGTGAACTGCACTTGGCTGCCCATGGGAGCCTCTTTCTGCCAATTATTATATGTGGTTTTGCCACATGCTATTAACCACAGTGCCATGGTCCCTAAAGAGTCTCATGTACAGAAGGAGGGAACCAATCCCTTGCTTTCTCCCAGGAGGATCCTAAAGCTGTGGTTTGTGTGTGTGTGTGTGTGTGTGTGTGTGTGTGTGTGTGTGTGAATACACTTTGAAATTCTCAGATACATCCCATAATGGAAATTCAGAGTGGCCCAAAACAAGCTACTAAAGGGAAGGAAACTTGTGTTTCCCTTTTCTTTTTATTTTTATTATTAATCTGACTTTGTAGATGTGCTTACAATGCAAACATTGTAGCACCCAAGAGACAGGTTCTTCCAATTCCTCAAGCCAACTTAAGAATATGTAAAGATTGATATGGATGGGAACTTTGCTCCCTTCAAAGAATGATCAGATGAAGGATTCTGAATGATTTCTACTGTTTTAAAATTAGGTCAGAGCTGAAAGACGGAAAGGAAGTGGGAAGCATGACCAGAGAGATTGGGCGCCATTTTTCTCTAGGGACAGAGAAGAAGAAGGAAGAGCCACAGCTGATAAACTCAGCCAGCCTGTGGGAGAACCTCAGCTGCCAAGCACTTGAACTTTGTTGCCTGAACATTTTTAAAGGGGGCTTGAGGAAGAGGATGGTAATACTGAACTTACATGACGGCAGAATGCTCGTATGAATGAGTGTTACCTGTTAACACCTAAAACTTAGACAGTCAATCCTAAGACAATTATCACCTTTTCTTGATTTTTCTTGCCAGACCATGTTAGGCTAGAAAGTTGAGAAAAAATAAATTCTGTCTAGAAAATGCAAGTAAGCAAGTATACAGTTTAAGTGAAAATCTCTTACTGCATTTTTTAGCTATTAGGTTTAAAAACATTCACATCAACAGCACACCCCATAGGTACAATAGTATTACACATTACTGTCGGAACTGCTGAACTCTACAAAAATAACCATGGTACTACAGCCAATGTAATATCACATTCCTTCTGACTGTTTCTCACATCAACTGGTTGCTAGAGCTGAAACCAAATTAGACATTTCCCTCCAGTAATTTGTAAATTCTGAGAGACAATGCTGTGAAAATTAATTTAATTCTAAACAAACATGAAAGTTGGGCAATTTCTATCCAAACCTCTTCAGTGTTTGTCCTCCCCAAATTATTTCCAACATACAAAGAAAATATTTGTTTGTGTATTTTTCCTTGGGGAGGCTACAGAGGAAGAAGCCGAGATGAAAGGCCTGGGGAGAGGATGATGTGTCTTTGAAATTACTTTCCCTGGGTACATGATGCACAGCAGCCTCAAATCCTCCTTTCATCTTCCAAGGATTCCTTCGTTGCAGCATATAAAGCAAATCCCTTAAACTCAAGTCCAAATTAAATGTTAAAGTAAACCTTCAAGTCACACACACAGACAAAGCTGGAGGCATAGCCCCTGTCTTCTTAGCTCCTTGAAGGGAGACCACACTTCTCTACTCTTCCAACAACTTCGAAATGCCTTTCCTCCTTCTTAACAGTGGGTCAATATTGACTAGGAACAAGATGGCCCATGTACACAAAGGCCTTCTAAACTGGGGTCCATGTTGTTTCCCTAGATATTTCTTCTTAGAGCACTCTGGCTGAAGTCTACGTCTCTGTAGCTGGTCCTCAGAAGGCTTGCTCACTGTTTCTCAGCCACTGGACAAAACTAAATTCCAACATCAGAATCATTAAGAGAGATCATTGCTCATGAATACCTAGATCATAGAAGATGCTTGTGTTTACTGTACATCCCAACCAAGCAACCATTTAGGGCAACAGATTTGTGGAAATCCCATTTGCTACTGCTACTTTGTAGCATGAAACTAAGTTATGGCAGATGTCCCTACCCTAAACATTACATTTCTATAGACAAAACTCATGCCTTAAGAGTCAAAGAAAATTAGTCGTCCACAGACTACTGTCAAGAGCAAAGAGCTAGATCTGAAAATCAAACAAGAAAGTTACCTAAGAGGTGGTCCTAAAAGAGAAATCTACCATGGCCAGTGACAACACTAACCAGTTCACCTTTAGGAAGGAGGACCCTTGATCCCAGCTTCCCAGAGAGACCCAGCACCTGGGAGAATGCCTCCTTTCTGAGTGATGGCGTCCCAAGAACAACAATGAGCCTGACGGGTTTTCAGTTTCACCATTAATTTTCCATAAAGAGCAGTTTTCTTGACGAGCGCTTGTGTCAGGCAGGGCCTGATGCTTCAGAAACCTGTAATTATTCTTGGCTCCCCACCCCCCACAGCCTCTGCACCTGTGTCAGTTCAAGGCACCAGCTGGCCAAGTCTTGCCTCCTGCCTCTTAAGGGAGGGAATGGGGAAGCCATCAACGAAAACCCAAACTCACACACTCACTTCTTCCAAAATGCAAAAATAAACAAGAAAACTTAAACTCACCAATCTTAATCCTTTCCCCCAATGGGTTTTGCTAAAGGAAAATAAATAAACATGAATTGGCTAGAGAGCCCTCATTCAAACAAAAATTACTGAAAAACACAGTAACAGGGAAAGGTCTGACAAGGGGTTATTAATCCTATTTTACAGCTCACTCTTACAAGCACCCCCTTCTACCCATTCGTATTAACCTTGTACACACACTCTCACACACCCCTCAAACTCCCTGGGCCCCTTTATTCTCTCACTGGCCAAGCGGGGGAACATGCCGAAACAATGACATCATCTCCCCTTCCTCTCCCAGATCACACACAGCCTGACTGGGGTGATCTGGATTTTTTTTTTAAGTAAACTCATTTCACTGAGTCCCTCCTAGAATACTATTACATCCTTCTTAGTTGTGTTAATTAAGTATGTCTTTCCCCTACCCTCCACAATATACACATATACACACAATTACTTCTTCAATACAAAGCACCGTTGCGCACATGTATAGCTGTGTCACTCACAGCTTGAATTTCCAAAGAACAACAGGTTCAAAGCCCACTGGGGCCCTCGGTGGCAGATGTAATTTAGTGGCTGATAATCACAGAAGAGACTTTCAAAACAGAGCTTCCAGGAACCTCTGCTGCAGAATGTTACAATGTTGGACACACAGAAGATGTTTGTTTACTCCTCAGACCATGGAAAATGGCCACCAAGAGCTAAATGAAAGCAAGTCCTGAGCTGCTTTCCCTGCATGGGGAGGTATACTTTTACTTAATTTAAGACCCTTGTCATCAATTTCTCAAAATACTTATGATGGCTACATGGCTGAGTGACCTTAACCTCGCTGAGCTCAGTTTCCTCATCTACTAGGACCGAGTTAGTTGAAATTTCAAGGGCCTTTAGTCAGAACTGTCAGATGTTAGGAAACAGTAATAGAGGTAGACAGACTGAAACGTGAGACCAGCACATTGACAGTAGATTCAAGGACTCAGAGTAGTGCAGGGAAGGGGTCTGGAGAGCCTGGAAGGTGGGCTTATACATACCTCTGAACTGGAGCCTCTGCATAGTGCCTGACACACTTGGTAATCCCAGTTTACGGAACACTATGAAACTTCCATTTCCTGCCTCCACATGGCTATTGGTCTGATCAGTATCTAAAATGCAAACTTTACTCGAGTGTGACTTCTCAAAGACGTTTGGACCTATGCTAACTTGTGGCTGGACTCACACATTTGCTGAATGAATGAAGAATGAATGAATGAAGCAACTCTGAATTCAGCTGAAAAGTCACCGGTGATCATAGTTCAGAGGAAGAATGATGAATACACATATTCTTCTTCTCTAAGAGAACGCAAGATGCCGGATATATGTGCCTGTTCCCATTTCTTATGTGATATATCAGTATCTTAAGCTTTAACTATAATCATTAATTATCTTTTCAATGCTTTTCATATGAGAGAAAATTTAAATGTTTACAGTGTAAAACAGATCATATATATATATATATATATATATATATATATATATGTGGTGGTGGTGGTGGTATTGAGGATTGAACCTAGGGCCTCACACATGCTAGACAAGTGCTCTACCACTGAGCTATATCTGTAGCCAAGATCCCTCTTGGCAGAAGAAAACTGCATTTTTTTGACCCATAGAATGTTCTTCTCCCTTTAGCACCTCCTTGTTCTTCCTCTGGTCTCCAAAAAACACCAGGAAGAGAAGCAGTCAAGACAAGAGGACACCATGATGCTCACAGCCCTGTTTGATTTGTTGGCTTCATGTGGTTTGTTTTGTGTGGTGTGTGGTGGTGGTGGTGGTGGTGGTAGTTTGGTTTTGGGTTTCTTTGTGGGTTTGTGTGTGTGTGTGTGTGTAAAGAACTCTAGTCTGGGAATCTGGCTGACTATCTACTTTTCTCAACCCACTCTTGTTTTTTCAGTAAATTACAGATCCTGAGCAGGGATTCATTTGCTTTTCCACAAGTGAGTGAATCACATGCTCAAAGACCCCTTCCAGCTCCTGCTGACGATCTATCAATGGGCTGTTGCCCTCTTCCTTCCTTCCCATGGCCTGCTGACCTACCCCCCCTTCACTCACTATACTCCTTAGACACACCGTTCTCAGACCATGTACCACTCCAAGCCCTAGTACCCATCCTTCCACAACCCAAAATGTGGGCTCCCTGGGTCACTGCACACTGGCGGTGTTCCTAACCTATTATGTTTCAGTTCATTGTCACCTACAAAGAGAGACTTTCTTTGAGTTGCTTAGACAGAGTAGCCCAGATACTCCATCCATTTACCATTATACTACCTTGTTTTATTTGCATTGCAGTATTTAAAGCCCCGGAATAATCTCAAGTCTTTGCATGTTTAACTGTCTATCTTTTCCTATGAGAATGTTAGTTCCATAGAACAGACTGTCCTGGGCCCATGACTCTCCAGCACACAGCAAAATACCTAGAAAAAAAAAGCCTCCAAAACACACTAGTTCAAAGAATAAATAATGCCCTAACTCAATCCAGGGATTCCAGGAAAAGCCTGAAGTGGCCTCTCCATCTAGGAGATCCACCAAAAATGCTGTCTTATTACATCCAAAAGGCTACAACTAAGGCTTCTCCTTAGTTCAAGTTTTGGCACATAGAAGGCACTTGCTGATTCACACTCATCAGACAGAAGGGAAACAGCCTCTTCTCAAGACAAAGAAGCCTGTTGGCTGCTCATACTCTCCCATTTCAGACAGATGCAAATACCTGGCTGTTTCTGCTCAGCAGTCCATATTGCATCATGTGTTCCAAGCACCACTCAGATGAACAAAACCTGCCTTCTCAGCACCTCCATGACAGGTGCTTATTAGCTGCTGTCCTGGGGGAACAGGACAGAAGCTAGACTCACTTCATACCATTTATTCCCATTGCTGCCACCTAAAAGGATGTTCCTGAGAAAGGCAGTTCTGGTCACTGGTTTCCAAAGCACATGAAGCTCACAGTAACTTGGTCTCCAGGTTTAGCAGCCATATACCCATCAATCCCACAATAAAAGACCCTTATGAGGAAAAGTCCATTCAAACCCAGCAGTCTTCAAGAACTGTTTCTATTATCCTGAGTAGGGCCACACTCTACTTCCATGTGTAAGGTCCTTCAAAATCCTTTTGTCAGCCCATTCGTCTGTCTTTCCCATAATTTCCAAACATAGAAGCATTTCCTTCCCCTCTGTTGCCTTTAAGAATTTTACATAAAAAGACGTCTCTACTGAGAGCTGCTGTTTATTTCAGGATCATTATTTCACAGGTACAGAGCTCTCAAAACCTGGAAGCAAGCCAAAATTCAATTAAGAGGGTATGGTGTTTGAACCAGGCAAGAGCTGAAGGTGAAAATATTGAACAGTAGCTGTACAGGATTCCCTTGAATGTGTGTATATGCTTGCATACATGCCACTGACAAAAAATGTATATTCTTTTTAATGTATTTCAGATGCCTTTTCTAAAGCTATCATTGTTCTGAGTCACAAAGCTGCTTCCTTCCTAATTCATTATGTTAGGCACTAGGAATCCTTCACAGGCTGACTGGGAAAAGATGGAGAAAAGAAGAAATGGTTTTCTATCATGAAAGAAAAGTAAAATTGTATGTGGCCCATTTTTGAACCTCATGAGGACAGTACATATTTTAAATTAACAATTCAAGCCAACTTGACAGGAAGACTCCAGTGCTGAGACCCTGAGGTTTGGATTCTAGTCACTTTGGCACCTCACTTAACCTTAGGTGGCTTGACTGATATCATACGACATGCACTTTCAAGCACACCAGACTCTCATTGAAGAAGAGACACTAATTTGAATCATAACTGCCACCCCTTCTCCCCTTTGTTCCTGTCTGAACCAATTTCCATACAGTTTCAAAGAAATCATCAGCCCATGCAAAGGGGAAATCCCACTGGAATGAGAACCACATTAGCCACATAAGGAGCTAAATCTAATTTCCAATCCAGTTGCTTTGTTGTTTCAACCTCCAAGGAAGGTTGCTACATATGCACAACCCAAATTAAGTTCTTAAACATAATCATGATAAAAAAAGAATTCATAATAATAAAAAAACTCCCATGGGGAAAAGGTGGTCCTTGGTACAAATCTCCTCATACAATGAAGGTTAGCTCCACCCAAATGTGGGTGGTCTGAACCTTGAGCTCTCAATCATCTCAGCCAATAAAATACTTAAGAACTGTATGTAATCACTGAAGCCATTACACATGAAACTTACAGTTTATAGTCAACTAATTCTTAGTCAAAGGCCATATCCACATAAGAATTCTTAAATTACCTTGTTGACAGATCTCATGGAGATATAATGGTCCAAATTAAGGATTTCTTTTTGGCATGACAAGATAAACCAATGTGATTTTCTAGTGCTCTACTTATTGGGATAAAACTCATGGCAAGACACCAGTGTGACTACATCATTGATTAACCTGAACCACATACCGGAACATTGCTACTAATAAAACTCCCCTATAAAGCAAACATGTCTGCTCTACTGCATCCAGGAATGTTGGCCCCAGCAAAGCCTCTGTTTTAATTAAAGGGACATTCGGATGTTTTGTATAAATGTCTGTGATTGTCACAAAGTTTGCTCATACCTGGCTTAATGTTCAACAACATGAGTTCTTCCCTGCCAGTGTTTTTTTTGGGGGGAGGGGAGACAGGGGGAATGAAAATGACATTTAGACTGTCAGCATTTGCTAATGACTGTGTGGATGAAGGATTGCTTTTGCTAAAGTAGGAGATGCTTCATCTGCAAAGTTCTTTAAAACATGCTGTGAGCTGGCAGCCCACGATTTACTGAATTAGAAATCTATAGAAACCTTCCATTTTCTCGAGAAAACAGGCTGACAGAAACAGAACAAAGCCATAACCAGAACATGCAGGTGAAACTAGGGCTTTTCTAATCCATTCTATAGGAAATGACACACTTTTTTTTCAAACAGAATTAATGTTTTTGAAACCATATAAAAATGCATACCAGTATTTGTTATAGACTCACACTTGGGAGTCACCTGTAAAGCCCCAGAGACAACAAGGATTAAAACTCCTCCTTATGAGGAACCCAATCTAGGAGGAAAAAAGGAGTTTTCTTTGTTACAAAGCCAAATTATCAATAAGACCATAAAACAGAACCCAAAGTTTCTTGACAACCAACAACTGGGACTTACTTTTTTTTTGTTTTGTTTTTTTGTTTCAACCCTCGACTTTCCACTAAGAACCTCAAGGCATTTAAAAAATCTAACACATCATCATCCCTCAGAAATCTCTGAAGAATAAGAATTTTGGATAACAATTTAGAACCCCAAACTTCCTTCCATGAGCTTTTTACTATATTTCTTTCTGTCACTTTTGATAAAACTGGGGTGAGTGATCTTGGTTTGGACAACACCCATTATCATGAGATTTCTCAGTCTTCTGTGACTGTTCTATACTTTGGTGGAATTATTGATGACAAATGGGATTTCAGTCATTCTAATCTGCCAGCATCAAGTGTAATTTGTTGAGATGAAAAGAAATGAAGCTAGTGTAATTTCTTGAAGGTGTAAACCGAGAAAAACATACAAATACAGTATACTGAAAGTCTCATTTATTTATCAGCTCTAAATATATATAAACTAACACATATTCATTTAAAAATTTTTAAACATTTCTTGATTTAAACAAGTATAAAATTGAACTAAGTAAGACTCAACATTCTATTTGCAGTGCCCATCAGAATAGTGGTTCTTGACTTTTTTTTTTAATGGGGTTTCCTTGTAGTTATGACTGGCCTGGAACTCAGCCTCCCAAGTGCTGAGATTAAACCACCACACCCAGCTCTTTTTTTAAAAAAATCATTTCGTGTGCGTACAGGTGCAAGCCACAATGCACCAGTTGGTTGGTGATCAGAGAACAACAAGCAGCAGTTTGTTCTCTCCTCCCATCATGAGTCCCAGGGAATGAACTCAGGTCATCAGGCTTGGAGACAAGCACCTTTATCTGCTGAGCCATCTCCCTGGTCCTCTTGACTCATTTTTAGCATCAATATTATCAATCATTAATTCATTTTACTCAAGAATCAAACAGAAAAGGCAGCTACCAAAAAGGCAAGCAGAAAACAGAAACACGGAGATAAGGAGAAGGACTGGAGAGGCAGTTCAGTGGTTTAAAGTGTTTGCTTTAACCTAACCAGAGTACCTGGATTAGGTTCCCAGTACCTATGTTGGTAGGTTCACAGCTACTTGTAACTCTAGCTCCAAGGCACCCAATGTCCTCTCCTTGTCTCCATGAGAACCCTCACACACACAGCATACACACACACACACATAAATACACATAAATAAAAACAAATATTTTTAAAAGACAAAACACAGGGGGAAAAATGGGAGCAATGGAAAACAGAATAGCAACCCTCTACTTTTGATGTAAAAATCCTGGCCACCAAAGTTAATTCGTCTTTAACTTTAGGGAGCATATCTGTTCAAGGGCAAAATTTACATTTGGCTTTGCTTCCTGGTAAGGACTTAAATGTTGATTTAAAAGTGGTTTGTCTATAACCATCTGGTAGTAACAGACTAAACAGACTAAATGGAAAACCAACAAGGTAGATGAAGTTGATCCGTCATTCATAAATGAATGGTGGAAGACCATCTTTGTTAAAAACTAGGTAATTTTGTGTCTTTGGGGGAAGAGATCCTAGGCTGTCCTGAATTGCAAAATCTTTCAACGTTCGAACTTTTTATGAGCAAGTAAAATCAAAGGCAATGTAGGGTCATGAAGGAACGCAGACCAAAGTCAAGAGGACATTTACCAGCTGCTTTCATTTTATCAGCTGTGTGTCCTTCAATGAGTTACACTGTCCTTGTTCCTTAGTTTCTTTCCCAAGAAACTAAAGGTGTTAATAAAATAGACTAGATATATAGAATCCCTTTCAATACCATAAAAATCCTCCGGCTATGAATATAATAAACTTCTTATGACCAACTCTTGCTTGTCTAAAAGAAGATGGTACAAAGGAGATGGTATTTACTACTGTGATCCCTCTACATACAAAAGTGACATGTTTCCAGGAATCTCAATTACAGATTTTGAACTATAATTTCTGCCAGGTCTCATGGACAAAGTCTAGTGATATAAGGCCCCTTGTTAAACTTAGATAGGTAGTATTACTTCGGTGGATAGCTTCCGGTAGGCATTAAGTCTCTTCCTGATAAATCAATAGTTCTCAAATACAACAGGGGCCAGGAAAATAATACACACTAGTGAAAGGAATAAGACAGCAGGGAGAGGTGGGGACTGTCAAATAATCTAAGAAAGTTATCATATAGCCTCAGCTCTTTGTTATCATGTGGGAAATGAAGATCCAATGTTGATCTCTCTCTCTCTCTCTCTCTCTCTCTCTCTCTCTCTCTCTCCCTCTCTCTCATAGAAAAAAAGCCCCAAATCCAAAGAGGTGATCTGAAATCTCCTGAATTTTAAAATATTGAAATTCAGTGTGTGAGGTAAGCAATAGACCACACAAATCAAACTGAGGATTCTGTTCCAAAAGAAAGCAATGGGGAGGGAGGAGCTTAAAATCTAGTATACACATGTAGTTCTTTCCTCCGTGGACACAAATTACAGCCTGAGACAGTGGAAGAACTTGGACTCTTAAGAGTAGCTACCAACTAGGGAAACCTGAGCCACTTCTCACCATTTTCCTGTGAAATACCCTTTTTAAGGAAAGACCTTAACTGGAAGAAACAAGAGACAAGGAGCATTTCACAAGCTCTCTTGCTCAGAACTCCTGGGCTTTAAGCCCTGCTCTCAAGAAGAATCTTAACACAGGCTTAAGAGATCTACAGAGATGGTAGCATGAAATGTCAAGCAGCAGCTAGGACAAATTCACAGAAGCCTGGAAGTCTTAAACTTCTTTGGAGCTAAGCAGTGCCTGGCACAAGTAATAACTGTTCAGTAAAGTATCTTTTATGTGAATCTATTTTATACATATTAAAATTTTTATTTATAAAGTAGATTACTGTCTCAATACAATTTCTTTTCTTGTGGTACCGTGTATTGTTTTAGTACTTAAATGTTTTCACAATTTTACATACACAGTCTTTGCATACCACCCGCGTCCACACTCAGGCTTCCCCAGGTTTTGCACATGCTCACAGCCATTCATTTTGTTTCCTGACCCACCAAGATAAACCAGGGCCATTTGTTTGACCAGGGGATTGAAGCTATCCACTGGAGCCTGGTGGGCTCAGAAGAGGGTATACAACTAAAACAATAATCCCCCTATCATTATATGAAAAAATTTACAAGTTTTAACTGGGGCCTCAATTGTTTCTCATTGCCTGTTCTGTAAGACAACTGAGTGAGACCCCAGATGGGCAGATCTGCCCAAGAGGACAGAGGACAAAGAATGCTCAGCTAGGATAGACAGACTGCACCTGTCTGTACTGTGAGTCTTGGAGAGGCAGGGGCTGTATCTTTTATGGCTTTGAAATTAATTCAACGCTAACTTCCTGACTTTCTCACTTACTATCAGACACTATTAGAGACTTCAAGGGCTCTGTGCTACCTATAGGTTACTCATGGTGTGTCAGAACTGAGGGGCTGACATACGCGAAATCAAAGTATGTAATATGGCCCGTGTGGGACTACTACATGGAAGGAATGTATAATGCCACCACAACACAAGACAGAAACCAAGTCATTCTTCCTGGAAAGGTCGGTGAAGGTGCACTGAGGAAGTCACATTGACAAATGCCATCACTTTCAACACGAGGGGGAAGGGAAAATGAGATTCTTGAAGGACAAGTCATCTGAGTCAGGGCCTGGGTCCATGGAAGCCACATTGTGTGTATGGGAAAGGTAAGCAGCCTAGGGTTCTGGCTATGAGGTACATATTCAGGAACAGCCAGAAATGCACGAGTGGCACTAGAAAAGTGAAGATCAGTTGAAGATCACGTGTCTGGTTTGCTCCAGTTTCAGCTTTACTGCAGCACTCCCTGAAAGGTAATTTCTCTCGATTCTCAGAGATAATGGGGGAAGTGATATTCCCGGGCTGGCATGTCTTAACAAAGGCATCTTTGGCATCTTTTGCCCAGATTTATATTCCCAATGCAAACTACACTAACAATAAACCACAAAATAAAAACATCACATAATAAGAAATAAATATAGATACCCCCCCCCCGCAAAGCTTTTTTTCTTAAGTTGCTGAATCAAAAACAGTCCTGGGCTACCTGGCATCTGCAGAAAAAAATTCATCGGCGACTTAAGGAATTCCCATCACCAAATAAATGTCAGAGATCCACTGATTTGTATTCATTAGGTTTAAAATAAATGGAGGATGAGAAAACACGGAGAAGCGGGGAAACAAGGTTGGAATTAGATAATGAAAAATTCTTCTCCCCAACCCCACCTCAAAAGCTTTCTCACATTGAAACACCCTCCTTCTAAACCCTCAAAAAGGCTTTGTTGAAGAGCTCACCAAAGGTTCGTGGCCTGAACATGTTTTTCTCTTTTGTAGCCTCTCTGTGGATATTTTTCTGGCTTTCTAAGCAAAGAGGAAACCTCTCCCATTCCTGTAGACTCTGGTTTACAACCAGATTGTGACAGCCAGTGGCACTCCTGTGGGCCCTTCTCCAGCTCCAGGGTGGCTGTCCAGGTCCAGCAGGGCATCTGGCTACAGAGCTGATCCTGCAGTTAGGACTCTGGGCAAGGTTCCCTCATTCAGGACGGAGTGCTCAGGCACCCCTGACCTTTGAAAATGCAGCCCCCCGGTCTGAAGCTTCCAGACTGAAAACAAAAGTTCCAGGACTAGAGAGAGCTGGAGGCAGCTCATTGCGCACTCCAGACCCAGCACCCCCACACTTCCTTGTAACAGAGGGTAGCAGAATCAAAACAGCAGCATTATGGACTCTGCAATATCAGGAGAGAGGGCTTCACTCCAGAGTCTGTGGGGAGAAGAGGGTGAGGCGTTGGCCAGCATCAAGAAAGGATGCTACCTTAAATTCCCAACCCTAGGGAGGCAGCAGTTGAGCCAGCCACCAGAAAAACTCAGTGTTTCCCTAAAAACACAGACGCTGCCTCAGAACAAGTGTTGTCACAGGGCACCAAGCAAGGTCTAGGGAGCAAAGAGCTGGTATCTGGCAGTTTCTTACATGCCGGTGAGGGAAAAGTCACACCAGGGCTGAGGCAGAAGTTTGAAGTACATCACACAAGCATGACACTCCTGCATGTGCACTCATATTTTTTGAGGGGGGTCTTTTTGAGACAGGGTCTCCCTGTAGTCCCAGCTGACCTTGAACTAACTATGTAGACCAGGTCCTAGGTTGACCTCAATTTCACAGAGACACACCTGTGCCTCCTGAATGCTGGGATTAAACATGTGTGTCACCCCACCCCAGCTATAATTTTCTAAATATGTATAATTGTTTTGTTTGCATGCATGTAAATGCCCACACATGTGCAATGCTCATGGAGGTCAGAATAGGGCCCTGGAACAGGAGTTACAGATGGTGTTAGCTGCCACAGGGATGCTAGGAATCGAACCCAGGTCCTCTGTAAGAGCAGCCAGTGCTTTTAACCACTGAGCCACCTCTCCTGCCCTGCCAGTCACAAATTTTTAAAGCATCCTGTTGTCACTAACTTTCCACATGGTTCTCTTGAGTCACCTATAAGTACCAAAATGAACACTTTCATTTCATTTTCCCCACCAGAACAAAGCCAGAGAAGTTATTGCTAAGCCTGTACCAAGATACTGGCATGCCTATCCTCGAGTCACTTCTGCTTTGCCAGGGACTCCCACCCAGCTCGTCACTGTTTCCTCCCTTAGGTTACATGACCCAATCCAAATGCCTCCACCACCAGGTCAGGATCACCATCAAATCTCATGAGCACTCAGTAAAGTGAGGGCTCCTAACTTTTTGCCTTTATGTGTTGTATCTACTATCAGATCTCAGTAGTGCTGGTAACTGTCACTGAAAACTGGCTGGCATTAAAGGTAAACAAAGTAGATTTTCAGACACATCTTAATCCCTACACCCTTCCTCCAATCATACAGCTAAAGCAAACACCTCATCTCTGTGAAGTCAAAGTCTTTAGCTTCTTGAATTCTAGCTTTTGAGTCTAAACAAAAGGTTAAGCATTCCCTGCTGCAGATCAGACTCGCATCAGTTCAGTCCATTTTCTGTCAGGCGGGCATCTCTCTTCCCAGGAACGTATCAAATAGAATCACACTCACACAGCCTACTCTATTTGTCTGTCAACAGAGGACAACAGCATCTTGCTCATCGGGGCTCAAGCAGAACTAAGGAACAGATAGTCACTGTAATCTATATTCAAAAAACAAATTGCCACCAGTTGTGACCATGGGCCACCTGCTACTTTTGTATTTATGGGCTTTCTTGGTTCTGTTCAGTAGCATACTATTATGGCCTTCTGTTGTCTGACGTGACTGACTATATCACATTAGAGACACCTAGTAACTTTTCCTCTTTTCACCCATGGAAGAAATAAATAAATCTACTTGGAAAAATGCTAAAGTAAAAAATAAAGCTTACACTCATTCAACGCTAAGGATAATACTCATCCCTGGACTCTGTGAAGGACTGATTCTAGGACAAACCCCAGGTAGCAGATACCAAAGTCTACTCAAATCCTCAGGGAAAATGTAATGTTTGAATATAATCTAGAGACAGCTTTAAGTCACTTCTAGGTTATTTCTGATGCCTTGTGTAGGTGCTATGGACATAGTTGTTACGTTATATTGTTTAAAGAACAATGACCCAGAAAAAAATGTGTGTTCACATTCAGTTACAGACATCTTTTCTTCTGAAAATTTCTGATCTACAGTTGGAATCTGAAGATGCAAAAGGCCACTGTAAAAAGAATGTGGAAGGTGATGTCTTCAATAAGCAGTGTGCAGCTCCAGCTAAATACAGAGAAAAGGAGGCATAAAAACAAAGAGGAGACTCATAATTAAGGAAACACATGTTTGAAGTTGCAATAGTTCTCAAGTATCTGTTTCATTTTATATTCTTTTTGAGTAGTAACTGCAGACTTCTGGGGGAAAGTTGGGAAGAATAGTTTGAGGAGATGAGTAGGAAAATTCCTCCTCGACTATGTCAAATGTGCCTGCAAAAGTCATTCGTTCCTGGAAACCCATTCTTTTCCTCGTATCCCAACGGTAATTCACTCTTCCATATTTCTTTCTCTCCTTGATCCACCTGCACACTCTCAGCTCCATGGAAACAGGGACAATGTCCTTTCGGGTCATGACAGCATCCTCAGCACCTATCATACAGTTTTGCTCTATCATCAAAGAAAGAGAAGGAAAGGAGGACTCCAGAGAAGGGAATTAACAGCATGAATTTAAGCAAGAAAATGAAAAAGAGCAGAAGAAAAGTGCATCGCAGATATAAACCAAGCCACCGCTCCTTCCCTGGCAAACATCCGCTAGTTTCTGCAGAATGAGTGTGATCGTCCTCATGTGTTCATCCCTTGTTGGCAGATGACGGCATCTCGTCTAGCAAGGCCTGTTGACTTCAGGACTAGGAGTAGCTGCTCTGGTGTAAAGTGACAAAGAACAGGCAAGGGGCAGGTAAACAAGTAAAAGGGTGGAAAGCCGAGGATTCCTCTTTTCTCATCTGTCTGTCAACCGCCCACTAAGGTTCCTGCTCCATATTCCTAATTGCCCCCACACCTTTTACTTTCAGGAATGGTCATTCCTCAAATCATTCCCTCTGTGACGCTGTCCTGTCACTTTCTCAGATACCAAGAAACAAGGGGAAGAGCCCTTCCCCTGAGTAAGGCCAACATTTGCTAACACTGTTGTTTCCTTTCGCCATCCCCCTCCCTACCTCCCCTCTACCTCCTCTGGGAAGTTCTTCCTTCTCTTAGTCTCATTCTCCTCAGGGGAGGCCTTGCCTTTGTCCTGTGATTCCCCAAGAGGCCGCCCCTGAGGAGGAACTATCTTTCCTGGTATCCTGTAAGTTTGGTGTCCTAGAATTTTCTTTTATTCCCTTCACTCATTGATGTCCAAGAGAATGTAAAAAAAGAAAATGAAAATAGGACAAGGCATGGCTCACCCACCAATCATCCCCTGACCCCCTAACTGTCCCCGGAGAGCCATTTTCTCTTGCCTTCTACTCCTATCTCAGGCTAAGATACAGCAGCTCCAGGACAGGACAGGGAGGAAAACACACATCTGTCCACTGATGGGCCAGCTCAAGGGAACAAGGGGTTGAGGATAAGGATGCTAGGCTGGGCTTATACTGGATGGTTGGTCTACGTGTGGTGTGATCAGGAGTAAAGCTGGTATCTGACCTCTACCTGTCTGCTTCCTTCATCTTCCCCAGAAGGCTATAGGAAGGGAGAGGAGAGGGTCCATTTATTGTCTTCATTGAAAAAGCAGAACCTATACTTAGTACTCTGTTAATGGTCCAGATTACTAAACCTCCTAAGAATCTTGCCATTTAAGTATTAACATATAAGACTGTTTTTTAAGTCCAGAAAAACACAAGTGGTCCATCACTCCATTATCTGAATTACTCTTTAAAAAAATTGAAAGTAATGATCACACAGGAAGATCAAAGGCATTTAAACAGAACAGAAAAGTTACAAAAAGTAAAACTTTCTCTTTCTTTGTTCCTATTATACCTCTTAGTTTTCTCCCCTAAACTATCAATAAGTACTTATATATGCTTCTGCTTGAAATTTTATGAACATCAGCATATATAACAGATTTTTTTTATTGCTTTTTCTTCTCTGTACACAGAAGGAAGGTTACTGGCTTTTCAGTTTATCAGCTGAAAGACCCCAGGTGCCTGGAGGCTGAAGCAGAGAAGGCATGGCCTGTGGCCCCCTTCACTATAAAGACATCTTTTTTCTAGGCATTGGTCCTATTCCATTTACTCTACTCCATCACTCAAAATGGCAATAAGTTTTGTTGGCTCAGTGGTTAACAGCATTTGCAGAAAACCCAACTTCAGTTCCCAGCACCCACCTCAGATGGCTCACAACTACCTGTAACTCCAGCTCCAGCTGCATCTGAGTTCCTCTGGCCTCCACGGCCACCTGCATATATCCCCCCCCCACACACACATAATAAAAATAAGTATTTTTTAAAATGACATAAGTCTTAAATGGACCTGGAGGATGGCCATCTTGGAGGAAGCTGGGTGATGGATGTACAGGTTTCTTTATACTATTTTTGCAATGTTCTATGAGTCTGTAGTCGTTTCAAATAAGAATTCTTTTAAAATGAAGCAAGTCCAGGCTAAAAGGGGCAAGGCATGGTGGAGGACCCCTAATGTTGGAAAAAGAGGAGCTACGTACTAACAGCAAAGCTTTTCATAACATGTGCTGAATATAAGCATCATCAACCCTAGCCTGGCAACTTCTATGGTCCCTGGTCCAGGGTGGTAACACCAGCCAGTTTTTGAAATGATTTAGGACATGTTTGATTTTCTTTTTTTATCACTTTTCATTTTTTTGTTTCATTTTTATTTTACGTGCATGAGTGTTTTGCTTTTGTGTATGGAGGTGTGCCACATGTACGCAATGCGTGCAAGGACCAGAAGAAGGCACTGAATCCCCCTGCAACTGGAGTTAGGGATGGTTGTTAGACACCATGTGGGTGCTTGGAAATGAACCCAGATCCTCTGTAAAAGCATCCAGCCAGTGCTTCTAACTGCTGAGCCATCTCTCCAGCACCATGTTTGATTTTCTTAAAATAATAAAACAATGTTTTCCAATGAAGCTGACTATTATGAACTTGGAACTGTTATTGCTTAATCTGAAGCATTTAACATGGTCTTTTTTTAATAGTTGAGTCTTTTTTATCCTCCCTTTAAAAAATCAAAACTAAATCTTAAAAGTACATAAATATTTAAGTTTTTCAGAGAAAGGTATGGTTTTCCAAATGGCAAGTCTGTCCAACTCATGATCTCAAGAATTTTATGGCCACACTTCCCTGCAAATCACATTGGTGGCAAAAAACCAGCCACATACTCAAGTGTTCTGTCACATTCCTGACCCCAGAATCAAATAGCTCATGTAGGAAGTTGAGCCAAATGTGTGTCCCAGCGAATCCCAACAGAAGCGTGTTGGAAGTTAAAGAACGTTCCTGTCTCCTCACACCCTCTTCCTCATGGACCAATGGGAGCTGTGGGCTTCAGACAGCCCACTGGGCTCTACCTAAAGTTTGTCTACCAAGCAGACTGACCAAGATACTGGATGGTACTACTGGCCAAGGCCTAGATACAAACTTTCATTCAGAATGCACAATGGACAGGGCTGATTATGCTAAAAAGACAGATGAGATAAATACCTGGCAGCCCACTGTCCAAGTCTAGCCTGTGGTACCTTCTTGACACATTCAATATTTTTATTCTGCCTGTGTTTTAGAGAAAAAGTAATTAGAGGACTAGAAATCTAAAATTTGGATTTTCTAGCTTCTCTTGAAATCCAAGATCTATCATCAGATTTTGTATCCCTTCAGAGTAGCATCTGGCTAGGGTTAAATGACAGCCTCCCCTTTAAATAGAGCCAGTACTATATGATTATGCTGCTACAGACCCCACCTTTCCACTGCCTCATACTCTACCTGCTTCCCTCCTTGACTCTAGAAGCTTGGTTCCCAGTGGCCATCTTTATGGCTCCTGCATTCCTTTCCTTTGCTTATGTCTGTTTAAGGGGATGGAAGAAAGAATCTCCTGCCACCTTTTATCTGCATTCTATTCCCCATTCTCTCAATTCTTGGTACCTTTAACACATACTCTATCCAGTTATATCTACATACAGCTATATACAGCTATATCTATATAGCTATATATCCCCTAATTTGTTTGTTTTGCTTAAGACTACAAGAACAAAGAAATGTCCCCAGCATTACACTCATTCTGTCCACAACGTGCAGTTTTCAGTACTCTTAGAGGTAACAAATCTGCTTTTTCCCTTATATCACTCAGTCACGTTAGCTTCTTAGATAAGAATAAGAAATGGGGTCCACAAGATGTCTCAGCGGGTAAAACAACAACCTGACACAATACCTTGAGTTCAATGCCCAGAACCAAGGAAAGGGAGAAGGAGAGAATCGATTCCACCCAGCTGTCCTCATCTCTCTAGACATGCTGCGGTGCGCATGTGGCACACACAGGTGTGAGTGCACTCATACAATAAAGGAATTTTTTAATCTTAAAAAAAGAATAAAAAATTGATAGAACACACTTTGGCTGCAGGACAGAGAGACATCAATCTT
This sequence comes from Eospalax fontanierii, assembly GCA_035773235.1. Classification (NCBI taxonomy): domain Eukaryota; kingdom Metazoa; phylum Chordata; class Mammalia; order Rodentia; family Spalacidae; genus Eospalax; species Eospalax fontanierii. The sequence goes on along the minus strand of CM069530.1, from coordinate 30,431,221 downwards.
AAAATGTCCAGAAAACTTCCTCCCTGCTGGCTAGCTTTCACAGTGCCAGAAGGTGCTATGCAGGCCACTGGGAGAAAAAAATAATCAATGGAGTCACCCAGTGGTAGACTCTGCATGCTCAAAAATCCTGCCAGGCTAAATGTACCTACCGGTGCAATGGCACAACTGTTACGAGGGGGTAACCAACTATTTTCCGATTGGCTTTCAAGGCTGTCCCACAAGAGGGAATTCATGCCTGAGACTGTAAACTTAGGCAAAAGCCCATGTCTAGGGAGGTTACATTCCATATGTTAGAACCTGCTTCTGTTGTTTTTTTTTTTGATGCTCATGTTGTCAAACTGCCTTCTAAATATCTGTTGATACCTTATAAATCAGTGCTGCCCACAAATTTTGTCAGAGAAGCTTCTTCGACAGTGTGCAGTAGTCTGTACTACATGGGACATCTATATGAACCCCTATCCCCCAAGATTCAAGAAATAGCACAGAAGAGTAGGCAGAAAGAATGTAAGAGCCAGAAGATGGGGGAGAAGTACTGTCTTCTGGACATGACATGCTGCTGGACCCATGAACTCCTAACAGCTACCTGCACAAGATCAAGTCAGTCAACATTCCAGCATGCATGAGAAAAGAGGTCATGAGGCCCCACCTCTAGCTGAGCAGTTATTGGCAGCTGATGGCAGAGAGAATAAATTTTCATGGGGTATATGACTGCTCCTTGGCTATCCATGCTCCGCTGGATAACCCTACCCTCAAGCACATGCAGACAGCAGACATGCACTAATTGGAGTTAGTGAGTTATTTTTTAAAAGTGGAAAGCATGTACATGGGACCCAGGTTATGTTGAAGGGTCCAAGAGGAGAGGAGAAAAGGGAGCAGGAGTAGATATGGTCAAGATATATTGTATACAAGTATGAAATCGTCAAAGAATAAATTAAAATTATTAAAACATTGGCAGAGTTTCTTTTCTATGATGATCAATGGTTTTCTGGGAAGAAAAAATTAAAATTATGTTAAAAGCAACACAGACCTCCCCCAACACACACACTCAGAAATGTCACTCTCTCCATGAGCACTGTTAATACTGAGGTTCAGTAGAGTACCAGACTCACATGAAAGAAGCCTCCCCTCTCCAGGCACACTTCCACACTTGCCCATGCCTGCTCTACTGGAAGAGCTGTGAACTGTCCAAGAAGTTACACACAATCCCTCTGGCTGATTCTTGTGCTCATGCTAGGCTCAGTGGTAACACTGTCCACTGGAGATATAGCATTCTTGCTATGTCACTAGTGACAGGAAGACATCAGAAAGTCTTTCATTGACAGACACCCAGAAGAACCCTCACGTTCTCCAGTGACACAGAATGAAAATATTCTTTGTATCTGACACTTATCTTCCTTAACATGAGACCTATCTTGAACAGTAGACAAACTTTAGCATGATCAGGGAAGAGTTCTTGGGGCTTGACCAACCAAGTCAATGTGGCCCTCATAGCTCTTCCATCCAAGGCCAGTGTAATCCTCAGGCCAGAGTTCACTTCCTTTCTTCAGGTACTCCCACCAAAGTCACCTCTGGATGAGACAGAGTCTACATCCCAGGGAAGTACATGCTGCTCTGTGCTTCCCTTCTAGAGTGGCAAGAACTGTAAGGATTCCCAGGGAAATCAGTCTCTGAGATCCTGGTAAGTTCAGGACCTCCTGTTAGGCATGTCCTTATCTTCTTATCTCTTAACAGCTGTGACAGTACATTGCTAATGAATCACTCAGCCACACAGATGGCTCTTTCAGAAGTAGGACTTTCACTTCCATGCCACAAAACTAGCCTTTTTTCATCTCTGGATACCACTTCCACCAGACACACCAGATACACACACACACACACACACACTTTGTGAATCTGGTTATATATTTTGATGATTAAAAATGTATTTTTACAATTAAAATGAATGGATTGTCTTTAGCCAGACATACTATATACCACAGGTTAAGTTTAGTTTCTTAAAACTTAGTTAAAGGCTAACACCCAGGCATACACCTAAGAAATTAGTAAGTTACCATGCCCATTTAGGTAACCAGTAGAAAAAATTTCAAAGCACCATGATTAAGGAACAACTAACAACTCCATATGCCCAAATAAGAAGCTACAAAGTTTCTATTCAAAAAACAATAGGAATCAAGAGGAAGAAGGTCAACAAGAAACAGTAGTTTAAAGCTAAAAACAAAAACCTCCCCTACCTCAGACCAGAGAACAATTATGAGGGTAGCATGTGACCATATGCAAAGCATTCCCACCTATGTATCATTTGATTACAGCAATCCTATAATTATAATCCCTGCATTGCAGATGTGAAAATACAGTTTAGTAATTTGTTTTGGTTTATTCTTACAACATCAAGACTAAATCCCTCAAATTTTCCACAACAGCAGTATTTCCAAACTTTAGTTTCATTCCAACTTCACACATCCCCATGAGATCAGCAATTCCATCTGTACCACCACGGCCTTATTTTCATATTTTAGTTGTCTCACGAAAACTGTATGTGTTTTACATTTTTGGTAATAAATGCCCATTTTATAAGAGACAATCACAAAATTTAAAACGACAAAATCAAAACAAATATTATGGACTTTTAAAGGGACGTTTGCCTGTCAGAAGCTCTGAATCTGAAACCTGGCTTTTTAAAAAATTAATAATAAAATAAAAAGAAAGGAAAGCATGAACAAGGAAGGGAGGGATGGACGGCCATGCTTGGAGAGATTAAAAGCAGGCTGCTCTAAAGCTTTTCTCTTGAGTTAGAAGGATGGAAAGGAAGCTGAAAAGGGAATAAAACTGTCTCCCAAGGTGATTCCATGTTATTTAACACTGAGCTCTCAAACCGGTTGGCGTGCAACCCACTCTTCCAGAAGCACTGGCCTAAGCCATGCTGCACTTCGCACTGTGTTCACATGCAAATGTGTTTACAGTATTGAAAAGGGGGCTCTCAATTCTTGAGAGTCCAATACAGGCCTGGATTTAATGATCCCTAAAGCTCAGGCAGGTTATTTGCAAATTGAAGGGGAGGAGAAGAGATGCCAATGAAATGTGCAGGGCTCTTAAAGTTCTCATATTGTAAAATCTGAGTCTCCTGGAGGCAAAGGCTCGAGGAAAAAGTTGTGGGGAACATTGGTTGGGAAAAACGGTGTCCATTCTGCTGCGATTTTGCAGGGACCTTCTCCAGCACACGATATCTATCTGTATTGCTTTCTTTTTTTCTTTTTTCCTCCTTTTTCTTTTTCTTCCTTTCTAGAAATATTTTTCTAAAACATTTTAATAGTAACTCATTCACACAGTAATATAAATAGTCCTTGTTTTTGCAAAATTGTTCAAATACACACAGATGACAGTGACTGACCTTGGGTCTTCACTTAGCAATCAGAATTTTTGGACAGAAAAAAAAAATATATTGGAGATTGGAGAAAAAGAGGAACATTTCACATTAAGTCAAATAAATAGCTTTAAAAAAATCTCCATCTGGTCAACTAAGTGATATCCTTAATAATATAAGGAAGCCAATATAAAAAGAATAATTCCTTTAAGCGCCCCTAATGTAGAATAGCATCCTGAAAGCACTAAAAAATGAAGGCCAAGTGCCTTGCTGGCAGCTTTTGAATGCCAAGGGTAGGAAGAAAGCAGAGTACTTGAGTCTCAGGAAAGTACTTTATTATAATGCTCTGAACTTCTTCAAACAAAGAGCATCACTTCCTTAGTGAAACAAGCCCTACAAAAGCAACTTCCACAAACAATAAGCAGCTAAAGTAATCAGTGGGATTCTGTACATGCTGTTTCTACATCAGATTAAGAAAACCCCTGAAATGGCTACGTGTTTTTCTTCCACAAAAAAAAAAACGAAAAACTAGGGTTTTCCCACCATTTTTTGGTTGAGTGTCTGTAAGTGGCAGAGAAAATCAGGACAATAGCAAGTGTTCCTGTTAATGAGGCTGTCTGATAGAGGGGGGAAAAAGGAATTTTTTTTAGCTTAAATTTTTTTTTCACTGTGTATATCCACTGTACATAGACAGGGTTTAGGGTTTTTGTTTTTTGTTGTTTTATTCCATTTTACTCCTACTTAGACCAAGAAGAAGCTGCATGCTCAGGAAACTCAGAGTCAGTTTCCAAGTTGGAAAATGTTGCAAATACCAATAAAGAACTAGCATGCTCAAGAGCAACAGCACAGCCCCGGCGGGGGAGGGGCGAGCCAGATGGTCTTTTCCATCCCAGATTTCCATGATCTACAACACAGCCTGGATGACTAGGAAAAAGTGAGATGCAATTTGGAAATTGCTTTATAAAATAGAATCAATCCCAAACAAAGACACTCAACAAGATGGAGATATTGAAAAGGAAATTAAAATGGATTCTGAGTGCGAACAGAAAATCAGGCAGCTTGAAACAGAAATAGAGAAGTCAAAGTTGTTCCTAGATCACAGCTTTTGGGCGGGAAAGGTGCCTGAGAGTACTGCTGTCTAGGGTCCCAAACCTAAATGTTCACTGGGCCTGTGATCCCAAATGAAGGGAGATACTGAAAGTGGAGACAGGGTTAACTGAAGAGACCATCACCCCATCTAAAAGCGTCTAAGCTAAACAGAAAATCAAAATATGCATGCTGGCCAAATAAGACACAGCATCAAGTTGCTGCAGCCTAAGACTATCCAATGTGTGTCTCTGATAATCTCACTGTTCCGGACTCTGTCTCTATCATACATATTAGGAAACTGAAGAGCAGAAAAATCACATCATTGGAGAAGCAGCACTCCTCAGTAAGAGTGGCTACCTATAGCAGAGCCCAAATGCTAGGACTGTGTTACACACAGACATGAAGTTAAACAGAAAAAGATGAAGTAGCATTAAGGCCAAAGTCCTCCGCATATCTTCTGTTCAAGTGTACTTAGTTCAGTGGTTCATTGTTTCAAGAACAAATTAAATTAGATTCTAGTAAAGTGAGTTACTGAGAATGGTGGTAAGATGCTGGAGGAGGTTGTGTTGAAGAGAAAACAAAAAGGAGTTAGTACACATGTAAACACTGGGAATATTGGGAAGCCTGCCTACATTTAAATTCTGGCTAAACCATTTCTACGGCCTCCACCTATGTGATCCAGGTGAGGCATCAAACTTAAAATTAAAATATTAAAAATTATAAAGTACAAACAACAAAAAAATTCCAGTTACGTATACAGCTAACCTTGCCACAAACAACTTCAGATAAGACATGGCAAATAAAGGCCATGAATTCTATACAAATTCCCATTGTATAGACAGGAAAACTGAGGTACTCAAGATAGCTGCTTCAGTTTGTCTCCTATAAAATGCATGTTTTATTGTTTAGGGACCATGCTTCCTTTAGGTACTCTTCAAAGAGAAAGATAAGAAAAGTCTTGTCCATTCCTTTGTATTGGTTAATGTACTGTAAAGGAAATGAACAATCTTATGAGTATTTTGAAAGTCTAAATTCATGGGGGGAAAACAGCATCCCTGGGTTCCAGGCAGTGTAGTGTGAAATCTTCCCAGGGCAGCCCATGAAGTGGAGGGAGGGATAAGAATACCCTCCTTTGGGGTCAGCTAGAACTGATGATGCTGTTGCAGAGAGACCACCCCTCTAATCAAGGGGACTCTCAGCCTGCTTTTTATGTCTCTAAAACAGCAACTAGTGCAAAATCCACAGAAGGGGGGAATGCAGTCTTCACACTGGGCTCGCAACTGAAAAATAAATCTCTCCATAGGTGCTGAGTTAACCCTTAAATACCCAGAAATAATCTTTGAGTTTTATAGCATCAAATGTATGGCTCTACCCCCTCCCTGAGAAAACTCCCAAAACGAACAACCACATCAAATGATTGCTTTTCAGAGGCCTATTCACAAACACCCTACTTTATCACAGAAAGAATATTCTTCGTGTATGTGAGTGCTTCCATTATGTCTTATTTGAAGGAGGAAAATGAAATAAAATTCCTATCTGAGATATTTATAGATCTCATAAAACCTGATTCGCTCTCATAAGCTGCCGTAAGCTCAGTCATCAGGTAAGGCAGAAATGGAAGGTGTAGTAACCAGCACAGTATTATGTTATATGTGCCTAATTCTAGTTTAAAAAAAAAAAACTGAAAAAAGTCAGGAGAAGTAAATCATAAAATGTTAGAGGAAGAAAGTGGGAAGGTTGGATATTCACATGAACAAGCCAAGCAAATTCCAAGGATGTCACCGTAGACCCAATTTCTGGGGGCAACGAATACCTATTCCCAGTTCTAGTTACACTGGCTGAGTGACTGCTATGTATCCCACACTGGGTCACAGAGCCAGTTCTTAGGAATCAATAACTCCATTCCAGATAAGGAATAAGATTTGGCAGTAGTCAGTGACCTTCCTGAGGTTCTGGTTATGCCTCTGTGTAATTTGTGTACCACGCAACACTGAGACCTTAAGAGCACCTGGAATATTTATAGAAGGGAAAATCAAGGCTCAGAAAGCAGACAGATCTGTGGGCTGTGCAAAGCCATACAGGTCTGTTCATGCCAGGCCAAGTCTTTGGCTTCTGCCCTGATGATTCCTACCGAATCAGGAGTCAGTACACGTGTAAACATTGGGAGTATTGGAAAGCCTGCCTACCTTTGAATTCTGGCTAAACCATTTCTATGGCCTGTGATTTTAGGTGAGCCACCGAATACCTAAAACCTCAGTGTCTCCGTCTATAAAGTGGGGATAAGCAGCTGTGCATTTTACAGGGGTTGGTGAAGATGGAATGAAATGACACATTTAAGGTACTCAGAGGCTACTGGCCAGGACAAGGCAGGAAGAATAGGCCACTACTTTTGAAACTTTGCTTTGCAGTCACAGTAAGATAACTTGCCTAATCATCCTCCGCCCCAATTTTCTCACCTCTGAATAGAAAATTCTGTAATATTTTCCCACTCCCTAGTTACAGAAAGGATGTACTAATGACCAAAGACCACTAGTAAATACCCTGGGCCCCTCAAAATAAGAGCTCAGTATAGCTGTTTGTTGAGACACTCATAAACGAACATGAAAATCTTTATCATGGAGTAAATCATTTCCTGGGCCTGATTAAAGGAAGTAAGAAGCTTGAGAGGAAGATTTACACAGGTGAGGGCTAACAACCTTGGAATTCCATTTAAAGCCAGTGACTCCGTTGTAACATTCAGCAGAATTCTCTATGGCTCCCAGAATTGGTTATATGCATGACCCCCTCACAGAAGACCCCCTCCTCCATCGTTGGAGGAGCTGTGCCCTATCAGTAGGGTGATAGTGGTCAGATAAGCAAACAGGAAGTCTCAAAAGGCAGGGTTGAGAGTAGGGAGAATCTACTTCTACTCTTTTGTAGATGGAGCAAATTTGCTGCCTCTCAAAAATAGGCACCAACACTAGGAGCACACCACGGACTCTCTGCTCACGGGGCTCTTTTAGGGGAATCTGAGTGGGGTCAAAAGCAGACGGGTGCCTCCTCGCAGGGCAATTGCTCCACAGCTAATTGCCATTTTCACAGCTGGGTTGAGCTTTCCAGAAAGCATCCTTCACCTCCAAGCCCTAAGCTCCTCTCCTATGGTTTCTCTTGCCAACCACACCCCCATCAAAGACAGTTTATAGATAAAAGGATACAGCTACAGGACACACAATTTTGCAAACATCACAGTTTGAAAAGCATTTCTAAGCCTTCTTTGTGAAGAATACCACATGCCCACAGTCATTACCACAGAAGCCAAGCCTCCCCTGGCCTTGGAGGCTTCCTCCTTGCCTGAATGTCCTCAGCAGCAATTCTTCCACAGTTTATTTTTGTTCCTCTTACTAGAAAGATGACTCCTTTGAAATTCTTTATAAACAGTATCTACTTCCAAACAGTATGGTAAGGAAAATGGAAAGCTGGTACCTAATGCTTATCTGGCACCATCTGACAGGTGTACATTCACCTACTTACCCTTTTAAGATCATGGGGCAGGCTGAGGAAAGTGGAAAATCATGGCACTACCAAGAATAAATTATCTGAAATGTCACATAACTGGATCTTAATGCCCAATACCACAAAGTTTCCAGAAATGGAATTTGACCAGGTTAAGCAAACTCAGGGGAAATACAAGCCAAACATGACTGCCTTAGACACACTAAAGTGGGGAGAGACAAAATAAGGAGGCTGGAGCATGTGGGCAGCCACAGTTAACCCAGGAGCTGGATAGAATATACTCACCAGCTCTGTTCTACTTTGTTAGAAACATCTGGTAAGCTCAGAATCTGAGTTACAAGGATGCTCTACTGTAAGGACTAGGCACTTGTGACTGATAGTTACCCTTCTGTATATCACTGGCTTGATGACTTCACTGCAAAATGGAATCACCTGGAAGCCTGACCAACATGGAGGCCTGCCTGAGTCCCTCTCAAAGGAATACTGATTTACCTGCTCCAAATGCTTGAGAACCACTGCTAAAAACTTAGTCAAATCTTAAGTCATTGCCCCAAGAAACATTCAAGCAACTATCAAATGCCTACTGTGTATGGCTTATTAAAAAATAGTAGGTTGCATATTAAAGGGTGATAATCAAAATCATAACTAAGGCATCAACTGTTTTAAATCACAGAACCTAAGTGGAGAAGGAAAATGAACCCTGGAGTTGGACCCAAAAGCATATAAATAGTAGCAACTGTTGTTGACTGACCCAAAAGCATATAAATAGTAGCAATTGTTGTTGACTGAGAACCAGGGAGTTGTGGGTGGCGGAGGGGTTTCCCTGGAAGAGGTGGCAGCAATTTAAAAGTTAAAGGCTGCAGAATTAAGACTGAGAGTTGAAGATGGGAGGAGAAAAGAAGAAGAGTAAAAGGGGTTCAGGAAAAAACTGAATAAATAAAAACAGAAAAAAATAAAGTGTCCTTGGATGGTTTCTGTGGCACATGAGGGCAGGAAGAGACTGCCAAGGTGCAGTCTCTATGGGTCCGGTCTTGGAACAGTTTAATACTTCAAAGTTTTAGATTCGTCGTATATGTAATAGGGAGCCCCTAGAGGTTTAAAAGCAGTCACAGCAAGTGATGGAGGTAGAAGACAGTTGCAAGGAGGTGGCAGGGACTTCCCAGGGCAGAGGTGGAAGGAGCCAAAAGACGAAGGCCAACGCACGCTTAGCACAGTGAAGTCAATGGGACACTCACTATACACTGATTTTATACTTCGACCAATAGGATTCTTCAATCCACAGCTGTTTTATTATAGAGTGTATAGGCAGTAGCCAAAGATGGCTGGTGAGTCTCAAAATTCAGTCAGTGTTAACATGAACCAGAAGAATGCAAAGCCTCCTTTAGCTTCAACGATCTAAAGTGGTTTAACCTAGAACTTTAGAGTTGAGAAAACCAGGACCCTCCTCAAGATCTGACACTGTGAGATTCTAGAATCTGAGTTTTAGTACAAGCTAGAAGACTGACTTTTAATATGACCCTCAGGAAATGTCAATGAATCCATATTCAGAAATAGATATCACATACGGCTCTACATTAATTATTTTAATGACGTCAAGTCATTTCCGAATGACACAGACATGGACACTGTTTCCTGGCCATTAGGAATATGTGAAGTCTCCCCTGTTGCTCATTTACCCTCAGAGTACCAGCCCCCAACATGTCCTGAGCTAAAAGCATGCCCACAACAGAACTAAGAAAATTTCAAGCACGGCTTACATAAACAAGGCTGTGGGTAAAAACAGACAGGCACTGGTCAGTCCGTGTGCAGAAGCTCACAGTACTTGAGTTCATTTTTGTAATGGTGAGCTACTCTGTGTTACTCAGCTTTGAGCATGCTATCCTCTACTCCAGTGAAGCTCCAGAAGGGTGGAAGCCACAGCCAAACCAATGTGACGTCACCCAAACACAGAAGTTTGCACAAATGAGTTTTTAAAAATGGAATATTTAGCAAGGATTATGCTTTATAAATATATTTTTATATAAACAAAACCCCACAAAGTATCTATCCCTGGGTCCACCTGCAAGTTCAATTGGGAATGGTTTTCCACTGAAATCAGAAGTCACATCTAAAGCAAGTAGACACCAGGCTCATATTCCAAGACTGCTGCTGACTCAGCTATATAGCATGGACAAGGATGTGGTAGCCAGAGTTCCTCTAATAGAAAGTGAAACAGACATACTGTAGGCTACAGGACCAAGTTCTTAAGCCCACACCAAATGCCAAGTGAGGTTCTTTGACCCATAGCAAAGAAATAACCTTGCAAAGTAACAGCAAGAAGGAAGAACCAGGTAGAGGAGGAGCAAGATCAGGACCACTCATAAAAAAACATACTAATAATGGCAATATTTTATTCTGGGAACTCCTAAATTAGCTTTAATAAGGATGTTTTCTCATGAGGGTGTTCTAAAATGGGTATAGAATGTTAGGAGAGGAGGAGTGTCTTTTAGGTTGTCAGTGTTTCATGTAACATAGATGGATGATTAGGTGCTGTAACTTGTCCCAATCTTAATACCATTAGCAGTTTAGTTTTCTGGTCCTTTTTTAGGCAAAAGTTCGCCAGTAATTTGGGGCTAAAATATTTCTACCTGTTTATGCTAAAGAAAAATGCAGGTGATTTGGGAGAACAAAAGGATTTATAGAGCAGAAAAATCTCTGACCCTTACCCTCCTGGCATTGCTTAAGTTAAGTAGGGGAGCTGTCCTAAACTTTCAGCAATCCCAATTCCAACACACATGCTAATTACACTAAGAGAATCAGCATCAAGAAGGCATTGCCTGCTGCACTCCCTAGTCATGGGGTTCAGCAAAAGTGATTAAAAGCTCCTCACACATTACTATTAACTGCAGAAATGGGAACATCTACCAACTGGTCAGGTATCAGAGGAGCTATCCCACCAACATGAACCAGATGGGACTGGCCAAAGTAAACTGCCTGCACAATGAGGATTGAAGGAAGTCTGTAATGCCTGTGCTCAAACAACTAGAACAGGGGGATCCTCTGGAGGGAAAGATTAATATGAGAATGGCTCTTCAAACCCTCTCTAAACTATCCCCATTTAGGTAGAGAAACAAATTAGCCCCTACAGGCATTTATACTAAGAAGGAGCTGAGAGAAGGGCCCATATCTGAACACTTAAGGTCTCCAACATGACCATCCATAAATCATTTCAGGGCAAGGGCTGTCACCCTGCATCTTCTGCTCTGCCTTTTAAATGCATGGGACCCCAACACCCCCTTCTCTTCAAGGTCGGGCATGGGGATGGGAGAAGCACAGAGAACAAAGAGTGGTGGGTTCCTTTCCCCTCACTGAGGACAGACGTAGTAAAAATATCTGCACTGAGATATTTGTTCACTTTCAAATTCCAAACTGCAAACAGGTAGGCTGAATGATCGTGTGTGAGATCCCTAAACCTATACAAAGATGTGTCTATTAAAAGAACATAAAAATGAATCTATTACAGAAAGGCTAAGTGTGTGATTGATGGCACTCACATGTGCTCTCATTTTTAAAGCCACATTTATTTAGTGATTGTATCCGTATAAAGAAAATCTAGAGAATAAGGGCAGTTCTGATTTTTTTCAACTGCCAAGACACTGTTTCAAATAAAAAAAAAAAAAAACAGGGACTTATAGTAATTGACAAACACACAAATCACATAAAAAAAAAAAAAAGGCCAGCTATTTTATCCTTTCAGTGTGGTTACCAAGGCTCCTTTGTGTCTACAAATTTCTCAGGGTGGTGCTGTTGCCAAGAAATTCTAATACATGACAAGGTTTTCTGCAAATTGGGACAGTGGCAAACCTGCAGATGGACAGATCCTATAGTATGCTTTGTCTTTCTGACTGAGGCAGCACCTGGCTACCCAGGTCTGTAGAAGACAAGGCAAGGGCAAGACCAAACAGAGGGAAAGCGATTCCCATCCCTGGTACCATGAGGCTGTTCTTGGAAGGCAACCATTTCTGTAGGCTTTCCCCTAGAGATGCCTCATACCAAAGGCCCTCATAAAAAGTGTTTCATGGTGCCTGAAACCAAGATGAAATTGCAGAGTTATGGGGACACTTTAATCCTTACGGTAGCCAAGTATGCCATTAGTTTAAAACAATGGGGGAGAGGAGGGGGGAGGAATGTTCTATGATTTATTTATTTGTTTCCAGTAGCAGTGGAAAATTTTCTCCAAGCAAAAGAGAGGCCTGAAACTGACCCCATTTGCCAATTATGAATCAGCATTAACGATAAGCATAATACCATAAGAGTTTTCAAGTAAACATGCCATGCTCTTCAACCACATGTAACAAAGTTAAGTCCAAATAAGACTTAGAGTATCATGATTTGAACCATCCTCATAAAATAACCGGCTGGGAATTTAGAATCTACAAAAATTCTGTCTTTGCATGGTCTGGAAGAAAATAAGGGTGTTGTATGAAATCTTTTTTATTTTCCAAGTCAGCAGCGGGTTTAAAGAATCATACTTCTCTTGGTAACATAAGGCATAAATGTATCCCCCTTCATCATTAAATGGCACCCTAAAATCCTATGTCGCAGCCTTGACTCTTTCCTAAGTTTGCTCAGACAGCTTTTGAAAAATTTCCTGCAAGTTTCTAAAGAGCTAAGCCTGGTAGCCTTAAGAGTTGTGTCAGCTGAAATCCATAAAATAACAGACCACATAAGCACAGCATAATTTACAGTTATATGACAGGCAGAGATGATATTACTTGGGCCAAGTGCTTAAGTATGCAGTCAGAGCTCAGGAATGGAGAGCTGTTAATATGAGATGTCCATTTGGGATTTTAATTACACCAACAATGATTTTCAGGGTTGGAGCTCCGTGTAGGTAAGGTAAAGCCAACGTCAAATGCATGAGCTGCATGACAGGAGGTGGCTCTGTCATAATCAGTGTCTTTGTCACAACCTCACTGACACAGGAAATTATCCCATAAGTTTGAAATAAAGTCCACAAATATCCTATCTATCCTCAAATTTCCTATGCACAGATGCTCTGGGGTTTACTATCCAAAGCCATTTCTTTCTCTAGAAACCAAATCAGATTATCAGGACCTGGATTTGTCCCCTTATCTCCCCGAGGACAGGTACCCTGTTTACTTTAAAAAAAAAAAAAATCTAATAATTACTCCTCATTTGACCTCTAAAATCTGATTACCCCACAGCATCAGGAAACTTCTTCCTGCCTAGGGTTTTTTGTAGCAACCTTCTTGAGCTGTTTTGAGCAAAGGAGTCTCAACATTTCACCATCTGATGGTTGATTTTGAACTAACAGTTGCATAAAACCACCACTATCCCTTAGACTCAGATGCAGCAAGGGAGTGTGGGGAGGCAGGGGAAGAGATAAAGGTTTTGTCATCAGCATGAACTCAGGGTGGTGGTTACCTTTATATAGAGCATTCCTGATTACAGAGTCCTAAGCAGGATGGACCTCTCTGTGGTACCTTGTTTAAAAGTGTTTACCCACAAGTTACGCTTCCATATGGACTATGAGACTCTGAGATAACTTGAAGAAAGGTTTTAAGACAAGAGGAGTTATCAACTGGAGACAGTTGAGGCAAGAAATAAGAAAGGGGGCCAGGAGTGAGAATTCATTTGCCTGGGGATGAAAACTAAGCTAGAGGTTTCTGGAAGGGGAAGGAAAAGAGAGGAGGAGGGAGGAGGAGGGGGAGAAGGAAGAGCAGAGCTGGCTTCTGAGGAAACAATAGATCTAATGCATCCCCTAACTGTCAAGCCAATGATGTTTCCTTGCAGCTGTAGAGCTTCTCCTGAATCCTCTAGGCAGATCTAGAAAAGCAGGTTTCCTCTGAAGAGGCCTTCTCCCCAAAGCAGGCTTTACTACTGTGAAAACTTGAACCAAAACAAAGTGTTGTGATTCATCAGGAGGGAACGTTGTAACAAATAAAGCCAACTTTCTTCCCTCCAACACTGCTTAGCAGTTAGTCACAAACAAGGGCTGCCTGGGGCAGGCTGACTAAATCAACAGATTCCCTTCCCTAACTAGTCTAGACAGTTGTTAATAGGCAACTGATTCCACACCAATGGGCTGATCGTGTTAAATGAAGGCTATTTAGAAAATGAAACTCTGGCAATAATCTGGTGAAATTCACATGCTAAATTATAAAAGGAAAATGCTCTAAGGAGATCCTTCATGAGAATCTTGTTAAGGATGAGGGGACAGATGCATTAAAGAAATATTCTTCTTTTTTAAAAGTGTGAACTGTGCATGTGTGTTTCGGGAGGGAGAGTATCAGCCGGCATCTTCAGACTAGAATGCATGTACTGCATGGACATACTGAACATCAGCAGCCAATACCTGGAGGAAAATTCACAGCTTCTAGCTAAAGGAGAACAAACAACTAGTAACAATGGTACAATCAGGGGAGCGCTCTGCCTCTAGGCTTCTTATACCATAATCTAAACCTCTCTTCTTAAGAGCAGCAACTGTTACATCCCAGCCTCAAGCTGGCAAATCCTGCTTTGGAAACTGGCAGAGGAAATACAGCCGTTCATTAGCCTTAACAAGCTGCTGTCACTGAGCAGAGAAGTTACAGGAGCAGCCAGCCACACACCATGGATCGCACAGCCCTCCCCAAGGGCAAGCGGTTTTCTCCAGAACGGACTGTACAAGTTCATACTTCAGATGTGCAAATTCGGACTGTCTTGTTGGACTTGACACAATGCACATTGTAGAGTTTTTAAATGCCCGTGGTGTGCCCCCCGCCCCACCCCCACCCACCACCATCTTTCCTGCAGAATGTCCCCTCAGCAGCTCCTAATCCCTGCTAGAAAAACCACTACTTCCGTAGCAGACCCAGCACGTTCCACTGACCAGCACTTTCTTTATTTCACTTCACAAAGCCCAGTGAACTTGTCCCCAGCCAGGCTTCATCCTCCCTGGGACACCTAGCCAACTTGGCACGGGTGCTCTTCAGCATCCTAGGGGTTTCTTAAATTTCTTAACTAGTCCTTCAAGACAAAGTAAGAAGCACGGAATCACACATCACCCTTTGTCCGAGGTAGTGTTAACTAGAGGGGGACCCCAAACAGAAAAGAAAAACAAGAACACACAGGGTGTTTTCTTTCCGGAGACATTAGCTGGGGAAACCTACAAGGCATTGTCAGCCTAAACGATACATCTTCTCAATCTTGTGCGTATCGTATCCTTCAGTATCTTTTGTCACCGGGTTTTTCTTCCTTCTGCCCACCTTCTAATCTCCAAATCAAGCTCTTATTCTTTATTGACACTCGCTAATTACCGGGCACACCGCTTTGCTCTTGCTTCCCCACCCCCCATCTGACCCTCCTCAGCACCAGTTGAAATAGATGAGCCTGATTTAGGATTTAGGTACCAAGTAGGTAGAGCACCTGCATGTATGAACGTGGTATCCTGTCAACCATCGCTCAACCACCTTCCCACCCCGTTCCTCCGAACCCCAGAAGTTCTGCAGGTCTCTGCCGGGGGGACAGTGAGTCCGACAACGTGTGCGCAAGGATGTGTGTTGGTGACAGAAAGGCAGGCAGTTCGGACCGGCTGCTCAGCTCCGCACACTAAGGGGTCAGGGGTGGGTGGAGAGGTAAGCGCATATGACTGTTTCGAAAAACAATTTAAACAACACACAGCCAAAGAAAAAGAAAGAAGGAAAAATGAAAACAAATTTAAAAATTCAACTCAAAACCCACACCAACGCAGCCCCTGCGTCTCCGCCGCCGCCACACGATTTACACAAGTAATTTAAATCATTCACCTGCTGCCAGGTCTCCTCCAGGGATGGCAAAGCTGAGAAGTAGCCGGTGTCGTGGACAAGTTGTAGCTCCTGGAATATACTATAACTAGCCAACACGTCCATGCTGCTGCTGCCGGGCAAAACGGGAGGAGAAACCCTCCCCCGAGCTCAGTTGGGTCTGTTTGTTTGTCAGTCTGTCTGGCTCACCCCCCAAGAAGGCAGACATCCAGTGGCCCTTTTGTTTTGTTTTGTTTCAGTCAACTAAAAAAAGGAGAAAAAAAAATCAATGCAGGAGAGAGGGAGAGAGGAGATGAGAGAGGAGAGAGTGAGTGAGGTGGATGGAGAGAGGGATCCAGCGTGTACAGTGCAGATGACTGCCAGGAAAGGGGACTTCGCGGGAGTAACAATTCCCTTCCAGGGCTCTAATCACTCCAGCTCGTGGATCAGGAAGGGGGACGCAAACTCACTGACACGAAGCTGCCATCTATTTCTGCAGCGCTGTTCGCTCCTAATGCAATCTTTGCTCTTTATTTTGGGAGGCTGCATTTTTTTTCTCGCGATCGCTTCTCTCCCCCCCACCCCTTCCCTGCCCTCCCCACCCCCCACCCCATCTTTGCTAGTTTGTAGTCCCCCCTCCCTTTTCTCCTCCTCCTGCTCTTCCCCCTCCCCAAACTCCCTCCCTCCGCCTGGCTCTGCGCGCAGCCGTGGGATCTCGGAGGAGGGCGTCCATTAGGCCGCGTGTGACCATGTAAGGTAAACAGGGGGCTCATGAAGTCACTGAGGACCAATGCCGCCCTCGGAGCTGGCCCCGGGGCGGGGCCTAGCCCCGGCGGCGGGCGCGGATTGGCGCGCTGCGGATCTCCCTGCTGCCTTACAAGGCGGTGCGAGGCGAGCTATTTTTAGAGGGCTATATAAGGGGGCCGAGGCGGCCGCCGGGCGGCCGGGGAGTGCGAGCTCGGGGTAGGGCCGTGGCGATGTCGCCGGCTCCCGGGACGCCGAGGCGGCCGGGCTCGGGCTGCACACTGGCCTCCGACCCTAGCTGCCAGAGCCGCTGGTGCCCGAGCCTGCGCTGCTCCCTCCGAGGGCACAGGCCCGCGGGTGGCCACGGGGACAGGGACGCGGCCGGTGCGCAGCCCCGCGTGGGGTTAGGATGCCTCCTGCAGGAGGATCGGGGAGGACAGCGGCAGCTCTGCCGTCGGGGACCAGTGACACTTTGCACCCGGCTAGGCCAGGGGCGGAGGGCAGCGAGGGAGAGGCCAGGCCCAGGACAGCGTCACATACCAAAAAGTAACCCAGAAAGGCACCCAGAGCCCCTTCCCGAGTTCCCCAAGGCTGCCGGGTGCAGAGAAGCTGCTGCCGAGGAGGAAGTGCTTCACAATGGCAGAGAACAAAGGCGAGCGGCACCGGCACTCAGCCTGCGCCCGCCCCCTGCGCCGCGCGCTGTCCCCGCCCAGCCGGTGCGTGCTGCTGATCTCCATCCTCCCGCACAGCCCTCTGACCCTGAACGAGAGTCCTGGCCTGCACTCCTGCGCCCAGCTACATACAGCGCATTCAGTGCGCTGAGTCCGCTTGCGCATTAAAGAGAATAAGGAGAGCCTGGGTAGAACTAGGGCGCAGGCTGGAGTGGACAGCTTGCTAGCAGATTTCTAGGGGAGATTTTTCGCGTGGACTCCAGGGAGAGTGTCTGTAGAGCTGGGATGGAGCAGAGCTAAAGAGATGTAGAGATTCTAGTGTCCTTAAGGTGGAAGCCCCGGGGCCGGAGAAAACCTTAGCGGTTAAGAGCACTGGCTGATCCTGCAAAGGACCAGGGTTCGATTTCCAGTACCCACACGGCGGCTAAACCCTCCGTAACTCCAGTTCCAAGGGATCAAACGCCCTCTTCTGACCTCTTCAGGCATTGCATGACACATGTACTTACAGGCAATACACTCATACACATAAAATAATAAATAAAATATTTTTTAAAGGATGGAAATCTGTACAGTGTATGTTAAGGGTTGCCCACTTATTTGTTTGATCTTAGGTGGTTAGTGCGATTCAAGAGTCTCCAAAATACACCTTAAGCTAAGCTATTTTAGGGATGGTTGCAGAACTGAATGCTTAAAACTTGTACTTCTAGTGGAGGAAACATGTCCTCTTTAATCGCCTCCATACTGTTTCCCACCCTTTGACTAAGTGAAACTCTTTTATCACAATATTTGATTTTGTGAAACAAAAATTCGTATTCTTCAAGGGAAATTAAATGATTGGAATCGAAGAGATGCAGGCTTGTTAGCGCTTGGGATTCTGTTGGTCAGATTTACAAGAATTAATTGTATAATTGGTGTTTTGCTGTCATGTGGACACCTGGGGTGTGCAAGGATGCTTCAGAGCACGTGGCAGAGACAAGGCCTCTGCCTACTCATTGTGGTGACAGGAATGCCAGTCTCTGCCTTAGTTATTAGATAAAACACTGTTTGCAATTCACTAAGCATAGTATTTGGCATTACCTGGTAAATGCTAAATATTAGTTTCATTGTCTCCAGACTTTAAAATAAATAGTTTCTGAACTAATAGACTCCATGGGGACCAGCCCAGAGTCTTGAAGGAGAGGAGGTTTGTTAGGAGATCTCACCCTCTCCATTCTTCCCCCAGTGCTACCTGGCTGTAGGGACTTGGGCAGAAATTCTTTGAGACGAACTATTGCAGAAGATATCCATGAGTAATAAGAAAAGGAACTTGAATATAGCAAGCAAACCACAAAGCAAGATGAAAGCACATAGGTTGGTGTTTGCAACTCAGAGGAATTTAATTTTTTGTATTTGTTTTATACTATTACCATTTTTGAACAAAATATATCTGTTAACTTCTGAGTTTGAAGATTTTATCAATGATGACCGTACACTACACTGTATGCACATAGAAGTTTTATAAACAATGTCTCATTACTCTTCAGGACAACCCAAACATAGGGGGTTGGATGAAGATCTCCAGGCTTAAAAATATTACATAAGTTGACCAAGTTCACATAGCCAGGATGTGACCAGGCAGAGATTCAAGTCCAGGAGTAGCTGACTCTAAATGAGACCCTGTGTGGTGAAATATCAGACTTCTTGGTTTTAAGTTAAGATGCATTTATAAAAATTGCTCCGGGTGTGTTGGATGACTGCCACTGAATCTCTCCCCATGCAATTGTCAGTCACCCAACCTACAAAAGGCATCAACAAAAAATTTTAAAGTAAAGCCTATAAATCATTTGTTGAGCTGTTTAGGACATTTCAGAGCATTGTAGGACATTTAAGAATTCATTCTAAGATTTATGTAACAAAGTACTCCAAAAGGCACGCATTCAGCATTCATCATATTTAGGTAATTTAAATAGCCTAGGTCCCCATTACAAACTACATGTATAGTATCCCAATATCCAAAATAATCAATAACTTAAGAACACGAGGGAATGCTGGCAATCAATCAAACCAAAAATAAACCACACTTTTGTAACTACCATATAGTGAACACCTCTGTACCTGGTATTTTATGCTTGATCACATAAGTTCTTCACTGCTAACATGAGGGAGCTATGGTTCATCTGTTTTTACAGATGAAGATACTCAAGTTCAGAGAAGGTATGTAATTTACCCATTGCTACATGTCTGTTAAGTGACAGAAACAAATTCACATATTTGTCTGTCTCCAGTTTGACTCCAGATTCTGTCTCCTGGGTAAGCATTGTCTTGGGAGACAGTGATAATAGTATTTCTAAACAATAAAATTATCCTTTGGAAGTAATACTTTGGAAATACCAAGATTAAATAACTTTAATCCGAAGAACTGAAAAATTGTGATATTTTAACTAAAAATATACAAATAGATACTGTAGTGGCTTGATTCTGAGATCTTGTCCACAGAATCATCTTTTGAATATTTGATCCCCAACACTGTTCTGGAAGCTGTGGGCCCTTAGAAGGTGGAGCCTTTAGAAGGTGGAGCCTTGCTGGCCTAAGTAGGTAACAAGTGGTAGCCTTCAGTGTCTTTCTTGCTTGCCTTGCTTCCTGTTCAGCTCTCTATCTGCTTCCTGGTCCACTAGATATGAATATTCACTTTATGATCCTGCTGCCACAGATAAAGCCCTCCACATGCCCTCCCACCATAGTGAACTAAAAACCCTTCAAAGCTACAAGCCCAAATAAGCCTTTTCTCCCTGAAGCTGTTTCTGTTAAGTGTTTGCCCACAGTGACATGAAAGTAGCTGACACAGAGAAGTCACTAACAGACAAGGCATTAGTTACAACTAGAGAAGTTTGGCTTCATTTGTACAGGAAGAGCTGTTATCCTGATGTGATTAGTACCAGTAAAGGTTCTTCAAAGAAAATATACTTAAACAGTGATCATATTTGAGAACAATTATTTAAAAATTCATTTTTTGGAACTTTATTTGAAAATAAAATTACATGTTAAATACAAATAGCACCAAGTGGACTCAGCGGGTGTTTAAAACAGGGCATATGAAAATAGAGAAGGAAAAATGGGGGAAGAGTTAGAGGAGGACCTGGAGGAGAAAGGGGGTAATCAAGATATAATGTATGCATGTATGAAATTCCCAAGCAATGAAAAAGAAACAAAAACTATGTTAAGACTCTTATTCTTCATGATAGTGAGCAAAAAAAAAATGTATTTTGAACAGCTATGTCCTAATTGCAGAATGGATTAATAGTAAATCAAACTTTCATTGCGTTAATTTTACCTATAAAATGTGAAGCACCTGTCTGGGTCTGAGCACAGTACTTCAGGGTACGGCACTGTAGTGTGCTTAGTATTCAGAGCTGGACCTGACTGGGAGGCCCACAGGAGCCAGAGCCTCCTGACCCACCCACACTCCTCATTTACTCCCCTGAAGCAGGTGATAAAAACAAGGATTCTTTTCCTCCAGGTGAGCCAAAACTGCAGAAAGGTCACTCCCTGACTTCCCACTTTCCCTTGAGACCCTCCAGGAACATGTACCGTACATCATACTGGCAGAAGAGTCTGAGCAAGGCCCCACACCATTTCCTGCAGTTTACCACCATTGGTCATATGCCCTTTGTTCAATCATACTTCTATACAACTGGCCATTGTTCACCAAACATAAGCATTAAAATGCAGTTTTCCTTAGATCTTTCGGGCTTCATTTTTTTACTTAGTTTTTATTTTATGTGTATAAGTATATTACCTACATGTATGTGAGTACACCTGTGCCATGCAATGCCAAGGAGGTCAGAAGAGGGCATCAGATTCCCCTCAAACTGGAGTTCAGGATGGTTCTTTGCCACCATCTGAATGCTGGGAATCAAACCTGGGTCCTCTGCAAGAGCAGCTAGTGCTCTTAAGTGATGAGCCATCTCTCCAGCCCTGTGGCTTCATTTTTGAAGGACTTCATCTCTCACAAAACTTGGCTTAAATAAATCTGATATGCTTACAAACCAATCTTTTGCTAGCAGTGTGTAGGACATGAACCTTGCAATGGGAGAGAAAAAGATATCTTTCCTCCACTACAGAACTTACAATACACTTTAATATTAAACTTTCACAACATAATTCAAAACAAGGTCATTTTTTTGAAATGTTAGAAGGCTTCATAAGTGTCCTCAAGGATCTCAGTTATTTCATATTCAAAGTATTCTTTTCTAAGGCAACAATATAGTCACCTTGCCTGTTGATTTTACCTTCACTTTCAGTTTAACTCTAAGGTCCTCATTTACCAGTGGTTTTGCTGACCTTACTTTCATTGGCATTATGAAACCTTACACCTTTTATAAGATTTGCAATTTCACTTTGCAATAGAATTGAATGTATTTGCATTGCATTGCCTTTGTCACCATAGGGAAGGGAAGACTGGTATTAAGAAGGAATGTTTGATTGAGGGATTAATTTACAAGTGGATTTACCATTAATAGTTAGTTTCCAGGTATGGATATATCACAGTGAACCCATTAATGAATCAAATTAATACACGTTAATAATTGTAATAATTTTTAAAAATACTTTCATGTATTCGTGACTTCCCTTCACAGTCTTCTTACAATAAAGTGGAAAATTAAGAGGGAGCATGTTTTGGTTGTATCATGGAAGCAAGAGTATCTGACAAGAGGAAGAGGTGGAAAACAACCAAGAAGACAAGGTTTGGATGTGGAAGTCTGAAAGAGAAAGGAGGGACTTGTTCCTGGGTTTCAAGATCAAGAAAAGGTGGCGGGGTCTCTCATGTCTAGGATAAAATCAGAATAAACATCTCTTCATTTTCATACTATGTTCCCTTTCTGCTCATTCTTTAACATTCCATTGCCTGTAGGAGAAGGATATGCCTTCCTGCAAGGACCTGGTTGTTGTGACAGTAGTGATTGTTATTGTCAACACAAAACCTTTTTATCTTTGTGTGTATTTCTTGTGAGTTTAATTAGCATGGACCTGACTGCCTGCATGAGATCAATGTGCTGTGGATTCTAAATATGACCAGCTTTTAAAAAAAATTGATCTCAATTGAATTAACCAAGAACTCTTGACAAACAGCCTGCTGATATTGCTCCATGAAATATCCAAATCTTTCTATTACTAACTTTCCCAAATTCTGTGGGTTATAGTTTAATTAAACATTTATTTTTAAATAAAATGGCAAAGACAAGCTAGAATGCTGAAGCTTGTATTGTAGTGAGTCACACAAAATGGGTAAAAGGAAAAAACCAGGTATATTGCTGGTGGTAAGCACATGATTAGGAAGACCTTTGTTTTTCCCTCTAGCTGGAGTGATCTATTGCTTAACCAAAATTCACCTACCATCAGGAAACAGGAACAGAATGCAGCAAAAGTCCATTGTCAAGAATGGCCAGGCCAGGCCTTATGATATTGGGTATTTAATGTCACCGTTATGACCTGTGTTACAGTGATTCCTATGGAAATCAGTATTAGTAGTCGCTTTTCTAGTTAAAAGTACCGGCCCTTACAAGCACTAATGAAGAATAAAGTCACTGAAATTCAATCAGTCATTCAACATATATTCAGTGAAACACTCAGTCAAACTTAACATATTATGCAAAAGACATGGGTTGAACATAATAAACACAAGCATATCACTAATGTTAGTAGAAATTAGAAGAGACATTAGAAGCATGTAGTCTAAGCATTATTAGATTCACTGCTTTCTTTCGTAGCCTTCCTTCCAGGAGACCAATAATGGGGAAATCCCTGCAGGCACAGGATTAAGCCACTATGACTGAACCTGGCTGACTGATTTTCTCCATCGAAGGGACAGCTTCAAAAGTTGTTAAGGGGTTTCTGAACAAAGACTTTAAGAAACACATCAGAAGGAAATGAGAAAAAAAATTCTAAATGATAAAAAACTGAATATTGATATGACAAGGATAGAAATGCCAAGACAGTTGTAAAGCTAGTGATAAATTAAGTTACTGATGTTTTAGGGATTATTTTCCTTTGTGAATGTGAGGCAGAGTTTATAAGACTGTAGTATATTTTATCCTGAGCATTTCTTGTTGTGACATGTTGAATACAACACAATGTTATTATTAATATATTAAATATCACTGTCACTGTTTTATTGGAATATTATCATTTTTCTTTTAAATGTGCCATTTCCAAAGGGTTTAGTAGACCATTAATGGGAGTTAACAGCAGAATGCATCTCAGATTTTGTAATGGAAATCAATGGGAAAATAAGATTGATTTGATAGAAAGTCTCTGTACTGCAAACTTTGCTGACAGTGACCATTTCTTTAAGTGAAGGATACCTTTTCCACAAGTGCCCAATGATGAGTTTTATGTATATGATAGATCTGGGTAATTTGGGAGATTAATAATGTCAGCAGCAGTTTTTTGCTGACTAGTGACTCATTTGAATTCTACTAAATTTCTTTACCAGAAGGATGCTTATTTAAATGCTTATAAAAGTGAATGGGTTAGTTTTTAATAGAAGTTACTGCCCTTCTCGGGAGTAAGCCAGGCAAATACTCGGACTTTCTACTCATGCTGTCTAAGTGGAGAATTAATGGTTCAGTGCCTGCCTGAGAATGCTCACAGACAGTTCCCTCCCAACTCTTCTCTTCCTGCTGTTTTGCCATGGTCAAAGATAGCTTTAAGCAAATGTAGACATGTTTTACATGGGGAGTTGTGTCATTTGGGCTTTTTGCCAAATGCTCTTTTCGTGCATTGCCTACACCTTGGTCATTACTTGGAAAGCCAGAAGTGCCATTTCATGAAGGCCAAAAAGCAATATAACCCAGACACTCCCTCTCTTCACTCAGTTGTCCAAATATGAAATTCTACCCAGCTGTCCCTATGCCATGAATAAATGAATCCTTTGCTTTTCTGAAACGTGAATTCTCACATTTTAGGAAATATTTGTTTTCAGTCAATTCATTTGGTTTTGTTCTTTCCACACATTATGTGCATCATCACCCTTTTGAAATGATAAATTCTTTGACAATAGTTGTCTGATAACCCTGCAGAGAATTAACTACATCTATGGAACATATAAATTATTATTTTTTTAAATAATTCATCAAATTTTGATGCTGGGGAGGTGGGTCAGTGGATAAAGCACCTGTTGTATAAGGATTAAGACCAGAGTTCAAATCCACAGCACCCACTTAAATACCAGGTTGTGGATGTGGCAGCCTACCTGTAATCCCAGTGCTCAGGAGGCAGAGAGGGGGTCACTGATACCAGCTGGCTAGGTAGAATCCCTAAAGCAGTGAGTTCTGAGTTCAAGTGAGAAACCCCATCTCAATATCTAAAATGATGAACAATCAAAGAAGGCAGGGAATATAAACCAGTAGCCTCCATACATGCACATATGCCTACACACACACATGCAAATACTCATACATATACATGCAAATCCACACCATTCATTAAATTTTTAAATAAAATATTTTAAATAAATTTTCATTTTAGATGGTCTCCTTTTATGGTGCAGGCTGGTCTGGTGCTCACTATATAGCCCAGGCTGGCCTCAAATTTATCATCCTCCTGTCTTCTGAGGGCTGAGATTGCTAGCATTTGCTACAATTTCCAGCCTTCATATTTTTCAAAATGATATTTCCTCGTTGTGTCGGCTTATCATCACTGTGACAAAATACCTGAGGAAATCAACACAGAAGGGAAACTGGTTTATTTTGGCTCATGGTTTCAGGAATTTCAGTCCATGGTTACTTGACCCCACCGCTTTGGGCCTGTGGCAGCACAGTGCAACACGGTGGAAGTGTGAGTAGCCGGAGAACTATTCACCTCATGGCATCTGGGAGGCAGCGAGAAAGAGAAAACAAGGGATCCCCATAGCAATATATCCTTCAAGAGCATGCACCCCATGACCTAATATCCTTATACTTGATCTCACTTTCTAAAGATCCCACCGTACCCTAACAGCTCCACAGGCTGAGGACCTAACCTTTTAACCTGTAGACCTCCAAGAGACTTAAAACCAAAACCATAGCAGAGGTCTATCAGAAAAGACTCATATTTGTTACACTTTGAGCGATTGCATGATCTCAGATATTGTCACACAAAATGAGGCCATAATGGGCCTTTCTGTGAACTAGCAACAGCATCAGCAAGAGGATTGCTGGGGAGGAAGAATTTGGTAAGTACAAGTTTCTTCCACATTGTTAGGGGCTAAAACATATCCTGATACTAAATGACCTTTAAAGATCACTTAGACTAGAAAGAGATCTACTTTAGCAGCTTTGATGTGAGTACTTGGCAACCTTGAATTTCGCCTTTCTGATTTGTCTTTACCATGGCAACCTCCTGGGCTGTGATTTCATTTTTGGGGTGGACTGACTTGTATAAGATTGCCCTTGGTAAACACTCGGATAAACATATGGTATCAATTTTTATTTATTTTCTTACTTGCTTATTATTTCTTCTACTCCCTGAAAATTGTATGAATAAAATAATAAAAAAGAGCTATAATACAAAAAATCTATTCATATTTAAATAAAAGACAAAAGTCAAGTACAAAAGAATAAAGAAAAAAGAAATGTAATAGGGTTATATTATCATTCTAGCCAGGTCTCCCATTAAATACTGATCAAGCTGTGATGTTATTTATAAATTAGTTCCTTGTAAGTTTGCTTTGTGAACCAGTGTCCCTAGAGAACAAAAATGTCACCTCCACGAGTTTAGTGGTTTGATTTTTAAACTGAGCTACAGGTTTTCACTTCCTGTGAGCCTACCACCCAGATATACTCATTTATAACTATACAATTTCAGTTGCTCAACAGTGCCTGACAGCCTATCTGTCAAGCACTAGGCTACGAACTGGGGCTACAGGGATGAATGAAATCTGAGTCTTCTTCTTCTGGAAATGTCATAGTAACCAAATGTAGATCTAAATGAAAAATAATGAGAATAACAGAGCAGAGCAGATGATTGGGATAGATTCTAACCTCTGTATAAACAACCAAAATACTAGGGAAAACCCGTGTGGACAATAGCATTAATGAGCTGACAAGATGATAAGGAATCTATTTGGCAGGAAATTTAAATGTGGTTCAGAGTCCACATGGCTTTTGACAGTGAGTACCCAGAAATACCACATTCTCAGCCTTGGCTATTAGAAAGTCCTTCACACCAGTTGGGCTCAGTGTGTCTGTAGCAAAGGTAAAGCACCTAGTTTTGGATGAACACTCCCTCTGAGAACACACAAAATCTAGACAAAATATGAAAATACTTCAGTATGAAAGTATTGAAAAGGTACAGCATGAACTCACCAAGCCTAGTTCCTACAGAGAAAGGAAGACCAGACAGAAGTACAGCAAAGGCGGAGGGGTGGGAGGAACACCAAATAACTCCAAAAAAAGCTGAGGGTGGGAGCTGAGTAGCAAACACAGCGGAAGGAGTGAGAGGACAACGAATTTCAGCAACTTCAAAAGGCTGAGCTTGAAAGGTGGTACACACCTGTAATCCCAACACTCAGGATGTTAAGCTCCAGGACAATGCAGGCTACACAGTAAGACCCTATCTCAGAAAACTAATAGAGCACTTGTTTAACGTGTGCAAGGCCCTGTTGGTTTTTTTTTTTTTTTTGGCGGGGGGGTCCCCTAGCATTGGGGAGTTGGAGAGGCTGAGGGTATTAATATCAAGAGTTCAGAGCATGCTAAATGGTTAGGTTAGGATGATAGATGACCCTTTACAAGGAAGGACTTTTTTGAGATATCGCAATTTGTTTTTGCTAATTTATTTTTTATTTTATGTATATGAGAGTTCTACATGCATGTACATAACTGCACCATGTGCATACAATATCCATGGAGGCCAGAAAGGGTCTCAGATCTCCTGAAACTGGAGTTATAGGCAGTTGTTAGCAGCCATATGGGTGCTAGGTCCAAAACCCTGAGTCCTCTGTAAGTTAAAAGCAAGCAAGTGCTTTTAACTGCTGAGCTATCTCTCTCACCCTTAGATACCATAATCCTTGACTGGAGTAAGCTTCTCCAATCAGTAATTTCTGAGACTAGATGTCTACCTGACCTCTAACATCTTCCCATTACATGGATCTGGCTTCTGTAGTTCCCGCAACCCTAATATATCTCTGTATCTATCCTTACAGATTATATAGCAATTTCCAAATCTTCCTTGTATCTTCATCTTTGGACAAACATCCCCTCTAAGATATGGATCTAATCTCTCTGTTTTGGTTCCTTTAAATGTACTTACTTTTCAGTGCCCAGTACAAAGAATATTGACTGGAATTCCAAATGTGTTTCAATTTTAGGGTCAGTGTAGGAAACATTTTCTTTTGTTTCCAACACTATATTTCCATGAAGACAACTCCAGTCTAATTTTTTCATAGGCACATCTTCAGTTAAGTTACATTAAACATAACAGTCAGTAAAAACCTGCAAGCTGTTTTTCACATGTGCGGTTATAGAAGCAACCTCTCTCATTCTTTACTTGTTATTTTGCTGCAAGATAAGACTTCTTATGTGTTCTCATTAAACTTCGCCTTTTGATATTTTGTTTACGTTCTTTTCTGTCAAAAGCATTTTTAGGTTCTTGATTGTATATTCTAATCCCTTGTTATCCTTCTCAATTCCAAGTCACTGAGACTTGCAAAATGCATAGACCTAATAACTATAGCTAACATGTAAAACTCGTTAGGTGCCTGGCCCTATATAAGTGTTTTACATATATTATTCTGTGCCAACAACACTCTGGGTGTAGAATAATATATGTGAAACATTTACAGCCCATACACCAGTTGTACATGTGTTTAAAACAGTGAGGCACAGAAAGGTAAAGTAAGCAATCTAGACTACAGAGTTCCTAAGTGATAAGGCTAGATAAGCTGAATCCCAAACCTCCATGCCTTACCACTTTCCGGTGCTTGCCCTGTCAGATCTCTCAAAATAATGTATCTGGACAACACTAGAATGCCGAAGCCTTTCGAAGAACCCTTTCTACATTGAGCTCTCTGAAACATCCATTTGGTTATGGGGTGAATTAATCAGCTCATCATGTTATCTACAAAGATACCATGTGTATTAGATACTTCTATTGTCACTATGAGTGAACAAATACCTGACAAGAAGCAGCTTAAGTGAAGAAAGGTTTCCTTTGGCTCACAGTTGGTAGGGATACAGTCATCTTGGAGGGGAACCTATGTGGCAGGCAGCACCAAGATGGAAGGAGAATGCAGCTGGGACACCTGACCTCCTTGATCTTGATAGAACAGGAAGCAGAGAGCAGAGAGCAGACAGGAAATGGGGCCAGACCTAGTAACCCATTTTGTCTCACCAGAAAGGCTCCACCTCCTAAAACAGGACCACCAACTGTAGGCCAAGTGATCAAACGCAGGAGCCTATGGCAGGTGCTTCACATTCAAAACAGAAAACACATGGTAAAGAGATGTTTCATTGGCTATGTTACTTAGAAATACTGTGTCCACAGTCCTTCTGCCTCTGGCTGGGTCATCACTCAGGCAGGAACATAAAAGCTGTGTGGCCTGACTGCAACTTAAGGTGTAGATGTTGGTCCCTGGAGATTATAGCTTCTCTTTATGGGTCCATTATGCCACCAGTTTAGTAGTAACTTCTAGAATTTTGTTAAGAAATTCTGTAAAAAAATAAATAAATAAAAATGTAATCTTGACAGGAGATTTTGGTAGGCCTCCATGTTTTAAGGATTCCCACAATACTCAGGAAATAGTACCAACCCTGGGTCTGTCTCCTGGACGTGCCCCACACTGCTCTTTAATGATTTTAAAATAGCATCATTCACTCTGTTTTAAGGCCTTCCAGACTATTCTACATCATTTGTTTATAACGGTTCTATGTTGTATGTTTCTCTGTCCAACTTTTCCGCATTCTTTTTTTAATTCATTTTAATTGCATTTTTGTGCATTTCATACAATGCATCTTAATAATATTTAGACTCCTTCCCCTATCCAGACCCCATAACCTCCCCCCATCAGATTTCATGCACTGTCTTATATATGTTAATGCTTAACTTTTGTACCCAGATGTCCCTCAGTGCAAGTTCATCCACTGGAGTCTAGTCAACCTATCTAGAATCTCTCCCATAAAGATCAACTCTTCCTCACCAGCAGTGATCAGCTGTCAAAAGTTCCTCAGCTAAGGTTGATACTTGCTGCCCATTTCCCCCAGTTTTGTCTGATGAGCATTGCTGAAAGTTCATATGAGCAAGTTCCCAGAGGCCTGGAATTCCACATTCTTTTGCAAGTTGAATTCTTTGAGGAAACCTCTAGGACACTCAGGGCAGAATCTTTACATTCCTCACATTTTTGTACTCAGGAGGGTCATTCTCCAGCAGGTCCTTAGAATGTCAGTTTGGAAAACTTTCTGTCCTAGTCAGGCCCTTTGGGGGAATAGTGTGGAAATTTAGACCTGCACCATCAGAAAACTGGGAAACCCAGAACGACAACCCCACCTAGACTACAGAACTACACAGTGGTCTTGAATAAAAGCCCCAGGCAATTTCTGCGCATTAGAGAATGGAGGCTAAGGAGTTGGTTCAGTGGATAAAATGCTAGGTGTGAAAATGTGAGAACCAGAATTTTGACCCCCAGCACCCACATACAAGCCTGAAGAGTGTGACAAATGCCCATAATCCTAGGGCTTGCCAGGTGGAGACTGGAGCTCCCCTCAGCAGGTAGGCTAGCTAGGCTAGCTGAATCTGTAAACTCTGGGTTCAGAAAGCAACCCTATCTCAGCAAATAAAATATGGAGAGTCATCACTATAGAAGAAAACGCCAGATATTAATCTCATGTGTGCACATATGTACACGTGTGCCCCCATGCATGTTCACACTGTTTATGCATACACATGCAGAAGAGGAGGGGGTATGGTGGCACATGCCTTTGATCCTAGCACTTGGGAGATGAGGCAGCTCCATGATCAAGGCCAGCTGGAGCTACAGTGAGATGCTGCTTCAAAAGCATCAAAAATAAACAACAACAACAAAAACAGAGAGAGGGGAACTGTCTCATGACCCCCACCTGATGACACCTATTGACTCTGAGGGCAATGGGGGGAGGTGTTTCCTGTCACATCACTTCCATTTTACAAATGGTGTCTTCTTTGGGGTAAAAATTGGATTTATAGGAGCTGTTGCTGTTCCTCATTCCCTTTCTCTGACTTCTAAGAGAAATCTCATTTGTTCCAAGTTAGATACAGAAACTGAAGCACCCTCTTATAACCTTCTTATATCTGAATAGGCTTACACTTCCGAAGCAGCGTTCCTATGCTAAGAGCATAGTCTTTTATTCCCATTTGTCTGATTTTTTAAAAAGGCAGAAGCTTAGAAGTTAAGGAGCCTGTAAAAACCCATTCAAGAAGATAGGGAAAGTAAGTGCCCCTACCCATAATCCTGTGCTCTTTCTACTGTACAATTTGACCTCCACTTGTTATTTCAGATTTCCTCTTCATGCTGGAGGGAACCCTAATCATCCTGTGTCTGCTCCTCAAGCACAAACATTGGAATATGTTTGGCTAACCATCTTTGCCCAGCTTCTCTGGTTAGAGGTGGTCCAGTGGTATAGCTCTGACCAAGAGATGGCAATCTGGCATGTATTGGTTTCCCAGGGCTGTGAAAATTATCAAAACGATGTGGCTTAAACAACAGTATTGCTCAGAAGGCTGAGGTCTGAAATCAAGATATTAATAAGACTGGATTCTTCTGAAGGCTGAGGAAAGGACCAATTCCAGGCTTCTCCAGCTGGCTCACAGATGGCCGTTTCTGTGTTCACTGGGCACGCTCCCACCATGCATGTCTGTGCATCCACATTTCTCCTCTTTATAAGAACACCAGTCACATTGGTCTGGGGGTACCTTGATGACCCCATTTCAGTTTGATTACAACCAAGAACCTAGCTCCAAGCACATCCAGGTCCCAAAATATAGAGGGTAAGAGGTCCAACATGTCCTTTTAGGAAGAGGCACAATTCAAACATAACATAGGAGGCATCTTGAGTTCTGGGAAGGTTTTGCTTTCTTTGTGGCACACACTGAAGGGAAAATACTGAAGAGGATGAGTCAGGACTATCAAGAGTTCAGTTCAAAGCCACTGGAAAGTAGCACACCCTTACAAACACCTTGAAGGCAATGTTTCAGAGATACCTCTGTGTTAGAGTCTGACTACCAGCTGCCATCCAACTCCTTTGGAGCTAGTTCTTTTTCTCTTTCTCTCTCTTTTTTTTTTCTTTTTCTTTTCTTCCACTTCCCCTGCCTCACCTTTAAGAGAGCTTCATTAAGTTACAGGCTCCAGGCCACAGGCAGCCATGATGAGGCCCTGAAGTAGAACATAGGAGAGATAGCCGCCATGTACAGATAGATGACAGGGTCCTGAAGCCAGATGTTTCAGTCCCAGAGAACAATGGGGGAAGGGTGTTCTTTTTCTTATAGGTTTTTTTTTACGGGGGAGGATACGTTCTCTATGATGTAACCCTGCCCATCTGACAGGAGTCACAAGACAGGAAGGCACTAGACAAAAGTAAAGTTATAATACAAGGTTGTCTGGGTACCACAAGGGCTGTGCTTGCAGTGGGGTAGAGAGAACTGAACTCGCGGTAAGCCCTGCCAGGTCTTGTAGCTTTCTGTAGCTGGCCTGGAGAGAGACTACAGAAAGTAAGGCCTGATTTGGGGGTGGGCAGCAGCAGTTGGAGGATCTGGGTCCTGACACTACCCATTGAGTTCTCCGTTGCTAGTTCTTTTGTTTTGCTGGTTTTTCCTTATATTTTTCTGAGACTAGGACTCATGTAGCCTTGGCTGGCCTCAGTCTTGTGGATAGCACAAGATGACTTGCTCCTCCAAGTCATGGGCCGCCACACTTAGTATTGGTGTTGGGGATCAAACACAGGGCTTCCGGGCACTCCAGGTAAGCTCTCCACCACTGGAGTCGCATCTGCAGCCCTCATATGATTCTATGATTTCTAAGGACAATCCCACATCTTTGCTCCTAGGAGGCTGATTTGTACTACCAGTCCCAACCAAAGTCATTGTAGGACCTTAGTGGTCATCTCCCTTCTCTACTTCTCACCATTAGGATCTCATTCCTGATATTTTGAGTTTCTTTCTCTTCTTTACTGAGATGAGTTAGATGCTTAGCTTATCTTCTGCCCTAGAGGGAGGCTGGTTCTTGAAGGTGACTGTTGTTTCACAGTCCCCAACGTGGTCCCTGACAATCTAATAAAAAGATCCTGCTTGCTATTCTTAGCCTTTCCACTAAAACTGATGTGAGAGAATGAGGTCATGACTCCTTAGCCTCAGCAGTGGGAATTTTAGCAAGTTCCTCCGTGTACTTTGACAACGGAACATGAGATCATCTCTGCAGTTAAACTTTATAGTCTTCCAAGCACCTCTGCTCTCTCTCACATGCGGGTCCTGGAATGGTGTCTTAGAGTTCTTTGGGAAAGTGGTGTAGGCTGGCAACAGTGGTTATTGTATTTCCAGATACTGGAAGTGAAAGCATCGTGAGGCACCAAGACAGGGCAGGAGCGTCACATGGGGCCTGCACTTGACAGAGGCACTCTCAGAGTGCTACTCAGGCCCTAGCTTGCAGTTTCTGGCCTAGTGCTTCTCTTGTACCTCCCTGGGCCCTGCCTCTACTAAGAATCATTTCTAACAGACACTTTCACCTCTTGAGTCATCACAGTTTCTACCTGTCTGCCTCTATTAGCAAATTTGAGCTCAGTATCTATACTTTTAACCAGAATCCTAATGAAAACACATTTACAGACCCATAAGAGCCTCAGGCCCAGGCATTTAATTTTTTACACTGATAATTCTACATCATTGAGTAGCTAGCTAGGTTTGGGGCACTGTACTCAAATTTGAATACGTGTGTCATGTAACATTGTGTGAAACTCACCAAGAAATTTATAGCCCACTTGATAGATGAAATGCCCAGGCTGAGGCCTCACTGGCAAAAGAACACTTTCTAACTACAGACTCACATTACAGTGCTCACATAAACCTCTCTCACCCTGACTCAGCCTTCCATTCAAATCTTCAAATCTTTGTTTTCTTAAGATTCATCTTATTTTTTAAATTATATGTATATGTTTGTATGTGTGTGTGTGTGTATTGTGTGTGGTGTACATTGAATACAGATGCCCTTTGGAGGCCAGGATGAGGCAAATGAGACACTTGACTTATCTTCTGCCCTATGAGGGGAGAAGGTAACTATTGAAGGTGACTAGTTCTTAAACGTAACTATTGTCTCCTGGTCCCCAATGTGGTCCCTGACAATCTGGTTTTTTATTTTAACCCCCTTAAGTTTCCTTCCACCCTGAATTCTACCCACTCTGTCTCCTGGACACTTCTTTCTTGTTTTGGAGGGAGGATTTGTTCATTTGTTCGGTTGTTTTTGAGATAAGGTGTTGCTGCTAAGTAGCCCAAATTGGCCTGGAACTCTAGGTAATCCTCCTGTCTCAGCTTCCCATGTGCTGGTATCATAAGCATGTACCACTAATCCTTGCCAGATTTTTCTCAACTAAAACATTTTGTTGTTGTTGTTTTGGGTTGGGTGAGGGAGATGGTTCAGTCAGTAGAGCACCTGCCACGTAAGCATGAGTATCTGAGTTCAGATCCCCAACATCTATATAAAAGTTGGACACTGGCATCACATAGCTATATCCTCAGCACTGGAAGGACAAATGAAAACAGATGTGAATCTCTGGAGTTCATTGGCCAGTCAGTCTAGACAAATCAATGAGCTCTAGGTTTACTGAGAGACCTTGTCTCAAAAATAAGGTGAAGAAGAAGGCCAACAAGATGTCTCAGCAGGTAAAGGTACTTGCCACCAAGCCTGACCACCTGAGTTACATCCTGGAACCCACATGGTGAAAGGAGAAAATGGACTCCTCTAAGTTGTCCTCTGACAGCCACATGTGCATTATGGTATATGCACATACACACACACACACACACACACACACACACACACACACTAACACACAAGCATTTAAGAAAATAAGATAGAGAGCAATCAACCTCTGGCTTCCACACATTCAAACACATGCATGCCTACATGCATGCACACACACACACACACATACAAACACATTTATTGAGGACACACACACACACACACACACGGCTTCATTGTTTCCTTCTCTTTTCCACTAAAAATAAGATCATTGAGTTTGAGAGTAGATCAGTATGTCAAGTTTTCTCGAAATAGTCTTGAAAGCCATTTTCTGACTGAAATGTCTAGAGGACAGATCTAAATGGGGCCACCAGGTAAGAAAGCAGGACAGCCTCCCACACTTGTGAGGCGTAAGGAAAGAGAAATGGAAAGGAAAAATCTTATTAGGTTTTGTAGGTCAGGGAAATCCTTCCTAGCCTGGATTTCTAAACCTTCTGAATTGTAATTGAAAGCATTTCTCCAGGGTATTTACTTTAACATGACTGTGCACTCAAAAAATTCCCTATCCGTATCAGAGAAATACTCCAAATTCCAGGAAGACAAGATTGCACTAGCAGGAAGAATTTCACGATATGCCCTTTCTGTGTGGGACAGTGAAACTGTCGGTGACCGAAAGGCTGCCAGTTCTGTAAGGAGCCCCTCTAGGGGGTGGGGGGAGCTGGGGAGAGTGAAACTGGCTCCCTCTCCCCACCTAGGAATCACTAATCATTCTCAAAAAATGAGCACTATTCCTCTCAAGAGTTATGACCATCAATACCAGAAAATGTCCCACAGTTAGACAGTAAAAGATTGGGTTTAACATATCTGGAGGCTATTGTTAGAAATGTATGGAAATTAATGAATGTAGCTTGAAAAGTCACCCTCCTTTCCAGTGTTGGCATCTCAAATGCAAAATATTGCTTTTTCTTTGTACAGTACTTACACATGCTCCAGAAGATAGACATTTTCAATTGTTCTCTTCGAACAAATGCAAAAACAACCCCTAAGCATTACAGTTCTGCTTTTAAAAAATTCACAGATACATTTTTGCTCACTAGACGTTGCTCTATTTTCTTCTTTCTGAATGGAGGTTTATTACTATGACTTCAGTTTTTCATTGTGTGTAATCATGAGGATTATCCTGCTATGTTAGTTCAAATAACATTTTTTGTCTTTCTGGCTTAGTATGTTTTCATGTATATCCTCAGGATCACTGTGTTCCTTTAGTTTGTTACTTGTCACTTTTGAAGCACAGGTATAAAAATCAGGGTTTGAAAACAAGTGAGGCCAGAAGTCATGAAGTAATAGTCCTTTGGCCCAATCCCTGTATCAGAATTAATTAGCTCTCTTGAAAGACAGAAATGGAGTGTGACAATAATACCTAGAAAGGAACTCTCAGTTGAAAGAGTGAATCAGCAGTAGAACATGCTTCCAAATTTGGGCTCTTGCTCTCCAGATGTCTAAACATTACGCTACATTGGATGGTTTCAAAGTTGACCCACCTGAGGCAGAACATTTTATTGGACAGCCTTTTAAGGACTGAGTAGAAATCTTGTGGTGCTCTGACTAAGTGGCCAGCCGTGACTGTTTCTCCCAGTGCTTGCTCATTTTTTCCCAGTTCTTTTCTTTTTTCTTTTCTTTTCTTTTCCTTCTTTCTTTCTTTCTTTCTTTCTTTCTTTCTTCTTTCTTTCTCTTTTCCCTCCCCAGTCCTTTGTCACCTTCTGGGAAGTATGTTCTGACACCACAACAGAGGCTACCTCCTCCCCACTGTGGAGTCCCACCTGCATACTCTGCTCCTTTTCTGGTGTGAGAATGAAGTGAGACATCCTTCCCAGGGTTCCAGGCTGGAAAGTGGAATCAGCATACAGGAAAACTGTCAACAGGTCCCGTAGGCAGCCACCCAGCCGAATCCTCTGCTCATGGAGACTGTGTCTCTTCTCTCTCAGGTTCCACTTGCCACTCACTTTCTGTCCAACAGGTCCCGAGGATCCCTGCAGGCACAGAGGCGCAGAATCAGCAGTGTATTAATATGACCATGACATCCACCCTTAGCATTTAGAGGACAGGATGCTCTGGCCTAGCACAAAATAAGAAAGTGACTGGGAACTGAGAGGGAAGCCACTCACTCTTCGCCACCTGCGAGATTGCTCACCTCCCACTTTAGCCGTTGTAGGGTTCAATCTAATATTCAGGCAATAGATTCTAATTCCATCGTAGGCATTATTTTGGTTTTACTCAATGTTTACATGTATATCTAACAATTCTTTTCGTGGTGGCTTTAGCTCAAGTACATGTTCCTGGCTTTTACATGTGGCATTGTATTGGAGTGACTGATTTTTGGTCAGCTAGCAGGTAGAGTTGCTCTGCTCTGGTAACTCTATTTTCTCTTAAGAATTGTCTCCTTCAGACCCAATTCATGAACTTTAGGCCCCTGAGCTCCATGTGTGAAGCATGTGAACTAAGTCTGACTCTTCAGCAATTCGTATCCCCTGTGTTATATGGTTGACTTAGGGGCAGACAAGCAGTAAGAGTAAACTTCAGGACCTTCCTAGAAGCCAGCTAAGGAGACTGACTCTAGACCAGTGTTGATCTGGTGTTGGGTATTGTCAGGCTGGGAGCCTAAAGTCACCATGCCACATCTCAAGAAGTCCAAGAGTACTTTGAAGTACCCCCAAGGAAGCAGTGAAGCAAGGCCAAGAGATGGACCCTGCAGCCTTGCTGAAGACTGGATGGGACTCATCAAAATCTGGACCCATTCCTGTACTTTTAGTCCTAAAATCCATCTTCAGCTTGAGTCACTTTGGGTTGGGTCCTTCTGTCACAATTTCAATGAAAAGATTTCCTAACAGTATACCATCTCATTTTTTTTCTCACTGCTTATATTGGCATTTAGAACTGGCTAACCTAATAATACACAATATTGCTGTAGAAAGAAGATATGAAAATGTACACAAAGAAAATTTCAAGAGTGCTAACAAAAATACGAAAGATCATTGGCATTCTCCAGTAAAGGTCAATTCTGTTGCTATTTCTTTTTTTCATGATATCTAAAAGCTGATTCCTGTGAAGAAATAGTATAAAATTGCCTAAAAAGAACACAGCTCATTAAAGTTTATTTGGCTGGGATTTTCTTTCCTGCCTTTTGGATTTAAGTTCAAGAAAATCTACAGCCAAGTAAACGAGTGTTTTATCCCCTCATCACACCTCCTGTCACCAAACACCAACAAATATTTTTAAAATGTCTCTTTTAGGCTGTTACCTCTTACCATTACCTTAACCAAAGTTGTTAGTGCTTGCTTTCTGGTGTGATCCTCTGAGAGGAGAAGTGGAGGATTTCACAGCCTCTGTGAGGTAGGGCTTGAGAGTGGCTTAGCTAGGTGGTTCCTGGAAGCTGTGGTTAATATACTGACCAAGGCTGCAGGCATCCTTGGTTTGACTGAAACTGAAGATCTGCTTCTGGTTCAGCTTACTGGAAGGGGCAACTTGCTTGGTAAGTTGGTGGTTGCTAGCAGGAGGCACCTTCAATACCACATGGTCCCTCTAGACAGCGATTGTTTTCATGACATTGCATCAGATTTCTCCTACAGAAAATGATGCAGGAGAACTAAAAGAAGCCACCCTCTATGAACTAACCTTAGAAAAGAAGCATGTCACTTTTATAATGTCATTTGACTTATCAACCCTGCCTGATAGGGGAAGGGATACCCAGAGGCATAAATACTAAGAGGCAAGGCACATGAGGGTCAGCTTTGAAGTTGGTCACCACAATTGAAGACAATAAAAACTTCACTTTTATATGTCCTGTTTTGAATATAAAGCAAATAGTGTCAAGGTAGAAGTGGGATAGCAGCAGATTTATGAGTTGTACTACAAATATACACGGGGGGTCATCAGCACGGGGATGGTTGTTGAAAGCATGAGAGATAATATAAAGCCCAGGAACATAGAGAACTTGAAA
Source organism: Eospalax fontanierii (assembly GCA_035773235.1). NCBI lineage: Eukaryota > Metazoa > Chordata > Mammalia > Rodentia > Spalacidae > Eospalax > Eospalax fontanierii. Next base: position 30,393,165 of record CM069530.1, on the reverse strand, counting down.
TACGGAATCATCAGCATCTAAGAATGCACAGAGATTGAAGAAGCTGCTTGCAAAAGACTGAGATTCAACTAGATCCTTAGGAGACAGAGTAAACCAAAGGCGCCTCAAGGAAAATCCCCAAGTTCCCACGGAACTCTACATAGAATTCTGTGATGTCAGTTGACAGCTGTAACTCTAAATGCAGTTTTGCTAAGGAACTGATACAATGGAAACATTCCAGAGAAACAAAAAAGTTTCTTGGAAGTTCCTATCTACTGGATTCATGAACTTTCTCATCCTCTTTGCAAACACAAAATACACAATTATTGTGTATCATTTTTGGTGAAAGTGATAGATTTTTGTTTTCCTCCTCTTCAAATTTAATTTTGCCCTTGAATGTTCATGTATGTTATGTATGTGTGCGTGTGCGTGGGGGGTAGAGATCAGCCTCAAATGTCTTCCTCTATTCCTTCTCCACCTTATTTTTGAGTCAGGATTTCTCACTGGACCTAGAGTTTGTCATTTTGGCTAGACTGGCTAGCTGGTGAGAGTCAGGGTTCCTCCTGACTCCACTATCACCCCTAACCTCAGCATTGGGGTAAAAAACGCACCGTACTGTGCCCTGATTTTATGTGTGTGCTGGAGATCTGGACTCAGGTCCTCATGTTTGCCCAGCAAGAATTTTACCCCCTGAGCCATCTCCCCTGCCTTTCTCTGTAGAGTCTGTCCCTGTATTTCGTCTTTCCTGGCCATTAAAAGACAGCAGACCTACTTCATATTCTCCTCCTGCCTTCTGAGGCAGTAATCACTGCATTATGTTGTCTGTGGTTTAGAAGGCCCTAGGATCTCTAGATCTCTAGGGTCTGAGACATCATGGGATATCATAGTAACAATTCAGGCTCTGGGTTTGGGTATTTATTTTTGATATTTTGGCCACCTATATTTCAAAGAATAAAGTTTCAGGAAACAGACCTTTAATAGAAGTATGAACTAGTCATGAATATATTAATTTTTCATTTTTATTTATTTGTTTGTTTGTTGTCTTTGAAAGACTTAGGTTGGTCTGTATGGCTTAGAAATTTGTTTTGTTTTATTTAGGACAATTTTAGGACAATCTATGATCTATTTGTCCTGCACCTGACCAAATATATTTGCTCTGACCCATTTCAAAGACAGCTGTTTTCTGTTTACTTTCCAAGGAGAAAAGTGTTTGATCAACCAAGGAAAATATTGCAAACATTAGCAAAGGAATCTTGTGTGACAGCTTAACAAACTAATTGTATTTTGACCCTCTTCCCTATATTCTGAGATGTTCAAATTCAAGTCCCTTCAGGTGGGATTGAATGAGGAAGAAAATAAACAAAATTTATGTCAGTCCATAAATAAAATTCTTTCCATGCAAATGAAACCTCAAAATGGGGACTAAAACGTGCACTCCTGAATATCTTATAACAGTAATTGGAAGTACTAATATCCCCAATTTCCTTCCCTCGCCTTCCTTCATTACAGAATCAGCACAGGAAACACTTCATTCCTTGCTGGAATACAGCCATCTCCGGCACAGAGAGCAACAAACTCTTTAATAGCTACACAATAAAGCATTTCTCAGTCGTGTATAAAGATAGGCCGGGTCAACAAAATCTCCTCTCCATCGTTAATTCAGCTGTGACTTTGCTGACATGCAGTCAGGATGGCCCACAGCCGTCACCTTGAGGAATAGCACTGTTTATGGGTTGAATTATACTCCATCCCCATTCGGATATGGCAGACTTAACCTTCAGTGCTTCAGATATGACTGTGTTTGGAGACAAAATCTTTAATAGGGGTAATTACGTTAAAATGAGGCTGTTAGTATAGACCCTAGTCTATGATGGCTGGTGACCTTCTCAGAAAAGGAGACGAGGACACAGCACAGACCAGGTGAAGAGGCAGGCTGATACTCATGCACAAGTCACAGTGGAAAACGCCTCGCAAGAAGCCAACCTCGCCGATACCTTGAACTTGGACCCTTGCTTCTAGAACTATGGGAAAAACAATTTCTGTGTTGAAATCACCCAAAATGTAGCACTTTGTTATGGCAGCACTGGTAAACTAATTCAGACATGGTGATAGGCATAAATAGCTCTTCTGTCTAGATTTATTAGGTGACTTGGTCTCTGAATCTGGAAACCCAAAATGTATCCGGCAGCTAACTCTGCTTCTGCCAAGGACAGCTAATCTGTCTTTTCTCCCTGGGTCATCTTCCTTCAGTCTACTCTTCCTCTTAGTTATTTAAAATTTTAAAATTCGTGTATAAGATATTATAGCCTAAATTAGTCCCAACAGGAAGTAACTAGAGAGCTGTTTCTTTCAGTGCATGTATGCATAGACATATGCATTAATAACTAATAAATATTCTAATAAGTGTTTTAAAAGCCAACAAGAGGCAAATTCTTAGCAGGCCAAGGTAATCTTGTAAACAAGCTACGAGGGAGAAATTCAGAGTCATTTTATGTTTCCCCCCTTCGGCCATGTGTTGAGTCACGAGGATTTAAAAAGTCTCTGTCAGGTATAGTGAAAAGCCTGTCCTGGACATGGTCTTTTGGTGTGGGGTGGGGGTGGACACGTCTTAATTTAATTCAGAACATGCATTTGAGAGAATTCCCAGAAGCATGCATTAAACACAGGAAATAGAGAACATTAACATAGGAACTGAAATCAATGTAGCAAGATGACTTTTTAATCTGTATTGCATTATCCCATGTAACACATAGTATCTGTGGGATTTTTGTTCTTTGGGACAATGTTCACTCTGGACTTCCCAATTTCTCTGGAAAGGAAGAAAAAGAGAGTGAGGGGAGGAGCCAATGCTTGCACACAGGAAAGTAAAGACAGAGAAGTCCCAGACAGGTCATGCATCTACCAGTCATCACAGGGCCCAAGTCTTGGCAAGACGTCCATTCTCAGGAAATTTGAAGCATTTCTTTGAAGGTGATATTCTTGTGCTACTGTGTTAACACCGGATATACACTGTAAAGCATCCACCAAGAAGAGATTTTGTAAGAAGTACTTTAAAACTCAGTTTCTTCTTACAGATTATCTGTTTTCTGCGTACACACTTTGCCTGGGAGACCACCAAATCGCTGAGTAGGCATGCTGGGTTGGGGCAGATCTTGGCCTCTTTGAACACATCCAGTCTTCTTCCTACCACCCTCTGTCTTAAAAAGTCAGCGATTTTATGTGTGCAAAAGAGCACATTGTAGGCATTGTTTATACCCAGAGCCACAATGCCAACTTCTTAGAAACTCCCTGAGGCTTTCATGTTAAGCAGTAACATATGGACTCTTCTTTATTTGGGGGCTCAGCAGTCCCTATCCCCATGGTGCCATTGGTCCAAACACTCATGCTTGATTCATGCTTGACTGCAGCTATACTCCAAGGTATGGTGATGTACGACACTGAATATCATAGCAGAAGAAAACTGCAGAATGTGGAGAGTAAGTTCAGCATTAAGTTTTTTTGGCTTCTGTTCCTCCTTCTAAATGATCATAAATGTGTGAAATAAATTAGGGCAAGGATCTCCTCCCAATGATGCACACATGGAGCAAGCACCTACATTCGGCTCAGCAAGGCCTTTCATTATCACTTCAATTTGTTTTCTTTGTATTAAATTTGAATCGTATTAAAGTTAGTCCCTGTTTAAAATAACTTTGAGACTGTTATAAGAAAGTCTTTTATCTACCTAATCTCTCTTAAAATAGCTTCACCTGAGCATCAGGGAGGATGAATTCTGAATTGTGGAATTTAGTTTAGTTCTTCTTTGCTTGTTTTGTCTCTTCTTTCTCCTTTGACATCTCTAGATTTCTCTAAGTGGTTTTGTCATGTAAATATATAAGACCTATGAAGAAATTTTTCTTTAAAAGAAATCAGGCATTCACATTTAAGTGAATGAGTGAATAAATCTGAAAATCTGTTTGCTTCCAGTGGTAAAAGGGGACTTTGCAGATCAGAGCAAAGCAAAAGGTCATTATTCTTAGGAGCTAGCTGCATACACTATCCTGAGAGAGATGCAGGTTGGTCAGCTTTGAGGCCCTCTACCTCCAGTAGAGACAAGTCACACACCCCCACACACTTTCCTGTACTATCTAGTTTACATAATGATCCAAATATCACCTTTACAAGATAAACTGGTTAGGCATGCAAAATGTATCCCAGACACAAAACCATTTTTTCCTTTATAATTAGATGAGTGGTCCATAGAGGCCACAGATCACAAAACCCTGGGATTCTAATACTGGATGAGACCTCGGAGATCAACTAATAGCTCAGACCTTGTTCCTTCTAGGTGTGGAATCAGAGCCCAGAGAGATCTAATATCTTTTGCCCAGGAGCCACCAGCATGTCAGGGACAGAGCCTGTTGAATTATAAGTGTGTCCTTCTGATTTCATGCTCAATAACTGCAGCCATGTTGACTCTAAGCCTCAGACATCTCAGGTTCCCATTTTCTTTGTCCTGATTTGAGTTGTATTCATGACTCTATTATTGTTACAGTGTTATTAAGTAGTCTAAAGTTATTCATCATTACAGGTGGGAGATAAGTTGTGATTTTGTAAGGACCAGACAGCTGTCCTAACTCCAATTCTAGTATCAGGAAGGTAATGGGCTTTTCCTTTATGGTTGCTGATGTATTCTGTGTCCATGGGGTCATGAAGAAATGTAAACAGCCCACTGTTCAAACTCACAGGCTTATTTTCCAAACAGAATGTTCTCAAAAATTATTTTAAAATGTTTTTGCAGGTAAAAATAGAGGAAATTTATGTATCCCTTCAGTAACTTCTTTAATAATCATGAATAAAATTACTGACTGAGGATAGGAATAGAAATCTAGGACTGCAGTTTTTTTTGACTTAACTAGTAATAATAATAAACACTAAAATGAAAACATTTTGGGATAGTTTGAGATCATTCAGCAGTGAATGTAGCACTAGGAGATACTTAGACAATGAGAGGTATTCTTTGAGGGTAGGATATTACACAATCTTTTATTACACTGTACTTCCTGGCAATATACTATGATATCAGAAAGATAATAATATGAAATATCTTAACTACATAGTCAACAAATAAAAAAACTTTTAAGAAAAAATATACATAATGGTAGAGGAACAAAGAATATTTACTGAATCTTTCTGACTATAAAAACACAACTACAGCCAGGCATGCTAGCACATGCTTTAATCCCAGCACTCAGGAGGCAGAAGCAGATGGATCTCTGTGAGAAAGAGGATAGCCTGGTCTATATAGTGAGTTCCAGGTCAGTTGGGGCTATAGGGAGACCCTGTCTCAAAAAAAAAACAAAACCAAACCCATATAACTAGTTAACAATCACATTAAAAGAAACAGTAAATTTAGCTTCCATGTACAATAAGATATTAACAACAACCTCAAAAAACTCAGTTATAATTCACTAGTTCATGACTTTTGTCAATAATCTTAACAAAGTAAAATCACAAGAACAAAAGAACCCATTACATTAATCTTTCATGTATTTATATTTTTATGGCCTCTCCATTTCCACTCTTTGTCCATAAAAGCAATAACTAACATTGTAGATTTTTTTATCTTGCATAGAACATTCTCATTTTGACAGGGAACGGTGACCATCCTTAGGAAAATCTGCCTTTAATTAACGGACTTAAATCAAAGCTGTCAATCATTGTTGGAATAAGACAGAGTGAACTTGATGTGGAGAACACATATCTATCAAATGCAAGTTCAGTGATATGAACTCTCTGAAATAAGGCTTAAAGCTCATTCAACCCCTTTCATGCTCAAACATAGAAACAAGGCCTGTAATTTATCATTCTGTGGGGAATGGAGCAGCGTGGTTACATACCATGGGAATCAGATGTGAAGAAGTGCCAAATTTCAAAGCAAATCTTTTCAGATACAAGAATTACATAGGGTGGTATCTTAGTATCCAATTTACTTTCTAAGCTAATATAGAGAAATATCTATTATCTCTTAGAAATAAAAATTAAATGTGTAAACACATATTGATCTCAACTCTATAATATGATCAACATTAAAAGTAATTAGACAGTTGTGACACAAAAATTAAGGGCTTTAATTTCTGTGTATGCTAATAATAATAGTAATAATAGAACCTCAAGGTATAGCAAAGTAGAATTGGCTTATTTTAAAGTAATTATGTGGGAGGCAGCTAATAAGATTACACTGACATTGCATACACCTGTCTTTCCAAAAGAACCACAGCAATCAAGTCAAATTAAATTTAAAAGAATGCACTAAAATACTATCCAAAGGTAATCAACAAATCTTCCTTAAGTATCTGATAGTGATAATTAGAAAAGTAATGTTTGATTTGACCATAAAACTCATTATTTCTTTTTCTATTTCTGGGGTTCATTTATCTCACTTACCTGTGACCTGTTTAGTATGGATCTAGGTCACTGTTAAATGAAAGAATATTCATTTGGGGGTAATGAGAAATCAACACATTAAAAAACACCTGTGGCTGTAAATAAACTGCAGGCATTCCATAAGTCACAAACACATGTCTTATGAACATACCTGCATGTGAGTAGAGCCCTGAAGAATATAAGGTACAGCCAACCAACTGTCCGTGCAGATTCTACTGAGTGGACGCATCATTGTAATGGAGGCATTAACTACCAGTTTACTGAATTATTGCCATGAAGTATGGTAAACAGAAAATCTACATGTTTGTATGAAATCTCTGGGTGTGTCAACATAAAACATACCAACTCAAAAATTGAAAAATACTGCATAGAGTATGTAAAAGTCTTGTGTGAGCCATCATGGAACTAACTCAGTATGCTATTCAGGTGGATAATCTGTTGACCTTCATTCAAAATTTGAAAGTCCAGTTTTCCATAATCCTAAACATGTTTCCAGAATGCAAGATAGCCCATCTACAACTGACAAATAAAGGATTTATGTTAGCAGAGCATAAACAACACATTGGTTCATCCACAGAGGCTTCTGCCAGCATGTTAATATTTTGTATTACACACTGCTGGCTGCAGGATGCACAATATATTAGCTCAGATCAGTGTTGCAAAGCACAGAGGGACGCAGTCCTGACCTGTCGGTTCTGCTCTGTATCAGAAGGAGTTATCTACATAGTCTTCCTCAGTCTATGTACATTCTGTTCTTGTTTCCACAAACAGCACACGTAATCTGTTAATTCCCTGAGTATACCTTTTTACAGGTCTTATGTTCACTTCACTTTTTAAAGTGAATCTTTAAAAATCTTAAATCATCTTAATCTTAATCACCTTTATATCCCCTTCCCCACCAGCACCCCCATAGCTCCTCAACTGGAATCTATACATTCTTTCATCTGCGTTAAGGTCTATTGTGTCCAGATAGTGTTCTCAAATAAGCTCAGTGTAGGTTCATCCACTAAGGTGTTGTCAGCTGACCCAGTGCCATGATGGGTTTTTGTCTGCTTGAGTTTGCATGGATCTTGAGCATGCCAAGACGACAGCTGTAAGTTCATATACGCGGGGTCCAAAGAACTTGTAGGATTCTATTAGATATGGTCACACACCTCCTCATTTGTTCTCTTGATCTTAGCCAGTCTGACTGATCTTAGCCAGTCTGACTGGGCTAAACATGAAATCCCAAAGGGGCAGTTCGGAGACAATGTCTGTATGTGACCAGTTGTGGTACTCTGTATTAGTCTCTGTCTGGTACAAAAGAAACTTCTTTGGTGACTGGGATACTTGACTGTAAATATAAGGATATATATTTTGCATTTAGTAAGCAGTTATGTTAGCCTAGGGATGTGACATCCCTGGGGATCTCTCTAAGATCTATGACTTCTTCAGCCATGTGTATTTGGCCATGATTACAGTACCACACATGAGTTTCCTCCCATTGAGTGGGCTTTAAGACCAATTTGGTAACTGTTGATTGCCTCCAAGATAAAAATGCTACCACTGCACCAGTGTTCAGTCATCAATGTGGTTACTTGGTCATGAAGCTGATATTGGAATTGATGTTCTCCCTTGGATACTTGTATAGTGCTCTCCAGAGCTATGAGTGCTAACTTTCAGGGTAAGTGGCTTCCAGGAGCTCCGTTGCTCCAAATCTAGTCTCTGAAGGATGTCCTGTCTTCAGCAATAGGGTCTTGGTCTTACCTTCAAGTTCTGGGAGGCAATCAAGGGCTGTGGTAGTAGCCCGTGTAATTTTGGGAGTCTCTTGGACCACCCTGGCCAACAACTCAAAGAAAGTTTTTTCCTGTCTAGCACTGTTTCTTGTTATGTAGTGTTCAGCTATGCACATGGACTCATGTAGAGATATTGTATGTGGAATTTGTCATTAGGTTGTTGGACTAATATGATTCCCTCTGGTGTTTTACTCTCTTCCTGTTTATTCCTCCATGCCTCCCCCTTTAAAGTATCCCCATGCTCCTCATTTCTCCCTTGATAATATCAGTCTCCTATGGCTCCATCTCTCTTGAGCTGTTTTTTCCCTTTATCCTCATGTTTCCTTGTATAGCCCTCCCTCCCCCTTTCCTTTAAATACATCTCTTTTATCTATGTCTTCCTTAGTAACACCTGTCTCCTATTATTCTTATCTCTTAGGTTCCATCTTTCCCTTTACCTCCCTGGTTCCTTTCCATCTTCCTGGTTCCTGCAGTTACATCAGGAAACATACTCATATATAAGGGTTTGGTGCTAGGATACACAAGTGAGAGAGAATATATGTCATTTCCTTTTCTGATTCTGTGTTACTTCACTTAGCATAACAATTACTAGTTCCATCCATTTACCTGCAAATGTTATGATTTCATGTTTCCTTACTGCTGAGTAGAACTCCATTGTATAAATGTACCACATTTTTATTATCCACTTGTCAGTTGAGGGACACTTAGGCTGCTTCCATCCATTAGCTATTGTGAAAGAGCAACAACAAGCGTGGATGTGCAAGTATCTCTGCAGTAGGACAAGTCCTTTGGGTATATGCACAGGAGTTATGGTATAACTAGGTCAAATGGTAGATTCATTTTTAGTTTTTTTTAAGAGTTCTCAACACTGCTTTCCATGCATGAGTTCACTGTCCCAGCAGCAGTGAATGAGCATTCCTCTTTCCCCACATCCTCTCCAGCATTTAGTATCATTTGTTCTCTTGATCTTAGCCAGTCTGACTGGGCTAAACATGAAATCCCAAAGTGGTTTTAATTTGAATTTTCCTAATAATGATGTTGAGCACTTTTTAAGATGTTTCTTAGTCATCTTTATTTCTTCTTTTGAGAACTCTGTGCTCAGGTCCCTTGTGTTCTTGATTCTTTGTGGGTTTTTTTTTTTTGAGTTCTTGATATAGTTTGGTTGTTAAACCTCTGTCAGATGTGTCACTGTGAAGACTTCTCCCATTCTGTTGGGTTTCTCTTCACTTCCTTGGTTGTTTCTTTTGTGTACAGAAGTCTTTTAGTTTAATAATATACCATCTGTTGATTATTGACCTTAATTCCTGAGCAACTGCTGTCTGATTTAGTAAGTCCTTTCCTATACCTATATTGTGTAGGTTACTGCCAATGTTTTCTTCAAGGTTTCAGAGTTTCAGGTTTCACATTGAGGTCTTTGATACATTTGGAGTTCACTTTTGTGCAAGGTGAAAGATAAGGGTCTGGTTTCATTCTTCCGCAGGTGGAGATCCAGTTTTGCCAGCATCATTTTCTGAAGATGCTATCTTTCCTCCAGTGAGAGTTCTTGGCCCCTTTATCACATATCGGGTGGCTGATATTGCATGTACTCATGTTTGAATCTTCAATTATATTCCATTGATCTATGGGTATATTTTTGTACCAATACCATTCTGTTTTTATAACTATAGTTTTGTACTACAGTTTGAAATCTGGCATAGTAATCCCCCCTGCATTGCTCTTTGTGCTCAGGGTTGCTTTGGCTATCTGTGGTCTTTTGGACTTCCTATGAATTTTAGGATGGTTTTTTCTATTCTGTAAAGAATGTCATGAGAATTTTTTGGGGATTGCATTAAATTTATATATTGATTTAGGTAGGATGGTCATTTTCACAATATTAATTCTTCCAATCTATGAGCATGAGAGATCCTTTCATCTTCTGGTGTCCTCATCAATCTCTTTATTTAAATATTTTCAATTGTTATTGTAGCGATCTTCTTTGTCTTTGGTCAGGTTTATTATGAGATTTTTTTAGGCTATTAAGAATGAGAGGGTTTCCTTGTACTCTTTATCCAATTGCTTGTAATTGGTATATAAAAAGGCTACTGATTTTTGCAGATTAAGCTTGTAAACTGCCACTTTACTGAAAGTGTTAATTATTTCTAGGAGTTTTCTGGTGGAAGTTTTGGCATCCTTAGGTATAATATAATGTCATCTGCAAAAGGGATAATTTGGCTTCTTCCCTTCCAATGAGTACTCCTTTAACTTCCTTTTCTTGTATTATCGCTCTAGCAAAAGTTTCAATCACTGTTTTAAAAAGAAGTAGAGCTAGTGCACAGCCTTGTCTGGTTGCTAAGCCTAATGGGAATGCTTCCAGTTTTTCTCCAGTTAAAATGATGTTGGCTGTGATTTTTTCTTTGTATATAACTTTAATTATGTTGAGGTATGTTACTTTCAGCCCAATTCTCTCTAGGACTTTTAACATAAATACATGTTGAATTTTGTCAAAGGCCTCTTCTCTACCTATTGAGATGACTATGTGATTTTTGTCTTTAAGTCCATTTATGTGCTTTAACATATTTATTGACTTACATATATTAAATCACCCCTGCATCTCTGGAATAAAGCTTACTTGATCATGTGGATGATCTTTTTGATGTGTGTCGGTATGCAGTTTACAAAAGTTTTGTTGAGAATTTTTACATTTTTTACATTAAGGATATGGGTCTATGGTTTTCTTTTTTGGTTATATCTTTATATGCTTTGGGTATTAGAATGATGCTGGCTTCATAGGAGGAATTTGGGAGTGCTCCCTCTGTTTCTATCTTTTTGAATATTTTAAGTAGTACTGGATACAGATCTTCTTTGAATGTCTGGTAGAATTCTGCTGTGAATCCACGTCGGCCAGGCTTTTTTGGTCTGGAGGTTTTGTTTCACTGTTTCAATTTCCTTATATGTTATGGGTCTGTTTAAGCTGTTGGTTTAAGTTTGGTGATCCCCACGATTGTGGATATGCATCCATTTCTTTAAGATTTTCAAATTTAATAGCATATAGGTTTTAAAGTATTCCCTTACAATGTTTTGGATCTTTCTGCTGTCTGTCGTGATGTTTCCCCTTTCATCTCTAATTTTGTTGATTTAGAGTTGTGCTTTCTTTTGGTTAATTGGGCCAATGGTCTGTATATCTTATTTATCTTTTCAAGAACCAGCTCTTACACTCATTGAGTCTTTGTATTGTTTTCTTTGTTTATATTTCATTAGTTTCTGCTCTGATTTTCGTTATTTTTTCCTGTCTGCTGGGTTTGGGTTTCATTTGTTGATGCCTTTCAAGATTATTGGGTTGCAATGCTAAATCATTTACTTGTGTTTTTTCTGATTTTTTTAATGTAGGCACTTAGAGCTATAAACGTCCCTCTTAAGACTGCTTTTAAAGTGTCCCAGAGGTTTTGTGGAATTGTATTGTCCTTTTCCTTTATTTCCAGGGATACTTTTACTTCTTTATTTTTTTCTTTGACCCATTCATCTTTCAGAAGTGTGTTGTTTAGTTTCCATGAGTTTGGAAGTTATTAGGGCTTCTGGTGTTGATTGTAAACTTTACTGCATTGTGGTCTGATACAATGCATGGCAATATTTCAGTGATTTAGTATTTGTTGAGGTTTGTTTTGTGCCCCAGTATGTGGTCGATTTTGGAGAACATTCCATGGGGTGCTGAATAGAATGTGTATTCTTTGGTGCTTGGGTGGAATATTCGGTAGATGTCTGTCAGGTCTATTTGATGTAAGGTGTTGTTTAATTCAGATGTCTCTCTGTTCATTCTCTGTCCGGTTGACCTGTCTCATGGAGACAGTGGGGTACTGAAATCCCCTACTACTAGTGAACTGGGTTAATCTGTGCCTTAAAGTCCTGTAGTACTGTTTTTATGACATTGGGCACCCTAGAGTTTGGTCCATATATGTTCATGATTGTAATATCTTCTTGGTTAATTGTTCCTTTGATCAGAATGAAATGACCCCCTTTATCTCTTCTGGTTAGTTTCAGTTTGTCAGATATTAGAATGGCAACTCCTGCTTGTTTTTTAGTGCCACTTGCTTGTAGTGCCTGTCCTTGAAGGTGAGAGGGTTTCTTACAGACAACAAAAGGATGGCTTTTGTTTCTTGATCCATTCAACTAGCCTGTGTCTTTTGACTTGGGAGTTGAGTCCATTGATATTTAACATTATTATTGAAAAACATGTATTAATTCCCATCATTTTAAATTCTGTTTGCATCTTTAGTCTAACTTTGTGGGTCCCCGATTATACCTTCTTTTAGTTTCTTTCTGCTGCCCCTGTGCATAGCCATCTATCCCTTTCTTCAGCTCTTTATATTGCTTCAGGAATTCTCTGAAGGGTTGGTTTTCTGGACATGTATTCTTTCTGCCTGTTCTTGTCGTGGAAGACTTTTCTCTCCCCCATGCCTATAACAGACATTTTGCTGGTAAAATATTCTAGGTTGGTATCTATGGTCATTTAGAACTGGGAATAATTTGGTCCAGGCTCATCTGGCTTTCATAGTTTGCACTGAAAAGTCTGCTGTAGTATGTGACTTGTTATTTTTCTTTTGCAGCTTTCAGAATTCTCTTTGTTCTGCACACTCAGTGTTTTTACTTTGATATTCCATAGGGAATCTCTTTTCTGGTCCTATCTATTTGGTGTTCTCTATGCTTCTTGTGTTTGTTATGGGAATGTCTTTCCTTAATTTGGGGAAATTTTCTTCTACAATCTGGTTGAAGATTTAGTCAACATCATTATCCTGAGATTCCTCTTCCTTTATGCCTATAATGCATAATTTTGGTCTTTTCATAGTGTCCCACATTTCCTGCATATTCCATTCCTGTGTTTTAATTTTTTTTTCCATAATCTTTTCTTGAGTGCTCCAATTCCTCAACTTTTATCATCTGGTCTTGATATTCATTCATTCTTTTGGTGAGACTTTCTCCCATTGTTTCAAATTGACTTACTGAGTTTTTCACTTCCTTCTTCATTTCAGCCTGAGTTTTGTTTAATATTTCTATCTCTTTTGTGAATTCAGTCAGAAGTTTATCCCTATCTTTTTTTTAGTTCTTTGATTTGTTTGTGTGTGTTCTTTGATCATGTTTATGATTTTTCTTTTAAACTCTATGTCCTGGGTTATCTCTATGGGTTTTTCATTGTAGAAATCTTCTATAGGACTGGTATTGTTTGGTGGGAACATATTATTTGGATTTTTATTTTTTATTTTTCATTGTGATCTTGGCATGAGGATTTCTTTTGTTGTTTGTGATTCTGGTGTGAGCCTTTCTTTGTTTAGTTGAGGTCTGATTCTGTTTATATACTTGAAGTGACTTGATTGTTTTCTTATTGGGTGTGAAAAGCTGGTTGGTCAAGGCTTCAGGTTCTCTCTCTTGATTTTATTTTGGAGGAACCAGATGGCTCTAGTCCAGTTGCTCCAGAGTTATCTCAGAGGTGCCGATTTGGCAAGATCAGATGCTCTCAGGCTCTCTCTTAAGGTCTGCATCCCTCTAGCCAGCAGGCACAGCACAATTTGGGAAAATTTCTAGGCAGAGGCTGAAGTCAGGGTTTCTTAGGCAGTCTGCAAAGGTCTGGGCCCCTACAAAAGGTCACAGAAGACTAGCCCTATAGCAGTGAGAGGGGCTGCAGACAGTACCAATGCAGGGGGATGGGCACAGTGTGATTGGGAGAGCTCACAGCCAGTCAAAGGTAGAGGATTGTCCAGATAGCTGGGATGCTAAGAGAGAGTGTTCCCGTGCCTAAGGCTAGATGGAGAGCAAGGTGTGGGGTGGGCAAGTTTGGAATTACTGCAGTGGTAGGGGAGTGGAGATGCAGTGGGCAGAATCAGATTTACCAGGGAAGAAGGCTGATCTCTGGATCCAAGGCAAGTTAGAGGTGGGGACTGCCAGGGTAGAAGGATGGTCTCAGAGATGCAATCGCAAGTTGGGGGTGGGAACAGCCTGTGAAGTTGCTAACATACTAGACTGAAAAATTGAGCTCGTCTGAGTATAGGATTCAGGACTCAGTGTGTGGGTCTGGACTAAGAGAGTAGTCTAGGGATCTGGGGTGCTAAGAGCAGGAGCCAGCCTGTGTCCAAGGCTACAAGAAGAACAGGACATGTGGCAGGGGAAGCTTGCGCTGCTCAGTGGGAGGGGAGTGAAAGGTAGTGGGTATTGGATCAGACTTACCAGTGAAGAAGGCTACTCACACAAGTCCAAAGCAGGTTGGTGGAGAGGACAGCCAAGGGAGGTGAGAGGTCACAGGAATGCAAAGGCAAGTTGGATAGCCCGTGAAGGATCTAACAAACTAGACTGAAAAATTGAACTGTGTGAGTATGGGATTCAGGACTCAGTAGGTGGGTGTGGACTAAGAGATTAATCTGGGATTTGGGGTGCTGAGAGCAGGAGTGGGCTTAAGCCCAAGGCTAGAAGAAGAAGAGCTCACTTCACTTTTTTAAGTCTTATGTTTACTATAGTTTATTTAGTTTGCAAGTTAACGTGATTTCTTTCTCTAAGTTACCAGTTTTAATTAAAATGATTGTTTTTATTGATGTTCTCTTTACATGTTGCCTCAGTGCCAATTGATTTGTCTCAATTTTAGTTTTTCCCCAAAGCACTGTTATTTTTTGGTGTGAGTTATTGGTTTGTTATTGGTTGTTATTGTGGAGAGTTATTTTCTTTGTGAAAATACTACATTATAGATGAAATGTTGCCACTTGTGTGTCATATTTCAAGTTATATCTGTTTACTAATTATTATCCTTAAATGAGCTTTTCAATATACATGATTCAATCCTTCTATACATTATTTCATCCAAATCTCCCCCACCCTACAAACATACACTCAACAGCTACATACTGACTCGAAACTGGATGCTAGGTAGCCTGTTAGGCTCAGGGGAGATTATAAGGAATAAGACAGCCCTGACCTTTCCATTCATGGCTAAGCTCTTTGATCAGGTGGATATAATAATTGATACCATAAATTATTATGCATGTTGTCTAGGTCAAGGTCACACTGTTGTCTCTTAAGGCCAAGGGAGCAAAAAGGAACCTCTTGTCATTGAGTTCCCTGCTGTGACCCACCATAGCCATAAGCTCCCAGAGGCGTTTGCTGCTTAGTCCTCCCTGACTCTCAAACTCAGCTGTGTGACCTTTGCACTCTGACCTTAGAACCTGTTGGAGTTGGTCTTTGTGGGGCTTGAAGCTCAGATTTCCCTGGCTTTACACTACTTCTCTGCTTATGGCTCTCTGCTTTTTGCCTTATCCAAGGAAGGTCTCTCCCATTCCCTTTGTGCCATACAGAACAATGTACAACCCTTTGGTCATTTCCACCTCCCCATAATGGGGTAAGGAGGGTTGTTCATTAGACTCCATTCTGATTCCTTCTACCTACTCTCTGGAAACCATTGTTCCATGGAGACATGGTATCTTCATACCTACTTATTTTTTGAGCCAAATCTAGCTTTCTATCTAAAAACTACATCTCTTGTGAAACTTTGCAGTGGTACCCTATCAGTCTTAAGTTAAATCCAGATTCCTCTACAAGGCCAAAGCCTTGTATGACCTGGTCCTTATCCCTTCACTAATAACATTTTTGGCCAAGCCTTATCTCCATATTGAAGCCACACTGTCTTTCGAGGCTCTCATACATGCAAAGCTACTTTCTACCATAGGGCCTTTTCACACATAGTTTCTTCCATCTTGGTGTTCTTCCATTTACTCTGTGAGAAGGATTCCTAAGTCACAGTAGAGATGGCTCTTCATCAAGGAAGCCCTCCATAATCACTCTATTATTTTTTATGCCAACTTGCAACAATTTACCTTCATAGCATATATCCATTGGAAGGACTATTATTATTTTACCATCATACACCCTGTACTGGTTGATAGTATAAAATTTGAATGAATCTACATTAGCATTATTAGGAATACTATACCACTAGTATTAACTTAATGATACTAATGCTGCAATAAACACAAATAGACATTTGAAGACCTGACAAAAAGCTTAAGCAGCATTTTAGACTTTTGTTCTTAAGAAAAAAAACCTCAAAATATTAACTTAATGTTTTGGAAAATGTCACCCTGTGACTGCCTGGAACACCAGTTTAGACGTGTAATACTATGCTGTCAGAGGCTTGCATCAGGGCAGGGAGAGGTAAGAGAAATGGAAAAATAACCCAAGTCTTTAGGAACTTATGATCCAATCCAGCAATGCAACCACCAAATAAAGCACCTTATGCATGAGTAGACATGCATATTGAGAAATAAATGACTGTGAGGTTAGGATGAAATGGGGAACAGAGAAGAGTGAGGTATTAAAGAAGATATCCTAGAAGAGATGGATTTGCATCCTGTGTTTTTCAGAGTGTGTCTTGGGTGAGAAGAGAGTGGAACTTGGAGTATTGGGGTATTTCATGGAAAGCCACAGAAGCAGAGGAAATGGACTTTACTAAATTATAACAGAAAGCACAAAAGCAAGAGAAATTCCAGTGATAAAATAGAGGAGTCCAGAAAGGGCATCAGTTGTGGTGGGAGGGAGTTCGTGAAGCACATGAATCTTAAAGTGAAGAATTTTGACTTATTAATGTAAGCAATAGATGGCTATTGATCAGATGATCATGGTCTATAGATCTGAGAAGAGAACAGTTGGACCACCGGCTGGTTTTTAATGATCTAGATAAAAGAGAAGTGGAAACCAGAACAATCTGCTAACAGGCTGATAGATTTACCTATCTATAATCTTTTTTCTTTTTTCAATGTCTGGCTGTCTATCTACCTACCTACCTCTTTATATATCTATCATCATCATTGTTTGTTTCTCTGTCTTTCTGACAAAAAGACCCCAGATGATCAAGGAACCAGTGGAATTAAAAGGGACAAATACAAGAGACATTGTAAGGGACCTTAGGAATGAATAAGGAGTGATTTTGTCCTCCCCAGATCAACACTCCATCATCGTAATGGAGACTTCAGGTTAATTCACCTCTCAAGATGATCTGCCATTCTGGAAACCTTCAGAAAGGAGTCACGGAGATGAAAGAGGTGCCATAATGAATGAGATCTCTGTGTCCTTCTTCTTTTCAGTATGGCACTGGATATAATAACCTGGCATGCCTTCAAGGCAGCTGCTGCTACTCCAAGAGTTTAACCGTGGATGGGGTCAGAAGACCATCAGTGTCTATATGTGTTAGAGCCACAGGCTGTCCCAATACTGAGTGTGAGATATGCAGGACTATCATAAAGAAAGGACTTGCTTGCCTGGGACAAATCCGCACGTGCAGTCACACAAACAGCCTTGCATGAGCTCTGCCTGTGCTAATCAGCACCCACTCAGGAATTAAAGGAAACCCAGTGCTATCTTCTTCTTCTTTGAACATGTGGAGAGTTTGTTCTTCACCCAAATCACTACTGATTCTTGTCTTTTACTCTCACCGTTCATCCCCAAAATGCAACTCATCAAGGAAACTTTCTATAGTTATCACTACCTTTACCGTTTTTCCTTGCCCAGTAGCCCAAAGCATATACAGTTATTTCCTATTATTTGTGGTTTCCCTTTTCATAGTTTCCATAACTCATGGTCAATCTGAAAATAATGCCTGTCTTGACTCTTTTGAGAGGCTATATTCATGTAGCATGTTACAATTTATTGTTATAATTGCTCTATTTTATTATCAGCTATTTATAATCTCCCTATGACCAATTCACAAATTAAACATTACTACAGGTATGTACAGGACAAAAGCACATACAAACTTTGGCACCACCTATGATTTCAGCCATCTGCCTGGGTCATGTAATGTGCCCACAATCACTGGGAAGAGGGATTGTGCTACTATTTCAAGGGAAAGGATAAGTCACAGAATTTACATCTTTTAATATCAATACATTAGACAGTGAAAGGAATCTCTCTTTACTCCATTAAGCACTTCTATAAATAGCTCATTTCTTCAGTGCTCCACAAGGTTCAGCACTCAGTCATCTTTTGAAGAACCTAGCTATTGCACTAAGTGGCACACTTGCTTATGAGTTTGGCACTTCTTATTAGTTGTTTATAATGACATTCCTTGATCATTTTGTGAGTGTCTCTAACTTCAAAAATTCCCCAAAGACACTAATGTATTAAGTTTTGGGTGTCATCTTGCAGTTCCCCCTTGCTATGTCTAGGTACACGGTGATCATTCAATAAGTGCCTTTTCCATCAGACGAAGTTGTTAAGTCAGAGAAGAAGTTAACAGTTTATAGAGTAGGTTTAAATCTTTCATGACTGGAGAAGAAAAGAAATGGGCAGGTATTTCAGCCCTAAAATGGCATGGGAAATTCTTCTCTCTCTCTCTCTCTCTCTCTCTCTCTCTCTCTCTCTCTCTCTCTCTCTCTGTGTGTGTGTGTGTGTGTGTATGTGTGTGTGTGTAGCAATTCAAGTAGATGATATTGGATTTACAAGAATCACAGAAGTGCAATACAGAATCCGGATGACAGCATGAAATGTATTTTGTGTGTATTCACAAAATTCCTCAGAATCAATCACCATCCCTTCAACTGAGTTAATATGAACTCCAGTGGCAGTAACCCACGGACCTTTAATAGAATTCACCAATGGGAAATGGTAACAGTTCCTATGGAGGCATTACCTTCACTGTCAGCGGTGATCTATGGATGACAGCCTCCCAGAAAACACATTGACACAATAGGCTGTAATGGCTCAGATGGGGCCTTTATGTGATATCAGGCCAGTGATCCGCAGACAATGTCTCGCTGGAAGGTTTCTCAATTGCTTTCTCTAAAGCTTTTCCCCATGCTCTCAGGGCCTGTCCAGGTACTTTTCCAAGCACAGGAATGTCTGCCTGTGCCCTTAGACCATAGAAACTTGCCTCAAGCCATCCCCATTACACTAATGAGCCACAGTAAGGCCAATGAGAAAATGAAGAATAGCTACAGATGGAAGATCTTATCCAATCTAAAATAACATAGGTGTAGCTGTGCTTGCTTAGGAAGTACAATTAAGCTCCAACTACTTGGCTTGGGCTTTGTTTCTTAGCAGGCCCTCTTGACCAATTTGAAAGCTGCTTTCTCCATACCTAAAGAGGCTTCAAGAAGCTTGAACTGGTCATTCAGTCAATGAATATTTGATGAATGTACTAATAACTGTACAAGACATATAGATGTAGGCCAACATTGGCTTCTGTCCTCAAAGAACTTCTGACTAAGATTTTTAAAAGGAGAAATTGATCTAGTTAGCCATTTTGAACTAAATAGCTAATTTATTGTATTCTCTAGTACTCCAAGCTGTGCACAATTTTGGATTCAAAGGTGCCTTCTAAACACTTATGTTTCAAACATAGACAGTACCTGGCAAAGAAAGTAGGTTGCCAGTAGATGATGAAAAGCCCTGACTCATATTCTTGGGGTAAATCAAGGGCATACATGAAGACAGATTAGGGGTAAGGAGAGAAACAGAAGATTATTAACATTTAGCAGGATCAATCATGCCCCAGACACTTGACAGGTTGCCTCATTTTACCTGATCACATGTCTAAGAACTAGTGATTGCTATCATCATTATTATACATGAAGAATTAGTGGCTCAGAGAGATTACTTGTCATGCACCAGGCCACACAAGTAGTCAGTGACAGAGCAAGTTCCCAAACCCGACTCTATCAGCACCAAAGCCCACATTCTTTATCCTCCAACATGCTGATTTACCTTCTATCAACCAAAGCACATGGTAAACATGTGTCCCTGCCACTCTGCTGGGTGAACACTCTCCTTCAACATGTTCCCCTGACTCACAGTTAGATAGGAAAAGGGAAGATCAAGAAGACAGAAGTGAAGGATAGATTCGAGAGACACTTCCTGCTAATTCACACAGCTAAGGCCAGGGCTGGCTTTCTGCCAGAATGCCTTGAAACACCCGCCAGCCTCCATCCTGACTGGTCAGTGAAAAAGCAATTTTAGATATAATACGTTTTTAAAATATCATTGCTCGTAATGTACTTACTGGGATGATGAAATTTGAGGACACTCACTGTTTGTTTTTGAGAAGAATGTCAAACCTGAATGTGGCTCTAAGGTCAAAAGAAAGCAAATGAATAATACTTATCACTGGGAGAAAATTTACAATGAGAAAAAAATCAGTTCTTATAGTTATACAGACTCTCTCTCTCTCTCTCTTTCTATGTATATATATATATATATATAATTACACACACACATATATATATAAAATTCCATAGGACTGTGAGACTTAAAACATAAAATGATCCTGTAACTAGTCCTTCATCCTCCATATCTAATGCTTCAGAGATAAGCATTTCAGCATGTTAGTGTATATCTGTTTTTTTCTATCCATAAACAAACAAAAATATTTCAAACTATG
Source organism: Eospalax fontanierii (assembly GCA_035773235.1). Lineage (NCBI taxonomy): Eukaryota > Metazoa > Chordata > Mammalia > Rodentia > Spalacidae > Eospalax > Eospalax fontanierii. The sequence continues at coordinate 30,372,606 of CM069530.1, read as the reverse complement.
TTTGTTTTATAAAAGTGGATTCTTATAAACTATGTGGAAGCTAACTTTTTAAATCAAGAATGCCTCTCCTTGTCAATACATAGAGATTCATTTTGTTCTTTTTAAGACCTATGTAGTATTCTGTGCATGGTTATATAACAACTTTAAGTGTTTTGATGTCTCAGTGCTCCCATAGCACGCTTGCACATTTTCGTACACTTTCAGGAATATGTTGGTAAGAAGAGAGGTACCCTTTTAAGTATCATGTACTCCTTTTAGCAAGTTAACTACATGTACTCAACTGTATCTATTTTATAGATTCATATGCATATTTATTCCTAGTCTCTAATAATTTACTGATGTATCACTGTGCCCATATTATATGTGACTATTAGAAATATATTTAGTGCAGTTCTTAATTAGCTATAAGCTCCAAATGTGATACTGGGTCGACAGCTTGTGCAATTCTTTCTCAGTCAGAGTTGATGGTCCCCAACTGCAGTGAAAATCAAGCACTATCCCAAGAACAGTGCCAAAACTCAGAATATTAACTCTGAGGAGTGGAGTAAGTAGAGAGGCTTCCCTGAAAGACCTGAAACTTCAGCTATAACTTGAAAGATGAGAAGAATTTGGAGAGGGTAAAGAAGTCAGGGGTGTGAAGTCAGGACCATGGACAGAGCAGAGAAGGGCTGGATGAGAAAGTGAGTGGATCAGGACATGAATCCTGAGAAGAGGGGTAGGAAACTCAGTGAGACTTTAAGATGAAAGCTTTGAAAAACAGATCAGAAAGTCTATATATGATGCAGAAATAAGAAATTTGGAACAGTGTACAATTTGAGAGAAATTTCAAAGGAAATAGTTAAGTGAGATGTTCCATAGTAAGAATCTATATAGTCTGTAGCTAGCACTCACAAAGAGCTAACTTTGTTTAAAGCCTTGTGTAAGTGCTCCTTTCCCATCATCTCATTTAATGTTCAGGGACCACCCTTTAAATCTGTTTGGTAACTAACCTCGTGAGTGGGTTGTGCAGAAGCTCAGAGGATATGTGACTTACCTAAAGTCATATCATTTCTATGTTTCAAAGTTGTAATTGTAACTCATGTACAGTGCTGCTAACCAGAGCTGAAATGCAGATTTATATCACAAATTGTATTCAGGTTCTATCCTCTATTACCTCAAAGTTTCCAAGAAGTGCCTTCCTTTTCTACTGTGTCTATCCTTGTATGGAAACCTATAAAAATCACTTTCCTGAAAACTTAAAAAGTTCAAATCACCTTTAAGAGAGCTATTCCCAAGTTTACAAAGACCCTGAGAAGTAAAATGGTTTAAACTCAAATCATGGTCAACTCCCTCGGTCATTTTGCACAATGTCACCTAATCTCTAGGGACCACTCTGTCATCATTCACATGAGATAAAGAAACTATTTCAGATCCCTCTTTGCTCCTAAATTCCACGAAACTCTTGTTTTTTGTATTTCTATTGTCAAACAATACTAATTAGGAAAGAGGGCTGAGTTAGCAAAATGTAAATCGCACTTAGCCCCAAGAACTAGACTGTGACCTCATAAGATTCCCATATGCATTCATTGTTTTAATCATCTATAGAGTGAATATTTCTCGGGTATCTACTCTGTGACTACTCTGAGTAAATCCTCTGTTCCTATGTATGATTTAAGTGTTAACCCATTTAATCCTTATAACCTTATGAAGAATTTCTTCCTAAGAATGAGGCACCATGACATGAATTTGCTCAGGATCCCACAGCTTGTGACAGAATTAGAATTTAAGCTCAGATATTATTGAGAGCCCCAATTCAGCCCATGGCTTTGCCAAATAATTATCATACCCAATTTCTCAAAAAGCAGCCCACTGCCTGTGAGTAGGTTGAAATGAAAGCCTTTAATAGAAACTACACTGTTCTGTGGTTTGTGCTTTGGTGCTCCAAGACTGTGCTTGATTTCTAGTTTTATCACATACTTTGTGACTTCGATTTCTTTGAATCTTTTCTGATTTGTAATATAGGGACAAAATAATGTCCACTATATAGAGTTTTCATGAAATATAAAGACAATTTTGAGTGTTACAAAGGGAGTCATAAGAAGTACCTGAATTACTTTAAAGAAAATATTCCAGCACTTTGGATATTGAAAGGTAGTTATAGATACAGAACCCATCTTGACGTCTGCCACCTGATCATCTACTTTGAAGAAACCTCAAGAGTCAAAGATATGCTAATTCCAAACTGTAGGCCTTTAAACATTAGAGTGCATTTTCATGGAAGACTGCATTCCTAGGAATTCCATTACCTATATTCCCTACAAGCAATCACTAGGAAAAGAAGTGAAGAATTACTGTGAAAACCTACAGAGTATTCTAGGGCTGCTCACACTGAAGTGAAAATAAGTGTCTTCTCTGATAGGCAAGTTAAATGCCTTATGTTGTGTGTGCCATTCGTTGCTTATATGATGATCTTCAGCACGTCTGGTTCATTGTGTTGACACCAGAATAGCCCCACAAGGGAGGTTAGCAAGACAATTTTTGTGTTTTAATTGATTCCTTGAAACACTTCCTAGATGAGACCATTATTTGCATTTTCCTGATGACTAATCCAAATACTGAGTTTCTATTAGTTTGGACAAGAAATACAGTGAATTTGTGGTCATGGAAAACGAAAAGAAAGAGAAATCACAATACTTATTCCCATTACTCTAAACGCTTAAACCCTTTTTTCTTCCAAATAATTGTGCCTATACAAATAATAAACAGTGGGGCAATTTCAGGGTGTGATAAAAATGCAACTAAACCTACATTGAAAGGGGCTGCAAAGGACTTACTGTCCTTTGGACTTACCGCACTAGAATAGCATAGCACCAAGGCAGAATCTAGATCTGAATCCTAATTAGCTTGTTGTGTTTGTTTTGTTCTTTAACAGTGAGGAGACCCAAATCCTCCTTACTATAGCGAGAGAGAGAGAAGTTCTGATTGAAGACTGGTACCGAAGGAATGCCAAACCCCAGCTAATCAGACCTTCATGGACTTGGTTCAGAGCCTGTATTCTGCAAAGTCGCTACAGCACTCCACCAAAGTCAGATGGAACCCTTCAAAGCCATCCTGTGCATGCACTAAGGATATCAGTGCTCCCATCCTGACCACCTGGAAACTGCCTGTCTTGACTTGACTTAGACTAGCATTGAAAGGAAAGGAGGTCTGTAGCCATCACTGTCTGTCTGCTCCCTTTCTCTGGGAGCAGAGTGTGTTTTCAGAAGGCTGCTGCCTAGAGCCTTCTAGAATACTTAGAGCCTTTCTTTCACCTCACGGTGGTCTTCCCTGTCCCTTTAGGTCCCGTGAGAGGAAAACCCTTCACCATGCTGCTTCTCCCTGGGAGCTTGCTTGGTGCTTTGGAACTTGACTCTTAGTGCTCAGCCTTCTTTCACCATCTCTAGGTGTGTGACCAGCCCTTACAACTGAGTTTTTAGTAATAGATGATACAGAGCCAGCAGCTTAGGGTCCAGATTCTTATTTCTCCACCTACGCACCTCAGCAGATTTCATCTAGACCCAGATTTCTCATGTGTAAAACAGAGAATAAAAATACTACTTGCTTTGTTGGACAATTATGCAAATCAAGTTATATAATGCAAATTGCTTATCGTAGGGTGGGCAAATGATAAGAACTGAGTAAATATCTTTTGACCATAATTTCAAGGCACCCTGCATAGATTCTTTATGATCTTTAAAAAAAAAACTTTCAAAATAAATATTATTCGCTCCGTTGTACAGATAATACAGTACAGGCTCACACCAGTCAGGTGAATCCCACTAAATTAAATAACTTCTAGGTAGCCAGACCAGATATTTCTCATCTAAGAGTATGAGCACTTTGGCTTACTCCATTTTGTCTCTGAGTCATCTTGGCCCCCCTGAAACCCAGCAGCCTGACCAAAATGTCAAAGCAGCTCCATCCTGTGTCAGTTTTCCCACTGGTCTGGTATTCGGCAATAAGTGTACACCCCAGCAAGGCACACCCACCAGGCAAAAGAATGCTGGCAGGATGTGTTTACATAATGCCTCTCACCATAGAAACTGGCCACTCCAACAGGCATATTTTAACAGGAAACAAGGCAGCTTGCTTTCCAAAATGCTTCCTCCTGCATCTCATAATCAAAGCAAAAGAGCCACAGTTTTTTTTTTATTGGCCCATAACCTTTTAGTTACGTGAGTTTGGCATGAAATGACATCTGTTGGCACAGCAGGTCTCCTCTTGGCATTCCAGTGATGGCTATATTAATGCCACCACAGGGCCCAGGCCTGCCATAAGCCTTTCGTGAATCAAAGTGCCACTAATTTTCCCCTAATAAAAACCACAAGATGGTATCCAGGCTGTGCTTTTCAATTTATATTGTTCTGCCATGCAGTAGCAAGGTCATGAATTTTAATTGCCTACTGAGATTTGGTCCTGTAACCACACCACGGGCTCAGTGCCACATGGAGGGAATGGCGCAAAGTCAGTTGAACAGTGTTTGCACAGGAACATTTGATTGCTGTAAATCCTGACGACTGCGTCAGTAGAGGATTCTCATTAAATACTCTCTCTTCCCCTGCGTGGCCTCCCCTTCTCAAACATTATATAAATCTTATCTTACATGACTTACAAAAGAACTAAGACATGCATCTTTTTGCCTTCCATAGATGTTGGTAATAAAAGACAGAGATAGTGGGGAAAGCCAGTAGGAGAAAAATGGGAGGCCAGTGTCGGCTGTGGCTCCACTAAGAATTCATCACTTGTCTCTCCAAACCAAGGCTCTCTTGTAATTTTCTTTTTCAAATGATGTTGCCACAAGTCTCCTAAATAGCCAACCTGAAGCGAGGAAACTGAACCTGTGACGTGTTCTCAGTCATCTATGGACACGTCCTTTACAGTGGCTTTCAACTCTAGTCTTTGTTTCCACTCCTGCCCCGTCACTCTAACAGAGGTCTTCCTAATCTGAAAACTTGAGTAGTTACCTCACATTCAGAAGGTTCTGCGTTCCATTTTCAGAGCTACAAAATAAAGAAAAGATAAATAATCTGAAAACTGAGTCATTCCAGTTATCAATTTATGGGCAAATAGATAAAGATTTAATTCCAGATGCAAACAAATCCAGGTTCAAATTCTGAAATAGCCACTTACTAGCTGTGTGACTTTGGATACGGGATTTAAAGCATCTGTGCTTCATCTAAGAAACAGAGATAACGATTGCTACTTACAATGACCAACAAAGTAAGAATCAACTCTTCTATATTTTTGGCCCTTTTACAAAGTCCATTTCTTCCTTCCATGTTCATCTTTCTCTTATCAAAGTGAAACTACAAGAAAAGCATCTTCCATTTCAAAACCTACACTAAGTATCAGGTAAATACCAAAAACGCTGTCCTCTCCATCAAGATCTTTTAGGGTCAGACCACAAGATACTTTTCCAACATGCCTCTCCTCCCACAGCTCCTTGACAGTTCTCACTGCATTAACCCAACACACATTTTCCCCTTGTCAGTACAGATCAGTACTGACAGTTGATATCGTCTCTTCTGTTCATCTCTGTTTCATCACCATATCCAAACATACACTAATTTTAAGGTCTACCTCAAATCCATCATCCTTTCAAAACATTTGTTTTTGCTCCCTCAACCCAGACTAGTCGTCTTTCCCCACAAAACTTTGTAGTATATGCTATTTCCTGTGATAGTCACACTGCAAATAACATACTGCCAGGTCTGCACTTCTTCTTTCATAGATCTGTTTCCTATTGTCATTAAATGAGGATGTCCTTTGGTTCCAAGCCAACTGACAACCTTACAAATGAGATGGCCTTAGAATAAAGCCTTCTGATTCTTCAGCCTTTGGATACAGTCCAAAATATATACATTTCATGTGACACCTGTAAAATGATAAATTTTAGTAGGAAGTATGCTATTGAATATAACTTTGGTCTTAGAAAGGAAGGAGAAAATCAGGGTCCTCAATCCTGACTTGGTAATAATTAAAGTAGTTGAGGAAACTGAGGCTTCAGGTTATTGACAGACTGCTCTCATTGTCATCTAATAGTGCAACTGCAACCTGTAAACCACAACTCTGGATGTGGGATTTGTTTTATAAGTGTAACATTTAACTAATTTTTAAGTTAACATATGAAACAATGGAGTTCATTATGACATACTTGGTACGCATATTTTCATACATACCTGGTACTTGCTCTTCCCCTCCTCCACTGCCCGTTCCTCTCCCTGTCCCTCTACTTGCTGACCCACCCCAATATCTCTCCTCCTTTCATGTTCCAGTCTCCTCATTCCATTAAGATTTTTGTCTCTTCTCATGCCTACACACACACACACACACACACACACAAACATAGGTTCCCCATATGAGAGAAAATATGTGGTATTTTTTCTTTGATGTAAAATTTGGATACAGGAATCCCATTGTTCTTGATAATGTAGAGAGAGTCACATCACAATCTGATACTGAAGGGCCTGGAGGATTACTGGAGAGCCACTGGTCTTCATGTTGGAACCTAGGTTCCACGTCAGTAAAGGATGGCAGGCAAATATACCACCCCTAGATATTAAGGTCTGGATCTTTCATCTGGTCTTGACTAATTCTTGAATCTCTCTTTCTGGACAAGGTACAGTTCCGAATTAGAGGCTTTGAAAGGGTCATTAGATCAATGGCTTTGGCTCCTATTCTCAATACAACACTGAGTAATGTTTCCTCATATTCTTCATGATGACCATGTCGGCTAAAACTGTGTGGAAAGGGACAGGAAGACAGATAAAAAAGAAACAGAAGCTAGCTGCCTGCCTTACTGTCCCCCTGGGCCATCTCATCATGACCTCACTTGTCTCACTAGGTACCACTCAGAACATTTTTTTAAATGTACGGGAGTGTATACACCACGGTGAGCATAAAAATGTAAGAGTATAACTTTCAGGAGTCATTCTGTCCTTCCATTGTGGGATCTTGGATTCTAACTCAGGTCATAAGGTTTGCACAGAAAACACTTTTACCTGCTGAGCCATCTCTCTGGCCCAGATACTTAGATACTTTTAACTTCTTTTTTTTTTTTTGCTAGGGATTGAACCCAGAGCCTGACGCAAACTAGGCGAGCACTCTCCAACTGAGCCACATCCCTGGCCTCGGAACAATTTAAAGAACAGTAATCTCCTGGGGATTTATCATCTGGGAGCTTCTCCACATTCCATAGTTGCCGTGGCCATGTCTCAAGTAGATACTCTTTGCGGGAGGGTTAAGGATCTATTTGTTGCCACTTGTTTTTCCCAACTATTTGTTTTTCTTAGCTAAGCCACTTGCTACATGTATTTCCCTTTAGACTTGAGGTTTCTGAAAGGCAAGCCTGCTAAAATGCTGTTTGGAGAGGGTATAGTTAGGCTGGGAAAAGAAAGAGGGGAGTTCTAGCTAATGTGTTCAAAGATTTTCGCTTGACTCCTGTAAATACTAAAGAGCATGTTCTTCCAAAATCCCTGTGTGCTGAGATGAAAATATCTGCTTTCGTGTAGAGATTTTCTCTTTACACTGTTGGTAATTTACTGTGTGGTGTGATCAACTTATACCATAATAATGGCACTTATACATCACACTTTGAAGATGCTTTTTATTGACATAATGTGAATATTATTGCCATCGTTCATTACAGAGAAGCATCTTGAAGGAATTGAAATACAACATGGTGTCATTAATCATCCCGAATACAAAATGTTAACTTTAAACTGGTCACACTGTATTAAATACTCTTCTAACCATAAAGCAGTTTGACTTTCAAGTTTGTAAGGGACTGGATGTTTGGGATTTAGTATAAGTACCACCAAGACTACAATTCTGAATTTGATTTCTCAACAGTTAGCTTCAGTTATGGCAAATTGCATTGTTTTGTGTGGATAGATTTCCCTTCCCCTTGTGTGTGGACAAAATTATTTCAAAGTCAATCTCACGCAATAAGGGAATGAACTTCTCTCTCTCTCTCTCTCCCCAATTCCTCCCTCCCTCTCTCCTGTAAGTACCTTCAGAACTACTTAATAATCTTATCCACGTCTTCAATACTCAACTCACTAGAACCTTGAATTTAAAAAGTGATGCTGATGCGGGATTAGGGGGAAACCAATGAAAATGAGACAGAGATGATTACAGCTCTCTGCCCACAGGTCATTCTGTTATAGACTGTTCCTACAGCCCATTTGTTACCAAGTAGTGACTGAGATTGAGATTAGATTTTATAGGTCAAATTATTTTGGTGTCTCATGTTTCTTTTTACACAGCAGAATGTGACTAATAACAGAAATTGTCTACAACCTGCACATTAAATGCATAGGCCTTTTTAGTTGGGCTTTAATGCCACAAAGGGAAAAGTATTGTATGGTTTTGTGTACAGCACTAACTTCATAATGGAGAGCTTGAGACTGCTCTTAACTTGCCTTTTGTATCAGAAAGTATTTTTGAGACATGTAACAGTTTATATGCATTATTAAATAGTTGAACCTTAAGAAAGTTACTTCCTTTATCTCCCTCATTTATAAAAATAACTCACTGGGTGGTATTTTCACAAATTAAAAATTTATGCCATAAGTCCATTTTTTGAATAGACTTTTTAATTGTAGAAATAAATATAGGCTCATAATGGACAGCTCACAAAATAAAGGCGAAATAAAGTCACTTTAAATGCCTCAAGGCAATATTTTCAAAAGCCCTTGTAGCTATTTTGAATGTTAAAACACTCATTAGAGACCCTTTCCTTTCCTTTTTATTTGACATGAACTGATGAGCAATTGAGCGGCTGTGGGTGTGTTCAGAGACACTGGAAAGTAGATGTCCTTTCACATTCGGCTTCTGTCACTGGCACTTCTCTTCACAGGCGTGTTTAATGTTGACCACTTTGCAAAGAGATTAAAATGAAAATGCATGAAGAGTCCCAGAAGGTAGTCTGCTTTGAAATGCTGTTTATTTGCCTGGGGCATGGTTTGGGAAGTTAAAGGTCAAGGATGAGTCATGAGAAAGCCCCACGGGCTGTCCATTCAGACTTGCTCAATACTCTTTCATCTCTGTTTTTGTTGACGCCAGCTGTGCCTACCTTAATCCTCCCAGTGCATTTACATCTTTTTTCTTTAATAATCTATAAGCAAACCGTAGAACAGGGGCATGTGGAGACTAGAAAGTGATTGTTAGGAAGCAGGTGAAGAGGCAGGGAAATGTAATGGATAAGGAATTCCTTTTGATAACATTCAACAGCATATTTGATAAGACTTTCTTGACACACAGCATCATAGAAAGCTATGGTTCATAAACATTATCCAACACCTAAAAGAAAGAAATACCAATATGTTAACATTTCTTATAAGAATCTTGAAGTACTTCCCATAAATAATCTTCTTGTAAAATGAAATAGATGACAAATACTTTTCATAACATTAAAGCTCTTAGGAATCAGAAATGTTAAATACAGCCAGCATAATATCTCACACATAGGGTTTGTATTTTGCACATATGTCCCCCTTCCAAAAGCACCAAGATGTTCAGCCTTAATCACCTCCTTATCAAAATCATACAGGTTGAGGTGAAATGAAGGTTAGTGGATTTCTGAACCCCTGGTATCGAAAGTGAGGGAAGTAGATGATGGAAGGAAAATCCATGCATCCTGGTCAAGTTTTCTGGTCCAAAGACCAAGAATATAACATGAATTCGCTGACAAAATAAAAAGGTTTAAGAAAGGAACATAAGAATAAAAACAACAGAGAGGCCCAGAAACACACGATGATAAGCTGTCTGAAAAATCCAATTAGGAGAGTGTTACATGTTCGATATTGGTACGTTCGTGGGTGATTAATGCCTGGTCGCAGCTCTACCTGTGGAAGGCGTATAGAAAATACGGTGCTGATACTTTGTTCCACGAGAGAAAACTAAAGGCTACAAAAGCATCAAAGGCAGAAATTACCCTAGCAACACTGAAGGAACTTTCAGAATATTATGACTTCGTTTCTTTTGTAAAGGAGAAAAGAAAAGTATCTTTAATATTAAGGCAAAGCTCGGGAAAGGAAGGCAAAGCCACCTCTCCAGAGAGACAAGAGCCCAGGCTTGATGTGATGGGTAAGGCTGACGCCGACTGCCCTGCAGTAACCCCTGGCAATAGCCATTCCCAGAACAGCTGTCAGGCAGTGACTTAAATGGATGACCCAAGTGCTGGCTTTGTTTCTTATTTGTTGGCTTGTTTTTTAACCCTGATGTATGCCTTTGAACACCTGGGGACTCTCTCTTTTTTTTGGAAGAAATAAGCTGGCATATATTTTATGTTCAGAAAGCACTTTTATTTAAATACCCAAGAGAAACGACTTCTCTGTCATAAGTACCAAAGACCTGTTAAATATATTACTCTTAAAAGCCCCAGTCCCCAAATTTAGTGCATGTCATTCATAAGCACTATCATTCTAATTAATGCTTTCTGCCAGTACTAAGAAAATTGTGCTGCGAGCACCATTTCTCTTTCCTTAGCCTCCCCTGGTGGAATCAGACTACTTGGATTGGAACCTTAACTCATCCACCATTTATTAAAATTTAAGGCAACCATGGACCCTCTCCGCACCTTAGTTGGAACATTTACAACATGAAGCATGTTAACAGGACCTAACTGGGAGTGAGCTATGGTGAAACACTTAGCATGCCGTCGGACTCCTGACTTGCCTCAAGTACAAGTTCACTGGCAACTATTACTCCCCTTAGTAAATGCACAGTGCTCTCTACTGTATGATTTCAAAGAAAGAAAAACTGATGCTCATATCCAATAGCACAATGCTTTCTTCCAGTTCTTTACTTTATACTTTTACAAACATTCTTCTGAGCTTAATAGCTATATATTTTTATCACATATCACTCCTGTGCATACATTAAAAGGGAAATAAAGTTCAATGACTTAATGAATTCATAAACCTACTCAGCAGCAGGGCCCAGTTCTCCTGAATGCCTTTTTGAGTCATCAAAGCTCTGCACTAAGACCACCAGGAACACTGCTGATCGCGCAAAATGAGATTTATTAAACTTGCTGAGCAAGAGAAAGCAGCACCTTGGCAGAGCATCAGCATTCTCCAAAGGGGAGGCAGAAGGGGGACTTGTCATGTCCACCAGGTGTGGGGTAGTCACATGGTGGTCTGCAGGAGAGTTAATAAGTAAAAGCTGGGCAGGGGTAGGTCAAAATTTGCAATGAGGAGGGCTTCTGCAAGTCACATACATATCTTGCCACATACAGGGTTAATGTCAAAACTCTTCCATCTGAATTCGCTGTGCATGCTGTGGTTCATACAGTTTATCTGCTTTTCAAATCCTATACTAGAGTTTTGCAAGTAGTAATTTCTGCTTTAATTCTTGCCCGTTGTCATCAATGTCCAGATTTCACCACCCAAAATGGTCCACTATGCCATTAGGAAAAAGTCCTTGCACTAGTTACTTTTCTCATTGCTGTAGCCAAATGCCTCACAAAGCAACTGAAGGAAAGCAGGGTTTGTTTTGGCTCACGGTATGTGGGCACAGTCCCCCGTGGTGGAGAAGTCATAGTAGCAGGGGTTTGAAACAACCAGTCACATTGCATCCAAGATGGAACAGCATAGAGAGACGAACAATGGTGCTCAGCTTGCTGCTTCTTTTTATTCAGTCCAGGTCCCTAGCCCAGATAATGGTACTACCGTACATTTAGGATGATCTACTCACCTCAGTAAACCCAATCTAAAGTCTCCCTCAAAGACATGCCCAGATTGTTGTCTCCTAGGTGACTCAGATCCCGCAAAGCTGCCAGCAGTAGCCACAGTCATGCTATTGCCTCCAGGTTTCCTTCTCAGTAACTGGCTCTCACTCTGAAAGTTTCCCCATCCATGTGTCAGAATGACAGCTACATCACAATTGCCCCTGGCTGATAGTGACTTCAATATGCCTTCTACAGTAGTTATTTTTCACATTACTGTGACAAAATTCCTGACAGAACAGTTAAGGGAGGAGAAATCCAATCCATAGTCACTTAGTTCTATGTACTATGACTAAATATTATGGTGGCAGGAACATGTGGAATACACACTTCATGTCATAGACAGGAAGCAAAACGTCAGGCAGGACACAACTAGAGTTAACAAATCTCAGTGCACCCATCATCCAGCTCTGTCTCACCTAAGTTTCCACAACCTCCAAAAATGGTACTGCTACTATATGTTGACCAGGCATTCAAAGCATGAACCCATAGGGGACATTTCAGTATCAAACTATAATCCTTCTTGGTTTCAGAATTGACAAAACGTAAGAAAAAATTGTACAACTCAGAATAAAAGAAGTATAGTAATAATTTGCTGAACATAAAATTTAATTCTCATCTTGGAAAGTAGAGTCATCATGTTCAAAATCTGACTAAGGGGCTGGAGAGATGGCTCAGCGGTGAAGAACACTGCTGCTCTTGCAGAGGGCCTGGGTTTGGTTCCCAGCACCCACATGGCAGCTAACATTCATCTGTAACTCCAGTTCCAGAAGATCCAGTGCCATCTTCTGACCTCTGCAGGCATTGTACAACACAGATAAATTTACATAATGCAGGCAATACACTCCTGCACATAAAATAGAAAATAATAAGTAAAATATTTTAAAATCTGACTAGATTCCGGGAGATAAGTACCACAAAACCATTGAATAGCACAAAAATGTTTCTCCACTTTTAACGGGACTTATGATTCCTCTCTAAGTCTAAATGCTGAATAAGGTGATTGCTTTGTTCCAGTTCCTAGAATTTTAGCATTAATTTTTACTGCATTAACTTAAACAGCTTTGGGCCAGGAGTGGTGGCACAAGCCTTTAATCCCAGCACTAGGGAAGCAGAGGCAGGTGGATCTCTGTGAGTTCAAAGACAGCCTGATCCACCCAGTGATTTCCAGGTCAGCTGGAGCTAAAGACCCTGTCTCAAAAAAGAGAAAAAAAAAAGCACAGCTTTTTCCAAGTAATTTTCCATAAGAAAGATATATTTTCTCAAAAGAAATAATCTGATCCATGTTAGCAAGAAATGTCTAAGGTGTCTCTCTTGTGAAATTGTTGGGTGAAATTAGAAACATTAAGGATCATCAAGAGTACATTAACTATATAAATATTTTTTTTTTTAATTTTAGGGGAAAGAACTGAGGATTGAATCTAGGGCCTCATGCATGTGCACGACAGTCAATCTATCACTCAGCTTCCAGCCCTTTATTTTTATTTTTAATTGACCTATAGTAACCATAAATATTTATTCAAAGGAATACTTTTAATTGAATTTTTAATTGGATGGAGTTGAACTTGACCCAACAGGCATAATGGCAGCTCTCAGGAAACAAAATCCAGAATCCAGCAATCCATCAGCACCCTGACCTTCAGACTCGTTGATTTTCAGGGAATATGTGTGCCTACCTGTGTGCTGGATGGGGATGCAGAGGGAGAGAACTGGAAATCCACGTATTATGTCAATGTTATGCTTTTTTAATGGACGATCACCCCAGATGTCAGTCTTCCAGATAATGGTTACATCACCTTAAGAATAGGATGGGTCAAGAAAGAAGCTTCTTGTATCACCATACAGTGAGCAGATACCAGGCTCTCTCCTTTCCAAACCTTCATGGCAGTTCAAATTAAAATATTCTAAGTAAAAAGTAGATCCTGATACTCCAACAACATTCTGACTCCTCTGTGAATATTCTGACTTTTTAGAAATATGAAAAATCTTGGATTTTTTTCCTTTCTCTTTTTTCTTTCTTCACAAGGGAAATATGAGTATCCTTCTGCTGCTGATGCCCTGAGCATATGCTTGGTCTGCCTGCTGAGTAATCCTCACTGGGTGGCATCTTGGTTGGCTTCAGAATCAAGAGATGCCTTTGACTTTGGGTTACAGAACAGAGACGTTGGAATAATTGTGAACACTTTTTGTGTTCATTGTGAGCACAATCTTTCCCTTATTCCTCCTAATCCAGTGTCAAATGGGTTGTTTCTGAAAACACAATTCACATTTTCTTTACTGCGGATTATTCACTCTGTTGGGCTTCTTTATCTGAAATTATCCTGGGGAACCTTTGTGTTTGAAGCACAAAATGATATGAAAAGTCAAGGGTTTTTTGAAAAACAACAACAACAAAAAAGCAACCTAAAAGCTGAAGGCTGGAGTTAGAAGCAGAAAAATCATTCCTTGAACTCCCCAGGAGTTGATCAAAGAGTCAGCCATAAATTGCAACAAAGGCAGAGATCCACTCTGCTCTGAAACCCAGCCAGCTACACTGGAAATGTTTCATTATTTATTTCATTAATTCTGTGATAGCAATCTCTACTGACAAGATTTGCAAATCTAATCATTTATTAATGAAACCTGTCTGGTGGATTGTACCCAAGATCCTCCTTAAGTCCCTGCATCTATATGGCCACAGCCCTTTGCTAGCTCTAAGCTTGCTGTCTTGACACAGTGTGACACTGGAATTTCTGAGGTTCTCACCAGAGAGTCAATATGCTCACCGGCATATTCAAAAATGGCTACCAGGCACAGCCTTGCTCCAAGGACCAGCCTCATGGCCACTTTTCAGGAAGCACACAGGACAGGTGGTTTGTCCTTTCATAGAGAACATTCTCTGAGCATCTCAACAGAGTGTGTAGAGTCTTAAGTCCTGATACAGAAAGTAATGAAGAATCTGAGCTTTATTTGCATTGTTTTTCTTTACCCTGATGCAGATAAAGCTAACCTGACTCTTGACTAAGACATTGATTTTTCCTGGAAATTTCTCTGTGGTTTCAGCCACTTCCAAAATCTCACCGTTTCCTTGGCGACCATCTAAGCTTTATTCCCTATGAACCTAGATGGCATGATTCATCAGCAAACAGCAATGCAGCAGCCACCCAACTTACAGCCTTCCTAAAGACTTCCTGAAAAGCGATCCCTTCCCTGAGCTGTTTCACAGGCTCCACTGTTGATATTTCACAGAGCACAGCTAAAAATAATAATAAAAGTCCCCATAACCATGTGTGTGGGGAACGGCAGCACTGATGGAGATAATGAAATGCAGAAACAAAAACCCCTCAGCAAAGCCCCTTCAGATGTGCCTAAGCTCTGTTCATTAATCTGTGATAATTAGACTTATTTGCAGAGGTTAACAGCAGTGGCACATGGTAATTAAGCACTCCATCGCTAACAGAGGAATCGAAAATTCTTCTCATGTGACACATGTCCAGTCCTCAGGACATGTTATGTTTGCTTTACAGTGCAGATTCCCTTATGGGAGAAAGAAACTGTATTCTGTACAGCCATGACCTTATGCTACTTTCTATAATGAGAGTTAATAATATATTTCAGATGTAAACTCTGAATTGAGAATGGCCTATGGTTGGAATCATTACTTCCTTCATGAATTGGCTATATGACCTCAGAGAAGCAGCTGAAGTCCTTCACCTCAGTTTCCCCCTCTGTAAAATT
Organism: Eospalax fontanierii; assembly: GCA_035773235.1. Classification (NCBI taxonomy): domain Eukaryota; kingdom Metazoa; phylum Chordata; class Mammalia; order Rodentia; family Spalacidae; genus Eospalax; species Eospalax fontanierii. Next base: position 30,357,140 of record CM069530.1, on the reverse strand, counting down.
AGGTTGTAATACATTCTTCAGAGTGCTATAATTTAATAATGACAATGATCATTAACAGCTAATAGTCAATCATGATCTAAATTATGTCTTGTGTTGTTCCAAGACTTTATGTGTCCCTATGACATTGTGTCATGCAGATGAGGAAAAGAGAACTCAAGAGACTGAATAGGCTGTTGTCACCATCTTTTCAAAGTAACTAACTTAACTTTGAGATATCCACGTCTCTTGGGAGGAAACTTCTCCAAAGGGGACCATTCATTTGGACAATATGTTTCCCTCTTTCATCTAGAATGAGAATATGATTGGAGCCTTACAACAACTTTGGGTTTGTGCTGGATATAGGAGCATCGTTCCATCTATGAAGGAATCCATTAATAAGACACAAAATGCAGAAAGGAAATGCATTCTCTCCACAGTTCAGTAGTTGCAGTAAATGAAGTAACAGATGCAAAGCTCTTAGTACGCCACTGGGTATATATTAGGTGCCCATTAAACAGCAGCAATCGTTACTGGGGAAGTGTGTGTGTGCCGAAGATATGAAAAAGGGTGGACGATCTGTTTTGCTTTGAATATGCACAATATAGTGAATCTTCGCATATAGCGTCCCCTTACCCACAAAGATGTTTGCAAACTCTTGGTGGATGTCTGCAACTGTGGCCAGTGCAGAACATATGCTGGCTTTTTTTTCTATATATACAGTGCAGCACAGATATGCTGGACAAGGAGAGATGATTCATATCCTGGGATGGTGTGACATTTCATCATGTCACTCAAAACATATCTGATTTAAAATGTGAATATTTTATTTATGGGATTTTCTATTTTCAGACTGTAGTTGACAATAGGTAACTGAAACCTCGAAAAGGAAAAGCAGATATATTCTAAAGTGATCCCTAAATCTATTTCATATGATCTTAAAAGTAGCTGGGTAGTTTATGGTATTAAAAAGGAGGAGGAAGCCTGGCATGGTGGCATCTGCCTTTAGGGAGGTAGAGGCAGGTAGATCTCTGTGAGATCAAGGTCAGCCTCATCTACACAGTGAGTTCCAGGCCAGCTGGACCAAGCAAGCAAGCAAGCAAACAAAAAGATGGAAAGATGAAGATGGGGAGGGAAGAAGGGACAGAGGAAGGGGAGGGTGATGGATAATCTTCATCGTCAACTTGACTAGCCTTAGAACACCTAGGACTCACACCTCTCTGGGCCTGTCTGTGAGGGAGGTTTTACTGAGAAGGGACGATCCAACCTGAATGTGGTCAGCACTATTGCACGGACTGGGGTCTGAGGCTGAACTGGAAGGGGGAAAGGAGGAAGAAAGCTGATCAAAGCATTCATCTCTGTCTGCAGATGCCACGTGACCCAGTGCTTCACTCTCCTGCTGTCACCGCTAAAGCAGCCATCTCAGCCACTCCTTCCCAACCACGATGGGAACCACCCTTCCTTCTTTAAGCGGCTATGGTCAGGTACTTTCTCACAGGAAGGAAGGGAGGGAGGCAGAAGGGAGACAGAGGGAAGGAGGCAACATCTCTAAAAAGTAATCACACTAGTCCTTAAACGCTGGAAAGGTGAATTTAAAAGGACTCGGGTCCTAAGAAGGAGAGGGGTTTGCCTGCATTTTAAGTTGTTTCCAGACTAAGTCAGAAAATAATGACATATATAAGTCCTTGCCCCAAGAAGGGGTTCGCTTTAGCCAGTGTTCCAGGATCACCTCAGCCATGTCTTTATGAATGCTCTGGTTAAAGCCGAGAGTGATGGTCTCAAAGGAGACATGAAAGCCCCATGCCTGCGCCTGGCTGAATTTCTACCCACAGCTGGTACATCCATTAGCAGCTCCCGACTCTTCTCTCCAGATGCATGTGCAAATGGGCAGACTGGCACTTGCTTTTGCAAATCCTCCTTTTACGTTTCTTTCCGGGGGGGGGGGGCAGTGGTGGAGGCAGCAGTGCTTTTGAAAGCACTGACACTTCAGAGAAAGAAAATTCTTGGACTCTCTAGACAAGATTAAAGGAGCTCTGGTAACGGGTGATGGTCCAGAAGTTCCGCCAGGCCACACCAAGTCATTCCTGCACCCTCCTGCCACTGATGAAAGCAGCAGACACACCCCTCCCCCAACTGACTGTGACTGCTGGCTTCCCGGGCTCACCTCTGCCTTTGTTGGCTCCTACCTGAGTGTCCCCTGTAGGAGCAACCCTCAGCTTCTCTACAATGCTGACACAGTTTCAGAGAACAGCAGCACAGAAACCCACATAGCTTTGGCTGCTCCAGTGTTTGGGGAAGGAGAGCGGGTTCATGGGCAACAAGTGACGTATCCTTGGCATGGTTTTCTACACAAACATTGAAAGGTTACAGAAGATTTAGACAATAGTAGGCACTCTATTGTGTGCTATTCAAGGAACTTGTTAATAAACTTACAGGAAGCCATTGGTTTGGTTTGAGCTCATACAGGAGGGTCCAATAGACCAAACCAAAATGGTGTCCCTCATGCTGAAGTTCTACTCAGCCAAGACAGAACTAAGGTGCTTATCCAACCTTCTAAGAAATCAGGAGAGAGAGCAAAAGCAAGCGTGTGAGAGGAAGAAAGTCAAACTTTCCCAGAGGCCAGTTTTATCTGGTACAATGGGGTCCTCTCTGTGGTAACCGTGATACAGTAACATAGAGATGACCAGTCCACCTGGGCTCTTTGATTTTGCTTTTCTCATTCCTTGGTTTGTTCAAAAACCTAGTATCTTATAGTGACGAGTTTCCATTCTAGAGCTGCAAATAGAACCCAATTAAGATCTTTAAATTCATCTTATAATTTAGTCTTTTGCCAACTGGGTATAGTGGTGCTTTTGAAAATCTCCAGATTTTGCAAATCTCAGATCATGCAGCTCCCATTGCGTGAAGTACCTTTCCATAGTCCTTTCACTAGTTTTACTTGAGAGAATGTAAAATCTCATCTTTACCTCATCCTCTGGCCCTTTTTCTCATTTAATAGTCTTTGAATATAAAGATTCCTTTTCTCTCATATTATAGTAGTGTATCCGATGCTACCAAACAAGAGGTCTTCACATGCCAAGGTTCACACAGATGAAGTTGGAAGTGAGATTCTGAGAACAGTTGTGAGGATTAGGTTTGAATTAAGAGAAACTAAGCAGGAACAACAAAGATCAAAAAGGATAGAAAAAGATTCCTCTTGTTAAAGTAAATTAATTAGTTGGATTTATATGAGGAGACAGAAGGGAAGGAGCCAGGTTGTGTCCCACATTAATAACTCCCTCTGGAGAAGCCAAATTGGATTGAAAGAAGATGATGGGGGAGGGGCTGCCTTGCCACCTTAGAAGAGGAGGAGCCTGGGTTTTCCTCTTTTTGCACTCTGTCACCCCTACAGACACAGGCACACATCCTCGGCCTGACATGAAAATGATGTCATCTTTCTTTTTGACTCACCAGCCAGACTACATTAATCCCCTACAGTGTGAGGACCAGCAGGAGGCTGCTTAAGGGACTTGAGGCCTGTGAATAAATGATGACCCAGTGGTTAGGGGCGGCAGCCTAGAAACATTCTGGATGCATTAAAGCAATTAGCTGGAAGAGAAGCCAGAGTACAATTTCCAATTCCCAAGAAGGACCAGGCCATGCCTGGGACAGGATGAGGAACTCCACAGTGGAGGGCTGGTCAGAGCCACTTAACAAAATGACTGCCCAGGAGAGGAGCGCGGACTCTTCCCTCCTTGGCCTGGTTTGACTGGTGCTACGAGGGTTGCGGGGGGCGGGGGGGCGGGGGATGCTCAGGATGCTGACAGTCTTAAGATGGAATCTTTTGTAAATCTGTACTCTTGGGCCAGCCTGTCACAGATTGGATCAGGACCAGGGATGCTTTCTGCTTGGCCAGAGCATTTGCTTTGAGCCAATACTTTAAAAAAATCAAATCAACATTTCAGAAATTAAAAACACAGATTTCTAGATTATCCTGAAAATTCTGCACGTGTGGAAATACTGGGCTAGCATTCCTGCCCGATGGAATAGCCCTGTGCACTCTGGTTTGCCATAGGCCCCAGCACGCCCTGTTCCCGAGCTCCCCTCCCTCTACACTCATTTGCATATACTTGATCTCTGCATGGAATTTGATTGTGACCTCTATTTCACTCATTCATTAATTCTTTCACTTATTTACTGAGACAGGATCTTACTGTAATACCTGCTCCATATGAGCCCCAGCTGGCCTCAGACTCACAATCCTTCTTCCTTAGTCGTCTAAGTGCTGAGATCACAGGTGTGTGCAGTCATATCAGCTTACCAACTCTACTTGAAATGACTTCTGAATGAGGTTCACCCAGAAGTATCAAGTTAAATTCTAGACCTGTCAAGCATGTTTTAAACATACATTCTTTTTAATTCCTGCATGTGAAAGGTTTACTATGGTGACCCTTGCATAGAAGCCTCCTGTAAACATGGCCACAACTCTGTGGTCTGTGACCTTCACAAAGAACATCTCTCAACTATATAACAACTCAGCCACTTCAACCTAGTCAGAAATGATGACCAGAAAGCAGCCTTGAGAAGGAAGGGGTGTCTGAATAGGCTTTAAACTTAGCAGGCTTGGGCAGTGTGGATGCCCACCAGAGTAGGAACAGCCAAGAATGTCACAAATGAAACAAAATGCCAGTCATAGCAGCCCAGGCTCCAGAAGCTGCCCGACACCTAACAGTACCATGAGATGTGGCCATAGCCCCCATCCCGCACAGCCCAGCCAGCTCCCACCGTTCTGATTCTCCCTGAGCTCCCTGTTTCTTTAAGGCAGGAAAACTTTTCCCCATTTTTGTTCTTATTCAGATGAATTTCCAGTTGGAAATGTCATTTAAAGACAAACAAACAGCTCCAATGACTAAGGAACCAAGATTCCATCTTCTCTGAACTTCCTCCTCCTGCTCTCCCTCCTCCAAACCCTCTGATGCTTTTCTCACTTCTTGAATTCCAGCCCTCATTCTCCCAATCACTTAGGCCAAACAGGAAGGAAGTGCTAAGTGGACGCTCCCTCCCCTCAGCTGTGCTGCATGTGAGCACTTCTAAAAGGCATCTTCCTGCCTGAGGCTGGCACCCAAGTGCCCAGTTAGCAATTGCATCACTTAAAACTAAAGGACAATCAGGCACATGTTTAAAAATGTCTGAGAAAGCTTGTGTGACTAATGTGCCCCAAAGACATCATACAGGGTGGTGGTAAGGAGTACCTGGAATTCAGTCAGAAAATGAATAATTCAGACTTTCCTTGCATGCTGAATTAACCTTGACTTAGTTCATGCTTCCCCACCCCCACCATGCAGACTTTTTCTTCTTTCTGACTGGAGTTGGCTGGAGTCATTCAAGCATGTTTTAATCCTCCTGGAAGCTTCTGCTCTATTTGGATCACAGAACCTGAGAGCAGTTGGGTAAGTATGTGTTCCCTGTGGGAAAGAGCATCACGGGAAGCCTACGGCGAGCAGAGCTTGGGACATCAGCCACCCTCACATAAAATGACCACCATGTATTTTTCCACTGACAGTCAAAGACTAGCACAACTTAAAATTTAGGAAATGTCTCTGTTTCTATTTCTGTAGCGAACATTTTTCTTTAAACAGTCCTCCCCACCTTCCTCGCTCACTTTACCAAAAGCAGCAACCACCTCCTTCGTTCCACCAGGAAAATAAAAGCCCTCTGTTAGTATTACAGCTTTGGAAGACAGACGGAGTACACACTCTGAACTGCTTTGTCAGCTTACTTCTCACAGGAGAGATGGGGCAGAGTCGCGTACTAAGTAAGCACAAAGCCAGGCCGAGAAGCAAGGCCTATCCATGACACGTGAAAGCCCAGTTTGCTCCTGACTTGTGCCTTCCCCTGGATGAGCTTGCAAGGAGGAAGCCAATCAGGGGACACACCTGCCTGACCAGCAAACAGAAAGATGAAAACATGCCTGTGCGAAAGTCACGATTTTATTGGTTATGCTGTGAAATATATCATGTCACTAAGTCTGACATTATAGGACTGTTGTTGTGGCTACTTGAGAAACTGTGGCAGGAAGATTGTGGGTTTAAGTTTTGCCTGACTTATAGAGTGAGTTCAACGACAGTCTAGGCAACTTGGTAAGACTGTCCAAAAGGTCTGGGGATCTAGCTCAGAGTAGAATACTTACTAGTACCTATAAGGCTTAATAGGTTCAATCTTCTGTTCTGCAGAAAAAATATACTGTGTGCTTTCGGGTAGTATCTTTGACTATGATATGAGCTCAGGCAAAGGGAAGCCCAGTTAGACTTTGGAAATCTCATCGGTATGGACAAAGCAACTTCTAGAAGAGTGTTGCAGCTAGTCCAAAAGAATTTTCTGCAATGATAGAATCTTCTTTAGATATGTTGCCCAGTATGATAGCCACCTGTGGCCACAGAACAGCTGACCTGTGGCTACTGTGACTGAGGACATGCATGTTAATCTTTTAGTTTAAGTAGCTGCATTGGATGGTGGACAGTGTCATAGGAGATGACAAGGCAGATCCAGTCCCTTCATCATTTTTTTTGAACCAGCCTTATGTGTATCTGTTTCCAAATACTTCTCTCAGAACTTCTTTTACCTTTATCAGATAAAAGGAAGGAAGAGATCGAACCAAGCTTCTTAGAGCTGCCAGGCCTGGGGAAAGTGCTTTGACATATGAACTTCATTTATGTTCATACTTGAAACTACAACTCTGCTACAAATAATATTATCCCCCTTGACCAACTGAGGAATTAGAAGGTAACAAATTTAGGCACATAACCAAAAGTCACAAGCTGGCAGAACTGAAATTTGAGTCTCTGTTGTAAGTGGCATTTTTCTCATTGCTAACCCTGTAGAGGGGAAGCGGACATTAATTACAAAGTCCAGGGTTAAGTGCAGCTTGGTCTTTGGCCTCAAGCTTTTCTCAAACAGGAGCACAAGTTGAGAATACTGAGTAAAGGAACAGCCTGTGTTCTTGCATCATGTTCTTGGTGTCAGTGGTAGGACGTTCAGGTCCCAAATGCTCCATCCAAAGTTTTTCTTGTTACCGCTGAGGGTGCCTGAGGTGTGCAAGGAAAAGTGCATATTAGGCAAAAATGGTATCTCAAGGAAGGAATTTGGTGATACTTCCAAATGAAATGCTTCCCCCAAAGAAAAGCACCCTTCACATCACTCAATGCCAGCTGAGAAAAGGTAGGATTATCAAGGCTGGGGCCAGTCTGGCACCCCGGCTACGGTCCTGGCCAGGAGGCTGATGAGGAGAACACATTTCTCTGCTGCTGGCCATTCATGAGACACTTCCTTGTTCATTCTAATTAGAGCCTTCTCTCTGGTGTGTGTGGGGAGGGGGTGCCTCCACGCCAGCTCTGCATTTACATTGGGTGGCCGGGATGCTGCCGCTTGGCCTGCTCTGCTCTCCAGAGAGAATCTCAGCTGCTCTTGGTGTCCAAAATCATCACTTGGTTTGCCTTCCCAGGGCAGGGGAGGATGGGAAAGGGAGAGAAGGAATGGCAGGCCCACTGAGCATCCTGCAGGCAGCTTTTCCCAGCGTGAGTCTGCCCAGGCTCAGGCAGCAGGCTTCAGCTACTCCCCAGTCTCTCGCTGGCTGTTCACTTTCTACACCAATGGGCTCTGAGGTGATAAGTTCAATTCCCAGTTCTGTCAAACCTGCATTTTCCTCCCTGACCTACTTTCCCCACTCTGCAGTGTTGGAACAATGCCTCACTCTGTTCTCTGTTTAGACTCATCTCTTGCCTGCCCAGTGCAGAAGCCCCGGCCTTTGCCAGGCTTTTTTTTTTTTTCCCCACTTCTTCTTTTTCTTTTTTCCGCCTTGAATCCCTGACAAGTGTTGATGGGAAAAGAAAAAAAGAGAAAAGAAAAACAAGAAAGAAAGAAAGAAAAAATAGTCTAGCTCTCCCACAGGCGCCTGGATTCCTGAGGGACTAAAAGCTCACCAGTCAATAAGAAAGGAAATCAAAACATGCTGCTTCACCAGTCAGCATCTCTCTCTCTCTCTTTAGCCATCTCCCTCTCATCATCCCCTCCAACTCCCCAGGCACAGTGAGAAGCAATACCAGGAACAGTCCTGACCAAGGGCATCAAAGAAGCTGTGGCTTCTGCAGTTCCAGACTCCAGTAGAAACTGTATCAAGCCTGATCTCCAGACATGCCTACCAACTCCTCCCTCTTGAGTGAGCCATTCCCTCAAAGAAACAAGCCCAGGCCTCCACAAGGGTTCCACTGAGCCTTAGACTATGTCAGGGTCCAACCTCAATCAACTGTCTCTCATATAAACACAGCTGTTAGTAGAGTGGCCGAGGAGCCAGTGAACAGACCCAAAAGATTCTTTGTAATTTGTAAAGTGAATGTAAGATCTGCAGCTAAACATGGGATAGTCTGACATAGGAATGATATAGTAAAAGAAAACCTTAGCCAGTCTTCATTGATGAATGCTGTAGCTGCGATTGTTCTGTGTACTTTCCAATGTATGACATGTCTACTTGTCATAAGACCTTTGGATAGAGATCCTACAGACACACTCATTTCATAGTTTCTGAGGTACAAGGCAGTGTCTGGCTCTCAAAGAATCTGCTTAGATCTGTAACCCGTCTCTCCAGAGCCTGAACCTGGCTTGGACTCTGGACCTTTCCCAGTTCAAACTGCCCTCAAATGCCATCCTGCCATCCTCTCTCTCCTTGTCTCAAATGCTAAGGAGAGATTGGTGGGCTGTGACCTCCATAGACTCCAGCAGTCCTGCAAACCCCAGCTGAGGCCACTCTGGCTCCATTTCCCCATTTGAACTTGGAACACCGCATTTCTCCGGAGGACGCTTCCCACTTCTGCTGCTCCATGAGTTTCCTCTTAAAGCGGATTGGGGCAAGCATTTCACAGGCATTTCAAGGCTTATGCTAGCCTCAGAGGAGGACATTCCTAAGTTGATATCCTTTCAGGCCCCTCTAGTTCATTGTACACAAATAATGTGTCTGCTTTAGGGGAGTGGGTATAAAGAGGAAATCTTACAGATTTGGGGGGACTTTTCTTGAAGATTAAAGTAGAGAGCCCCACAGGGACAACCCTTGGGCTGTTTTCTCTCCCTCTAGAGCTGCTGCTCTCTGAGTTTAGAGCTGTAGTGTCTGTCTGGAAACCACACAGGGCAGCCACCTCTGACCTACTAAGGATAAAAAGGTGGAAAGTCAAGCCATGGGAACTTATTGATGTCACCTAACAGCTTCCCTAATCTTGGAACAACTGATTTCCACATTTAAAAAATTATGCTGGGGTCAATGGCTAAGAGCACTTTCTGTGCAAGCATGAGGACCTGAGTTTGAATCCCCAGCAAACACATAAAAAGCCAGGAATGCCACAAGCACCTACTATAACAGCAGCACTGGAGTGAGGGAGAGTGGGCGAGTGCAGCGGGCACAGGAGGATGGCTGGGGCTTGCTGGTCAGCCCAGCCAGAAAGAACAAGCACACAAACAAACAAATAGCACCCAGCGAGCTCCAGGTTCAGTAAGAGACCCTTGCCTCAACAGGACAAGGCACGGCGTGACAGAGAAGAACCCCAATACCTTCCTCCAGCCTCCGTGTACATTCAGGCACACAGACTCATACACATATGTACACAACACACATGTTAACTGAGATGCTAATTAGGTCTTTCATTACTTCATCTGAGAGTACTTAGTCAATGGAATTGCCCATAAGACTATAGAGCAACTTACTAAGCGCTGGTTATTTCCATCCCCCACGCCTACTCACTCAACTTGCTCATTTCCTGAAGCTCTCCCCAAATTGCTTCTGGAAAGACAACCTAGCCAGCATTGTACCTCACTTCCTGGTCTGGGCCAGCACTCCTGCTGGACATTCCACCCTGTTCTTCACCTAAGTGCTTTCTTAACTACTGGACTCAAATGTCACCTTTCCCAAAAGAAATCCCTCTACCACCCAGCCTTGAGTAGCCTGCCAATAAGTGTCCTGCACATCACTTAGTTCCCTCGCAGAATTTAGCAGTCTGTAAGTAGCTGGTTTGTTTAATACCTCTCCATATTCTCTCCATAGTCTGTCTGTCTTACCCAGAACATTGCCTATGACAATAGAACAAATGCCCAGGTTTGGAGTCGCATTAAAGCTACGTGCACTGTTTGCAAGTTTCAGTGAATTCTTTTCCTCTCTTCCTCCTCCTCTTCCTTCATTCTTCCTCTACTGTTCCTTCTTCATATGTGGCTTATGCCTTTCATGCCTCTACTGAGGTATTTTCCAAATCATGAGAATCCCTTTGTCTATAACAGCTGAAATACTAGTTTGGGCCTCTCCAGTGAGGCTTAGTTTTGGTTTTGGTTTATGGATTTTTGTTTGTTCATTTGCTTGCTTGATTGCTTTGTTTTTTTGAGACACGATCTGATATAGCCCAAACTGGCAGTGAATTCAGTATGTAGCCAAGGCTGACCTTGAACTCCTGATCTTCCTGCCTCTACTCCACCCTGCCCCACAGTGCTGGGTTCCAGGTGTACACCACCATGCCTAACCAAGGCTTGGTTTTTCAGTAAATCCCTTTATGTTGGGATGCTTTGCTGGAGCAACCTGAGGGTATTTCTAATCTTCTTGTATTTGCTTCACTGTATCATTACCATAGAGTTCAGACTTTCAGACATTTCAATGTATACTTAATTGTGCTCATTCCCAGAGGTAAATGACACAATTTTTTTTAAATCAAATAAAAAATAGACATGAGCTCTGCCAGGACCTGTTAGAATCCTGTCTGATCAGCTGAAGAGAATGACTATACTAGAGGCCCTAGAGGATTTGAAGAGTCATCACCTTCTCCTCCAGTATTCCCAGCTACTGAAGAAAAGCCTTTAATTCCTAATGTGATAGCATCTCTGCTCTATGCCCAGCCCTCTCCTCTCAGCTCCTGTATACCCTCTGAATCCTGATTACTTCTCTGGTAAGTTTATCGAGCAGGATTATCCACAGGAAGTGACCTGGAGCTCTTCTAGATGCTTTGAGCAAAGAATAAGGGGTTCTCTGGCCTTCTGCAATTGTGACAAGGAACAATGTGAGATGGGGAACTCAACATTCCTTCCTGGGCCAACTTGGAACCTTTAACCTCTGAACAGATATCTGATGGCTGGCTTGTCCAGAAGGCAGTTGCTTTGGATGGGCCTTACTGATATTGGGTTTGAAACTAGCAGTCAAGAATCTTCATTTTCATCTAGTCAGAGATTGAAATGAGACTCAGGATGGTTTGATCGCATTCTCATGGGAATTTCAATCTGAGAAGAAGGAGGCAGAAATTTAAGAGGGCTGAAATGTTTGTACTTCCCTGAGGATGCTATTTACTACTTCTTGCTACTTAAACTCTGATTCTATTCTCTGACACTCGGCTTTCAGCTTTGACGTTTAAGAAATTAATACTACATATCTGTCAACTAATTCTCTTTTTGCCCCTTGTGAACTGATATGTCCATACCTGTAGCCTACAATTAGAACAATTAGAAAAAAGACCCCAAATTACAGACTTTTAAAAGAAGGAAGTTCAGAGCTGGACACCTGCTCCCACGACATATGTTTATGTTACACATCCCTAATGAACTGTGGGATTAGTGTGAATGATGTCTAGATAATTGTCTCCTCCTGGCCTCCCAAACCTAGACAACGTCTATGTGTCTGGTCTGTTTGTCATGGAATTCTTGAGGCAACACCTCAAATGGCAGTTTCTGAGGCTAAGGGGAAAAGAATATTTTTTTTCTTTAAAGTCCTATCTATCTCAAAAGTCATGAATGAAATAAAAGAAACTGTGTTCTGAGTACCTGGCTCATATGATTACTGTGGGTCAGTCATCAATATGCAGATAGAAAGAAAATAATTGGCATAAGCTCCTTGAATGTCTGCCTACAGCCTCCCCAAGGAGGCCTCGGGGAGATTCAGATAGCATTTGAACAGCCAGGGTTTTGTAATGAGAACTGACATTCTAGTATGTAGTACAAAAGACACTTCCCTCCTGGAACCATGAAAAGTACTTTAATCAGCCAAAAAGTTGCTGCTACAAAAAAAAAAAATGGAAAAAGGGGAATGAAAGAACCCCCTCATTGACTGTGTCCCTGCTGTTGCTAGGCCCAGCTCCTACCAGACCCCCTGGCATCATCCATGCCTACCTCATTAATGCCATTTGCTTTGCTATGCCAGAAAACCCAGCTGATTCCCAGGAAGCACTGAGCTGAAGGTTGCCTGGGTTTCCAGTTGCTTATCCACACAGTTCACACCCTCCGTGTTAGGCGCTCCCTCTAACCACTCTGCGAGTCTGGGAAACGGGAAATGGGCTTCCAACAGAATGGTTTCTGGCTCCTCCCTGCTCAATCAAACCCCAGGGTGTCTGCAGAATATTTATTAGTTGTAAGTGCAAAACAACTATCAGAAGGAAAGATAAAAGGCTAAACCCACAAGTGAGACATGGAGAGTGAACAGTCCACAAGACTGGAAAAGAGAAGCCGAGGAAACATTCAGACTCCTCTCCTAGAGTCGAGGCTAAAGAGAAAACAAAGCATGTTTTGTGCCCGAGGCAGAAAATTAAAAATTGAGCAGGTTCCTTTCTGAGAGGAGAAACATAGCATGCGCTCTCCTGCTCACCACACTCCCCTCCACTGTCCAGATTTAACCCCCGCCCTCCAGCATGCTGCTTCCTTCATCACTCCCTTGCTTCTACCTGAAACGAATACCCTGCCAGTGCCATCCACAGACATCTATGAGGCAGTAATCCTGGAAAATTCTAGTGAGGCATCAGATCCTGAAGCTTGAGGTATTATGCATACCCTTTGTACAAGCAGCAAACGCATCCTTATACATTTTCAGGACCTAAACGCTGGAATACAAATAAGGGCATGTCCCCCCCTGAAGGCATCCTGCAATAACTTACTGCTCTATGTGGAATATAAAGACCCGACACCCTTGCTGTGATTGAGGACGTCTCTGAAAATCCATTCCAGCCTCAGAGGGCCCTGTGAGCAACGGCAGAAAAGCGCTGTAGCTAGCTGTTCCACAGTTCAGTCTCTTTCGCTCCGTCTTCCTTTCTTCCTTACATCCTTCTCTGGTTTCTGCAGTTCTGGGATCACACCAGGACCTTGCATATGACAGTCAAGCTCTCACCCCTGAGATGTAGCAGCAGTGCTTAACTCTCTTAACAGAGTTTACTCTGAGTACACTACCCAGTAAAATTTTTGTATCAAATTTTTCAAAACTCAGCTGTAATAGACTAAAGAGGTTTTAAAACCCAAACTTCTACCCCATCATTGTAGGACTCTGCCTTGTGATACTTTTAGGAAACCTCCCGTAGTGTTTGGGATTCCCACATTCTCCCAGAAGTTGAGAGAAGACAGCATCACTTTGCTGACACTACAGTAGCCACAGAATTCTATAAGGTGATATGTGAGGGGCCAGGAAGCAGAAACAGATTTTTGACAAAAAAGATGGTGTGTGAAGGCACTAAAGTGTGATGGCCCAGTAAATGTGAGACTCTAAACACTAGCAGAGAAAGGACGTTAAATGGTACCCTAGTACTATAGTCTGAATGCCTGTCGTTCAAAATTTATTTGTTGAAACCTATTCCCAATGCAATACTCTTAAGAGGTAAGAATTTTAGGAGATGATGCTTCATGATTAGGATTTGTGACCTTACAAAGTCAAACAATAGTTTACCCTTTGACCATCTGAGGATGAAATAAACAGGTCCACATAGTAAGCAGAAAATTAATCTTTCCAGTCACCAAATCTTCTAGCACTTGGGCTTAGAATTCCCAGCTTCCAGAACTGTGAAAATAAAGCTCTGTTGTTTATAAGCAACCTAGTCCAAGGTAATTTTTATAACCAGTGAAGCGGACTGAGATAGCTTACATCCTTTCTGTTATAAAATCTAGCTATAGAATACAGTGGGCCATCCTGCTGAAAGTGGTCTAGAAACAACTTAGGGAATTTAAGATAACAGTCCAGGGAAATGGGCAAGAAAGAAGGCGCTGAGACTATAAGGACACTGCATCGAGAACTGTTAAACAAGTAGCATGTCCCTGGTGCATCTCCTTTGCAGACTTGGCTCCCAAAGGCTCCCAGTGCAGTGTGGACTGATCCAGGGAGAGCCCTGCTTGTCACACATTGAATGCATGGCAGAAGAAAGTCGAAGGAGAGGCTGGAAGATGAAGTCAGTCAATTTCTAGTACCAGATGCTAATTCTCCTAGTTCCTGTCCACAGACATGGTCATCAATTTTTTGATGATGAGTTAAATTACTCCAGACAATGCCGAGATGGAGGATAGGGAGGTGAGGGTGAGTCTGTGTAGGTCTTCTTTTGATGAGATGAGTTTAAACTGAGATGAGACTGTGAGAGTAAACTCTTCAAAATGCATGGGTATCTGATGTGCCAGGGCAAGACCTCAGAGAGTGGTGAAAACCAGCTTTTACAAGGCTGCACTTAGAAAAAAAATTACACACTTTTTTGGATAAACTATCTTATTTGTGGCTGGATTTGACTCCCAGCCTGGCAAGGTGAAGGACTTCGCTGATTATCTCAAGTGTAAACTGGTGATGTCAGGATTAGCCTTTAAATTCCATGTCAAAGAATAGCCTATATGCCTACTCCCTGGTATTTGTTGTCTCTACCACCATTTCTATAGCAGAGAAGAAAACCAGTGCAAGTGCCAAAATGGAAAAGAAGAAATGGAAAGGCATATGTGTTTGGGGGAGGGGGTGAATTACAGTAGCAGAAAACTAACAGTAAAGTAAATAGGATTCTTCCAGAATTGCTGAGATGTAATAATTTATCTATTCATACAGAGACTTCAGCATCTAAAGATAGATCCCTCATTCTTAAAAAAGGAAGTCACAAACATCTATTGGGTGCTAGGATTGTGCCAATCAATGTCAGGCACCTGATCTAGAAGAGGGTATTAGAGGAATTTGAAAAAAAAGTCAGGTGAGGCAGCAAGCTATGTTTCTTCTAGACCTTGAAGACTTGGATTCTTAGAACCTTTTATTTGTGGATTCTAAGATAATTTTCATTACCAAATGAGCCAATGTGTCCATGAAAGCAAGAATGCAAGAAGAAGAGGTAACTATACATTAAGTGTTCAGAATCAATAGTGTACAGACTAATTTTTTTTTAAAAGTTCAGCTGGGAGTGGTGTCACATGGCTTCAATCCCAGAACTCAGGAGGCAGAGGCAGGTGGGTCTCTGTGAATTCAAGGTCAGCCTGGTCTACACAGAGAGTTCCAAACCAGCCAGTTATATAGAGTTGGGACCCTGTCTTAAAAAAAAAAAGTTGAACTGAAAATGTAAGTAAGAGCTTTGCTTGTGTTTTCAAATTCCTAAGGAAGTCTCTCCTTAATTCATGCCATATAGTGCTCTTTTCTTTGACTCTGAGGTAAGGGGGCATTGCGGTCCAAGTATAGATGGAAAAAAGAATGGAGCCATTTCCAATGAGATCAGCTAAACCTCATATTGGAAAAAAATGGAAGATTTCTTTTTAAACTGGAAAGATCTAGACTGCTTCCTCTAAGCCATGTATGTTAAACTTATGCATTGTGGGACCATCCACTGGAATATGCTTGACCTACCAGGAGCCATATCCTTAAAGAAAACTGATTCTCCCTCCCCAGAAGTCATCAGCTGTCAATAACTTCTCAGCTAGGGGTAGGGATTTGTGAACTCCTCCCCACTCTAAGCTGGAATGCTGCTTGGTTTGAATGTATGTACGCCTTATGCAGGCCACAATAGCCGCTATGAGTTCATGAGTGCAATGGTCTGGTCTTGTCCAAAAGACACAGCTTTGTACCAGTTCTCCCTGACCTCTGGCTCTTACAATCTGTCCATCTCCTCCTTCATGACAGTTTCTGGGCCTTGGGAAGGAGGATTGATATGGATGTCCTATTTGTGACTGAGCACTCTACACTTATTCTCTACACTTTGACCAGCTGTTGAGTTTTGACATTACCTGCCAATGACTGCACTAAGAAAGTTCTCTGATGAGATCTAAGAGTTGCACCAATCTATAGGCATAGACATATGAATTTAGAGGGCAGTTTTTGTCACTGTGTTCATTTAGCAGAATAATAGTAATAAGGTCACCTATGGGATCTGTGAGAAAGCAGTACTGTACACGTTTCCTCCTGTGGCGTGGACCTTAAATCTTCTCAGAAGCAGTTGGTTACTCCTGTAACACTATTGCACCCATCTCAGACATATCTTGCCATGTCCGTGACTATTGTAGTTCTCATGGTTCACAGCTGGATAAAACTGTTGATGCCTTTTCTCCCTCAGTAACCTACATAGCATTTTTTGGTACTACGAAAGCTAACCAGAAGGGATGAAAGTTCCTGATTGTTTTGTCATTGAGCCAGAGTCTCACTATGTAGATTATGCTTGTCTCAAACTTGCTATATAGTCAAAGTCTGGCCTCTAACTGTTGATTCTCTGATCTGCCTCTAGAGTACTGGAATTATAAGGGTGTACCACCATAGCCAGAAACTAGCTGAGATTTTAACCTCAACACTATAAAGAAATTACACTTATTAGGTCTTTTTGCATATGTATATGTGTGTGGTAAGCATGCATGTTTGAGTGTGTGTGCATATAGGCGTGGAGGCCTGAAGGTGATGTTGGGTGTCTTCCTTGATAGTTCTCTACTTGCATCTATTGAGGAAGAGTCTCTCACTGAACCAAAATCTTGCAGATTCCAACTAATCTAGCTAGCCCCAGAGATTCCTTTATGTCTGCCTCAAGAGTGCCATCATCATAAGCAGCTGCCACAGCTCCTTGGCTTTTATATGGATTCTGGGGTTCTGAATTCTGGACCTCACATTTTCAGGGCAGGCACTTCATCTACTGAGTCATTTCACCAGCCCTCATTAATCTTTTTATGTTTCACAAATAATACTCTGAATGCAAGAAGGAACTTTAACTACGATATATGGCACTATATGATGCCCAGTCTAGTCTGTCATACCAGCCCACCTTACTCACATGATAGACAGTACCTGGCCTACAAAGATGAGCAGCAAGTAATCGCATCTTGCTAGCACAGTCACCTATGAACACCATTTACTTATCTCAACATGCCCGAGTTCTGATCTTCTCTACATACTTCTTTTAAACTTCTGGATCTGCAACCCTTCTCAAGCTAGCCCCCTTAGACTCTGGCTGGACAGGGTCTCCTTGGTGTTGATCCTCAGCTTGTCCCATTTGTGCTTTTCTGTGTTGCCTCCTACAGGAAGTACTGCTCTTGCCACATGACATGAGAAACCACTTACAACCAGAAAACAACAAGGACTTTACCAAGGTCTCAGCTGAAATGGAATTATACGTGAACATGGTTGATCAATGAAGCCAAGCAAAACCCAATAAACTGCTATTATTTATTTCAACTGATTTACTGTGATCAGAGGAGACCTAAAAGGGAATATGCAATTCCTATGAGTACCACCAGGGTACAAACTGCACATCCAGATATATACACATCTAATGTTGGTGGAAAGAGCAGAACATATGTGTCAGCTTGTGGAGAAACAGGATATAGTACCTGTTCTACAGTGGCAAAACTGAATATAGTAATATTTTTTGGTGACTTGATGCAAGGATAGAAGAGAAATCGATCTTTCATGGAGTTAATAGAGATGTTAGTACCAAATGAAAAATTACCTTACTCTTGCTCACCTGTTGATAAAGCTTGAGGACCATTTAGTTATCCCCAAATTCCAAGTATTCCAATCCCTTTTTAACATTGTCATGAGATGTGTGATCTGTCAGGAGCAGTTCTGATCCCATGGTCACCAATAAGAACCTGAATATGGGCTCTCCATGAAGAGAAACTGAGGCAGTTTGTCACCACTGTCCACACTGGCCCTTTGTACCATCATGCAGGCCACTTTTGCTGTCTTACAGACATCCCTGGCCCTAGGGCAAATGACTGGGAGCCCTCACTCAATGCACATACTCAACTTTAGCCTTATCATCTGATGTTCTCAAATGCTGTCCTTATTATACTCTGTGCACATCCAGCCTAGGAGGATGATGAATGAACCTTACCATTAATTCTTTCTTTGTGTTTTCAGTCATCCCAGACATGACTCTGCCTTCCTTTCTGGCCCTTTGGGCTTACAATCCATTTCCTTCTGTGGTGAAGTTGGGTAAGTCCCCAAGTTTGGTGTGGAAAGTCATGAATCATGAAAAAGAGGCACTGAGAACCCCACCCTGGCTCTGCCGTTTGGCTTCCACATCCTGGACAGCCCTGTGGGCTTCAGCTTTGACCCACCTCCACCCATGACTGGGGCCTTCAGGAATGCATCTGTGAAATACATGGAAGTCTTAGATGCAAGTTATAGTTTTGGGGTTTTTTTGTTTGTTTGTTTGTTTTTCTTTTCTGTGCTGGTTGCAAGAGAGCCCTGAAGGCTGATAGATTCAAGAAATGGCATTGTAGAGATTTGCATCCCCTGCTGAGACATTCCAGTCTGTCGTAGATCTGGTTTTTTCATGGTGAAGAAAGGAACAAGGCTCCCAGTAGGGGTATCAGATAGCTATGGCCCAGAAGTATTTTTTAATAGGTGAAATTTAAAAAGGATGTATTTTATGCTACACAGTTAAGATGTTGGATTAGAATGACTGGAAGCATTCAGCTCAAGTGAGTTCAAAGGACACTTTACCTACCCATTTGTCAAGCCGAATCACAACATCCACTCTCCTCTGCTTGAAATCAGTATCCACGTTCCCCTGCTTGAAATCAGTATATTCAAGCCAAACCCATTCGCCTGCATCTGAGTGTGAAGAAAGAACTTAAAATAGAACAGGCAGCTGGGAAGGAGGGAGAGGGACCTGGACAGGGAGCCAGGACTGAGAAGTCTTTTCCACAGTGTGTGGGACTACTGGTAAATCCTCACAGAGGTAGTCTCAAAATGCTGCAAGCCTATGGGAAGCTCCAGACAATCTCTGCACTATGAGTAACTGCTAAATTTCCAGCACACCAGCACAGCTTATGTACATTTTTTGTTTATTTTTAAAATACATTTTTATTAATTCTTTGAGAATTTCATATATTTTTGATCATATTTGCCCCCTCTCCTCCTGACCTTATATATCCACCTCTCACCTCCCCGCTCCTCCCCACTAACTTTGTGTTCTTTCTTTTTTTATATAATAACCGGCCGAGTTCAGTTTGTGCTGACCATATACTCCTGGGTAGGGGGCCATCCATTAAAACATGGTCAATTTACCAGGGGCTATACCCTTAAAGAAAACGGTTTCTCCCTCCCCCAGAAGCCATAAATCTGTCAATAACTTCTTGGTTAGGATAGGGGCTCATCAGCCTCTCCCCCACCTTACATAAAAGGTAAGAACCCATTGGAACAAAAGCTGTCTCTTCTTTAGCCTTGAGTTTCTCAGGATGTGATGTTCTCCTATACACACAAGGCAAGGACAAGGCTGAACATGTTTTCATCACTTTAAGGTATTACCTTAAGAAGCCTATGTCAAGGTCTTTCCATTCTAAGTCATTTGAGGTCTATTCAAGAGAGTATAAAAGCCAGAGGGAGACAGAGACAGAGACAGAGAGAGCTTTTTATATGAGACAGAGTCTCACTATGTAGCCCAGGCTGGCCTTCAATTTACTGCCATTCTCCTTCCTCAACTCCTGAGGGGTGGGTACACACTACCACCCATGGCTTGGAGAGAGTGCTTGGATTTTAATCTTGTTTTTCACCTAATGTCTGAAAGTTATGAGCTGTTAGGTGCTAAAGGCAGCTTGGTGTTGCTGCCTTCTAAGGCAGGTTCATAAAAGCATGACTTCCTGCTTTAGGTCTGCCCCTGCGCATGCCTATCGTGCTGGCTCCGTGCAGCCTGGGAGAATCAGAACAACTGGCCACGGATGTGCCTGTACTGTTCTATGACATTATGTACTCAGAAGCCAGATCCCCTCTGCAAGATCACAGACATGCTGAATCTTGTTGCCACCCCTGTTTCTATATGGAAAAGCCCCACACATGCTCTTTATGCTGTTGTCTGCAAAGGAGAACATGGATGAAAAATGACCATGTTTGTTGCTGCTCTTAATGTGGCAAATTGATAGCAACAATGCACCATTCCTCTATCCTGCCTGTGGCCATACCTTGGCGATGTCATTTAGCATGGATAAAGTGAAATTTATTTCCCCACGGCTTCAATCTGGGCGGACCTTGTGACTCACTTTGACTAACAAGGTATAAGGGATGGTGTTCCAGTGGAAGGCCTTGACCTCAACAAGTACCGAGCCCTTAGTGCTCTCCTCTGCAGACCCCGTCATCACCACATGAGCCAGCATACGCCCCTAAACAGTAAAATTGCATGTCCCAGCCCTCTCATCGCTCCAGTCAAACAACTGCCTGACAAAGGGGTAGAGCCTTTCTAGACCCAGTAGCCCTCAGCCAGCCTTCCAGATGACCACAGATGCATGGATGAGCTGACCCAAGGTCAGGCAACCTAGCCCACGACTGTATAATTGCTGACCCATACACCTGTGAGCAATCATACATGCCTCTTGTTTTATGACACCAAGCTTTTGGGGTAACTTGTTACACAGTAGCAGACAATTGGTACATTTACCCATCCTGACAGGCTGGTATAGTGTCACCCTCCAGGAGTTCACACCCTTAGTTCTTACCATGGATACTGACCAAACTCCTACCATATAACAAGTCCTCTACAGGCCCTAGTATACATGTTCCTCATCTCTTAGAGCAGGCATTCTAATGAGCATAACCAAAAATAAGTAAATAAATATATAACGAACAAGATATCATCTAGAAATGAGCAATATACAAAATTATTTTAAAAGGTATGAGGAGTTAGGGAAATGGTTCAATAAATAAAATGCTTACTGTGCAAACATGAGGACCTGAGCACAGATCCCCAGCACCACATAAAAAGTGAGGCACAACAAGCATCTGTGATCCCAGCACCTCAGCCTAAGCAGAGACAGGAGGATTCCTGGGGCTTGCGGACAGCCGATCTAGGCAATCAATAAGCTCCAGGCTCAGTGACAGACCCTGTGTCAAGAAAATAAAGTAAAGGGACCACAGCTTTAGATTCATGGGAAGGGACCACAGTGCCAACTCACAGGGAAGAGAATCACAGCTCCAGGGTCACAGGGGAGGACCACAGCTCCAGGGTCACAGGGGAGGACCACAGCTCCAGGGGCACAAGAGGGGACCACAGCTCCACCTCACAGAAGGAAAAATAATAATAAAGTGGAGAAGTAATTAAAGAAGACATTAGACATCAACCTCCGGTTTCTACATGAGCGTATATACCCGATATGTGCCAAACAGGAACACACACATACATACACAAATTAATTAATTAATTAAAATGAAATAAACAAAAATAAAAACAGATAAGTAAAAAGGTATGAGATAATGAGAAAGCTTATGATTTCCCTAGGTTTGATGTCAGGGAAGCCTCGCTGAAGAAAGCTGGAGATGTGAGTGTCAGTGTAGACTGAGTCCATAAAGATTGGGAGAAGCCTCTAAGCAAGAGTAGCAAGTGCAGAAGCCCTGAGGTTAGAACATGGTGTATCTGAGGAACAGAAGACTCTGTCTGGAGCACAGAGTGAGGGGCAAGGGAGGCAAAAGACAGAGCATGCCAGGCCTTTAACCTAGGTGAAGAATTCAGATTTTATGCCAAATATACTAAGAAAGCTGCTCTTCACTTTCAAATCAGGAGAGTAAGACAGCTTGATTGAGTGGACTTCTCTAAGTGATAGGCATAGAGTCCCTAGCAAAAGGGAGAATAGTGACGGAGCTGAGTCAGTTAGGAAGCTCCTGTAATAATTCAGACCGGGCCTGGATTGCAGCCATGGTGATTAAGAGGAGTATGCTTTGGAGGAGGAAGTGACATCACATGAGATGAATTGGATGTGGAGGTTGAGACAGTTGAGAGAGAAATCCAGGTAACTCTTCAATCTTTGTTCAGCAATGAGAGGCTGGACCTTCAAGTCTGTGATGCCTGCTGTGTCAAGTGGGACCGAATATGTGGAGGCCAACATTGGCCTGTAGTTCTGGAAGGGGTCAGCACTGGAGCAAAATGGCACAGGTATGAAGGTGGCATAAACCTTGGACTACATGAGATCACCAGAGACAACAAGAAATGTCAGGAACCCGGGACAGAACCCTGGGACATCCCCGCATTTATAGGTGTGATAGTTGAGAAGGAAGGCACCAACAATGGAGCCTGGGAAAGAACTGGCCAATTACTGGCAAATGGGGAAGAACATGAAACATCACAGAAACCAAGAGAACAGAGCAAACATGGAGAGCATGCAAAGTGAGCTTACAGCGGTTAGGAAGAGAAGGACCTTTCTGACAACACTGAATCTGGCAAGCATTCAAATGCCCTCCCCACCCCCACCCCGGGAGCAGTAATAAATCACAGAGCGTAAGATGGACTGTGATATTCTTTCTGAAGTTTTTGCTCCTGCAGCATTCTCCTTTGGATAGATAACAGTACTTCAAAACAAAACCTATCCCAACTCCTCTTAATCCAGTTCCTTTCCAAACTTCATAGCTCTCCATAGATCCCAAAATATAATGACTCATCAGGGTAATGGCCATCTGAATTCCCTGGGAGCTATAAGATCCACAAGGGGTAAGGATGATGTCCAGCTTGTCCATGCTATATTCCAGCTCCTAGGATGGTCCTCAGCCAAAAGAAATTCTTATAAACATTGGGTGTATAAAGAACAGTAGTGGCTTCTCCCTTATACCGCTGTGGATGAACACAAAGCATTTTGTCAACATTCCCCACACTAAGGGGCCCTGCCTTGCTCTGCAACCTTTCTTGGGTAGGATACTGTTGCAGAGGTCAGTTCACCTGTCTCACTGCTGACTTCCTAGATTCAGACGCTCACCTGTTGGCTTGAGAGATGGTCTTGGTGACAAATGTATGCCACACCTACAGTTGGGACCAGTCATGCAGTCATCTGCATTTGAGGATCTCAACACCCAGGATGCTACTTTTAAGATCTTTGTAAGGATTCATTGCTGTGGAATTGTTCAGCTCCTTTGTATTCAGTTCACACAAGTACAGGGTCTGTACAGCTGGATAACAGGATGAGCTTGTGTCAGCTTGACCCAAAGCATCGTCTGACTAAAAGTCAAGATGATAATACCTGGTTCTCATATCTGGGACCATGCACATGACTTTTTGACACCTAAAGAACATTTCTTTAAGCCAGAAAAATCTTTCCTCAGTGTTCATGTGCATGGGCAACTCTATCAAAGTTCTTGCTTCCGGGAGCTAGCTAATTTAGACCCTTCTCACACAAAGACATTTAGTAACCATTGCAAAATGGACCAAGAATAACTCACCTGGTGTTGGGGGTCCCAGGACTCGGGGCCAGCCCGAGGGGGACAGAAGGATCTCTGCCATGTGGGAGGGGGTGAGTTGGCACAGTCAACACACAGACTCCCGGAGTTGAGTGGAAAGCCAGAAGTGGTGGTCTGCTGCAAACTCATTTATTCAAGAAAGAACAGAGTGTTCTATAGGTCTTGTTAGCCAATAGCCTTATGGGGTGGGGTCCTGACCACAGCCAATCGCAGTTTGTTCCCAGGTGGATTAGGTTCTCTCCAGGTGCTGGGCAGAAACTGGCTTCACAACCAACTGGTGTGGAGCACCACACCCTTGAGAGCCGTTCCTTCATTCCTCCTGGAAGGTGGCCTAGCTAGGCCCACCCTGCATTATACCCAACAATCTGGTACTCTGAGTGCAATTCTGTTTTCTGGGACACACTTAGGTATTAAGAAGCAGAGCACTGAAAATTTAACCTCATTTGACCTGAGTAAAAGGTCAAACTTTAATCATCAGGGTTTTTTTACTCCAACTTTTAAAGACTTTGGTGATTATTCTGAGCTTAAACTCTGTAACTATTCTGTCATTACCTTCTACTGCGAGGGGCCGTATTTGTTTAACCTGTGAAAGGAAATTATCACAAGGCAAAATCAAATTTCAGCTCAAGTCAAGACACATATTAAATCTGATGCTTCACAGCTGAACATAGGCCTCCCTCTCTCACCTCTGGCAGGCTTCTCACAGCTGTGTGCAGACAGACACTTAATAAACGCTTTTGATGAAGATTCCTCTGTCTTAAAAGGAAATTAGATTGTTCTGACAATATCTCCTCATCACTAAACTTCTGGTTATTATCCAGCAGCCTGTGATCCTCTAGGTGTTTGCAAATTGATTGCTTCATGTTTTGCATTCCTCTATGTCCACATTCTGAGGGGGAGCAGCCACTTCTATTATTCCCAATGTAGATGATGTATTTGTCCTTTACAAGTCTTTGGGCACTTCAGTGACATGTACACAAAATAGCTGTAGAATAATTCATTTGTACACAAACACGATTTGAAAATATGTCATTTACATATACAACTTTTGACTTAGATTTTCCTAAGTTCCACATTGACTTAGTGTTGAATTTATTGATAACAAACACAAATGGAAGCCCACTGGGGAGCTGGTGCTTGCCGAGACTTGCAAGCTGGGAAGGTTCATATTCTTATTTTTAAATATATTTATTCTTACTTTATGTGTATGAATGTCTTGCCTGCATGTAGGTAGTTGTACCCATGTCATGCAGTACCCACATAGGTCAGGAGAGGGTGTTGAATCCCCTGAGACTGGAGTTCCAGACAGTTGTTAGCCACCATGAGGGTACTGGGAATCAAACCCAGGTCCTCTAGCAGAACGGCGAGTGTTCTTAACCACTGAGCCATCTCTTCAGCCCCATGATTCATTTTCTTATGGAGTTTAACATCTAGTGATCAGAATTTCAGGTTAGCACCAAGGATAAAATAAGCAAGTACTATGATTCAGAAAAATGCAATAGCCTTTGTGGATAGAAGAATGTTAAGCTGAGACACTGGGGGAGGAGAAGGAGGAGAAGGATGTCGGACGGGGATTAAGTGACAGATAGGCTGTGGTGAGAAAAGGCTTAGTTTGTTTCTGGATTGAATAGAAAGCAAAGGGAAATGGATTTCAGGAAGGGGGTAGAATAGGAAGAGTGACCGTGTTGTCAGGTACCTTATGCACAGAGTGCACATACACCCCAGCTTGTCAAGAGCAGTCACAGTTTAGGTTTTCAACCCTGTGCAATTACAGGCCTCCTTTCACTCTCAGTAGCGGCCTGGTTTACATGATATACAGTCATACTTCTTAAAGGTCATGTCAAAGAGTTGGGATTTTATGATATATGAGACGGGAAATCATTGGAGGGTGTGAAGTAGGAATGTGACAGGCTGGATTTATGATTTCGGATCACTCCACTTGGAGTCTCAAAGGGGTCAGATGTGGAGGCAGAAAGAGCCAGAGAAAGGCTATTGTAGTGACTCAAGGAATAGATGATCATCCACAGAGCATTGCATTTGAAGATGCGTTGTCGGCAAACAACAATCTACCAACTTCTTCCTTTGGAGCTCCCAGTGCTGGTTCCAATAGAGACACACTGAGATACACTTGTTAGAACCCCCTCCTACCCGTTCAGGGCTCAGCCACTTAGTCTGCAGCTAGCAAAAGTTTTAGCTGTGGAAGAGTCATATCTGAGACCTTGCACAGGCAGTGCTAAAGGGTGCTGCCATGCTCTTTGGGGCAGTAAACATTCTAACTGATGGTCATTGCAGGGTACAAGGCTGCATCCTCTTGCCTGAACGCAGGAGTTCATGCATCTCTGCAGCTCCTGGTGGAATGCTAAGGTCCCTGCTGCAGCTGCATCACTGTTCAGTTTTCCATCCCCATGCTGTTAACCCTAACTTCCCCACAGGTCTCCCAGAGGGGGGAAACCTTCAAATCACCTACAGGCTGATACCCACTGAAGAACCCCGGGCCTGGGAGGCCTGACCGTGACTCCAGTGGTAACATAACTTCCTTTTAAAATGTATCTTTGGTGCTATCTATCCTGGAATCTCCACATCTAATCAAGTGTTAGCATTTCCTCGGGTGCTGTTCTGCTGGGTACATGACAAATCTTGTTCTATTGTCTTTTATGTTCTTTGAGGATTGAATCACCTACATTGTTCTGACCTGGATAATTGGTTCATGATGATGGCACCCTCCCTGCTTTTCACTGCATCCCAAGCAGTCCTTTCAGATCTTGTAAAACAACAGCTCTTCCTTAAATACCTTGATCTTCTATTACCTACGTCTAGTTTCTTCTTTTCACACTTGAATTATTTCCTTGGGGAATGTAAAGATCCAATAAATTGTCTTTTATCTCTTTTTTTCATGATATTTCTCCTAATGTTTCTATCTAGTGATTTAAAATTTATTGAAATAAATTTCAGTGGGGCTCTATTTTTTATAATGATTATCATTGAAGATGCAATATACCATAGACTGGATCGTGATCTCCTCACACCTAACTATGGTCAACAAAACACTGATGTGGGTCATTAAAGTAAAACAGGAAGAGCTGGTCATTTTTTTTTTCAAAGTAACATGTGGAGGGAAGCGGGACAGAAGCACACTGAGTTGAGGGAGCACGAAGCTAGAAGCACTAGGGGTTTGTGTACACTCCAGACCACGGGGCTTCGCCTATGCATTTTGTCTGACAAATGCCCTGGTCTGGCTTCTAGCCATAGGAATTCCTCCTATCCCTGTCTCTGCTCATAGTAAAGGCACATATGGGATGGGAGAAAGGAGTCTCTACACATTTATGAAATTTAATTCTCTCATTCATTCATTTACTTAACAAACACTTTTGGCATCTACCATAACACTATGCCCAGGAAGCATGATCCTAGGCACAGAGCTTCCCAGAATGTCAGTCAGGTCCCCTGCTAGTTTGGATCCTGAGTGTCCATAAGACACCTATGAGTTAAAGGCGTGGCCCTCAGGATGGTGTCATTATGAAATTACTGAGCTAGTGGAAGTACTCAGGTTGTTGGGGGTGTGTCCTTGAAGGAGACTGTGGAGCCAGCCTCTCCTCATGCTCCTGTGCTGCAGGAGGTCTGCAGCTTTGTTCTGCCTTTCACTCCAACCTTGCATTCCTTGCCACAGGCCTAAAAGCAATGAAACCAAATGTTCATGATCTACAACCTCTGAAACGTGAGCTGAAATAAACCTGAAATATGCTGATCATTTTGGGCATTTGCTACTTTGACAGGAAGGAGGTTAAGACATCCTCTACTTCCAGTCCAGACCTATAACATGACTTTCAGTCTTAATCATATAGCACAGTAGCCCACTGCTGAATTTTTTCTTTTGATGATTTTCATTCTTTCATTAAATTTCGCATTTTCTTCTGTTTTAGATCACTTGCTCTTCTACTGTATGGATTTAATTAATTTATCTTTAATTTATCAAATGATGGGGAAATTAAGCTAAAGAGAACAATTTTTTCTTAGTTGATCCAGAACTGAACAATATTCGCAATACTTTCCAATATTTCACTCTTATTTGCAAAGCATTGGATATATTAGATGCTCTGTCACTTCCAGCATGTGTGGTAGAATATCCATGGAGATCAGTGAGAACTTCGGTTGTGCTATTGGATCAGGATTTCTGTTTAGTCTCTCAGAGCCTCAATTCCCTATAACTGGGGGTAATATCTACCTTAAAATGGCCTGTGAGTATCAGAAGAAATCTTTGAACCATGGAGGACACACAGTATGCATCAGTCTCCAAGCCTTTCACTCTTCTCGTCCACAAATTCTTCATTCATCCATCCATCTGTACTTAGCTCTGTTTAGGCCATGAACATACAAACTGAAGAAACGGAGCAGTGGCCTGGTATTGTGCAGGCTCTGTTCTAGAGGAAGTAGAAAGCAATGAGTGGATGAAAAGAGCAGGCGTGCTAAGTGATAGGATTAAAGTTGATCAGGAAGATATGATGGGAAATGAGTGGGGAGTGCCCGGTCTGCTTGATGTTGAATTGTCAGAAATAGTCTCTGAGAAAGCAGAGACAGAGTTGAGACCTAAATGACAGAGGTCTGAAAGAAGAGCTTTCTAGAAAGACGGTGGATCTAGTGAGAGCCCCAAGGTAGGTTGGAATGACTTGGAAGGTTTCATGTGAGTAGGGGGAGAGAGGGAGGCATGGACACGACTACTATGGGCAATTTGGGCCTCAGTAAAGAGCTTGTGTTGTATTTCAGTGAGATGAGGCACATTTGGAGTATTTAAAGCAAATTGGGAGGAGTGGGGTCAAAATCTGATTTGTATGTCTCTGAACATCACTGGGAAGGGGAGTAACAGAAATAGCAGAAGAATGGCCATTAGAAAACCATCATAGCCATCCAGTGAGACGTGCCAGGGATCTGGACTGAACTGGTAATGACAAGGATGGGGAGAGGTGAGCAGATACCAGATGCCTCTTAGGCCCACAGTCCTTGAAAATGGATCACCTAACAGAAGGAGCTCAGGAAGAGCAGGGACGCAGACGGATTCTGGCTCCTGACTTGAGCCAGGGAGCAACAGAGCTGCAGTTAGTTACTGAGACAATGGAACTATGTGGGGCTGTGGGGGGGGCACATGAGGAACTGTGGGGAGCACATGAGGAACTATGGGGAGCACATGAAGAACTATGGGGAGCACATGAGGGAACTGTGGGGAGCACATGAGGGAACTGTGGGGAGCACATGAGGGAACTGTGGGGAGCACATGAGGAACTGTGGGGAGCACATGAGGAACTATGGGGAGCACATGAGGAACTATGGGGAGCACATGAGGGAACTGTGGGGAGCACATGAGGAACTGTGGGGAGCACATGAGGAACTGTGGGGAGCACATGAGGAACTGTGGGGAGCACATGAGGGAACTGTGGGGAGCACATGAGGAACTATGGGGAGCACATGAGGAACTGTGGGGAGCACATGAGGGAACTGTGGGGAGCACATGAGGGAACTATGGGGAGCACATGAGGGAACTGTGGGGAGCACATGAGGGAACTGTGGGGAGCACATGAGGGAACTGTGGGGAGCACATGAGGAACTGTGGGGAGCACATGAGGGTACTATGGGGAGCACATGAGGGAACTATGGGGAGCACATGAGGGAACTGTGGGGAGCACATGAGGAACTATGGGGAGAACATGAGGGAACTGTGGGGAGCACATGAGGGAACTGTGGGGAGCACATGAGGGAACTGTGGGGAGCACATGAGGAACTATGGGGAGAACATGAGGATTCCAGTAGAGGATTCTAAGGAAGAAGAGCCAGTAGAGCATAAAAGCCAAGAGAGTGTTAAGCAATGAGCATGTGGTTCACATATCTTGTAGCCACTGAACTTACCCTACAAAAGCTCCATTACCAGCAAACCAATATCGTGCTCCATTGCCATCCCAGCATTCCCAAAATCATTCCAGGATTCACTTCCAAAATGTTAACATAATGGGTTGAACTGAGTCCTCTCCTCCTCCAAAATAAGATGCACTTCAGTCCTAGTGCCTGGTCCCTCAAGATGTGTCCCTTTTAGAGCCAAGGTCTTTACAGAGGCCATCAAATTAGAATGAGGCCATTCATGAGGGTCTACTTCTAATGTACTTGTAAAAAGAAGAAATTTACACATACACACACACACACACACACACACACACACGGGAGCGGGTAATAGTATATGAACATGAAAACAGCAATCAGGGTAATGGCACATGAAGAACACAATCTTTAGTCAACCACTGGAAGCTGAGAGAGAGGCAAGGGGTCACCTCAGAAGAAACAGCCCTGGCAGCACACCTGCCTTCTAGAATTATGTTAGCAGTGGTGGCTTTTGGTGTTGTGCTCAGTGTTTGAGAATGAAACGTTGTTGTTGGCACTTATAATATATATATAACCAAAAATCTCTGGGATGAAACAAGGCCTCATGGGATACTCCTTTAATCTCTGTACTTGAGAGGCAGATGCAGGTGAATCTCTGAGAGATCAAGGCCAACCTGGTCTATGTAGCAATTTGTGGGCCAGCTGAGACGCTGTCTCAAAAAGACCAAAAAAAAAAAAAAAATTCTGCACAATGACTTCTGAGTAGTATTGTGAGGTAGGACCCTGCTTCAACCAAGAAGTAAGGGAAAAGGCAGAAAACACTAGGGAACAAGTGAGACAAGATACAACATATCCAAGGAAAGTGACACCTGAATGTCTTTACTGGACAGGGAAGCACAGAGGACTATCTTGCCCTTTGCATACATTCTGCCCATGAACAACCCTGGGGAGGGCAGAAGGGAAGCTTCTGTCCACCCTGTTAGTCCGAGCTAGTCATAACTTCTTTGACAATGTACATGCTTGGAAAGGCTCATCATTCACTCTTCTGCTCACACGCAAACTTCTCTTTCTATCATGAATTTATGAAATTCAAAAGAAAGTAAGATGTCTGTATTTTCATAATTGGAAAGTATTCTTGAAGTGATTTATCATTTGATCACAAGAAGTCGATAAACACAAATGTGTTCAGTTTAGATGACAGAGGTGACTACTGTCAAGGTCCATGTGTGACTCATTACAAGAGCATTACTAATAAAAACAGAGCATTTACGTAGTGCCATGCACTCTCACAAACACTTTACATGGCTCACCCATATGCTCCTCACAATATCCCTGTATAGTAAGCTGTGCTGGGTCCATTTTACAGATGAAGAAACTATGCTTTCTGCCTAGATATGGCCCATCCATCTATCAGACATCTTCTACTTCCTGAGCTCATTTAAGAATCTCAGTGGACAAAATCCTATTGGCTATGTCCATTTAATCAACTGTGGCCGCAGGACCTGGCCCAGGGCAGCTGCAGAGAGTGATGTCTCCTAAGCACTGTATCACCTTTGTTTTTCTCAGAAAAACTATCTGTGGATCAATTCTGTCACAGATAAGTCTGCCAATCAAATCCCCACCCGCCCATGGCCTGGTCTAAGCGTGCGACATCCCTGGTATAATGATGCTCACGAACACTATGTGTCTCCGAGCGATGGTGATAGCTGATTGTAAGTGAATAAATGAGAATCTTGTCTGGCTCCTCCAAGAGAAGACAAATGGGCCTGAGTCGCCAAGCATATCTGATCAGAGGGGAACCAAGGCATTGGGAGAAAACAGGAGATGGAGAACCATGTCTGCATGTGCTGAAATGTAGTGGGCAGTTGCCTGTTAGATAATCTGGAGTCCTTCGTCTGTGTTGGAGGTAACAACTAGAAACCAGGACAAGAAGCCACCTTGGTCAAGAGACCAAAGAAACTCAGTCTAGGTCAAGCATTTGAAATGGAAAGCAAAGCCATCCGTGGGAGAAAAGGGAAAAGCAGTTATGCTGGGAGCATGCTGAGTTTAAAAAGCCAGGCTAAGACACTCTGTTCTGAGTGCAAGGAGTCTATACCAGGCTTCTGCAATCTGCAAACAGTGAACTGGGCTTCCGTAACACATATTGACATTTGCTCACCTGAGTATATAAAAGTGTTTAAAAAGCAAGCACCCACACTAGTTCTCTTTTTAAGTGGAATCTATTCCAAAACAGAACCAAACCTTACATGACTGTGTTTCTACATAATGTCTTAGCAGATCTGAGCAGACTATCATGGTGTGGGGCAGGAGTTAATACCTTTGTTCATCCCAGCCTTGCACACTTTGCAAGATCACGCCAATCTACTAATTTTGCTCTCTCCTTTCTCATGCTGGACTGACTAAAAGCACATTTGAAGCATACTTCAAGAGGATAAAAATATTTTTGCATTAAAAATAGAACGACCACCACAGGCACACAGCCATTTAAACAAAGGGCAACCAAAGCCTCTCTTCTCCCAGTTAATTCACTTTTAACAGTGTCAGAAAGATGGGACTATCTTACATTAAATCAGAATCTCTCGTACTAGTATAATGTGTTTCTGATTAACTTTGTCAACTTAAAAAAAAAGAACCTTATTTATGCCATTGTAGTAAAGGGTTCCCTTCTCCTATGCAGCAAGTCCAGAATGAAAGTGGGTTGTTGCCATGGCAACAGAATACAAGGCAGAGAACTCAAAGGGTGGGGGTGGGGGGTCTCTCCACCTCCAAGGCCAGAGCCACAAGAAAGCCATAAGCCTCTGAGTGTTATTAGCAAAGAGATACCTCAGCTTCACACTGCTGAATGGCCTGCTATTGACATGGGGTCCCAAAATGAATAATTTGCACAATTCTGGGTCATCCAGTCCATGGAAAGTAAAAATTCACTAAAGTATTTACTGATGTACTTTCTAAATACATTTTCTCCTTCTTCAGTCTGGTATTAGAAGTTTTCTCAAATACCTAACATATGTCTTACTACTAGAAGTTACTTAAGTATATAATGAGCATTTACTGGTTTTCCTTTTCAAGCAGATTTTGTTCAAAATTCTGAGGTGAAAAAGACAGGGACTCCCAGCTCAGAGCATTCATTAATGAGGAGACCAATGCCCATAAAGAGGTATGTAATCTTCCACCTCTACCCAGGGTATCCCAAAGTGAGTATTCAGAAGGCCAGGCAGGAGGATTACAGAAGAAGGAAAAGGGACGTGTGTGTATCATGTGACATGTGACTTGCATCTCACAGAATGGAAAAGGAGCTAAGGATCAATCCAGACAGTACAAACCAAGATCTCATTATAAAAGAAGTTCAGTCCACACAGGGGAAATACAGCCATTCTTTGGTATTGGCCAAGAGTCTGTATGACCAGAGAGGGTGAATGTGGAATTCTAGATGGGACACCTGAGAAACTGACAGGACATGGACGAGAAGGGCTAAGTGTTACAGCTAAAGCCAGATGTGGTAATGCATGCCTTTAATCCCAGCACTCAGGAGCCAGAGGCAGGCAGACTGTGCATTCAAGGCCAGCCTGGTCGACATAGAAAGTTCCAGGCCAGTCAGTGATGTGCAATGAGATCCTGTCTCAAAAAAAAAAAAAAAAAAAAAAAAAACAGAAGTTACAGATGGGGAAAGGGCCACTGATAAGAAGATGACAAACTTCCAGTTCTGGTTTCTACCTCACCTAAAACAAAGACTTGGAGGGATTTTTCTCCCACTGACAAAACCTCTTCTGGCTAACTGGTCCAGACCAGTCTAGAGAAGTCCAAGATCATAGAGAGATTGAGAAGAGGGGAGGGGAGAGAATAAAACAAATTTTAAAAAAGAAAAAGCCCAGAGAAAGCAGGCTGAGCTCTGCAGTGATCAACATACCTTCCGCTGCGCACATAACTTACATACTCACTGAACTACTTTAAGCATCATTTTAGACCCTAGCAGCTGAGTTGATGGACAGGCAAACATATGTCTTTCTTGAATTTAGTCCAGTACAGTTTCTTATCATCAGTGGTCATGGGGTGGGGGGGTCAGAAAACGGAAGGAGATTTTTTTAGAAAGATTTTAAGCAATATCTCAATGCCAGCGCAGAGTGGCAGGCAAAACAAAACTGATAAGGCTTCCTGTGGAGATAGGATCGTTTTCTGTGGGCCTCCTGGTCTCCCAGTGATATTAATTTTCAGCACATTCCTATAAAATAAGAAAGTGCCAGTGGGGGTGGGCTTCTTTCCCACAGGGGAAAGGACAGAGGCAGGGCCAGAAGGAGCCAAGCCAGAGGGCAGAGTCCCGCCTTGCAGTTCCTCCTGGTTTGATCATCTAAGCCCACTCTAATGAGGCCATTGTCTTTAACACAGCCTTTGCAGCTCTCATCTAAAAGGAGGGAGCAAAGACCTGGGTAATTTTCCAGATAATTTCCTTAAAAGAAAAAAAAGCAACCTCTCTTTCCTCCAAATTGTTTATAATTGATGCAATACAGGAAGTCTCGCTGCTTTTTAATGAGTTCCCAGACTCAAATTCTGCTATTTAATTTTTTTTGAAATCTGCATTTGCCCAAAATATCTCAGTAATTCAAGTGGAAAGGGACATTTTTGCCTAAATTATGAAAATGGCCTCAGTTTATCTCATGTAGCTTCGAAGAAGGGGGCACCGCTTGCTATCTGAGCCGCGGGCATCCATCCCTTTCCCTCCCGGGGTCTAGAGGATGTGGGTCCCTTCAGTACTGAGATCGGGTGGAAAGGAAACCCCATGCTCAAACTCAGCGTTGCAGTCCTTTCCCTTTAACATTGTGAAGCATGCGGGCTCATCATTTACTTCTGCATCCGCCAGGTCTGTGACAAGCACCGACCGCCTTGTTTCATTTCGGTTTAGGTGGAGAGGCAGAACTTACGGCAATGAGGGGAAGAAACGGTTAGTTTAGTTCTTGCTGGAAGATCAGCCTTGGACTCAGCTTGTTTTGTGGATGTTTATATGATAGGATGATTGAGTTGGCAGTGATGAAGCAAGGAAATGACTCTGTTGCTTGCTTTTTCCCCAAAGTACACGTGGCAGTGTGCTGTTGCTCGTCCCTGTTATCAGCCACGTTGTGTGACCCCCACGCCTCACTCTCTCCTTACTCCTTTCTGTTCAGATCTCCCAGGAGAGCGCCATTGCCTCTGGATGCTTCAGTTCAGTGAGAACCTTGGTCTGCAATGTGGTCCACAGGCCGAACAGAAGGAGCCCTGTCCTGTAGCTGGAGTCAGACCCAGAGTCTGTGGCAGGACACAGTTTACATCTTGGGGGCTCAGAAACAAAACCTTCAGGTCTGGATGGGGAACAGAGGCCGTTCCCTCAGGCTGCCATGAGAGCTGTCCTGCTGCTCTGGGCAGTCAGAAGGACCAAGAACAAAAGATGCTCATCAGTCTACCCCAGTACCCAGCTGGAGCACACCCCGTCCACTCACTGCCCCTACAGCAGGCAGAGGAGAAGTCTTTCTCTTCTAGATTTGCTCATCCCTCAAAAGGAAGGGCCCCTATCTGACATAAAGTCACACAAAGGCCTGTGATCAGATATGATTTCCAAAAATGTAAGTGCAGTCACCAGGCTCCATCCAAAGCATGGTTTCTAAGTGGTTAAGGCAGAAGGAGAGAAACGCAGGGAGGAGGGGGAAGGAGGGGGACGGAAAGGCAGGGCTCTGAAGTCTTTGTTTCTCTCCCATCTGGCTGGAAGCCAGAGGCAAAGATCGAAGAGACCTATCCTTTGTCCACTGATCTGACAGTCATCCTGTGTTACCACTGGGCAAAATCAAAGCATAATGCATTTGCAGGTTTATGTCCATCACTCCAGAGGAAATCTGCTTTCCTGTGCCTGATGGCAGCAGGGTTCCTATGCTGCATTTCTGTTTTCAAGGTCATAAGAAAATTAAGAGAGTTCCACTTTCTCCACGATAGTCTGTCATTGTTAGCATTCTCCTACTCATCCATGGGGACCCAAAGCTTGTGTTCTGTGGCTTTAGGGAACGAGAGAGCTCTTCCCAGCCCTCTCCATCAAGTCTGTTTAGGTTTTAGCATGTAAAGTTCTAGGCCATAAATAATTCAAAAGATATGAAGATAATTTTCTTCATGCTCATCTATCCCTCCATACAACATCCCTCCTCCTTTCTGGCTTCTAACAAATGCTAATTTAATCAACTGGCAGTAGGTTATGCTGGTTGCCAACTCATGCCAGGCCCAGCCACTGTGGACTCAGAACTCTGTCATCTCCTTTGGAAATGAACAATAAAAGCAACCGGACCCAGTCTGACCACCTTTCTCTTTTTGATGTCCCTGGTTTGGTTCTTTTCCTTCCCTGAAGCCCCCAAAAGTATTCTTCACTGATGTACCCCCATGTTATATATCTGAGTGATTCTCATGACAGCCTGGCCACATGCAAGGCAAAGTGTACTGCCTCCCAATTCTCTCCAAGACACTTGAAGACGTCCCTGTGGTCTTCAGGGCAGCTCTCTAGAAAGAGCTTGAGCACCGCAGAGAGAGAGAAGAAGGGATCTGCCTAGGGTGGAACGAGAAGTGAGGCAGACCATGCCCTTGTCATCCAAGCTGTGAACTCTGCCATGTTAGGCAGAATATACATGTGCAGGAAACCCAACAACATTTAAAACATGAAGGACCAAATCTTCTCCTCTGCAAATCAGTAGGAGTGGGAGCTCTTGGGTACCTGGGACAGCCATGCGTGGAAGGCAGAGGGAAGGCAGGAGCCATAGGTACAAAGGCAGGAGAGGAGAGCAAGAAACAAAAAGATATACTTCCCAAAAGAACCGAGATGCACAAAAATATGACACAAGTCTAGGTAGTCTCATGACCTATTTCCTTTGCTTTCTGCTCTTTCAGTTTAGCTCTCAATATTTATCTCATGAAGAAGTGTTCTAAACCAAGCCGAGGAATTCCTTTAAAATCCTCACTACCACGATCCTCCAAATATTTGCTTAGCACTAATATATAGGGTCCTCTGTGGGGAAATAGTTTCCCCACTCATCTCCAAATGCCCTGTAAAGAAAGCACTTCCAGCATCCCCAGCACCATCCTGCCCATTATTTTGTATGATCTCTCCTCCTACCCACCCATAAAGTACACAGAGAGGTAGCCTTAAGCTTGTTCTAAAGAGGAAGCAGAGTTCCAGGAAAGAGCTGGTTGGGAAGCCAAATTGATGCTGTTTCTACCAGACACCCTTGCTCCCTGATGGAATGGGGGCACGCAGTATATTTACTTGCTTAGACACTGGATTTATGGTCAATTAAGCAAACAAAACAGAGCATCAGAATTTTAGGAAGGTGCCTACTAACTAGCCTGGGTAACTCTTTTGGTCTTGTATTCAGAGAACTGTTTTAGGTTTCATTGTACACCCCATCCCTTCACCCCCACCACTTCCACGTTGGATTATATGCTGCTCTTCAATGTGGAGAATTTTCTGCCCTCCACAAGGCTAAGGAGAAGGGCTTGCAGAACAAGTTCAAGTTTTCTGCTTTATTACAAACTTGCATTCTGTTACAGCTACCTCAGTTTCCAAATCTCCCCCAATGGGACTGATTTCTGCTGGCGTTGTTTCTTTAGAACAGCAGCTATGTCCAGGTTCCTTGGGGTCCTGTTTTCAGGTAAGTTATGTGTACCTTTGACTGACTGCATGGCTTTGTGATCCTCTTCTAAAGCTTTTCTAATTTTTTTTTTCTTTCCCTAGGAAGCTCCCTGAATACATGTAATGGGAATAGCATGTCTGCTTTGGAACTGTGGGAGCTGAGAGGACACCATCAACTTCCTACAGGAAGCTGAGAAAAAGGAATGTAAAGAAGCCCTCGTCTCTCTGAGCATCTTTAGATCATGGTGGAAATATTCTGTACTTCTTCCTCTTGATTTATGATTCTACAACGTTGGGGTCATTGAGGTGCTGGGAAAGAATCAACCGTGTAGGGAAGGGTTCTACAGCCAGCATACAGCATTCTAACCATCCCTGCTTCCCTGCCAAGAATGGAAGGCGTGGTTCCCTTTGTCCTTATTTGACCAGAAGGCAAGACTCTGAATGCTGCCTCGTGCCTGGGCTGAAGACTCAAGAGGAGTCATAAATAAGAATATAGCCTGGTATGGCCTCTTGGCTAAACATTTGCACAGTTACTCAAATGAGGCAGTAGACATGAGTCAGAAGAGAGAAATAACCTCAAGAAAGGGGGCAGGGAGGCTTAACCAACTGGGACTGGAAGATGGTACTTTACTGAAAGAGATGCACAGCACAGGCTCCAGGGACAGACTGCGAGCCCTCCCCCTACGCTGCGCCACCTGCCAGAGCCATTTGCAAAGCAGCTTGTAAGAGCAGCTAAGGGAAGGAGCCTCTTGTCCAGCCTCCATGCAGAAGGCCAGCAAGGACTTTAAGCATTGCTGAGAGGGGCAATAAAAACACACTAAATATTGTATTTATTTTGAACACTCACTATTTGAACCAAGGTTATACACAAGCTGTGAACCTAGAGCTTTGGGATAACACTGACTCAGCAAGGTTAGAAACATGAAAAGCAGTTATTGGATGCCAGCGTTAAATACTCGGTGATCAGTAGATCACCAAATCTACCTAGTTCTATCTATCCTTGCCTTGCAGAGGTGGGCTGCCAGCAGTTGGTGATCAGAAGTTATTAAGCCTCATTTTCTCTAGTGGGGATAATAAAGGAGAGTCTCTTCCTGCTGCTAAATGCTTTGTTCCAAGGGTCTGAAAAAGAAGTACAGTTCCCCCATAAAAATATTGTCATTCACAATCCACAGAGGATTGGTTCCAGCCCCCACCCATCCCACTCATAGGTACCCAAGTCCTCAGAGGCTCAAATCCATGATATCAAATATCATTTTATTTTCCTGTAACTACCCACATCTGCTCATGTTTTAAATCATCTTCAGATTAGTTGTAACACCTAATGCAATGTAAATGCCATGTAAATAGCTGTTACACTATATTGTTTAGGGAATCATGACAAGGAAAAAGTCTGTACATGTTCGATTTAGTTATAACTACGTTTCCTGAACATTTTGATTTACAGCTGGTTGACACTACAAAAGCAGAATATACAGATAGGGAGGTGGTACTTTCTGGGTGAAGGAATGACCCTTCTTTTTCTTAAAAATATTTTATTATTTTTATTTTCTGTGTATGTGTGTATTGCTTCTATGTATATAAGTGCACCCATGTCATACAAAGCCCACAGAGATCAGAAGACGGTGTTACATCTCCTGGAACTGGAGTTGTGAATGGTTGTTAGCCACCATGTGGATGCTCGGAACAAAACCCAGGTCTTTTGCAAAAGCAGCCAGGGCTCTTACGTGTTGAGCCATCTATCCAGCCCCCAGAGCCTTCTTTTCTCCATCCTTTCCTTCCTTCCCGCCACCCCTCCTTCTCTACCTTCTTCACTAATGAAATTCATACCCCACCCAGATGTTATGTTCAGTTTTATTCTGTCTTCCTCTGCTCCTTCTGAACAATTGTATTGGCCAGCTTAGGCTGCCCTGATGAAGTGCCATAATTTGAGTAGTTTAAACAACAGGGATTTCTTTTCTCAGTTCTGGAAACAAGAAGTTCAAAATCAAATGCCAGTTGAGCAGGATCCTTCTGTAGGCCTCTCCTTTTGGCTTGTTGATTGTCAACTTCCTCTGGTGTCTTCATAATTTTTTCTCTGTATTGTTCTAGGTCCTAAACTCTTATGGGACATCATTCCTAGAGCATTCAGGCCCAACTATATGACCTAATTTTATCATAACCACCTCTTTACAGGCTTTAATTTATAGAAAGGTCACATCTTGGAGTACTAAGTGTTAGGACTTCAACACATGAATTGGCGGGGAAGGTCACAATATAGTCTATAGCAGTTATGATTTTTTTATGCACATGGCCAAATATGTGAGGCTTTATCTGCATATACTTTTGCAAACACAGGAACACATAGGATTTGCCTCACTATGTCTGCTAACCCACAAGTACCACCATCTCTCCTTAAAGGTAAAACCAAACAATCCTTTTGCTCCAGGCACAAGCAACAGATAAAAAGGTATTGAAGGTTATATTCCAGGTGAGTAGGCCCCTGGTGAAGGCGGGAGGACAGGAGAGTGAGCATATGTACACTGGACTTTCTGCTCTGCACTTTATCTGGTCCCTGAAACATGATCCCCACATTTTGGTGGCCTATCCCTTTATACTAGAGTAGCTTCTGCTTGATATCTCTCTCTCTCTCTCTCTCTCTCTCTCTCTCTCTCTCTCTCTCTCTCTCTCCCTCATATGAGCAGCCTGTTTTGATAATAGAGGGAGCTGCCCTGTACTTTTAATGTAAACTGGGTTTCAGCATTTGACCAGCCCAAGTTATAAGAAGATCAAGTGGGAAGCTTCATCCTTCATCCTGGGTTACTTTCTATGTCTTTCCTGGCCCATTCCCTTCAGGTGGACACATCACCATCACCCCAGACAAAAGTTCCTTCAATCAGAACCATGATCTCTTCCCTCACTCCCAGAACATCTGCTTATTCCATTGGGAACTTAAGAGACAGTCCCAGCCAGTCA
This sequence comes from Eospalax fontanierii, assembly GCA_035773235.1. Lineage (NCBI taxonomy): Eukaryota > Metazoa > Chordata > Mammalia > Rodentia > Spalacidae > Eospalax > Eospalax fontanierii. The sequence continues at coordinate 30,317,322 of CM069530.1, read as the reverse complement.
GCCAGAAGTCCTCCCCCAGCCCCCACCCCCAGCCCTTTCCAAGGACAGTGACAGGACCTCTCAGGGTGACTTTTGGTCTCATAACAACAGAATAGTTAAAGGGTAGAGGCCAGGAAGGGCACTCCTGTGACATTTGTAATGTCTTAAAAAAATTCCATTTGAGTCTTCTGAACTAAGCCCATGTTCTGTGTGTCTTGTCTTTTGAAATGTTCCTCTGAGTTCAGCTTGCTGGAGGCACAACAAATTTGGCATTTCAATACATATGTCCATTTGAATCCTAGGAATGCCCATAGTGTGAGGGTTAGAACACCTCTGACAAAGGAAGTCAGAGGTAGATATCTACGCTGAACTATACACAAGTAGGCAATGGAAATTAGCAACAAGAACGGGGTAAAAAGATAGTTTCTACTTATCTTCATTGTCTCATAATTCAAGCCTACATTTTTAGGGATTTAAAAATCCTATGATAACAACTCCTTAAGATTTAGAGTCAAAGAATGAATTGAAACTTTTTGTTTACTCATCATACTCAGGGCGGAGAGGGCTACATGGAGCAATGGTTAGATGTGTAAATCTCTGTCGTCTGGGATCATATAACCAGAGTGAAGAGACTGAGACACAACGCTGTGACCAACAGTGAAAAGAAAGAAAAGAAAACTGGGCAGCTTCAACTGAGCAGGACAGATTCTCTATACTGCTGGGCTTCTCTGTGGGATGAGCACCCCAACAAAGGGGCCATAGAGGAGGAAATATTTGAGTTTGGGACTTAGGGTAGGCCTTAAAGGCAGTGTAGGTTCCCTGAAGGCTCCTAAGCAAGGTGAATGATGTCAAACCAGAACTGGTGGTTGAAGAGGGTTACCTTGGCCCAGGAAACAGGGGTTGCTAAAGTAGGTGGGAAGCCAGACTATGATAAAACTTGCAGACTTTGGCTGGGGCCGTGGCTCAGATACAAGGCAACTTGCTCATGAACTGAGGGTTGGCAGGAATGCACAAAGGAAGAGACAGTGAGGCAGAGGGTGGGAAGAACAAGTGGGACTTTGAGCCTTTCTGACTGTAAGGACAAAAACCAGGCCCAGCTGACCAGCTCACCATGCTTCCTGGTGAGAAAGCTCCCTCAGTCTTCCTCTTCTCCCAGTAGCCTCTAGATAGCAAATCTCCCAGCGCACCAGACTTCTTGGCAGGATATCTGGGTCGTTCCAAGAATGTAGCCTGACCTATGAACAGCGAAGAACATAAGTCTGCATGACCGGTGGTTAAACCAGGGGCTTAGAACTCTGACTTCTCATCCTTTTGCTAGCAACATCAAACCAGTTCTTCACTGTGATTATATGGAAATAGATGCAATAGCTATAACGTGGATATTTCAGGCTTCAGATCATAAACCTCTGTCCCCTTTCTTGGTTTTGTAGTGATTTTCATTGGTCCTTAAGTATCTTTGGTTTACTACCCCCCTTTTCAACAGCACTGGACTATTGGTGTCTCATCTACCATCCCAGGAAGTCACAGGCTAGGATAGGCTTACCAGGCCACTCCATCTACCTGTCCTTATTGACACATCTATCTCCTGTTCAAATGGACCCCGAAGACAGACACCTCGAAAATGTTAAGTCATATGAAACAAATTTATTATTTGAGCTAATTTGAGCTTGGTATTCTGAGGACTGCACTCACAGTCTCTTATAATGCCTACCCTAAACTTTTTCCTATAGTTCTCTCCACCTTGGTGCCCAGGATTTCTCTGATGCTACGGAGGCTTTCCACAGAGAAAACGCAGAGTTTATATCCTTTTCCCTAACCACCAGCTACAGAAAGCTCCTGATTAACGCTGAAGGCCCTTCCTGTTTACCTTCATCAGATCTCTTCTTCTCCTCCTTCTCTGTCTCAATCTCTCCATACCCTTACTCCTGCTTCCTGGGGTCCCTTATGAAATAAACTATCTGGACTCAGTTCTTGACTATGATTCTACCTAGATCAAGACTCCGGTAAGCCAGCCTCAGTGATAGCAGACCAAAAACTTCTGGCAGAAGCGTAAACATACATTTCCTTTAAAGCCCAGAAAGACAAAAGACTAAGAAAGCACAACAGACCTCTGCTCATCTCTGTAATGACTAATGAAAGCTGTGTCCTGTGGGGCAAACAGAGATGCTACTCTGGACAGGATCCAAAGGCTCCTGGTCATAAATCCTTCTTGGCAGGGTGAACATGCAGTGCTAGTACTTAGGGATTCACATTGAAAGTACAATCAAGCACCAGTCCCAGCCACATCACAGGAGGATTATACTCCCCTTTGCAGAGTCATCTTCCTGGTTCAGGGTTGTGGTTTTTTTTCTACTTTGGACTCCCTGTTTCACTAAGCCCCTCTACTCATTTGTGCTTCTACCTCGTTCCTGGAGGAATCTGAGTCAAGAGCTTTTATCTCAGAGGCCTCTTGCATGGGAGTCCCATATTACCTACATCCTAATTCCTCATCTCTGTTTTACTTTGAACTTCTGTGATGCTTTGCAACTAATCACGTCATTAGACCTAAATGACCATTTATCTTCAGTACTGTACTGCCTCTACCCTTGAGGGAAGAGTGGCCTTCAGAAGGTTAAGCAAAGCTTGTAGTAACTTGGATGCAGACGTGTTACATAATTTCTTACCAAATAGGGCTACTGCAACTAACTAGTACTTCCAAAATCTCAGGAAGATCATAAAGTAGTTTCAAAAGCAAGAAAAGAAAAACAAAATTCAAGAACTGCTATTTCTCTTTCCTGGGTCCATCAGTACTAGTTCTATTATGGATGCCCCTAGCTAGTCCTCTCTGCCCTTGGCCAGAGCCTGCCAGGCTGGTCAAATTCATCTCCTCTTCAGAACAGTTTCAGATCAGCCTCTCCTTTCTTCAAAGTATATGTTTCCACACTCTAGAATGGATTGCTACTGAAAACGTCCACTTCCAGCATAAAAACCAATCATCAACTATCTTTGGGCAATAGAACTCTCTTAGAACTGTATTTTTAACTTTTTAAGTATTTAAGAAATTAATTCTTTTATTACTTTAATAAAGCAATTTTAACTTCCTTTAGCCAACTTCTTCCTGTTAGAGGATAGCTAGACCTTGTCTCTATATATTCACAGGATTATCAAAGGATTTTTCTTAAAGAAAATAGAGTGAACTGATATTACTTCTGCATTAATCAACACACAGGCTTTAGCCCTAACCTGGATTTGATGCATGGCCACAATTTCGTTTAACCATCACAATGACAAACACATCCTTTACCATCTATAAAGGTTGTCAAGCCTTAATATTAAAGGGGAACAAGTTAAACTTGTGGCCCAACAAAGATGGCTTCACTGTCACCCAGATCTCATTTGCAGTTAAAGATTTGATCACTGCCTTACAGGAAAAATAGTCAAGCCAGACAGCTCTACCCAAACATCTTTTCTGTCTACATTTTTTCCCTTTTAATCTAGTGCAGTGATTTTCAATGTGAATAGAAATTAGAATACAGGGTATTATATGTTTTATGGGTAGTGCAAAGGTTCTTCAAGGGTAATTCTGAGTTTATATGATGTTCACGTTGTTCATGGTGTTGATTATAGGACCTAAAAATATCATTGCTAAGATGTGACTCTTCTGTTTAGAAAGATTTCTCAACACAAATTCTGCCAACAGAATAGAATGTATCAATGACTGTAAAATTTTAAGTTCTCTCTCTAACTCTCTTCTCTCTGTGTCTCTGTTTCTCTCCCTTTCTCTTTCTGGTCTACTTATCTTGTTTTTTTGTTTCATTTTATTTTTTGACAATGTCTAGTCCTAGTTCCAGCTTACCTGGAAATCACTATGAGAACCAGGCTGGTGTTAGTTTCACAAAGATCTGCCTGCCTCTTCCTCCCAAAGGCTGGGATGAGCAACCATGCCCAGCTTCTGTCTCCTTATCTTTGGGACGAGAACCTGAACCTCAGGCCTGGAGAGGACTACTGAGAGAGACCTTTGATCCCAGGTCATCCTTTCGTGGCTCCACTGCGGTATAATTTAGGGTAAGCTATACGGAGCAAGGAGCTTGGCTTTCTTGCTCTCCAGCTGGCTGCCTTAGACTGTAAAATCCAATCCCATCCATTTCATCTCTGAGTTTTGCAATGGCAATCTCCTTGGCCTAGCATATATGCCTTGAATTTCCCAGCTGTATTTCAAGTTCTGTTTCATCTGCTGCAGCTTATACCTCTACCCTGGTTTGTGGCAAATGGTTTGTTTCTGTCAATGACTTTTTCATCTGTGTCAGGGTAAGAAAGGCCCATTAGACAAATCCAATGGGACAAGTTCAGAGCGTTTGTCAGTTCCCGTCACTTTCAAGGCTGACTGTGCAGTGGAGCACGGACTTGAAACAGACTTGTCAAGAAGGGCAGCTCCTTCCGGAAGGAGTTTATCTCAATGGAGAGAAACGCGTGAGGGATGAAGAGCATGAAAACTACCAGCATTTCAGTCTGGCAAGCTGTAAAGAGCTGTCAAGGAATAAGTTAAAATAAGTCAGAGTCTCCCTTTCCAATGGTATGTATCCCAGGGTACTCAGCAAGGGCCTGACACAAAGGAGGAAGCTACTATTTCTTATCAGTAATTATTCCAACATATGCAATTATCAGAAATCAGTATTCATCAGAGATATGAACGGCAATGTCTTATGTCTTATTTCACTAAGAAAATGAGAGAGACTATATCTTTCCATTGCAAAGTCCAGAAAGCTCCCCACTTAACCCCCTTTTTTAGCCCCTTTTCTGCCTCCTGCTGACTCAGTGGGCAAGCTGTCCCACTGCAAGCTCAGGGAAAGGCCTGCTTTAATCAACTGACTCCTCTCCTCCACCCCCTTCTCAAAAACTCACTTCTAGATCACCCTGTGTATTGCCAGTTATTGTCTACTGGTCATTCCTTTCAGCATACAAGCATGCTGGCATTAAAAAGATCTTTTAACTCCATATTTTCCTTTAGATGTCAATCATTTTTCTGCTCCCCATAACAAATTTCCTTTATCAACTTCTTCCTTTTCCTATTCTCTAGAATAACCTTCAGGAAACAAAATGTTATCAAGATCATCAGTGATCTCCACATGACCAAAGTCAATGCTTACTTTTGTGACACTGGCTTCCGTTGGTATCTACATAATAAATATATTTCCTTGTTCATTTTTTTTTATTACCCACTCCCAGTAGAAATATTGTACTACTTCACAGTTATCCCCAACTCCCAAAAATACCATGTGCCTGGTGCACATTAGGCGCTCAGTAAATACTTGTTGAGTGGATAATTCAATTAATGGATCATTAGGGGTTATAACAAAAATGGGGCTCATCTAGTACTTCTGTATTAGTAAAGAGTAGGAATAAAGTTTCTTTGAGACATATCTATGTTGCGTATTTATCTTCATATTTTTCAATAGTCAAGGAAGTTCTTCTGTCTATTCTCAGAAACAGAGTGACAAGGAAAAGGAAAACTATACTTACTGACTATGTACCAGGCAGCAAGTACTATCAGTCAGTTTCACACATGTTTTCTCACTTAGTCCTCACAACAGTCTTATAAGATGGGTGCCAGGACTACCTCTATTGTGCAGATGGAGAAGCTGAGACAGAAAGAGAACTCATCCAAGTTTGCTCAAACATGAGTTCAGCATCAATGAGGAAACAGGGCAGTTTCCTATCTCCTTTAGGTTTGATATTAAATGCTACAAATCCACAAGAAATCACAGGAATTAGGCTGGTACAGATAAACATAAGTCAGAGAATGGAAATCAAAATATAGGTTCATTGCAAAATATTTGTGGTCATGTTTTTATTGTCAAAATCTGTTAAAGTAAATAAAGCAATAGAGATTGATATTTTCTTGTTTGATTTTTCTCTCACATGGGCTCACCATCATAAGAGGCCTATGATCATCATTCATGGAATACACATAGTTATAGAAGAATCATATGGCTAAAGGTGCCAGGTAAAATGAAAGAAGTCAAGCTTAATTGGAACTTCAAATGAGATACAACCAATGTGTTAGAATAAGAAGATCCCCACTATAGCATGAAGCACATTTACTCTAAGGAAATCATTATCTAACTAATTTAAATTTAGCTGAGCTTCTACATTTTTGTTTGCTAAATCTGTCAACCTCACACCTGGCCAATTGCTGTCACCATTCCTGGACATGTCCCATGATGCTGTCAGGCAAGTTTTGTTGAGGAAGAAAAGACAGAAAAGAAAGGAGAGCGGCATGGAAGGACTCTAAAAAGATAAAAGCCAGTGAGTGACCTGTTGGATGCTTTTCATGCCTGAGTGGCTGCTCTGCCTCCACAGACCTCCTGAAGCCCGCTCTCAGCACTCAGGCCTCCTCACTGTGATTCTGAAACTGCACAACGTGGACAAATCCTTTACAGTCTCTGGCTTCAGTTCCCTCATCTTCAAAGAAACATTAGTTTTAATTGTTGGAAAGAAAATAGGTGATGGAGGATGACTGACTTCCATAGAGACAGTGGTTGGTCAAGATATCCCTGAAGCCTTTTATCAGAAACCCAAATTACTCAAAAAAAAAAAAAAAAGAAGAAGAAGAAAAGAAATCATGTGACAAGAAAGAAGGAAGAAGGGAGAGAGGCGGTCTGCAGTGCATGAGCCTGTGTCTGTGCAGCCGCATGCAGCGCGGAGGAGATGGGCGCCAGCTGGGACAGTGCGGACCGGCTGTTAATGGGGACACGGGATGCATACTGACCCGCTTTTTTGTTCCTTTAACAAAAATAAAAGAAACCAGATTTTGCACAAACTAAAAACTTGATAACTGGGGCAAAAGAAAGACTGATCTATAAATCACTCTCCCTGAAGTAAGTTTAAATGATTACTTGAAATGCACATTAAGGGAGGGAGACATTACAAAGACTAGGCATAAATATGGCTTCGAGTTCAGAGCAAGTCTATTACAAGAAAATCAGCGCCATCATTGTTTGAGTTAATGTGTGTCCTCATATAGCGCAATGGTATGGATTGAATTATAGTCCCTCCAAACTCATACATTGAAGGCCCATGGGACTATATGAGGTCAAAAAGATGGGGTCTAATGAGTGGCCCTAAGAATAAGTTCTCTCCACTCTCCTTCTTTCTGTTCATCCTCTTCCCCAAAAATATGCAGAGAGAGACCAGAAAGCACACAGCAATACAGACATCCCAAGAAGCAAGCCGTCACCGAATATGACTATACTGCATCCCAATCATAGACTTCCAGCCTCCAGAACAGTGAGAAAACAGATGTCTTTGTTTAAGTTGCCTATCTACGGCAGGTTATCAGGGCAGCTCAAGTTGACTATGTTGGACAGTAAGGAATTACAGTCTGTTTGGAAGTGTACTAATACATGCACTTTAATAATCTTATTTTGTGAAAAGACTTTAGTTATTTAATATCAGTAGCATATGAAGCAAGAAAAACGAAGTCAGTAAGATGAAGGGACAAAAACAACCAACATCACATAACCGGGACCGAAGCCTCTCTTCTCACATTAGAAGCAGCCTCGGGTTTATCAAGGTCTTAAACAACAAGAAAAATTGATCACAGGAAGTCACACACCTCACTCAGCTGGCACACCTTGAATTAGCAAAGGCAAGTGGGACAGGACTATGAGAATATTCTGTTCTAGCTGAAAAGATTTGGATTCTAATCTTAAAATTCAATGGATCTATTAATTTATCCATTCTCGGTATTATACATGTGTTTTTTCTTATAAAGAAAAAAAAATAAGTCATAATCAAGAAAACCTCTCTGTCCTAGATTCCTTCATCCGTCGTGTCACAGTAAGGGATTGGAGGATCTGGGACTAGAAAAGATCAGAGTTCCTGCTCACAAGGACATGTGCTCAGAAAATCTCAAGGTGATGCTCAGAAAATCCAGGCAGCAAGAATGAGCTTGAAAAGGTACTGGGAAAATAACTGTTATATGACTCAATGGACAAATGAATGGATGGGTAGATGGCTGGATGGAGTAGTCAGTCATCACTATAAAACCTCAGAGCAGTCCAGAACTTCCAGGCTCTGGTTGTACTGGACCTCTGGGTACAGGTAGTGACCGTTCTCTAACAAACTGAGAATACCCTGTTCATAGCTCTTCTACCCTGATTACCTCACAAATCCTGACAATATATTTGCTTCTATTTTTCCCAGGGTCTGACCTTAATCTCCTAAACTAGGACAGTGACAATTTCACTGACTCTTTGACAAATATTCTCTGACCTCTGTCCTGTTCTTCCTGTCATGAGGGTCTGTTTTATTGAATCATTCATTCATTGGTTCATTCATTCAGTTCATTCAACAAATATTTAGTAAGTACTTACTACTTGCTCATATTGCTTTGCATTCTGGGTACATAATTAGAAAGCAAGCATGCTTCAGCTTCTGCTGAGAAGAGACAGAACACAAGCCGATAAACAACACAGAGTGCATCCAAGGTGTGTGCTATGGAGTAGCCATACAGAGGAATGCAGCAAGGCAGAGGGAAGTGCAAGGTTTAAAGGTGCAGTCAGGAAAGACTCCCAAGGAAGATGATCTATGATCTCTAGAAAAAGAGATGGGCGGGCAGCGTGCTGAGGTGGGAGTGTTCTGGGAAAGAGGCAGTTTGGGAAGCATTGCATCAGCACAGAGGGACAGCAGAGGCAAAATGACATGGAGAAGAGGACAAGGGGAGGCCTGTGTGGTGCCTTACAGGCCATGCCAGGAATTTTGACTCTTATTGGAGCCACAGAGGAAAGTAGTATGGCCTGACTTAAGTTCTTAGAATATTTTTTATTCTTTGAAAATTTCATCCATGTGTGCAGCGTGGTTTTTCATTTTGTCTATCCTCTACTTCATCCCTCTAGCTCTCCCAGGACCCACCAACCCATCTCTCTCCCAGATTCATGCCCTTTTTATTACAACTGCTACTGCTATCATTACTGTTATCAATAACCCACCAAGTCTGATTAGTACTATGTGTGATGGGGTGTGGGGCAGGGCGACTCACTGTGGCATGGGCAATCTACCAGTGGCTGCATTCCCGAAGAACAGTGACTCCTCTTCCCCAGCAGCCATCAAGTGCAAAGAGCTTCTCTAGGAGGGGTAGAGTCTTTCCCACATCCACACTAGCAGGCTTGATCTTGTGCAGGCAACCACAGCTGATGTGAGTTGATGTGTACCTCAGTCATGAGATAGCTAGAAGACAACCTTTCACAGCTCTCCTTCCCAGTCTCCAGTTCATCCTCCATTTCTTCCCCCTTCCTTCTCTAACTGCACTTAGGTTTCCACAAAGTAGAAACTGAATTTTAAAAGAAAGAATTTACATGGAAGAAAATGGGTATGCGCAGACAGAGTAATTAACTACAAGCCAGTGTGCCTAGCAGCACTAAGGTGACTAAAGCAAGGGCCAGCCACTGAAAGTTAGCACCTTTCTAGCTTTCCACCCAAGCCCTGCTTCCAGATTTCAAGGCGATTTAGGTTAAAATGAGACTTACACCATGACAACGTGAGAGCAAGAAGAAGCAAAAAATTTAAAGACGGTGATTTTCAAACTGTTAGTCTTAAGTTAAACAAAAACATGAGCAAGGAGAAATAGTGAGGAATAATAAAAAATTAGAAAGAATAATTCTTTCCCATGAACTATTTTATGAAAGCAGCAGTAGGCTATTATCACATTCAACTCTACCTATTGTCCACCTAACTTCTAGAAAACATCTGAGCCACCAACTCCCTGTACATTTCGTTATGATTTAAAGTCAGACTTTTTAGTATTTATTATTTTTATGTTATGGGTTTGAGACTATTGCCTGCAGTACATAAGCACACATGTGTCATGCAGTGCCTGAGGAAGTCAGAAGAGGACACTGGATTTCAATGCCTGAGGAAGTCAGAAGAGGACACTGGATTTCTCTGGAATGGAGTTCCAGGTAGTTGTTAGTGTCCATGAACCTGGGTCCTCTGCAAGAACAGCAAGTGTTCTTATCTACTGAGCCATCTCTCCAGCCACCAGACTTTTAAAATAACAATTTAAAGTAACAATTCTGGGGCTGGTGAGATGGTTCCCTGGGTAAAAATGGCACTTAACTGAGTGTGGATCCCTAGAACCCAAGAAGAACTGGGTGAAGTAGCGTTCCTTGGCAATCCTGGCATAATTATGACAAGGTGAAAGGCAGAGACAGGAGAGTCCCCAGAAGTTCTGGGCTAGCTGGCCTGGTGTGCACAGCAGTGAATGAGACCTTTCTCAAACAAGGTGGAAGGCAAAGACTAACACCTGAGCTTGCCACCTAACTATATTGTATGAAAATCACAAAAAAAATCAATTTAAAATGCAACAACAATCAAAAAGAAAGCATACCATAGTGAGATGTGGTGGTGTTCAATGCCTCTTATCTTGGGAGGCAGAGGCAGGCAGATCTCTATGAGATCGAGGCCAGCCTGGTCTATATAGTGAGTTCTAGGTCATCTGCTCTATGGGGAGACCCTGTCTCAAAAACAAACAAAACAAACAAACAAAAAGCACATCATGAAAATACTTTTGGTCAAAACAACTAATCTTGCCCTCATGCTTTTCCAATTCATGAACAAGGTTCCAAGACATTCAGAGACACTTGGGCTGTGTGTGCACTTGTTGTTGTTTTAAAGAATCAAATACTACAGTACTCATGTGTGGACATTTTCTGCTGACTTCAGTTTTACTAGCATGAACCATCAAATCCTCAAAGATTGTGCTAAGGCACTTTGGAGGCTTATTTCCAGCCTCCTGGTGGAATACATTATAAGATGTGATGAAATAGTTATTTTCTAGAGCTCGTCATGTTTTTATTCCTCCCACAAACAAAATGGAAACCATCACAAATTAAATAGATTTCTCAAGGCCCTCAGGAGGCGTCCCCTGCTGGGTTTTTGTATGCTCAGCAGTAATGCCTGAACTGATGTTAAAGGGCTAGCTTCTGATCTGATGAAGAATTCATTTTAGCAGTAGGATATGAACAGGAAATGCAGCTCTTCAGGGCCTTCAAGAGATGCTGGAGTGAAATGACTTGGGTAGCAACAATGTCAGCCCCTCCCTAACTTTCTTATATGTTCACCATTCCATATCTGAGAAATGTTTGAGACCAAAGTATTTCAGATTTGGGGATATTTATGTTGACTTTACCACTGAGCATGTCGTGTTGTTTGTTTTCTTCAGGTCAGAGATAAACATCACCCACTGGAAACAGAGCAGCTGCAGTGATCTGCATAGACAGCCCATGAGGGTCTGTCAGAGACAGAGTTCTCTAGAGAAAGAGAACCAGAAGAATGTATAAATATATACTAAAAGGGAATTTATTAAATCGGCTTACATAGGAGGAGCTGGGTAGTCCAACCAGGGGCATCTGCATGCAGGAAAGACAGACAACCCAGTAACTGCTCAGTTCCAAGAGTCACCCATGCTTTTTTAAGAAAAGCCAATAAACCAGACTTCATTTGGGATACATTCTCTGGCTGTCAGTTCCCTCTATCTGAGGAAAAGACACATTTATGTATCCTCAGAAAGAGTCACACAGCACACATCTAATCTGAAAATCCCAAATCTCAAATGCTCTGAAATCCAAAACTTTATAGCATTTTATCAGTTCTCAAAAAGTTACGGTTGGGATTAAGGATACTCAACTTTCATGTTCCTCTCTGGGATGTTCATTTGTCTTTATTGTTATCTTTTTCCTTTGAAGACCAAGATGGCCAGATTCACTTATAAACTAGAGTAGTGGGCACTGATCTTGTTATTTTGAACGTGTGGGATTAGGAACTTGGAACTCAGTACTCTGACACTGCCTGGACAGCTCATCCAGCTTATCAATTAGCAATAGGCACAGGGCCCATGGAAGCCACAGTGGTCCCATATCCTTTGCTCACCTTCTTTCTTGCTCAAACTTTCATTGATGAACAAAAGCCTTGATAGCCGTCTCTCCCTCCCTCACAATATGTCTGATCCAAATGCTATAATAGAGAGGCCTGGTATTAGATCCCTGGTATATTCTACCTGACCCTCATTTTACACTGGCTGATTAGAAAAATAGTAGCAATCAGTTCTGGGGTGTCTTCCCATCACCCGTTTACCTAGGATACATCCCTGCATAAGGCCACTAGCTGAAGGGCTGGGTATAGGTGCCCATGTTTGTGCCATAATGAGGATGCAGATATGAGATGACTTACTCAAACCTGAAGTCTTGTCAGCATGGTGACAGAAATTAATAGGTTCCATATTCCAGCATACCTCTAGCTGGAAACTATTACTAGCCGGAACTTACAAGCTTCGGTGAACAAATTAATAAGAAACCTTGAACATTTCAGAGACAGACAACACAGTTAGTGTAAGCAAACCTTTGGTTAGAAATCATATCTTAAGCTGAGTGGCGTGGTGCACACCTGTAATTCTAACTCCTGAGAGGCAGAGGCAGGAAGATCAGGGGTTCAAGGCTAGCCTCCACTATATAGCAAGTTCAAGGCCAGCCCTGGCTACATGAGACCCTGTCTGAGTAAGAAAAGAAGGAGAGAGAGACAATACTAAGAAAATTCTTATGGAATATTAGAATGGCAGTACTATAATCCAAGATAAAGTAATCTGTTGTTTATATCTTGAAGTTGAGCCTCAGCCTGTTTCTTATTGCAAACATACCTTTTCTATAATAAAATGTTTACTTTCACTGTATTAGGAACTGTTGTCTTACAACTTAAAAGTATAAATGTTCACTATGGTAAAGTTTAATGCATGTGAAAGGTTAGTGTAGAAATTTGTTCTGAACATTCTGGTTTCCAGTAGAAAACAACTTTGACTTGTGTTAGTCTAATCTAGCTCTGTCACAGAAGGCTGATATGAGCTACCAGTCTTGTGATGATTAACTCACTATTGTCATTTGGTTCTATGTATAATCTACCCAGCCATCAGGAAATGGCTGAGTACTATCACTTAAAAATCAAAAACATAGCTAAAGGCATTGCTGTTAGTACAAGTTTATTTTACAAGGATAATGAAAGTGCTGCCAACAAATTATTTTGAAGCACAACATGAATTTGTTTGCCATATTAATAACAAAATTCTAGTGATTCCTTGTTTTCAGGTCAGAAAATGATATCTTCATTTACTTTATAATAAAAAATAGATGTGTTAAAAAAGAAAATCATTCAAAGAGTCATTTTTATGACAAACTGATTAAGGTGAGTGCATTGGTTTCTTTTCCTGTTGCTTTGATAAAATACTCAGACAAAAGTGACTTCAGGGAGAAAGGGTTATTTTGGCTCATCGTTCCAGGGTACAGTCCATTAAGGTGAGGAAGTCATGGCAGGAGGCACTTGAAGAAACTGGTCACGTCGTGTCCACAGTCAGGAGGCAGAGGGCTATGAATGCTTGGGCTCAGCTCACTTTCTCCATTTTATATACTCCAGCTTACCTCAATTGATCAATCAAAATGATCTCGCAGAGGCACGCCCAGGGCCAATCTAATCAGGATAATGTCACAGGGCTGCACAGAAGCCCATTCCCCAAGTGAATCATTCTAGTGAATTCTAGACCGCATCAAATCGACAACTGAGATTAAACAACATCGATGATATGGGTACACACGGCTGGACACAAAACTCCCTGGCTCAGAAGGTGGCATATGCTAAGTGCTCAAAACATGAATGCTGAATATGAGTACGTTAAAGTTAGTCTGTTGCTAGAGAGATGAGTAACAGGCAAAGTTCAGGATACAAGTGCTCTTTAAAATGTCACCTAATCCCACCCTAGGCCTGAAATTCCCTTTTGATTCTCAATAGGAAGGTCTGAAATGGAAGCCACCCAACTGAGATGCCCTATGATAAGTGCTGTAGTTTGGGTGTGGTTTGTTCATCTGTTGGAAGTGTAGTCCACAGTGTAGCAATATGGAGAGCTAATAGAGCCTTTAAGATATGGCCTAGTAGGAGGCGACTGAGCCATTGCTGCGCTATGAAGATATCAATGCAGGTCTCAAGGAGTGGGTTCATTCCTGCATCCGTGGGTTGCTGTAAAAGTCTCATTCCTCCTTACCCTTTCATTTCCTGTCTTACCATGTGACCTCTCTCTTTGCACATTTCTTCTTTTCTACTTCTTGACATGTTATGACACAGCCAAAGAGCCATCACCACCAAATGGCAGTGCCAAGCTGTCTAGATTTTTCAACCATCTGAACTATGAACTAAATATTTTCTTTATAATTTTCCCAGACTCTCGTATTCTGTGATAAAAATACATAAAATTGACTAAAACAGGAGATGTGTGGTTTCTTCTCACATCACCTTTCTCCTTCTCAGTCTTACTGCATGAGTGTAGCTTAGGGTACACGTGCTGCCCCCTCAAACCCTTTCCTCTCCTTGAATCATGGATTTTCAGTTCACAGATATTCCCTAGGCCCTCCCTGCCCAAAATGACATACCCATAATGTGGACTCCAGTCTCTGACCAGCTTCTGCTTCAAGGAAGCACTTAGCATGGAGACTATAAATAATAGATCTTCTCCAGTTATCTGCTACTTCTGAGTCTGTCCAAGCTAAAGGACAATACCTACATGAAGCCACACTCTTTACAAGATAGCCCACAGCCCTGACTGATGGAGATGCCCACTGTGAATACTGATGGGCAATATTCCAGCACTCCTGGGCGTGTTGCCCCCCCGGGGGCTGGTATCATAGTTTAGCATCATCTCCCACCCAATCTTGTGGTCTTTTCCTTTTCCCAGGTGTTGATCTGATGAGAATCTTGCACTGGAAACTCAAGCTCAGCATCTGTTCTGGAGACAAACAAGAACAGTTGTTTTGTATTTCAGTCTTTTCATGAATTTACTGCCAAATGATCAATCTGACCAACACATCCAAGTGATGAAAGGCATTGCCTGGAAGGTCACTAGGTACTTGTGTCCTCAATATTTAATTCTTAGAAGAATCATTTCTTCAAACAAGACCTTCAGTAAAGCCGAATCAAATGACTCCACTGAAGCTTCTGTGGCAGGCCACAGAGTCTGAGAGAAATGAAAATCAATGACCCCAATAGATCAGTGGTTCCTAACCTACACCTGCATCAGAGTCCTCTGGGGGCATTTGCAAAATACAAGTGTTGGGAACTCATGCTGTTGATTTGGTTTAGCCTTATAAGAGTTATTCAGGTGACCCAGGCAACTTGGATTGAGAGCCACTGAACTAACTCTTGGGGTATAAAGTCTTTCCATCTTCTGTTCATCTCTGATTCTATAACACTCCACACACAGGTGCAGTGTATTCATTTGTGTTCTCTTCCAAAAACCTAAGAAATGAAGAAACAGGTATACTAAAGTCCCCTTGACCTCTGTGTTAGTTACTTTCAGTTGTCAACTTGACAAATCTAAGAAGAGTAAACCTCTACTGAGGAATTTCCACCATCAGACCGGCCTGTCAGCATTTCTGTGGGGTGTGTTCTTCATTACTAATTGAAATAGGAGGGCCCAGCCCATCCTTAGGCAGGTAGGTTTGGACTGTGTAAGAAAGATAGCTGAGGGGCTGGAGAGATGGCTCAGAGGTGAGGAGCATTAGCTGTTCTTGCAGAGAACCTGAGTTCAGTTCCCAGCTCCCACATGGCAGCAAAAGCCATCTGTAACTCCAGTTCCAGAGGATCTGACACCCTCTGACCTTGACAGGCATTTCACACATGTGGTATTCTTACATATATGCAGGCAATACCTTCATGCACAAAAATATAAATAATAAATAAAGTTTAAAAAAGAAAGTTGGTGATCAAACCAAAGGAAGCAAGCCAGTCAGCAGTGTTCCATGGTTCCTGCTTCAGTTCCTGCCTCCAAACTCCTGACTTGAGCTCTTACCCTGGCTTCCTGTGATGATGTACTATAACCAGGAAGTAAAATAAACCCTTTCCTCCCCCAGGTTGCTTTTGGTCATGTATTTATTCATAGCCACAGAAACCAAACTATAGCAACTTCCTTTCACCCCAAGATCAAAAGGCTTCAAATGTTCCTGGATTCCACTTCTCTGATGTTAGATCATCTCAGATTCACCTCCAAATTCCCTAGAACCTAATTATTGAAGCTGTCTAACTGTGGGACATCACATTGGGCTTACCTGGGTTGCCCAGAAGCAAATTCCACAGGAGATGTCAGTAGGTCTCCTAGCTTTGTCTCTATCTAAGCCCCTATTTTAAAAGTCATAGCTGAATATGGTAGTAGTGCACTCCTGGAATCCCAGCACCCTGGAAGGCTAAGGCTGGAGAAGTAGTAGTCAAAGCCAGCCTGGGCTATATATGAACAGAAGATGGAAAGACCTTGCCTCAAAATAATCCTTTTGTTTATGTTTCCTTCTGCCTTTCTAAAGCTAGAGACAGATGCTTATAAGCTAGATAAGAAATGCCTATCCTGATATTTGTGTTTATCTTAGTAGTAGTGGAAGGAATAAGGGTAGACAGTTCTGAAATACATATGTTGGCTCCATATTTACTTCAAACTCCAGTGTACATGAAAATCAGCCATTGAGTTTCCTCTGTTTGTAAAAGGACACCTATTTTAAAGAATGTATTTGGTTCTCTTCATATGTGTTCTTTTGAAAGCTTTATAGTGGATAGCTTATTGTCAAAACTGACATAGTGAAGCCAGATATGGTGGTGCAAGCCTATAATCCCAGCACTCAGGAGGCAGAGGCAGGCAGATCTCTGAATTCGTGAGTTCGAGGTCAAGGCCAGTCTGGGGCTACAGGGAGATCCTGTCTCAAAATGACGATAGATGATAGATAGATAGATAGATAGATAGATAGATAGATAGATAGATGATAGATAGATAGATAGATGATAGATGATAGATAGATAGATAGATAGATAGATAGATAGATAGATAGATAGATAGATCCAACAATGTTAGAGCGATCTGTACAATGTATGGGATTATTCGTGGACAGCTGGTGCTCAGAGACCCTTTTAATCTTGGCCATTGGCTTCCTTTAGCGCCAGAAAAGCAGAGCTCGTGGTTCTTCCTTCTGTAGGGACCTTCACTTGGGAAATTCCGTTCGAGTCAATGATCTGATTTCCAGTTTAATCACCAATCTGAAGCCAACAGAACTGCAATAATAGAATCAAGTTAAATATCTTCAGTTCTCAAGAACCAATGTGTCAATATTTAATATCCTTTTTACAGAAGAGCCTGAGATAATCTATACATTTATATACATATATGTTCAGAAAATATTGGTCTTACTTTGTGGATACTATGAAGTGATTTTATGTTGTATAGATGATCTGGTAATTTTCATTCAACAACACATAACTATCTGATTCTTTTAAAAATATTTATTAAAGAATAATATATATTAAAGACTCAAATCAGAAGTACATAACTAAAAGAATTTTCGTAAAGTGACCACCATTCCACCAGTTGCCAACACCAAAATCAAGAAATAGAGCATGTGTCTTTCATATGTAATAGGCCTAAAGGTCAGGAAACTAACATGGGGGAGAAGGCAATCTTTCAAGAGATGGGAGACAAAATATATTAATATAAAGGGAGAAAGGGGAGTATTGGAAAGATTAAGTGGGGTGGGGAATGGGTGGGTAGGGGTAGAGGACAGAATACAGGGAAAGAGAACACTAAAGCCCTTTAAAAAATCATATGGAAACCTACTACTCTAGAAACTCTCTAAAAAATATAGATAGATAGATGATAGACAGATAGATAGATGATAGATAGATAGATAGATAGATAGATAGATAGATAGATATCCAGTACCAGGAATGGGTTAAGTCTCTTTTTGTTGTTGTCCACTCCAATCCCATAGGTTCCCAAACATTACAGGATACTGCCATTGCTCATGGTTACTCTCCAGAACTTGCTGAAGACACTACATACTTAAGTCATAGAACAAGAGAAAATCAAGCAGGTAAGGGATCTAGGAGCTTCATCTCTACTGGCTAGTTTCACAGTGCTAGAAGGTGCTCTGCAGTCTACCTGAGGAGAAAAGCAATCATCAATCTTATTCATATGTGAACCCTGTGAGCTACAATAATCACTGGTCTGGCAAGATAGACCCACTAACACAACAGTGGCATGGATGTTGTGGGAGTAACCAACCATCCTCTGATTTGGTTTAAGCCCACTTCACAAAATAGAACCCATGCCTGGCACTAGAACCTGTGGATAGCTAGGTCATGGCATGTAGAGAAGAATCTACTACTAATATTCTATTAAATGGACATAGTATTAAGATGACACCTAATGACATTGCTATACCTACAGATTAGTTCATCTCTCAGTCCTTATCAGAGAAGCTTCTTGTTGCAACAAAAGGCAGTTATCACAGAGTCCTACAACTGGTCAACATGCAGAAAATAATAGACTGCAGAATGCTCAGCCCTAAATGACACATCTATATCACTTCCTTCTTCCCTAGGCTCAGTGAACGTCACAGAAGAGGAGTCAGAAAGATTGTACAGCCAAAGGTGATGGATGACTACTAAGAAACAGTGTTGTCCATACAGCAGGGCAGTTGCACATGTGAACTCAGAAAATTGTGATAGCATGCACAAGTCCTGCTCAGTCTCAAGCCACACAAACTCTCATCACAGAGGGCATAAGTGCACATGAACTCCCATCCCCAGCTAAGGAGCTATGCGCATTTGATAGCTGCTGGGAAGAGGAGTCAATTTTCTTTAAGGATGTGAACCCTGGTAGGTAAACCACAATCCAGGGCAAGTTCAATACATAGAAGAATCCGAGCAACACATACTGGACTCAGTGGTGGCAGGGGTGAGAGAACATGGAGTTTGGTGGGGAGGAAGGTGGTGGATCTGGGATCTGGGAGGAGTTAGAGAAGAAAGGAATATGATAAAAATATACTGTATGAAGTTCTTAAAGAATCAATAAAAATATTTTAAAAAGAGAACATTATCAGCACCTCCCACCAAAGTACCCTCCTCCACGTCCCACCAAAGTACCCTCCTCCACGTCCCACCAAAGTATCCTCCTCCACGTCCCACCAAAGTACCCTCCTCCACGTCCCACCAAAGTACCCTCCTCCACGTCCCATCCAGGTGCCTAACGCCCAATCACTAATCTAACTTCCATCCTCATGTGTTTGTTTGGGCTATTTTATGCTTTATATAAATGGAGTTATACTATGTATGGTATTTTGTGCCTATTTCCTAGATTTCAGATTTATCTGCACTTTTGGAAGAGATGTATTGGAACTTTTTCCTATATTTCACATGTAGGAAAAGTTTCTGTTTTTTTTCACTGACTAAGACACAAGTTGATTATTCATTTTAATACTGATGGACATTTAGTTGTTTGGTGAATGGGTACCATTATGATTATCAGACACACACACACACACACACACACACACACACACACACACCACGGCTCTCTAAAGTGATTACACCAACTTACATTCAGAAGTGTGTGAATGTTCCATATCCTTACCAAGACCTGTCTGTTGTTTCTGTTATTGTTAAGGAATTATTTTAACCATTCAATAGATAAGTAGTGGTATTTGTGATGATTAATTTTTGTTATCAGTTTTTTAGATTTGAAATCAACTAAAAGACATGCCTTTGAGAGAGTCTATGCAGGTATTTCCTGAAAGAATTAACTAAGGGGTGTTCCCCTAAGAGTGGGTAGCACCATCTTCAGTATCCCAGATAGAAAGAGGTGTAGAGAAAATCTATTGCTCTTCGCCTGCCTCTCTTTGCCCCTTGCTGGGGAGTGCACCTACTTAGTTGTTGCTGCTGCTGCTGCTGACATCAGAACCTAGCTTCTTCAGGTTTCCAATGTGGTTCTCCAGGAATCTTCCAGGCTTTCAATACCAGATTCTGACTGCTGAGACATCCAGCTCCATGAACTCAACAGCTATTGGGTGCTCAGCCACTCCAGGATACAGATGGTCATTGCTGGACTACTCATCACATAGCATGTAAGTCAATCCAATAAATCCCTTTGTAATGTATATTCAATTATTCCATTCCTCTAGAGAACCCTGATACTTTATCTCATTATGATTTAATATATATTTTCCTGAACACTGAGATTGTTGAACAACTTTTATCCTATTTTCTAAGGACTTATTCAAGTCTTTTTCTCATCTTAAAGCTTCATTCTATTGAAACAATGTGGTATTGGCACAGGATAAAGCAATAGATCAAAGGAGAAAACAGAAATCCTACAGTTATATGTTTACTTGATTTATGGTAATCATTCTGGGTCAAAGAGAATGGTCACATGAAAAAATTCATTTAATCCCACCCTACAACACACCCAAAAGTAAATTCTAGATGCTGGATAGAGTGTAGATTTCAATGTGAAAAATGAAATAATAAAATTTTTAAGAAAATGAAAAATAATATCTTAATGATCATGGGATGGAAATATTTCACAGGCAAGACATAAAAAGCACTATTTAACAAGTGATAAAATAAACTATAGTCAGGTACCACATAATGATATTTGACCAAAGATAGTCTCCATAAGATCAGAATACAGCATTAGTCTGCAGTAGGCTATGCCATTCAGGGTTATACAAGCACCCTGTACAATGTTCACAGAACAACATACATTTCTTAGGGCATATCCCCGTCATTAGGCAACACATTACTGAACTCTAAAATTAAGAATTTATTTCATGGGCTGGAGAGATGGTTCAGCAGTCAAGAGCACTGGCTTCTCTTACAGAGGACACAGGTTTGATTCCCAACACCCACATGGAGACTAACAACCATCTATAACTTCAGTTCCAGGAGATCTGATGCCCTCTTCTGACCTCTGTGCACATTGCATGATATGGGTGCACTAACACACATGCAGACAATACACTCATACACATAAATAAAAATAAAATATTTTTAGAAAATAATTTATTCCATCAATTGGCATCATTAAAACAGTGAAAATATAAGCCACAAAAGATAGCCACAATACATACTGCTAAACAAAAGATTCATATCCACAAAGTTTCTTTTAACTCTCTATTCATCCGTAAACATATGTACCATAGCCCAATTGTTTATCTCCTATGATGACTAGTCTACTTTAAATTGTTCATTATACACTTGTATATCTTTGAATGTTTTAGTAACAGATTATCAAGAAGTGGATTGCCAAGTCATGAGATAATGCAGAGTGTATCACCTACAAAGACCAATAGGGTGCTGCATCCTTCTAAATGGCTCTCTCTCATCTTGAAAATTTCAGTCTTCCTCTGTATATGCTCCCTCTGCTCCTTTTGAGCCACACAATTGGTACAGAATACACTTCTGTTCTAGGGGAAAAGAAGCTTAAGATTTTGATGAGGGAGAAGAAGAAGACATGAGAAAATGTTCAGACAAAAGAATTCTAATACTCAGGACGTCTCGGATTTCCTAAAGCAACTGTAGTTATTGTGTAATTTTGACTTGCTCAACATATAAAATATGTTGATGATGGGTAAATATCATGGGATCCTTTGAAATAATGAGTTTACCCATTATAAAGCTCAATTAACGTTTTAATTTCTTAAATTATACAAGGAGACCAGCATCTCTGCATTTTTAACTTTAGTTACTGAAGATACTTTTCATGTATACACTAATTTTCTGCCTTAGTTAATATAAACCTGAACTCTGACAAGAAACAAAGCGAGTAAAGGAAAGGTTTATTCTTGCTTACGCTTCAAGGAGATATATCCACGGCATGGAAGCAGAAGCAAGAGGTCACCTGGTCATGTTGCACACAGGAAGCAGGGAGTGAAGAAGCACCTTGGACTATAAAACTTCAAGTCTGGGGACTGGAGAGATGATGCTTCTGCAGTTAAGAGCACTGGATACTCCTTCAGAAAACCTAGGTTAGGATCCCAGCATACACATGGCTGCTTATAGTTCATAACTCCAGTTCCAGGAAATCAGATGCCTTCTCTGGCCTCTGCAGGTACTGTATGCACATGGTACACATACATATATGCAGGCAAAATACTCATACACATTCAAAAAAACCCTTCAAGCCCCACCCCCACCCCATCCTGCATCAAGGCTCCACCCCCTTAAAGGTTCCACAACTTTTCCAAACAGCACTACCAACTGAGGATCAAATGTTCAAAACATGAGCCTCTGGGGACTGTTTCACATTTAAACCACTACAGTCTTCATGGATAGCATAACGTAGCACTCTCAATAGTTTGGGTTTTTTTCATGAATCAAATATAATGTATAGGAGATTAGTGTAGGAGATGGGGCTGCATTTGTTCTGATATTGGGACATAACATTTAAAAAAATCATGCCTAACACGATATTCTAGGTTGCATCTCATGTAAAACAGGTGACACAGAGGGACTACAGCATACTGAGATTTCTAATTACTCAATTCCCATTCGTAATTGGACAAAGTTTCAGGCAGTGACTTGACAATATGTGTCATAGTTCTTTTACCCCAGTGGTCCCACTCCAGTAAGTTATCTTAAGGAAATAACTGAGAATGAACAAGAATGAATGAACAAGGGCATTCACTGAAAGATCAGAGCAACATCAATGCTCATCAAGAGGAGATTGGCACAATACACTGGGATTAGCCATAAAGCAAAACATTACAGAAACATTTGAAATTACAATGCCACTCCTTATTTGCAGCTTTATATCAATAAAATGTTGTTGTGAATAAAGCAGATCATAGACAGTAACAGGTTAAATATAATGTTCCACATTTGATTTTAAAAACCATGTGAATCTCTGTGTGTGCATGTAAAGAAAAATATCTTGAAAAATTCATACCAACATGTTTATCTGCCAGCAATGGGATTATGGACAGCTTTTCCTTCATTTTCTACAGAATTCGTTTACAATATACATGTATTATTTCTACAATAAAAAGATAGTAAACTACTTTTATTTTGAATTTTTTAGTTATTGTCCAAAAAAGTTGATAATTCTGAAAATTCTGAAAACTTCAACTCTCTGCAGACCTTTTCTCACTAACCCTCAGCAGAACAGAGAAGTGTCACGGTTGCTGTATATAGCTCTAAAGTGGAGTTTGTCAACCTTGGTACGATTCCCATGTGGGCTGGGTGGTTCTTTGTTGAGGGGGGATTGCCTTATGCATTGTAAGATGTCTCTACCCACAGGGTACCAGTCAAACACATTACTCCCTCCCCCTAAGTTATGACATCTAACAATATATCCAGACACTGCTGTATGAATGTGTCTAATGGTCATATGGTCATGGAAGATGGCACCAGAAGAAACAGTGCAGACTGATATCAGTAACAGCAAACAGAAAACGTAAATGCGAAAGAATGCCTGGGTTTTCCATGGCAGAGTGATTATAGTGGAATAAGATGCTTAGAAAAGGGCCCATCGTGTCCTTTTCTCCATCATACCATTGAAAAATTGTGTTTTGGGAAATTCTAGAAAAAAATGCCCCCAAGCCCATAAGTGGGGGAGGGGAACATGTCTCTGGCTTGCTAAAGCAGTAAATTGAGGAGCTAATCTTTCTCGTGGTTGGTAGGCTCAAGGGGAATGGGTCCGGCAGATAAAACGATAACTAGATTTAGTTGACAATTTGCTCTGAGTAAAATGTCGAGCTTGTAAATAATTTAAAAATAGCCTGTCATTCAATTGCAGCATGTCCTTTAAGAAATTTTAATCAATGCAAAACACATTTCTCAGACACCAGCTTCTAACCCCTGAGAAAGCAACTACGGTTCCAAACAAAAAGCTGTGGCATGGGTAGACAGTGTGGCAGAAACTAAGGAGAGGGATTTGAACTTTAACCTTAGAATACAATATCATGGCAGTACTCCTCAACTTAGAATGAGCTATTGTGACATCGTGTGGAAACACATGACTTTTTCAGCTCTTTTTGCTCAAGGTCAGAGAAGGTAAGGTTTCTTTAAGCTCATCAGAGACACCCAGCATGCACAGAAACTGTATGCAGTTTGGCTGCAAATGGACTGTTTGGTGTCTTTGCCAGAAGCTCAGCATTCCGGTCAGAGGAAGGGAAAAGTGGGGAGGGTGTAGCATTGTCTGAAATTAAGGTCTAAAGGTGTTCCAAGAAGGTGAATACGTGCCATGAGACCTGGGGAGCATGGTCAGTCTCTGGCGACCCCACAACAATCATCACTCTGAGCCAACCTCCTTCACACCCATATTCATGTCACAAGGGGAAGTGTGGAGACAGCTCTAAAGCCACACGTGCTCTTGTCACCTATCTTCCCCACTGCTTCCCCACCCTCCACCCCCGCCAGTGAGGGAACCTAGGCTGCTACAGCACCCTTAGTGCCTCCCGAGTCGAGCCCCAACCTGCACTCCTGGGGAGCACCCCCCACACCTCTGATTCAGCTGAACATTTTACCAAATCACTGCCGGACTCATGGTGCCAGGAGACAAAGCCAAGGACAAGAGTAAGCCTTGTCCCTTCAGCCTGGCCCTTGGGAAGAAAAGGCTGGGTTGTTTTATGCTGGAATCAAGGATTTGTTCTACCTTTTTCTTTATCCTTTTCCTTTTTTCTTTTCAACAATTGACGTAGATTATGAAGACATCTTCCTAAATTGCCAGCTTGGTAGCTCTGGTTTGGGAAATGAACCAATACAATTAGAGACTAAGAGCATCCCCTGAGTATTTAACCAAATTTGGCTAGATGTTTATTTTTAATGAATTGATTATCACTGATAATCAAGATGTATATGTATTGAGTTTGATCCCTTAAATCTTAGATGCTACATAATCTGCAAAGCTGTTAATCCTGATAGATTTAAAGATAATGGATAATGATGCATTATTCATAAATGTTGTTCAGTGGGATATCCACTGTCCAAATGTTAATCTCTCACCATATCTATTTCATATTCATCTGCTGTTAGTTTATTTAAACCAGATTGCCAGAAATATTTAGAATGTTAATTTTTAACATCCACCCATACAGCAAAATAACAGTTCCTCCTCTCAGTCCAGTGCGACCACGGAGACTGCAGGAACAAGTCACTTCCTTCCCTTCACCCCAGTCCAGTCCACACACACTCACAAGGATATGTGTACACGTGGTTTGCCTCTATTATTGACTATCAAATGGTTTCTAGCCTGCCTTTGTCCCAAGGTCAATCAGACTCTGAGTTCCTTTTTTTCCTTCATAGACAGAGATTTCTTCACTGGTAAGCTTATTTAAATTCCCTTGCAGATATTGAACCAAATCTGCTCAGGTTTCAGCCTCCTGGAGCCTTGGACTCAGAGCTATATATAAATAAATGCCTATATGGGACAGCTTTTGATGAAACATTAAAGATCATTCTGTTATATGACTTCTAGGTTCTCTGTTTTCTCTATGAAAAACGCACGGTGGTAGAAAGAAGCTCAGAGGAGAGGCGGAAGGGAATAGATTTGTAAATTGCTGCCTGCGGACCTCCTGGGACTTAATGGCACACAGCAAAGAAGCAGATGATCCTGGCAAAGGAAGCAAGATAAATAAAATTAACCACCACATCAAGCTCCCTTTAAAATCTCTGCTGTCAAGTCTGTCCAACATTTATGAATCTGGGGGTAGGTTACTATCACATTGTGTCTGACCCAGAATCAAATAGGGTCCTCAATCCCCCCTTCTTTTCTCTCTCTCTCTCTTCCTCTCTTTCTCTCAAAGATGAGCAAAAGGCTTGCCTTTTTTTCTTTAACTTCTCTCCCTTATCATGTACTCACACAACAAAAAGCACCCCAGGCTAGCCAATAATTATTGCCTTACTGCTTATACTTCTTGTTTATTCCTAAACTGTTCACCACGTCATCCCGTCAAAGAATGGGGTCATGTGTTTCAAAAGTGAATTGGCTGGTGGAGAAAAAGGATCAGGCTAGATGAACAGAAATAAGACAAGTGAAAACTCCAAAAATCTGGGGTGCTTATCCTTTCCTGGAGTACCTCACAGAGATCTGTACTCTGTAGCTTCAGCAAAGAGGATGGTGCTTCTTGGTGGAGACACTAAAACTGTGAGGGACACCTCCCTTCACATGAGAAAATGGGGATACACACTCGCAATCTTAAAAGCTAACCAACCTTAGCCAGACTCTGTGCTGTGTTGTATACATCCTCACTGAGTGTTCAGAACAATCCCCCAGGATGAGTAACATTGGCTCATCTTTGAAAAGCATAGTGAAGCATGGCCAGTCCTGCTGCTCTGGGAAGAAGCCCCCCCAAAGCCTGCAAGCCTGTAATAGAGCACCATTCCTGACAACCATAGGCACCCCAGGGGCCAAGCATTTGCTTCTATTTACATGCAGATTTTCTGAGCCCTATGTGGATAGTCTAAGCATGGCTTGGCCTAAGCATGGTCCAAGGAGAATCCAATGGAATTGTATGCATCACAAGGGAATCTTAGGGAGGAAACACTACAGCTTGCCTCAGAAAGCCCTTTTCCCTGCACCTCACATATAACTTGGTAAGGCCAGAGGTAAGAACCCAAATGAGGTTCAACAGACCAGCTATTTGACTCTGAATTTACACCCAACTGTAGCCATTTACACTGCACAAAAGCAAAAACATCAAGCTTTTCTCTAAGTCACCAGTTCTAAAAAAGAAGAAATCTTGCAAAACCAAGTCCATAGATGCACATAGAGACTATGTTTAGCTCATTAAATAGTGATTTTTGAGGCTGTTTTTCTTTTATTGTATGAAGCTTTCCACTGCGGGTGGATAATAACTCTGCTTAATCTATTTTTAAAAACCCACAATCTTTACCCTAAAGGAGTTTCCATTCCAAAATAGGTAAAATAGAATACACACAGGCAAAATCTACCCTCCACAAACTGAATGAAGGACCATCACTGAGGGAGCCAGGACTGGCACAAGTCAGATTAGGGAGAACATGTCCACTACTCACTCAACTATAATAAAAATCACTATGCTCTACTCCTATGAAGAGTCTTCTAATGGCTTTAATCTGTTTGTGCTTCCAGAGGCAATGAGGGAGGTCATCCGTGTTTCCAGATTCCAATCATCTCTGTGACTTGTACAAGGCCATGATCAGTGACAGAGGAAGGCCAGGAAAATGCTAAGAAAATGGAAGGATTGCTCTGACTGAATTTTTAGCACAATAGTTGGTCACAGACACAAATAAAATACATACTCTTTATGCTTGATTCCATCTGAACTAGGTAGGAGGAGACAACAGAAAGTTCCACACTTTCCACTCCTCTAGTAGAGGCATCTGTTTTGCCTTGCCTGGTCCTCACTGAATTACCATGCTAGGCACGTGGTGACAACACAGAAGCATTTTCCATAAATTCGAGTTTAAAGGGGGATGATACTCAATGTTAAATCGTTAAATTAAATCACTTTACAAGGCGTCTTTACAATTTCAAGCCATTTTCCCAACTAGAGCTGCATAGTAAATTAATTACTGCATTAGTAGTTCATTGGTGACTCATGTAAACACTGTTCTTACTCAAAACAAATATGACTCTACTCCATATGTTTGCTCACAGAGTTTGAAACTATTAAAAAGTACTTGGAATTGTGGAGAAGAATATACTGAATAATTTTGTTGCTTGCCTCATTTTGTCCTAGAAAGAGTTATGGTTCATCTTCCCGTGGTGTTCAGGGTAATTTATCACAGTGGTTTATGCAGTGTTAGCTAATAAAACTGAGGGCTTGTTAGAACTTCAAATGGGCTAGGAAAGATGAGTTATTAATCTGGTAAAATCAACTTTTAAATTTTAAGTTGTATATTATATATATGTATCAATATTACATATTAGTATAATATTAACATATATTACACTAATACATATATAAGTAATACATATATAAGTAAAGAGAAAAGGGGGTCATTTTTCATCCTTAATGGTTGAAAATTTGTAAGGCAGAACTCTCGTGGAAGATAAACAACTCTATATTCACTCACCTTCATTCCAAAAAC
This sequence comes from Eospalax fontanierii, assembly GCA_035773235.1. Lineage (NCBI taxonomy): Eukaryota > Metazoa > Chordata > Mammalia > Rodentia > Spalacidae > Eospalax > Eospalax fontanierii. The sequence continues at coordinate 30,289,449 of CM069530.1, read as the reverse complement.
ATATTGTTTCCCTTTTGTAAATAAATAGTTCATCTAAAAAATAGTGCGGATTGAAGATAATATACTATAAGTAGCTCCAAGTCAACAAAATGCTTTGCATATCACCCATGTATGAGTTTGCTATACTCGAATGCTATAGGAGCAATGTGAATTGGTTTCTTATGGGATATAAGCTAACAGTACACCTGAAAGCTGCGATGCATTGAAATATCCATGTATACAAAACAGACTTTTGTGAGAAAAATAATTGGTTTGATAGGCTCAAGTACAGTCATTGGGACAATAAATACATTATAATTAGAACATTTGAAAGCAGACCTGAGCCCCAAAGCAGATGTTCTCTGGCTGCTGGATCTCTGCAGAGAATAGAGACACACCCACCATACACACATATTGTTGTGACATTAGGGAATGCACAGGGTAGAGACACATCAAAAGAGTGCTGAAATCCAAAGCAAAAACCACCAAATATCCATTTGCAGTGAAATAAAAGGCTATTCGTGTATAACCAAGTACGAAGCAGCAGCAAAGGCTCAAATCGACGCAATCCTCACCTCACAGATGAACATCACAGCTATAATACTGAGCAAAAGAAGTCAGAAATATGCCAATTCATTTCCGTGTGGTTTTAAAGGAAGAAAGAAAAAATGCCTCTATGGTGTTGGAAGTTAGGGATACTGGTACCCTTTGGGGGAAACAGTGAACAAAAGGAGGTTTAGGGAGACTTGGGAGCCCAGTGTCTTCCATCTATGGAAGATTGCTTCTGCCGTCTGGTTTCACCTTCCAAAAACAGATCTAGCTACATACATGGCATAGGTCTTTTCTATGTTGAAATTATACTTCTTCTGTAAACGAGCTTACTTAACAAATGAAAGTAAAAAGAATACGAAAGGTATTTCACTCTTTCCCTTTGCAGTTGATCCCAAGTTATCGTGCAGGGCTCAAGATCTCCTTCATGTCTTCTACAGGGAATCAGTGTCCTCAGCATTCTTCTGACTCATGTCAATGGGCACTTGCCTTCCTAGGAAATAGTCTGCTCATCTCAGACACCTATGGTAAGCAAAACTTTTAAAAGAAGGGGTAAGCCTGTGGTGTATTTGCCAAAAATGGCAAAAGTCCCATTCCCTAGAACAGATAGGGATGGTCAGGACAAGACAATGGTAAAGAACTAATGTGTTCTGCAATCTGTTTCTGAACATATCAAACGGAGAGGGTGCAAAAGTGATTTCACAGAGTTAAGAGAGGGAAAGCATTTGATCTGAGCTTTCTTCAGGAAATGCACCAAGGGTGACACATCTCCACATGCTTCTCCTAGGCAAACACGAAGCTCTGCACTGTCACTGAGTCACTGCTCTGTCGGGCTCTAGAGCCTTCCTGGTAAGGCAGGAGAGGAAACCTCACAGACTCAGTGCTGGAACTGGGATGGAACAAGAGGGAGAAGCGAACATCATTTCCAACTCTGGCTCTGCAGTCCCTTACAGAAATGATCTTACTTTCTGGAGAAATGGCTATATACCTTACCTTCCCGAGAAAAGGCATTTCTCAAGAAAGGTCAATGGGCGTGAAGGAATTCAGGATTCCCTTGCATTTCTGTGCATCTGTCCCACTGAGAAGAATCATTATCAAACTTGATATCATTCACTATAGTCACAATCCTGGGGACTCTGGGAAGAACATGCTCATCTATAACCTTAGGGTCTTCTTCTAACACTATCACTTACTTGCAACATCATATATTTACCTAATCATTTAGCCTCTCTGGTCTGCAGTCTTTGCCAACTGAAATTGCCCTTATCATTTTTCTGTACTCAGAGGAACAGAATAAAGGTTGGACACCTATTGCTTTGAGCATACACAAGCTTAAATGACTGAACGTGAAGGCTAGCCTTGCCTTCTAGGCCCTTCCTTCTCATCTTCATGGTTAAGCCCTCCCAGCTCATGGCCATTACTCCTGCTCTCTGTCAATGGTCGGGTGGAGATATACATCTCCAGAGGCACTGAGGAGAGGGTGGGCTCTTCTTAGCATCCTATCATTTTGAATTAGTGTCTTCCTGCAGCTCCCTAGGTTTCTTTCAGGGTTTCTGACCCTCTGGTATTTTCATTTTCCTTAATTTGAAAATGTGCTTTAAGAATTCCCAGCTAGATAAATCCAGATTCTGAGAATGTGATTAATGCTCAATCATGATAAAGATGAAATCTCTTATATACTTTTATTGTTTCATGGAATGAGGAACGAACAGTTGGGTTCATTGACAATCCAAAAAGAACATACTTCATACTAAAGTGTGAAGCTCACAGAAGGCCAATGAGAAATAAAGAGAAAGCATCACAGAGATAATAAATCAAGCCGAAGGGAAAGTGAAATTTGACTTCACCCTAAAGGGCAATTACCTTCACATTTTAAGGAGCACATCTGGGGTGACAGTGAACCACACCTGCAGGCCAAGACCCCCTAGCACTCCCAGCAATGCCAACCCAGTGTTGAGAAAATGAGTGCTTCTTTTAGTCAAGCATGTAATCACATATTTCCAGATGAGAGGCACAAAAAAATGATTAAAGCTTAGGGAAATTGGATCTATAGAGAGAGACTAATGGAGCTGGCCTCTCATATCGTCCAGAAGAAAAGGGTGGTAACGGAGAAGGCTTACCAGCCAGTGAATGAAGGGATGTGGGACACCAGAGAGTCTGACAGTTAACTTCAGACAAAACAAGGTCATTAAAGAACGGTCAGATAGATTACATGTATTAGTCACTTTTATTACTGCTGTGAGCAAAGAAAAGTAACTTAAGAGACGAATTTATTCTCGCTCACAGTTCAAGCACACAGTCCAACCTGGTGGGAAGACATGGCCATAGAAGCTTGATCACGTCTAGATAGATTGGAAGCAGAGAAAGGGAGATCCTGGGTTCTGCTGGCTTTCTTCTTCTTTTTTTTGAAGCCAGGTCCCTAACCCGTAGGATCTCACCATCCACATTTGGGTAGGTCTCCTTTCCTCTGTCAAATTGCTCTGGAAACACACCCACGCATATACACCCAAGATGTGTTCCCAGAGTGACTCTAAGTCCAGTCAAGTTCACACTGAAACCTAAGAACACTTAACATGTGAGAAAGATTTTCAAATCTTTGAATTACTCAGCTACAGAGATCCTCAGAACCAACTCCAGTATGAAAGAAGTCTTCAGTTTGCCTGGAAACTTCGGAGCAAGGGTTTCTTTCCTTTCTGGGATGATTTGATTGACAGCAGGAAGATGTGCCGGGAGACTGTAATGGGTACCTTTCAGGACTGTAGTTTAGGACCTTGAGCACCATTAAACTCAGTGAGATGACAGCAGTCTGATGAGAAACAGCAACCTTCATCCGGCTTCCTCAGTGATCATTCAGATTTGTCATAGTCCTACATCATCTTCCCCAGCAGCAGGGTAGCTTTGAACCCATTATTCCACATAGCAAGTGACTGTCTTCTTTCTGTAAATGAGATCACCTTTGCTCAGTCACCCAGAAGGGACACTGTAGTCATCTCAGAATCATCTGAATGTCTGTCAACAGGCCATCGAGTCTTTCTTCTGTCTTTCTCATCTATTCCTTCCTTCCCAGTCCCAGGGGAAAAAGCCTAGTTCAAGTCATCACTCGCATGCATTGATGTGAAAAAACTAATGAGACTGGTAAATGCTTGTCTGCTAAGTTCAAGATCAAGATCAAGTTCAAGATCTCAGTGCTCTTTATCCCACAGATAACATCAAAGGATCTTATTTTTAAAACAAACAAATTCTAAGTCCCAAACTTCTGTCTCAGAATATCTACGGTTGGCACTTAGGAATCTGAATTCTTTATTTGTTATTTTTTTATTTTATGTGTATAAGTTTATTGCCTGCATGTAGGTAGTTGTATCCATGTCATGCAGTGCCCACATAGGTCAGGAGAGGGTGCTGAATCCCTGGGACTGGAGTTCCAAACAGTTGTTAGCCAACATGTGGGTGCTGGGAATCAAACCTGGGTCCTCTATAAGAACAACCAGTGCTCTTAACCACTGAGCCATCTCTCCAGCTCAGGAATCTGAATTCTTAATAGGCTCTCCTTGTATAATTCTTGTGTACCCTAAATTTCAAAACCTCTTCTACAGTTGAGTCTGCCAGTTCGGATTATTCATTTATTTGTCTAGCAATAAATACCAGGGACAGTTCTTTTTTTCATTGATCCACTCCATTTACCAAAAAGTTTTAACTGGGTTTACCAGGAGTAGAAAGAATAAATAAAACATGATATATTCATACAATGAATGGGCTTCTATACAAATGAAAAGAATCAGCTACTGTTAAGCTACTATTATAGACTACAGTGTAGATACAGATAAAAATGAGCAAGAGGAACCAGACATGAAAGAATACATGTCACGTGGTTCTGTTTATATGAAGCTTAAGAACAGGCCACATTACGGTGATGGATGTGAGAATGATGGTAATTTATGGAGACAATATCGACTGGACTAGGTAGAGATGTGCTTTGGAGTATTAGAATTGTTCTATAGCTTAATCCAGTCATATTTAAATGTGTGTAGGGGTTGTATGCTTACTGTACATAAGTTATAAACCAGGTTTCCAGAAGAAGGTGAGGAAAGAAAAAGGGGGAGGAAACAAGAAAAAGAGAGAATGTTGAGTGACTCACACATAGTACCTATATCTGAAAGTGATTCACAGTACCATTATCTGAAAGTAGAATTTCAGACTCCTGTGGCATGCCTTTTAAGGCCTTCCATGATCTACCAATAACCTAGTCTTACAAACTGAAATCCATTCAGTTCTCTAATCAAATGTACCCACTCACTGTATGTGATTTCTTACTTTTATGGTTTCTTACTTTCTTCCACCTCTATAATCATGCCTCAGTCACCTGTAATATAATTCCTTCTGCCTCTAAACCTTAACATATTTGAATGTCCAACTTTATTCCTTGGAATCTCTTCTCTTGACCAATTGTGAGTTTAAAAGAGATTTTGAAGTGTTAACTCCTGCTATGATACTCAGAAGGAGGTCTTTGCAAATATAATTAGTTAAGCTGAGGTAATACTGGACTAGGATTTGCCGGGCCCTAAACTCAATGACTGTTGCCTCATAAGAAGATGCCTAGACATGCAAAAGAACAATGCCATGTGAAAATGGACACAGAGACTGAATGGATGTGTCTATGAGGCAAGAACACCAAGTAGAACCAGCAACCACGAGAACCCAGGAGAGAGACAAGCAAAAATTCCCGTAGAGCTGTAAGGTGGGAAGTGACAAGACCTTCATTTTAGACTTTCAGGCTCTATGCCTGTGAAAAATACATTTCTTTGTTGTAAATTGACTGGTTTATAGTAACTTCTTATAGTAGCCCTGGGAAAGTAATACACTAATCCTACCCATAGTCACCACCTCTTACTTTTTAGTTTGTTGTTCCTATTTTTTGAACAAAGTTCTTGGCACTTGTGGTAAGCATCTTCCCCTATGAACCCTGGGAACCTCCCCCTCACAATATATAATGTCCTTATAGGGCCTCCTCCAATATTTATAGGACTGATCTATGTCATAAATAGCACATTATGGAAATTATAAATGTAGGTCATAAAAGACACTTCAGGTTCTGTCTTGCTGCCTTAGATCATTCACTCTGAAGGAAGGCAAATGTCATGTCTCTAGTACACTCAGTAAGCCCTGTAAAGCTCACCAGCCAATAGTCACCATAAATTTAGCATAATCAGGGATGGTGGCATGTACCTCTAATCATAACACTGGAGAAGCTGGAGCAGAAAGATCACAAGTTTGAGGGTATAGAATGTGTCCCTGACTTGCAAAAACAAAATTAATTAACAAATCAATTAATATAAGTCAAACTCATCATTTATATGAGCTAATTCAAAACCAGCCAAGGTTCCAGATGACTCTGGCTAAGATCTTGCTACTGCAACCTTGTAAGAGATCTTGAATCACTCTTGGACTCCAACACAAAAAATATATGAGGTCATAAAGACCTATTCTTTCTAAGACACTACATTATGGGGTAAGCTTTCTTATAGTAATAAATAAATGATAGAAACCTTGGAATACTGCCTCATCTTTCTTAACTTTCCTTGGAAAGTTCTTGACCCCTCAACTAGACTGCAAACTGTTTTGTTTTAGTTTGAAGGTAAGGATGATCTCTTGTGTCTTTGTATCCTCATGCAGCGTGCCTTCTGAACACAGGTGAACAAATGTGTATAGACAGTGTATCCCATTAGACAGGCTTTCAGAAGACTGTGGTGAACTAATGAATGCATGTCTTATTTAAGGATCAAGTTATGGAATCTTCTCTCACAGTGAAATATGTGAAGACAGCTGTGTTTGGTGCCGTTTTGAAGCCATTCTTCCTTCCTACCCACTTTCCTCCCCCCTCTGGTGTTGTTGGCTTCTGAAATGTAGGTCACCTCCAGTGGCATGACCTAATTAGGAGATGTAATTTAATGGGGGGAAAAATAATAAAAGAAATCCTCTGAGATGGCAGGTCTGAAACAAAGAAAAGCAGTTCTCTCGGTTTCTTTTTTTGGCAACGGCTTCACTACTAGCAGGGCCTTCTTCAAGGCCCCGAGCTACACAGTTTGTAAAACACAGTGAGGAGAGGTAGAAGTGCATTTAGCAGCAGCTGGGCATGATGAATTGATAACCACCACAGGAGGAGGAGCAGGCTTTACTTCATTGAAGCAGCTCGGTGGGGCTGCCTCCTGGCAGCACAGCAGTGCGACTTTGGAGAAGTGCTGTTGCTGGTGGACAGGAAGGGAAGAGACTTTACAACTCCTCTACTCCAAGCCCTCTGGGAATGCCATGACACCTGTTGTGTTCGCAGCACAATAAAACTCCATACACAGTGCATCTAAGCAATGAAGGGTTTTTTCCTCCTTACGTTTGGCTTTCTTGTTTTTGCAAATTAAAAAGAGGGCAAGCGAGCTAAACAGATTTTAAGGGTTCATTACAAAACTACCTTCCAGGAGATGCCACTGGGCCAGGTGACTCTGTCCAGCTCCCTCACCTCTTCCTCTCAGGGACATGATGCTCGGTTCCTGTAAAATGCTTAAGTGCTTTCTGAATCACCCCCAGAAACACTTAACTACACTGATAATAATTGAATACATTATTAATTCTTTCTTTGAAACCTGATAGCCCATGTTTATCATTAGGCAGCCAACAAAACTCAGAAGTCTACAGTGTGCACAACTTAGTTGCTGACATCTATTAAAGAGAAAACTATTATACTTTTCCCATTTTACAGAGATACAGAAAGTTAAGGTAACTTGCCTACAGCCAAAGAGCTAATGAGAAGCAAAGCCAAGACACAAACTCAAGCAATCTGACTACAGAAACAGTACTAACTCCCATACATGACCTTAAATTAGCTGTGAATCCTCTCCTTGGGATCAGTGGGCATTATACTGTTGACAACAGTTATGTTTCTCTCTACAAGGGACTTCTCAGCTGCAGGTGAGAAACCGTCTTTCCATTCCAGCACTTCCATAGGCGGTGCGCTGGTACCCAAGGTTCAAGCACCAGCCATTCTCCATGATGGGCCTCCCTAATACCCCCTCCCATTAAGAACCACTGCCCTAGACTTGAAGGATTCCACTGTAGAACAACTGTTGTTGTCTGTAGAACAACTCCTTAGTGAAACTAGAGAAAACAATTTTTTAGAAACAATTTACGTCTCTAGAAATAGCTCTACTTTTATACAACAAATGAAGAAATGGTTTATTCATGATATAGTCTACTAAAGCTCAGTAATAAGTGCAGGACTTATCAGCATTTCAGGACCCACGTTCTCCACCTTTGTGACCAGCTCAGTAAAGACACTATTCCAAACTGCTGCATCACAGAGCTCTGCCTCCCTTAAACTACATTGAAAGCACCACTTCCCCAGAGGGAACGGGGTATCAGGGTTTCCTACCATTTCCCCAGTTGCCTGTGACTGAGGCTGAGTTCTGGGTTAATATGACCAAGAGGTTAAGATTCTTGTCTTCTATCCAGTCAGCACTTGGGTAACCCTGAGGATGGTGTTGCCAAAAATACTGGGACCCCAATCACATGCATCTTGGCTTATAAATCTGGGGGTCATGTCAACAAAGTCAAACTGAGGAGTCATGGGCTGTCACCCCTCCTCCCTATCCAATGAGCACTCAGCTTCTTAAAGTTAAGGTGTCAGTCAAGGAAAAATGCATCATGGTTGCTACCTGAAGCACCCTAACTGTGGCTCATGAGTTTTACCCAGAGAAGAAACAGGCCATGAAATGGAAAGCTTCAAATCCCTCCTCAGAGAAACCTACTTCATTTACAATATGGTTTGAAGGATTTCAGGTTTGAAGGTGCTTTCAAAAACATGAAAGCTGTGAGAGTAACGCAATTAGGAGGAGATTGATAGTCACTGGAAATACAGACCAAGCTGTAGGACAGCTAGTTTGCTGTAGAGGAATGAGAAAGGAGGATCTTATTCTCCTGAGGTGAAAACAAATAGCAAACACCTAACTTCAGAACTTTCCCTTCACAGGATCCCAAATCATATTGGATTAGTTGACAAAGCAATTTATGCCGAGGGCATTGTTGAAAACACCAGAGCAATTGACTGGCAATTAATTGAGTTTAACAGATGAGTGTGGTCAAGGAAAGATAAACAGTCAAAGAAAGCCCAGTCAAAAGTAGTCATTCTGGGGTGGCTATGGCATACCAAATGATGCATCCTTGAGGAGCAACAGCAACAACAGTGCACAGGGAAAAGGATGAGATACAGAGAGAGAATAAATTGCACTAAAATAATGCAACAAGTCACTAAATAGTGAAAAAGCAAATAAGGATGGCAATCCCTTGAGAGACCAGTGCTCAGCACTGCTCCAATGTATTGTCTAAAATGCAGAGTTTCTCACAAAAAGAAAAAAAGATACACATAAAGAAACAGCAAAGAATGACCCAGCAAAAATAAAAATACACATCAAAAATCAACTATGAGAGTGGCCTGATATCAGATTTAATGGATACAGATTTCACAGTAGCAATTATCAATATGCTGAAAAGACTCAAGGAAACCTTGTCTAAAGAAATCAAGGTAAGTAAGATGACAACGTTGCATCAGAGAGCCCTTGTAAGGAGAGAGAACTTACATTTGTATTTTTTTAAAGCCAAATGGAAATTCTAACTGAAGTAAAAATTTACTTGAGAGGTTCAACAGTAGACTTAAACTGACAGAAAACAAAAAGAACTAGAAAACAAATATAGACTGGTAAAGTATATATGCTCCAAAGAACAGGGAGTGGGAGAAGAACAAAGAAACACAGAGCCTCGGAGAAACTCGGACTATCCATCATCCCTATAAGTACACCAAAATGTGCAAACGGAATTCCAGAAAAAGAAAGAATATGCAGCAGAAAAAAAATCTGAAAAAACACTAGTCTACAAATCCAGAAAGGCCAATGAATCAACACAGAGAAATCCACACACATAGTAAAAATGCCGAAAGCTGGAGACAAACATAATCTTGAGAGAGAGAGAGAGAGAGAGAGAGAGAGAGAGAGAGAGAGACTGGTCGATTACAGGTCATTATAGGAAATCTCAATAAAGTTATAGATGAATCCTTAACAGAAACAGTAGAGGACCAAAGACAGATATTATTTAAAGTTTCCAAATAACCAGAAATCCCCCTAGCATTCAAAACTGATGGAAAAATAAGGATATTCCCAAGGAAACAACAATTGAGAGAATTTGTTTATAGCTGTCTTGCCTTACAAGTATTACTTGAAATACTGAAGGAAGTTTTTCAGGGTAAGAGCAAGTAACCGCAGACAGTAACTCAAATCCACGCTAGGAGATAAACAACACAGAGAGAGAAATTATGCAATTATAAAAAAACATTATAAATGCATACTTCTTATCTTTTCTCTTAAGTGATTAAAAACACAATTGTATAAAAATATACATATAATGTATTCTTTTAGCCTATAACATAGAGGAGAGTGATGTATTTGTCAATAATGGTACAGAGAAGGTGGGCTGGGAAAGTAAAAGCTTATTTGGCTAAGAAAATAACTCCAGATGGTAAGTAGAATCCACAGAAACAAATAAAGAGGACCAGAAATGATAAATGAGAAGACTGCCGTAACTAAGCTCTGACTATATCTTTGTTCTCCTTGTCCTGTTAGCCTCTTCAAAAGATGTAAACTTACATGAAATAATAGCTATAACCGCATACTCATAAACAGAATAATTCTCCCAAATGGAGAAAGGGAACATTGTCATATAGGAATAACATTTCTATATTTCATTGGAATTATCTTAGTGTAAATCTGAAGTCATTTCTAATGAGTTATGATAGATGGTCTCTAGAGAAACCACTAAGAAAATAACTAAGAAAAAAGACTTTCAATCAATAAAGTTGAAAATATTATACATTCATTAAAATCAATACAATTGTACAACACAGAGATTGCTAATATAAACTATGGACTTTAGTTAATAATAATTATCAATACTGATTCATAAATTATAGCAAATGTACCCCAGTAATGCAAAATGTTAATGAAATATAGTGGCAGAGATGGGTTATGTAGGGGTTCTTTGTACTTTCTCAACAACTTTTCTATAAACCTAAAACTTATCTAAAAAATAAAGTTAGCTAGAATAAGTGACCTTTAAATCCCTGGCTAGTGGTTTCTTATAACTCACTGAAGAAATTAAAATGGGACATTAGAAAATATTCACTTCATCAAAATAAAGCAGTAAAGAAGGCACAGAGGAATGCAAACGTGAGCACAGAAACCAGCGTAACAGATATAAATCCGACAACATCCATTCAATATACTTGGATTAAACAACCTAATTAAAACCAGAGATTTTCAGACAGGATTAACTAAAAAACAAAGTCCAACTGTATGTTCTCTGTAGAAGACCCACTTTAATTCAAAGATTAAAATATATTGAAAGTAAAAGAACAAGAGACTATGACAGCAGTCACAAGAAAGCTGGAGTGGCCATACTGGTATCAGACAAGTCCCTTTGGAACAGTGTTTCTAGAAGCAAAGTAGCATGCCTTGCAATGATAAAAGGATCCAGGGACTAAGGAAATGGTTCAGGTGATAAATAAAGTGCTTCTTGTACAACATGAGGACCTGAGTTAAGATCCCCAACCCCCTTCCCCCCAAAGAGCCGAGCATGGCAGTGCACCTGTAACCCTAGTGCTGCAGAAGGGGCAAAGACAAACAGACCTCCGAAGCTCACTGACCAGCCAGTCTGGCGTAAAACAGGAAGCTCAGTGCTCAGTGAGAGACCCTGTCTCAAAAAGTAAGGCAGAGAGTGATAGAAGAAGACACCCCAAACCAACCTCTGGACTCCACACTCACATGTGCAGAGGAGTACATGCATACACTACACACACGTGCACACATGCACACACACACACACACACACTTTTAATTTAAAAAGTAAGGATCCATCAGGAATATTTAACAATTATGGATATACATGTATCTAGCACCAAAACATCAAACTGCGTAGATCAAAATGGACAGAAATGAAGGGAGAAATAGAAAATTCTACAATAATCAGAGACTAATGTACTCCACTTATTCATTATTTAATGAATAAAATCTAGGCAGAAGATCAACCAGACAAAAATGATAAGAGACTTCCACAACACTAGAGACTAAGCAGATGAAGCGGAGATATCATCCCACTCAATAGAACATACTTTCTTCTCAAGTATTTTATCATCATAAAATTATTTTCAATTCAATAGTATTTTATATCTAAATAGTACTCTTCAAAATAAACAAGCAAAGTCTGAGAAACTTCCATAATCCAGAGAAGTTCAAGAAGAAAGACCAGAATACAATGCTAAATCAGTACTTCCTGTTTTATTTTTCAGGAGTTAGCCTCAGGTGATGGAATTTGCCATGACTCTCCTTTGGTGGACAGAGAAATAAAAGATGGTTAGGAGTGAATTCTGGGAACAAGACAGAGAGAGAGAGAGAGAGAGAGAGAGAGAGAGAGAGAGAGAGAGAGAGGAGGGATCACTGTTTGGGACATAATTAGAAATGGAGAGAGGAAGTAGAAAAAAACATTAGAGACTGGCAGTTAATCTTGCTGACCAGATAAAGGTAAGCCCTGCCTGCAAACACTTGGGAGGTTAGAGAGGAACAACTGGAAAGGAGCGAGAGGCCTGGCTGGCTGATGGGGCAGATACTAGACATGAAACAAGTTCCCTAGGTTTTGGTTCAAGAAAAATCTAAGGAACAAAGTACAGGAGCCCTCAACACCCACTCCCAAGTCCAACAGATTGTTACTTCTTTCTCCACCTGACAATTCCTTACCACTGCCCATTCCTCCCAAATCACCAGAGAGGATGCAGATGACCAAGGATTCTTTTCTTCCTGGTGCTTCTCCTGGGACAAATGTCCTGCAGGGCATACTGAACTTGTACGGTGTTGTTTTAGGACACAGCCTTACAGGAATCGCTTATAAACACAGACTCCTTTGCCAAAACAAGCAAATGTTCAGGATGTAGGACTCATAAAAATAGCAAGACGAGCATCTGATCAGAATATAGAGAGGAAATCACTTAACAGACATTTATTGGGCATTTACTACAAATCATGTCCTAAGTCAAAAGCTGGGGACTGGAGATAAATACGCTGTCTGCCAGCCCCTGGGGTGACTCACAATCAAGGTGAGTCTGGATGTGAGCAAGGGAAGTGACAGAGACGGTGATCACAGAGAGAGGACTGAGGAAGAAAGAAAAATGAAATTTAAACAATGCAGAACCACAGGCTAATAGCAGAGGTTTTCAACAATCTTTTACCCACCCCATGGAAGCCAAATGAAAACCCACCGAAGGGTGGGCTGAGTGTGGAGAGGACAGAAGGAGCAATGATCCCTACTGACCCATAGGGATCCACTGTGCACCTGTCGAAGCATGCAAAGAACTTGACTGTGCTATGTCATCCAGTCACATTCACCACAGGGAGGTATGTGTTCAGTCCCCACTTCCTGGATTGTTAAATGACAGTTTAGAAAAGTTAAGTGACCTTTCCAACAATGCACGTAAGAAATACTGGTACACGGGAATATTTTCTACAGATCTGTGGGCTCAAACCAAACACCGTCTGTGCAAAAGAAATGAGAGCTCATATAAACAGATTATTTGCTCATTTTAAAATAAAACTTGCACAAGAATAAAAGGAAAAACAAATCAAGATCTAAGCCCTGCATCTTTAAATCCATCCTTTCAGTTTCAGCCAGGGGAGGACATGGAGACAGGAAGACCCAGAGACAGGGGAAACAGTAAGTGTGTAAATGTTCACGTTCTACAGAGCCCCTGCTGTTCTGCATAGAGAAGGAAGGGGCCTTCATCCCCAGTCAGTGCTTCCCACGCCGAGACTGTTGATCAAGAGTGACAGTGACACAGCAGAATAAATTAATATATATGTGCTCCGAACCATTATTGCTTCAGAATACCATTCTTACCGACCTAGTGCACAGAGTCGATGAGGAAGACGGGCAATGACACGACGTCTAATCACTGCAAAGAGTTGGAGCAGTTCATTTGTTGAACGGGGAGATCTCAGCTCCCTTGGACAGAACCGTAACACTCCACTGCTCTTCCTGTTGGGGGCATAAATGAATGCAATGCTCATGGGTTCTGAACATACTATACACAGCATGTAGAATAACGCTGGAACTGTATTGGCCATATTTCTGATGCCAGGAGATGTTTCAGCCAGAACATGGCTGAAATGTGGCACCTGAGACACATTCCACCAGTTATTCAGTTTGGTGCTTGGTGCCCTTGAGACACTTAGGAGGAACGGGGCCCTTTTAAACCCACGTATTGAACTCCAGACTTCAAACATTTCTATGTTACCTCATGTCTCTATTCTCATATAAAAGTTGGCTTTCCTATTTGCTACATTTGCCTGTTGCTGATACGACTTCATATTCATTAAATTCAAATATATGAATCTCAAGAAATGATATATGGGGTTTGAATATCTTTGTATGGATGAAATCTACTTGAATCGATTTTATAAATTCATGTTTTCTTACATTTGCCATGAGAATTTCAGGACAGATTTTCTTTCTTAAATGCTTCCCTAGCGCATTCATTGGGATTCTGAATCAGAAAAATAAGATGTCACTGAAGCAGGTATGCTGATAAATTATCAAGTGCATGCTGAGTGGCTATGGGAGGTGGAATTGGGAGCTAACCCAGGGATGGGTCCCAGTTCCCTAACCCAGGACGCAGGTGTCACCATAGATGATGTGGTGGTTTGAATGAGGTGTTCCCATAGGCTCAAGTATTTAAATACTTGCCCCAGTTGGTGGTGCTGTTTGTGGAGATTTAGGAAGTGCTTCCTTGAAGAAGGAAACACATCAGTGGGGCTGGGCTTTGAGAACTCATAGTCATTGCCTATTTCCAGTTCCCTGTGACTGCTTGGAAAATGTCAGTGCTCAATTTCTGCTCTATGTGCCTCCTGCCATGCCTTACCCACCACGATGGACCCTTATCTTTCTGGAACAGTAAACCAAACAAACTCTCCCTTCTATAAGTTGCCTTGGTCATGGTGTTTTATCACAGTATCAGAAAAGTAACTAATATAGTTGCTGGAGAAATGGTTCAGCACTTTAAGTGCACTGGCTGCACTTGCAGAGGACCCAGGCTGGGTTCCTAGCATTCACCTGGCAGCTAACAACCATCTGTAACTCCAGTTCCAGAGGATCAGATGTCCACTTCTGACTTCTGTATGCATTGCATCATATGGGTGCATTTACAAACATGCGCTCAAAATATTCATAAAATACATATGAAATAAAAGTAAATCAAAAAATTTAAAACAAAAAAGTAACTAATACAAGTAAGATTAATAGTGATAATTCTCAACTTATTTTTGAATGTTCTTTCACCTCCCAATTAATGGAAACACCTGTGTCAGAAAGTATAGGATTTTTATCCACTTGACTTTTAAGAATTCAAAATACTAAATGGCTTATACAAGATCACAGAGCTTTGTAACCTTGATAAACATTTCCAGTTCCATAGACATTTTCAAACTAAATTTAGACTATGAGAACCAATCCAATGAGAACACGAAATTGCTATAATAACTTCCTCTCATACACAGGCTGCAGAAGAAAAGACATTAGGTACTGTCACCCAAACAGAATTAGAGCATATGAGGGCAAGTACAGGTCTTAAGAGTCTTAAAAGTTGTAAAACTTGGAAGTGTCTTATAGAAAAAAACACAGTAAAAGACAAGATTAGGCCCACAAAAGAGTATATATGTAAAATGAGAACATAAAACCCAGTGCTTGCTAATATTTTATTTATTTATTTTTAATTTTATGTGTATGAACATTTTACCTGCATGTATGCAGTTGTACCCGTGTCATGGAAAGTTCATGGAGGTCAGAAGAAGACATCAGATTCCCTGGAACTAGAGTTACAGATGATCATTTACTGTCATGTGAGTGCTGGGAACTGAACTTGGGTTCTCTACAAGAGCAGCCAGCACTTAACTGCTGAGCCATCTCTCCAACCCCAAACCCAGTGTTTTATAGGAAACAAATACCACATACACCATAAATCTAGAAAAATAATGTAACAATTTTGTGTTTCAACTTCTGATACACCTTTATATCTGTCTATTTACATTTTCTCTTCTTGTGAAAATGGTTTTGTAATAATTTTACTGTAAGAGAAATAAAATGATAATTCTCTCCTTCCTTTAACATGGTTGATCAAATGTTTCCTTTTATTGTTGGTAGTTTAGAGAAAGCCTTTTTCAGTTCCAGAACTCATTAGTGATATTGGTTTATAAGTTATTAGAATGGTTATCAAATCAAAGAAGATATTTGTCAAGCTTTTCTTCATTTATGGGGTATAAGACTTGGAGAGATTTTCTACAATGTAGTTTTGGCTCTTTTATTTTTTTTTGACAGGGTCTCCCTAGTTCCAGCTCACCTTAAAGTCACTATGTGGACCAGGCTGGCCTTGATCTCACAGAGATCTACCTGCTTCTGCCTCCCTAAGGGTAGATTAAAGGTATATGCCACGATGCCCAGCATAATAGCTTCTGGCACTTTATACTTAAAATTCAGTTGCTCCATGTATACAAAGTAATTCTATCTTCAGGCATCTTATTGAGTCTATATGAAACATCCACCACCCATGACCAAGGACAAATTTATTCCTGTTCCTTGGTGTTTCTCTGTACAGAGCAGGAGGCCTGGGAGACTTGTCTACTCAAAACCCATCCCCCTACTTCTTGCTCTTACTCCAAATACACAGGACCCTAGGATCTTGATAGAAATATTTTGTTGAAACAGAGCCTACCTAGATGTCCTCTTCCCAAGGGCAAACCTACTACCCAGCCTGAGCATTCTTTGGCCAACATCAAAGCCATGGACCCAGAGTCCTGTAAAGGAAGACCGCTAAGATTTCAATTCATTAACTTGAGAGCAAGTCCATCTCTTCATGGCACTCAGAGACTGAGATAAAACCCTTCCTTATCATGGACCTCAACCAAATCTGCTAGTTACATCACCCACCAAAAGTACAACTCATAACACTACAGCAACAAGGCAGCAACACAGAGGAAGCGGTTGAAAGAACTGGAAACAGTAGAAATGTGCCTGGCTCTGATTACAATGGAATCTTCATGGACAACAGTAAGTGTCTGCAGACATCTGATGTCTGTCCTCTGAACCACCAAGGCTCCACTCTGGCATCCCTCAGGGGCAATCCTGTCTCCACATGCATCTTCACTGTCCCAGTTGGCAGAGGTGCCACTGTTTCTTAAACTTAACCCTTGCACAGTCTATTCCACCTTCTTAACTTCATAACACATGAGGTACCACTGTGTCCTCTACTACCCACAACAGCCACAACGTGACCTCACCAGTCACAGCCATTACAAGGCAAATTTCCATCCTTTTCCTGAATCAAAATGAGGACAAGAGTGGGAAATAGCAGTGGGAAAGGAGGACTGGCCAGACCACCCTATCAGGAAGACTGTTACAGACAAAAGTGCCAGGGAGCTCTCATATAGCCAGAACTGACTTCACGAGTGTGCCCTTTCCATCCCAGCCCTCCTTCTAATTCTTTGGCCCTGTTTTCCTTAGATAGCCTCAATATCCAGAAGTCAGGGCCTCAAGGCATAGGATGAGTCCTGAAGGAAACCCCTGGGAGACCCTGAGCAAACCCAAGCCTAAGCCAAGACTGTGTTCAGAGTATGTCCCTCGGCATATGCCCTGTCCTCCCCAGGGTCTTTAGGAGCTCTGAGTCTCTCTTCAGACCCTGAGTCCCAACTTTCAAGTACTTTTTATTTATATTCAGAGTATGAGATAATATTCCCCTGCCTTCAGGTATGTGTCTTTGAACAGGACAAAGCCCCATAACAAAATATTTGAATCAACGAGCTTTAATAAAATATCTAATAGATAAAGGTTTAAAGAAAAACATCGAGGCTCTTTAAATAGGGCACTGCATTAACCAGCTCACTGGATAGGAAGAAATAAACAGAGAGTTGTGGTGGTTAGACGATGATGGGGTTGGGGGCTGGAGGGCTTGTGGTGAAAGTCAGAGAAACGTGGTAGGGGCCAGGGGCACTGCCATGCATTCTGTCTTGCACCAAACTTCCTCAATGGGAGATGCTGTTCCCAGCATCCCATTTTGTATTCCCTGCACTGTGAGGGACAGCCAGCCCAGGGGAGTGAAGAGTTGGGAGGGGCATCTAGAAGAAGGGCAAATTTAAAAGGCAAGATTTACGAGGCCGTGAAGATGCTTCTCCCTGGCTCCTGAGTGCAGGAGTATGACTTATTTATTTTATTTTCATTTGTAACCAAAACCTTCCCTGGACTCCTATTGGTCCCAGCTGAGAGGGGAGAGAGGGCTGGCCTGTCAGGCGTTGAGCACCGGGCCAACGGGAGACAGTGTGGCGTGATGCTGACGCAGCCCACTGACAAGCCAGACAGAGGCCCAGGGGAGCAGCTGGATGCTGAGCCGCCTGAGCCAGGCAGGTAGTGGGCTGACAGCTGGGGAGTTGCGAAGAGGCACTGCGGTGGAGGCTGGCAGGGGAGACAGTCGGACAGAAGAGAGGTGTGATTCTGTTGCTCAAACACTGTTGTTTACTAACTCCTCTTCTCCACTTCCAGTCGCCCTCATTCCCAGCCCCGTGAACCTCGCTACTGTTTTCTCCCCTCCCCCATGTCTATTCAGAGACAGAAACGAGAAGAAAGCAGACAAATGACCATGTGTGACATTAAAAACATGGCTTAGTGGTCAGCTGTCTTGGTGGGCTGTCCTCGAGGGGGCCTACTGGTTGGAGATGCACAGCTGCTCTGGGAAAAGAGGCTGGGGATGAAGGGAATTTATGCGTGGCGCTGGGAATTCCTAGGCCCCCTGGTTCAGAAGAACAAGTGCATGAACTGTCAGTGTCCTAAAGAATCGCCTGCTCCATCTCCCTCAGAGAGACCTCCCTGGGAAACGCAAGCTTTTCCCACCCCCAAGACTGGAGTTCTCTTTTGAGACTGTGAGAGCTAGGGGTGAAAGCCAGCAAAGCTTCAAGTCCTTGGACAGCCTCAATCTTCCTCAGGAGAGGGACCTTAAGGCTCACAGTGATGTATCCCTTTACAGAGGGTGATGGCATTTTTGGCAAAGTCCTCCCATTGGGAAAAGTCATGGTCTTTTTAAAACAAAAGCAGCAAGAAAACCACATGAAACTTTCCTGTTAGATTGTGCTTACTCACCATGCCCTGGCCCATGTTCAAAACCACACAGCGCCCACTGCCTCTTCTTTGATACTGCCATGCACAGTTCTCTTACAGCAGACAAAGCAAGTCACAATTTTCACTTCTTAAATGGCAGGATAGGTGAAGCCAATCTGGTAGCTGGAGCATTCAGATTGACTTGATATACTTGTGACCTTCAGCAGCCCCAAGATTATATCTTTCTTGGTCCTGATGACCCATGCGCCTCTGCCCTGATACCTCTCCATCTGGAAGACAAGCTATAGCATGTCCAGTCTATAGACAGAACAAGAAAGACCCTACAGACTGCATGATTCTGAATCTGTCATCTATCTTTTGTGTAAGGACATGGTATGCCTGGAGACATACTATCACATTATCTGAGGCCTTTATATCATGGGATACCATTATGAAGCTTGCCTTCACTTTATCAC
Organism: Eospalax fontanierii; assembly: GCA_035773235.1. NCBI lineage: Eukaryota > Metazoa > Chordata > Mammalia > Rodentia > Spalacidae > Eospalax > Eospalax fontanierii. The sequence goes on along the minus strand of CM069530.1, from coordinate 30,270,232 downwards.
AAGAGTAGAAAAAGAATTTAACCTTCTAGCCCCAACTCTGACACCTGCTTGCTATAGAAGTACTTAGGTCTCTAGGAGTCAGAACTCTTGGATTCTGGACTTAGAATTATCTCTTTGCAGTTGGTTTAATAACGTCATATATATTATTAACAATCCTCCTCTGAATGCCTACTGCCCTTGTGATAAAATCACAATCCTTTCCCATAGTATTCAAAACTCTGTATGATCCAACTGCCCATCTCTCTGGTCCCCCTTGCACCTCTCTCCCTCTCACTCGCTGCTGCCCAGCTAAGCCGGCCCACTTTTGTAAAGTCACTCAGATTTGTTTACATGGTGGTGTTTTTGCACCTGTTCTTCCTTCAATCACACTATTCTAAAAGCACCAAGAGTTTCCAAACCACTTGGCCCTTAGCAAATGCTGGGCTACTCAGTGGAAAGGTAACATATCAGGGTATCACAATAATGAGAATGGCTCCACTCCCCCCAAAATACAAGGGAGAATTTGAAATTTGATATATTTCTAAAAGTTCTAATAGTATGCCTGGGAAGACAAGACTCTTCCATTTTTTCACTGATTTGTCTGTTTAGGAGATATTTTCCCAACAGTTTTTGCACTGGGCTTCATTGTTGTAGTGTTTCCATTTGAACTGTATACGCAAAACAGGGGACTGATCTTTCCAGTGTCCAAAGGCTCTAAAGTTCTAGCCTAGCCCTGGTGTCAGCCCAGATGCTACCTCATCAAAGATGACTCTCCTCACCACCCTAGAAATGTCTCTTTGTCCTGTCTCTACTTTCTAACACATAATGCTGTTGTCAACCTTCACAGAGTTTACTACTGTCTGAATTTATTTATGTACCATATATCTCTCCTAATTAGAATTTATGGTGCAAACAGTAACCTTGTCTGTCTTTGTTCCCATTGGCACATAGAGCAGTGCCTGGCATACAGAATTTACTTGAGGAATGTCTGCTAAATGGGTGAAGTAATGAGTCAATGAATTAATGTAGTCTTGGGCTAGGGACTTAAACTCACTGAGCCTTGGTTTGCTCATCTTTACAGTAAAACTAACAGTAGAAGCCCTGCCTGTTTCAAAGTTGGGGATAATCTGAGATAAAAAGCATCTATAGGAGTCAGTTTCTCAGAAAACTGAGCCTGAGGCAAGAATTAAGTGCCTGCACTTTACAATGAGGGATAATCATAGGATATTAAGAATAAGCATAAAGATGAAAAAAGAAAGAATAGGCAGATATGAAACTCAGACAATGTACCACATTAGCCATATGAAACCACAGAAGGACACAACAGCCATTCAGCAGCAGTATCCAGTGGATCATCTCGTACCTCTGCTGTGAAGAAACTGTACGTTGAGGTCATTAAGCCACTAAGATGGACAGAACGTAGGGCACAAATGGGAAAGTTTGCTGTTCCACACTTCCAGAAGTCATGATGATCACCTCTCCCCAACTCCATTAAAGACACAAAGAAGTCACCTCCTGCATGCATTTCAGCCAAGCCAGGAAGCAGTTGCAAGAACCAGTCTGCAGCTCTCTATAAAATCCATCAGCTCTGGAAGTCTAGTCAGAGCTGAGAAAGGATGAGAGACTCAGGAAGACAGACAATCCCAAGGATGGGAGGACATAACACCGTACAAGAAAGCAATTTCAAAACTGTGAAAGCAATGCTGTTTTTTTGGGTCTTTTGTTTTAAATCCAAGTGCCTTTCTAGCTCATGCTTTCTGCACTTATAAGTTTGGAAGTTTTCAACTAGTCTGTACCAATGGAAAGAGTTCTTGTTTTCAGTTATTGCTGGAACAGTACCACTTTGAAACAAACCACTCTGCCTCATAAAAATCCTTCTATCCAAAGTAGGAAACCTATTGGGATTTTTTTTTCATGCTCTATTTAGTTTAAAGAAAGAAATCAACAAACATGAATGATCCTTATGATAGAGTCTTTCCAAGCTGACCCGTTGCTCTTGATTCTCCTTTTATCACTGTTTTCTATAACATCACCCTCCTTCAGTGCATTCTTATACTGTATACACAGTGATCGTCTTTAAAACGTCTCCAACATGTCATTAAATGTTATTACCGTGGAGTCTATGTACCAGTTAGAAGAGATTGTCCATATCAAAGCCAACATGAGCAATTACAGAACTTGTTGACATGTAGCCCCTCATCAGGTTTTATGTATAGCTCAAGACCTGTACTGCTATGGGTCAGTTCAGCTTGGGATCACATTGAAATGGGGTCAACCTGAACTGAGAAACCTCACGATTTGGATTTTGACTGCACTCTAGAGACCAGTCAAATAAATTGTCTGACACTTGATAAGACTAAGACACACTCACACCATGCATAATGCATTAAACCAGTGACTGACTAACCTTAGTCAGTTTAAAATTAAATGCAAAAAATTAAAAGAAAAAGCACAGGCTCTAGAGCCAAAGTGTCTAGGTTCAAATGTCAGCCTTCCTGCAAACCAGCTAATGTGACATTGGGCAGTTGACTTGGGCCCAAGCCACTTATGCATTTGTGTTTTCCTGTGTAAATGGAATTAAGAGTCATAGCTACCTCAGAGGTCTTGTGAGACTTAAATGTTGCCTGAACTTGGTCTCTTAACCTAGTCCCATGTCTAGTATATGGGTGATGAAGACTAGATTTGATGATAATTTCAGTGTACTGCGACCCATCCATCCAAGCTGAGAGAAGGGTATACTTCTTCATCACATTGTGAGCTTTCACTAGTTCACCAGACCCAGTGTCACACATGTGTAAAATGTAGTGTAAAACCTGCCTTTAAAACTTTGTGTAGCTAAAGGGAATTTCAACCTAGGAATGGCATTTTATGTCACTTGGTGACACACTGTGTTTTTAAACATGCTGGTGTCAATTGATTTAAGTATTTTATTGAACAATTTTACTGTTCTTGTGCCCAGAGGCTTTTTAAAGCAAGGACCAATTTTTTAAATCAAATAGATAAATGGATAGTTGTCGCCGTTGAAGTAACAACAGCATAAGCAATGAGGCTAAAAGCTCCATACACTGCTATTTAACTATCTGCATTAGACTGGGGTTTTCCTAAAAATTTAGGAGAGAAATCACTCACAGTAGCTGAGCTTCAGTGCCATGGTCCTAAGCCCTTTACATGCTGTTGGCTAGGCTCAAAACTTAGGTCCCCAAAGGTACTGTCAGGATCTGGGCACACGGGAATTTGCCCATCCTCCTGAAGAGTGACAATCTAACCTCAGCTAGCTCTCTGACATCTAGCAGTGTCTCCCTTCAACATCAAAGTGATGGATAGTGAATTATCTGTTTAGATCATTCCTGCAAACTATTTATGTGACTATTTGGTATACTGCAAATGACCTTAATTATAGTACAAAATAGTTTTCTATTTTCCAAAATATAAATTATAGATCCCTTAAGTTTAGGAACTTTTAAAAATCAGCATCACTCTAAACTTATAGAGATCTTGAGATACTGTATGCATACTATATCACCTGTGAAGAGTCCTGTGCAATCTTTATACTCACCTAAACACACAGGATACAGAAAACGTTTGAATAGGGCCACAATAAAATAAGAAATGTGGTTTAACCACACAAATGTGTAAGAGATTCAAGATTTTTAAAGCCTAGAAACACCAAGTACAGTGCATGAGTTTGAAATAATTCTGACTTGAAAAATAAGATATATAAAAGATACTTGTGAACAATTAGAGAAGTTGATTTTAAATCAGATGATTCTTGAGAATTGTTGTTAATGAACCTAGATGGGATTATACTAGAGAATGTTCTTATTTATATAAGATGCATGCTGAAATATTTAAATGGGAAGTATTAAATGGAGATGGGTGATTACTAAGATACCAACAATTACTGGATCAAGGTGGTTGGTATATGAGTAAATCAATGTATTATCCTTCAACCTCTCAACAAGGCTCTTTTGACACATGGATCTTCCTACATAAATTTCTGAGATTCAAATCAATTGGGGAACAGGAATTCACATTTCTAGTAATGAACACAAGGTTGGTGGGGAGAAAGAGGCATATCCTAATACCTGACACCTATGCCCTGTTTGGGGTAATGTAGCTTCTGTGTTTATTCCAGGGATGTCTGCATCCTTGACCTATGTGTCAAAGGAAATATGTGATCATTACTTTTTGCATGAAGTATTTGATGAGCAAACAGATGAGGCACACAGTATTTTATGTATACAGTATCATCTCACTCATTGTTTATGTGACTAGCCCTCTAAAAATGTCCCTCGCCTCTGATAATCAAATGTCATATTTCCATGCCGTTCATAACACAGACTTCAGAATCCTAGACTGGGGTCATTTTCCTATGTGTCTCATAACATTTTTTTTCTAAGTATGATATGATAGAATTTACCAGCACAATAATTGTCAAAGTAAATTCATCTTGATACCAAATGCGTGGTTCCATGGTGTGGTGGAGGAGGGGGATACTCATTTGATTGATGAAAAAGAGAGAGGCTGAAATTTGTTCAGATGGACAAAGCCAGCATTGTTTGGAGTTTCCATGTCTTCTGCCAATCGCAATCTTCAGTTACTGCTTCAGTCACAAATATATGAGGTTGTCCATGCTGTTATTTTTATTATGCCTCTCTCTGGGTCATAACTAGAATGTAACATGAATATACATGAAATTTCTCATAGCCAAGGGTCAAGGTAAAACTACACCACACAACCTGCACAACTGACTGTTTTCAGTTGGTTTTGTTTGGAGAATTTATCCCTCTGGATAACATTTCTATCTGTCAACTTCAATAAAGAAGTCTTCCACTAATAAAATGAATTACTGCACTGCACAGCATCAACATATAATCTTATCTAGATCCCTGTTTTTGAGACAGCTTGCAGAGAGACCATTTCATTCTTTCCTTTAAAATCTAAAAAGAAAGCTTCATGTTGGCTCCATATCGTGTTTTCATTCTTCCTTTTGTTACTTTGGTTCTATTAATAGGCCAGTGGATGATAAGTACTGTTCTAGGTACCTAGCAGAAAGCAGATAATGTTTTAAAAATCAAGATACCTGCTTCAGGGAAACTTGAGGGGTAGGAGAGGCAGCTTAATAATGACAAGAGAACAATGAAGCAAAGGGGGTCGGAGGGACCTACCTCATATTTGGTGGTCCAGAAAGGACCCTTATGGAGGAGATATTGGAACTTAGACCATTGACCAGTCATCCATAAGTCTACACATGGGCTTTCCAATCAGAACAAATAGCTAATGCAAAGGTCCTAGAAGGTAGGTACAAGCCTGTTAGGGTTGAAAGGAGGAAGTAAGCCAGAGTAATAAGCATGATTGACAAGAGCACAATGACATGTAGATCTAATTGAGACTGGACATGTTCATTGGAGAGCCTAGAGCAAGACAGCAGCGTGGCAGAACTTTACACTTAAAGAAGACCTCCCAGACTCTGGTTTATAATCAGGAGCTCTCCACATTTAGCCCAAATTCTTTCTACTGCAATGAAAGTACATCCTCTCTCTTTACAGTGAACATATGTTCCTTGATGATCACATCAGTTCAGGTGCCAGAGAAAGAATCAGATGGCTCTATCATGATTCCCAGAACACCAGAATAAATGCAGAAAGATGAGCAGATGATGATCATCCACTGGAATTACTGTCAGAGGCCTCAGGAGAAAATAATGGCCATGTCAATCCTATCTCAATCCTCCCAAAGGGCCTTCTTCCTAGCAATCTGTGACATCAGCAATGTTGGTTATCTTGGAAGACCATCTCCAGTATTCTGGGTAGGGAATATGACAGTGATGTAAAATGATGCTAAATACAATGGATGAGACTTCTGTTAGACTCTGTCCCCAGCACAACAACAACCACATTGTGAGAGTTATTAAAATAAAATAAATTATTTAAGCTCTCTTGAAATTGTCCTAAGGGTATAAAGCAAATGGAGAAATATTCCTTCAATATACCAAACTGCGTAACAAGAGTAAGTCTGTGGCTTTTCAGTCACATTCTACTTCTTTACCTCCCCTCCAGGAAGGCGGGGGCTTCCTCTCCCCTAGTGCAGGCCTGAAGCTAAGCCTTCATCCTGGAAGAGCCCAAGTATGAGCCCGCACCCAGTACTACCAGTGCTACCCCAGGTCACTATGACCTCAAGTCAGAGGCTCCCCTCTCCAGAATCTCAGTCCTGGATCATAGGACAAGCTACCCTGTGGGAGGAAGGGAAAACACAGGAGCTATCTCTCCCTCCACCAGGACCCACCTACAGAACTGATGTATAACTCCTAGCTCAGGAATAGTGCTGCAGGGGTTCTAACCTGGGGTGAGGTGACCCTAAAGAGAAGAGCTCAATAACTGCCCACCGGGCTGACTATGTGGTACAGAGTACAGCACTCTGTGCCTGAGGATCTTATAGAAACAAGGGAGATCTAATGATGAGAAATACATTAGGCAACTTCCAAAGGAGGAGTCACCTAAGAAATAGCTGCCCTGTTCTCCTTGGTCTTGAAACCATTAAGGTCAAGAAACGTCTAAGAAACTGTCTTAGTCAAAAGAAGCTAAGGAGACATAGAAAATAAATATAATATATCATGGATGCATCCCTGGTTCTTTAATCAAAAGTAAGGAACTAAGGAAGTCTGAGGTATGCATGCAAAGGAATTAAAGACAAATATGACAGTTAATTTTGACTGTCAATTGATTGGATTAATAAGCACATTGTGCATTAATGAGGCATATCTTTGGATATGTCTGTGAGGGCACTTCTAAAGAGGATTAACTGAGGTGGAAACCCCACCCTGAGTGTGGATAATCCTATGACTAAGGACGCAGACTGAATAAAAAGGGTGGAGGAGCATTCAGCAGCTGAAAGCCCACATTCTCCTTTCTCTTCTCTCTGATCCACCTGGACATGAGCAAGCAGCCTCATGACCCTTCAGCCAGGCCTCCCCTGCCATGATGCACTGTATCCTCTCAAACCATAGCCGTAATAAACCCTTCCTCTCTTAAGTTATTGTCAGGTATTATGTCACAGCAGTGAGAAGAGTAGCACAGCAGGAATTCAAACATTTGTGCATCCATCTTCACAGCAGCATTATTCACAATAACCTGAAAGTGGAAACAACTTAAATGTCCATTCACAGATGAATGGATAAACAAAATGTGTCATATGCATGCATTGGAATATTATTCAGCCTTTTAAAAGAACACTCTGATACATGCTACACTGTGGTTGAATCTTAAAGACATTGAGGGAAACAAATCAGGCATAAAAAGGCAAATCTATAATTATATGAAAGTAATTAAATTCAAGAGTCAGAATATACAAGGATTGCCAGGGGACAAGGAGAGGAAAACTGGAAATTTCGTGTTTGATGAGCACAGAGCTTCAGTTTGGGAAGAGGAATGTTTGGCGATGGATGATAGATAGCCACACAGCAGTATGAATGTTCTAATATCACTAATTTTACACTTAAAATGATCATAATAGTAAAGTTCAAGCCAGGTCTATTTTACCATAATTTTTTAACTAAGGAAATCTGAATAAACTACGGAATTAAGTCAGTGCTTTTAATTGTGACAAACATATTATACTAATGTAGAGAGAGATTGGTAACATTGACATCATGCAAAATAAATGTGATATTCTTACCTGCTGCACTGATTGTGATATGCCCCAGCCCTTCAGAAAGAGCCTCTGCATACGTCAAGATGAAGGACACCACTCCAATACAACCAGAGTGAGAAAAGGTTAGTATTTCTAGAAGGAGGTTTTCTGAGAGCAGCAAGACAAGCTTCCCAAACTGGTCCCAAACTCAATTTAAAGAGCAGGGTTGGGTCTACGATGTGGGCGTGGTAAGGGTTTCACTTGAGTGTAGAGATTCTTGCACTCATGTTAAGAAAATCTCAGGTTAGACCACAGCAGCAATAGTGCCAAGAAAACCATGAAAGTATCCAGAAGAGAATAAGAAAATGTTAAACCATCACTAAGTCCTGTCTTGAGCTTCTACATTTGAAGGATCAGAAAGCAAAGTTAGAAACACTGGAGAGTAAGGGTAGAAAGAAGAAAACCGACCATGTGGCCCTCATTGACTGCTGGCCAGCCATCAGCAGGCCCCAGATACCACCCACAAGCTGCATGACCTATAGCAGATTGTTCTTTTACATTCTGGAGGATGAGACACTGACAAGGTCATGGGTCAAGTCATCAATGATGGACCACATACATGATGGTGCTCTCATGAAATTACAATGGAACTGAAATATTCCTAATGCCTAGTGACACACATAGCACACACAATACATTCCTCATGTAGTCTTGGAGATTTGTGCAAACAAATCTGTACTGCCAGTTATATAAAACTATGAGGTACACAATTCTGTACAGTGCATTATACTTCTAAAGATGTGTCACTGGTCTATGCATTTACTATACTATACTTTTTTTACCCTATATTAGAGTAAGTTCCCAAATTATAAAAATGTTTATCGTAAGAGATTATGCTACACAGGCAGCAATCCCATACATTTAGTACTTCCGTGTCTCTTGATGGTTCAAGAAATCACATCAAATGACTGACATCTACCTCATAGGCCCACATAAACCCACTCTACAGTGTTTGCACAAGGATACGATCACCTTACAGTGTGTTTCTCAGAACAACTTATCCCTGCTATTAAAGGACATGTGATGAACAATTCTATGCCTTCTCTCAAGAAGTTCTGCCAGTCCAGGACAAGTGAGTATGTGATGGCTTAGGTGTGCAGAGAGCACCAAGGCAGCACCAAGAATCTGACATCAGGAGAGAACCTTGAAGGACACATCATCTTCCAGATGGAAGGCCAAACCTGTGCAGAGGTCAGGTAGCAGAAAGAGCAGGATGAGTTCAGGGAATTACAAGATGTTTCACATGCTTCCCGGGCTCCTGCTTGGCAAAAAGTGTTAAGGGATGAAATACAGACAAGCATCAAATTATGCAGTGTCTAGTAAAAAGTAAAAAAGGGAATTCTCTCTACCTGGAAGGAAATAGGGAGGCACTGAAGGGCTTTTTAAAGTACTAGCAGCAACATTTGCATTTGAAAGAAGCTCTTCCTGGAATGAGCATGGGAGGTAGCTAAGTGCCTGCAGGGAAACTGGGAGACTGGAAATAGGGCCCTGTAATAGGGCCAGCGCTGGAGCAGTGGCAACGGCAGAAGAAGATCCCTTGAGATGTAAAGAGAAAGGTGACCTAAAATGTCTGAGTTTAGAGACAACACGAATGATGGCTACCTTAGTGGAAACATTTTCTTTGAAGACAGAAAAGTCTTATTTGTAATGAAAGATGATGTGATCAACTTTGTAACTTCTTGAAGAGACAAGTTTGAAGAGTTGGCTTAACTGGGTAAAGCTGCCAATCATCATGCCAAATATGTAGGAAGTGGATCATCAGAAGTTGAGTCTGGAGGTATCTAGAGACATAATTTAGGTGATATGGTCACAGGTAAGCACCTGAGGCATTGACCATCCCTGTCAAAAATCCCATCAGTAGAGTTCAGTGTCTCAAACTTTCTGTATCCAGGAACAATTAAAGGTATGTTCACTAGACATGTAGCAACCAATGTAAGCTTAGAAAATTCATCCAAAAAAATTGTATGTGAGAGGGTGAGGGATGTATGCATGTGTGTGAGTGCACATGTATGCATGTACCAGTGCACATGCATGTGTGTGCGCATGTGAAGGCCCAACCTTGATGTCAGGTATCATCCTCAACTGCCCCCTGCCCTGTATACTGAGGCAGAATCTCTCTCTAAACCCCAAGCTTGCCTTTGGGCTAGTCTGGCTAGCCATCTTGCTCCTGGGATTCCCTGTCTCAACCTCTCACACACCAGGATTACAGGCTGGCCACCCCATCACCTTGCTTTTATGTTCTAGGAATCTGAATTCCAGTCCTCACACCTGTGTAGTAAGCACTTAATCCACTGAGCTGTCTCCCAAGACCCTACCAAAATTGTTAAAAATTACATTTAAAATTAAAGCGATTCTCTCAAATTAACAATAATTGTTTCATATCAATAAGAGTGATGACAGTACTTGTCCCAATACTTTAGGCTTAGTTTTGCCTCTTACTCTTTAGTTCAATCAAGTAGGGACATCCTAACTCACAACAATTCATCACTGGGTATAGCAGCAGACACTTGACAGTATTGTCAGATAGTTCTGGATAGTTAGAACAGCCATAGCCCAAAGGTTTTGATAGTTGCTTAGATTTACCTTTAATCTTCCATTAAATGCTTGATTGAGACACATATCACCCTCAAAAAAAGAGCTTCAGTGTCTCAACCAAGGAGACAATGGCAAATAGCTCCCAGGTCTTCTTTTGGTATGCCTTCACCTCTAGAAATTATTTGTCATTCTCTTTTGTTTATAATTTTGAAGGATATGCAATATATGGCAACTTTTTTCAAAAGAAAATAAAAGTCATCTACTTGGTATGAGCAAAAGTCCCCAAATTAAGTCAGTTCTAGCACAGGTTAGTCTGCTACCACCTGTAATTTCAGTCCTAGGGAGGCAGAGGCAGAAAGATCACAAGTTCAAGACAGCCTGGACTTTGTTGTCTGATCCTGTCTCCAAAAAAAAATCCTTAAAATTAAAGACTGTGTAGCTATTTCAACCCCTTTAATATATTGGACATAAAGTACTGAGCAATCGTAATTTGAACATATGAAACACCAGAAATGGTGTTCAGTAGAATTCCGCAGTACCTGGTAAAGTTGAAGTTACACTTAGCCATGAATCCAGAATTCCTGTTGTAGATAAACTGAACATGCAGAATACAGAGTGTCATTCCTGTGTTGTTTGTAACAAAAATAAAGAAGTTATCTAAACGTCTGCTGGCAGAAGAACAGATTAGTAACTTGTAGCAAAGAAACATAAATCCCCAAATCTCATGATGAAGGGGAAAGTTGCACAATTGTTTTAATATAATATCATTTGTATGTTTTTAAATATAATAAATCATGTATTACTTGTCAATTATATGTGGATTAAAATCATTGAAACAGATACTAATAATAAGTGCCAAGTTGAGCACAGAGATCTCTCATTTGTCAGGACGGAGTATTGCATGATGTGGCAGTAAGCACATTCCCAAATCCCCGTGACATAAAATACCGCCCACCTTCACGTGCGAGACTGTAATTTCTCTTCAGTCTTCTATGTCATTGATCTTATATAATTACAATATGTGGTCTGATGAAGGAATTTCATTAATGTCCTGCTGCTGGTTCTTGTGTTCTATAGGAATTTTTGTATTAACTTTGTTCCTCAAGCTTCTTGGAAAAAGATCTGACATAACATTTTTTTCTAGAAGAAAAGGAATTATGCCATTCTCTTCTTTGCTTTGAGAGACAGTTGTTCACTTTTGTGTCAGGACTGGTTATTATGCAATTGTTCTAGAAAAAATCAGTTGGTTCAACAGAAGATGGAGGGCTGTCTGGGATGTGTAGAGGCATTGTATACTAATTATGCCATTACCAATAGTCAGCTCTACTGTGCATTCACTGTATCTGAAGCACTGGGCTAGATGCTTGTGTGGCTTATTTAAATCTCAGAAACACCATAGTGTAGGCATTTTTTTTTCAAGTTAGGAAATTGATATTTAAGAAATTTAAGCAACTTGTCTATGGCTGCAGGGTTCTAGAAGGAAAAGAATTAATTCAAGCAATCTGACTACATATTAGCACTGCAAAAACGTGGATCTGTCACTGTAGCTGCACCGGACTGATCTGATGTGATGGGGTGAGCAGTTAAGGGATGTGTCATGGAAACTGAAGGGAAGGGAAACAGATAAGCAGGAGGACAGAACCTAGACAGGCCCTGTCTAGAGGGAACTGAAGAAGCTGTGGGCAAAGTCCCCTCACCCTGAGGGTGAGCTGCTTTTGTCAGTCTCTCACCCTAAGTACTCCAGCAAGTCCTGACTGTGGGAGGTACAGGAACAGTGGGGGATAAGGCAGGTGTGAAGGGAGGATCACAAAGGGCTTCATGTCTACACTAAGAACTTAGCTTTTACTCTAAATGAGATAAGTCCTTAGAGAGTGCTGAAAAGAGAAATAGCATGATCCAGCTTAATGGTTAACCTTTGGCTGTGGGTTGACAATGGGGTGTAGGAGAGGGAGGGCAAATTCTAGCAGACCGGTTAAGAAACCATTGTCACAGTCCAGGCAAGAGCTGACTGTAACTTAGACCAAGTAGCAGCAGGACAATGAGAGGTAAACTCTGGATGGACCTGGAGAATAGAACTGACATAATTTGCCATGAAACAGATAGCGAGCATGGAAGAGAGACAGGAGTCGGGGGTCATGAAGCATTTACCCTAATGCCAAATGCACTCAGACCTGGCAAAAAGGCAACTGAACTTAGAGCTTTTTAAATGCTAGATGATCTTGCTGAGAGGATTTCCTGGGAAGAGGGTGGGTGCAGGTAGGACTGAGCTAAATGTAGTAATACATGAACGATAAGGAAGGAAAGGTAACAGGAGTAAATGCATGTATGTGGGAAGGAAATTTGATAGCAGCTAGGGTATTCTACGTCAAGAAAAGACTGTGTGTGTGCAGGTGTGCACACACGTGTGTGTGTGTGTGTGTGTGTGTATAGAAGGACTGAAGTTTACCTATTAAAAACAAGAAACCAATAGAAAAAAAGAATTGAAAGCCCTAAATACAGGGAGGGGTGACTGGGTAAACCTCCTGAAAGGATGGGCTCACAAGACTGCACAAGCAGAGGGGTAAGGTCTGAACGGAGGAGAAGGTGCTGCATGGGAGGAGGCAGGGGAGCGAGGAGTGGGAGCAGAAGATAAGAGACTTCCCGCAGTACAGGCCAACTTCTGCCAAGTAGAAGCAAACAGTGGAGGCCAAGTGGGAGTTGCTCGGAGAGAATGGTTAAGATTTTAATATTCTTTCAAGCAGAAAAGAAAGCATAGGATGACAGACTACAGTGAGAGCCGGAAAGGCCAGAGATGCTGACAGACTACAGTGAGAGCCGGAAAGGCCAGAGATTGTAAACAGGTAGCTGAACCCCACTCACGTGGGTGGGTGAAAGAGACTTGGAAAGCAGAAAAACAGCTTGTAATATAATTTCGATTCACGTCATGATGGGCCCAGCTTTGTTTCTTATAAACTGATGAAACACCATCAAGTGAGACAAAGAAATCGTTCCCAGTATTTAACTTCTCCATTCAACTGCATCAAAGCCTAATGCTAAATTTAGGTTTAGGTCAACTTCAGGCTTATTTCACTAAAGATTTTCAAGTCCCTTGCCTATTCACACATGGTTTTGAAAAATGTGTCCACTTCAGTTTTAAGTCTTGTCCATTTCAGCAGCCAATTTCTTTGGATATCATATGGTTGTGAAAATTTTTCATTTCACCTTATTTTAACATTTTGTAATGACCAATATAGTTGGTCTTTACTTGAAACATCAATCCCAAAATTAAACTATTTCACTCTTGAAACTTTTCCAACTTACCTCTAAGATGTCTTCAAGCCTTCCCACCTAAAAAAGATATGATTAAATGTAGCAGAAAACTGCCTTATTATTGCCATAGCTGTATAATTTATTTTTTTCACCAGGCAATGTGCTTAGCAACTTTCACATTAAGGCTTCTATTGCGATTATATTAATATCATAAATATGCAGAAAGGAAACCACTCTGAAAGTTCAAAATAATAACAATAACCTTTCCCTCATATAAAACCTTTTATCGAAAGATCTCAATGTACTTTCCCAACAAACATAAGTACCCTGCCCTGACTCTTGCAAGAAATCAGTTAAAAAGGTTGCCTTTGCTTTTTCACTGACTCAGAATGCAGGAAGGATCAGAGAAAAACAAAGCAAGGACCTAATATAATCATGATTTTAATTCTTAATATTTCCTCCAGCAGCATTTATAATCTTTAAGAGGACAAGACCTCTAGTAAGTAAGAAGCCCCAAGTGGATGTGTCTCTGGTTTATTCTATCGTCATTATAGAACAGACAGCGGGAGGTGGCAGCTCTGGCAAACCCCCACTCAGGCTACATCGACCTGTGTGTCTCACAGAGACACACATGCACACTGATGCAACCTTAGCTAGAAATGAATCCTGGTCCTTAAGGCAATAGCCAGTGACTAACAGTCCCTGAGGAGCCCAGGGCTACTTGGGAACAGGCTAGATAAGGATCATCTTAGAACAAAGTCTAGGTGAGCAATAACCACAGCATAAGGGAGAGACCGGGCTGCATTGGGTCTTCAGGACTGCAACAACTCATCTTGAGGTTGCTCCCAGGTGCTAATAGGGTGCCCAAAAGGAAAGCTAAGCTTTAGCCTGTCCTGGGCCATATGCACTCACCATGGGATTGAGGGGTACTTCCCCTCTCTGGGCCTTGTTTCCTCATTTCTAAAAATAAAGAAATTCTAGTACCACATCAGGAGGACTTCCTCTTCTGACACCTTACAAACAATTGTACTCTTATTCCCGATTCTCTGGAGAGACACTGTGTCTTTAAAAGGCCTGGAGAGAATTACTCTAAGACTGCTTCATATTCTCAAGGAACTCTGGCAAGTCTGCACTGTGTCAGCTCTGCTAGGTCCTCCATTTGAAGCAAGCCAGCATCCACAGTGGAGAAGGAGAGTCCCCTCCTTTATCCTTAAGTACTGAAAATGCTCAAGAAAGACATTTTATCAACATGTAAACAGTTGGGGATGAGGCAGAACCAACCAAGCGCTTCTCTGATAACCTTAGGCAACCTGGACTAATGTGGAGGGTCCTTTGCCATAAGGGATAAGCCACCCAGTCACCTCCTTCTCTGAGACATTATCTCTTAAAGCATCTTCTTCCTGGAGTCACACTGTAGGAAGTCATTTATTAAAGAAGTAACAAAATCCATAAATATGTCAGCCTCATTTTTCACCTAAAAGAGAGATGAAAAAGAAAGATAACCTTTCTGAGTTTGGATCAACCTCATCTAAACTAAAGGAGACTTTAAAAAACAATAGCAAGAACATTCTGGGGAAAGGAAGGCAAGGAAGAGCCCCTGAAAGGGACTAAGAGATGCTCAGGCCCAACCAGTGTCTATTATACACCAATTGGTCTCTATTTTGACTTTGATGAGCAAGGTAGAAGGAAAGAGACTGTCCCAAACATTCTCTTTAAATTGATGACACTGGAAACTATTTTTTTCCTACTATACACAGAATGTCTAAGAACTTCAAATGAAAGAACAAAGCTCCCATCAAGTTAGTAGATAAAGATGAGCTAACCTAAGTTAATCGAGCTGGATGCTGATCACATTTCAGAGATTGCTAAATCTGAGGCTACCTTGGTCTCCCCCAAATCATTACCTCAGGATAAACCTCCTTACAATCTCAAGACCCTGCTTTGCTCTGCAGTAACTTCCTGGAGTTCTTTGAAAACTTCAAGAGAAAATGAAACCCAGACATATCTTATCAGAAGGATGAACCACTAAAAAACTCTGTAAATTCAAGAGGAAGCAGGTGTCTGAACAAGGAAGTTTGTAGAGAGGAACAACCATAGGAGAAAAGGAAGTTGTCCCGTTTCTGGAGAAAAGGCAAAATTGTTTAAATACTTAACCTCTATCAGAACCAGAACCAGATTTGTCAGTTCAATATTACTCCACATGTTTACTGTTCCTCAAGTGTTTGGGCATACGTATTTTCTACTTTTAGCTTGCATATTAACTGTGTATCTAAAGCTAACATTTAAAAAACCAGCTAGATGAACTATACTGGATTCATTGAAAACATGGTCTATAAGAATCTATTTTTCATAGACTCAGGAGCACAGCTGTTGTTTAAATAAAAGTGAATACTCTGAACTCAGACATTTTAAAATGCTGCAAGATATGTAATATAGCATTAAAGAAATTGCACATTCATATAGAAAATAGCTTTATATTAAAAAATTCACTTAGGTTTTACCTAAAATTATATTATTTGTAATGTGCTCATCCCACAGATGTTGACACAAAAACCATCTAAATCAAGTCAACAGCTATTAGACGAGGTTATGTATCCTAAATCATACAAGCTCTGTGAGACTTGTGCAAACAGGAAACACATAAAGCACAGCCACCCTGTAACAGGTACTTCAACATTGCCCAGTTCAACCCAAGTTTTTCTATGGATTGCCCTTATCATCTAATAATCCACAGGATCTGCAGCAGATTTTCCATATGGTAACCAATGGAATAACCACCTGTCCAGGTCTTCGCAGGACTAAGGGAATTCCTGGATGTTAGGTTTTCAATGCTAAACTCAAGAATGTTTCAAACAGTCCTGGATGGTCACCCTAATATTTGAGAGAGAAATTAAATCAGTAAATGTATCAGTAATAGACTCTTGATTATTCGTCGTTTGGGAGTGGAGTTCTAGAAGAATAAGAAAGAGACTTTACTGAAAGAAGGTTGTTTTCAGCTCAGAGTTCCTGATAAAGGCAAATAGGAAGTTCACAACTCCAGTACGTGTAGCCCCTTGGTAATTTCCCTAGAGAATCCCACCTGAAAGAACCTTTAACCCTCAGAATCAACAGGAAGCTTAGCTAGATAAATTCCCAAACAGACAGGGAAGGAGAGTGAGGAAAAGCCCAAAGACAGCCCTGGATAAGCTTCCAAGAGGCCTGCTTGGTAACCACAGATGCCAGCGGCACCAACAAGGGGATGTGCTGTCCAAGATGACTGCTGGTGGTTTCCTTTGTCTCTTTGCTTCCTGTGTTTGAAATGAAGAAATCCGAGGCTTTCTGTGACCACTCTGGTCTGGGATTCTTTCCTCAAGAGGTGTTCTTGAATTTGTGAAGATTGCCAGGAAACAGCGTGAGTCACGGCTTCTAAGCAGACAGAATTCAGCTTTAGAAATTCCCAGAGATATGACTTGTTTATAGGAAAGGAAGCAGCTATTCTGAGCTGCCAGAGGAAGAGGAAAGCACTGCTCATTTTTTAAAATACCCATTGAAAGGTCACACAGGCAGCAGAGGGACAGCAGGACCCCGGTACAGACACTGGTGTTTAGCAGTTCATTTGTCTGCATTTCACAGGATATTTCTGGGCTTGGCATTTTAAAATACAAGTCCCATGACCCTGAAATTTCACTCTCAGACTTCTGTCCAACGGCATTAGCAGGCTCTGAGTGAGAGGCAGTGAGATGGTGGCTGAGGGAAGGGGAGACCCACTGCCTCTGACAGCTTTCTAATGTCACATCTCAGAGCAGGGCACGGTTTAAATGCCTATATTCCACGCTGTCTCCTGCATGTCTTCTCTCTATAGTTTTAGCAACTGTGATGTCATCCATCATGACCTTAAAGAAATGTTCAAAATCACAAGCTTTAGAATATACACCTAAAGACAGACACCCGGGGGATTCCTATCCCTACAATTGCTTCCTCATCGGCCCACTTTCTTGTACATGAAGTTTGGCCCTGAGATGTTGAAACTCATAAGGCACCACGCCACAGATTGACTTCCAAGGAGAAAGCAATCCATGGAGTATTCACTGATTCTACAATAATTAACCTACCTTCAAAGGACCACGCCTGATAAAATCAACACCTTTATTCCCAAAGGGTAAAGTAAATATTTTTGCTAGATATTAAAGGATATCCATTCAATATGATAAAAATTTACTTGGTTTAAAATAAAAATCAGACTTAATGAGTCAACATTTAAGAGCAGACTCAAGCACACAAAAGTCCTTCAGTGTCATTATCATTTTAGATGCTCCATCCAATGCAATAAGCTGAGAAGTAAAAGCGATAAATTTAGTCAACCAAACTGCTAAAGTACTTGAAAATCAGACAAATACACCTCAGAGGAAACTAAATAATGAACTAAAAGCTTTCTTTATTAATAAAGAGTCATAAAGCCACTTGAAATTAGAAAAATACATAAAAACAATAGTATCCATGTATTATGGCATTGCCCAGATAGGTAATAAAATGATAAAGAAAAACTAATCAAATGCTAACAAGTATAAAAATACATACAGTCTCAAAGAGAAAAGTATTAAAAGTTTAAAGACCTCCATTGAGAGATATAATTCTGATAATTAAGATAAATAGTTATGTTTTTATTAGATGGAAAATTTCAGCATAAAAATGGAAAGGTTTCTCAAATGATTAAAATAATTCCAAAACCCCAACAGGGCTTTACTTGGAAATCACTAGAAACAGCATCAACTAATTGCTAAACTTAATGCTTGTCTTACAACAAAGGCTCACAGTGTAAACAGCATAGAATGAGAAAACAATATTTTTAGGGATCAGTTTTACCAAGTATCAGAACCTATTGTAAAAATTGAAACTGTGAGTTTAATATAACTATAAAATATAAATAAAAGGAAAATAATAAATGTACTGGGATAAACTCTGCTAAAAAGCAGGTATGTCACATTTTATAGATGGCTTTATGATTTACAAAGCTTTCCACCTGCCTTACTTTGTGGCCTGAGAAAGCTGCTATAAAGCAAGTGGTTCTAGTACGTCTGCTGTCTTTTGTAAGAGTAGCAATAAAGGCCCATTAAGGAAAAACTCCTGGTCAAGAACATAGACTCTGTGACTGGAGCTGTGCAAAAACCAGCAGCTCTCACAGAGGATCCAGATCCAGTTCCCACCACCCACATGGTAGCTCATAACTGCCTGCAACTCCAGTTCCAGGGGTTCCACGCTCTCTTCTGCCTTCTGTGGGTACTGCATGCACATGGTGCACATACATATACACAGGCAAAACTCTCATACACATAAAATAAATAGAAATAAATCTGTTTAAAAGAAAGTGAACATCTGACCTAGGGGAGACCTAACATTCTAATTAAGCTAATTAGGCCTAACATTCTAATTAGTTAATAACCTGGTAAGAGAATCCCCTTCAGGCCACCCTTAGGAACCACCCCTAAGAAGCTGGGTTCTCCTTACACCCTACTAAAGAGACAGGCAGAGTAATTATCAATAAGATAGTGTATTTTTCCTTCCCAGAATTCTCACGTTCTAGCACAGTATCTTACGGGTGACATGCCTGCTGCTTCATAAGTCTTCCCACTTTCCTGATGACTTGAAAAGGCATAACTTCTTTCTGTCTGTGTTCTAAGCATGCTTTCCCTATGCTTTGAGCGTCCTTACTCCTTCTCTTCTCTAAAGTCCCACTTCCCACCACGTGGCTGCCTGCCACCTTCGGTCTCACCTTCATGCCAGTTTAATTTGGACGGCATGGATTTTTCTCTCTCCCATCTCCACGCTCCTCCTCCTGCCAGCTTGCCTGCCCTGGGGTTTTTCTTTTAAATGCTAATAAAATTGTCCTAAAGCTTCCATTTAAGCCTGTTCTTAATGATACTGAGAACCCCAAGAGAGTACCCTGATATGCCCATTGTCATCTAGTGATGACAAAGGGACACCTCAAAATTTCCAGTAACCTATTGACAAAGAAAATAGCAGAAGTTCAGTGACTTGACTAATATAATAAAACTAAGTAAATTCAAAACTGGACCTGGAGTTTCTGACTCCCCATTCCTGACTTCTTTCTACTTGATTGGTCACATAAAACAGCAGTGAACAGACATTTTTAAAACAAAGCTATCATTTGGGGGCAAAGATATTTAGACTTGCCTCTTTCACAATATAGTCCTGCTTACTTAAACAACAACAACAAAACCTGTAATTATTTTAAAATATCAACACTGAAAATCAAGTTACAGAAACTCTGGGAAAGATAGCGAGGCAGCATAGTTACTCGAGACTGAGCTGATGTCTGTGATTACTCTTGATGGAGCCCACTCACTAAGCAGGGAGCTATGTGGTCCTTGTTCACTCCTCCTCCTCCAGCCATCTACATACCAGGTAGGTGTCCACAGCTGCTGGTTTCTACAGTGCTACTGTTGAGCGGTTGCTCCATGTAGTAGGCATAGACTGCTTCCTGGTTGCCAGTCTTGTCTTTTTATAGTTTGTTCCTACCCATATGTTCCCGTAATCAGTTGTTCCATGATTGTCCCCTCCTTCCCCAGAAACGGAATGACTACACAATCCTTTTAGAAAGTTTCAAGTTCACTTTGGGACTGCTAGGTCTTACTACTAAGAATGACATGGATAGGATAGTAGTCTTAAGAGAATGTGCATAGCTGTTTCAATAGAGTCTGCTTTCCATGAACAGGCAGCAGGCAGGGTATACTTTGATAGGTCCTGTGTAAATCAATATAAATTCGTTTTCCCATGCAATGACCTGAAATGCTCTAGATAAGAAGTCAAAGGCTACTCAACTTAACCACCAGCTGTGAAGACAAATCAAGGGATTCCCTTCTGTGGGTAGCAGAGCTCAAATCCGTACTCTTGGGACTCCAAAGTTTCAAAGGATGTGGTCTTACTAGACAACATCTGGGACTCAGCAGTGTGGCCTGGGTTTTATAGATTTGAAATCTCTGCAAGCCAAATAGAAGAACTCTGGACAGGTTGGACCTAAGGGAATAAACATTTGCTTCACTGAACCAGAGTGGGATTCTGGGAGCACTTTTCACAAGGCAGGGAGCTGTGGACTTTTCCATTCACCTCACAACATGCCTTCCTCCCTCACCTCCACTTTCTCCTAACCCATAAAACAGTGAAGTTGTAAAGTGCGTGCGTGTGTGTGTGTGTGTGTGTGTGTGTGTGTGTGTGTGTGTGTGTTGCAGGCACCTGGTAGCTGTTTATGGAAACCAGGAAATATTAAAAATTAAAAGTAATCTAGAGCAATTCGTTTGGCATCTTTGAGCTCTAGTTTGCCTTTGTACAGAATGGGAATGTCTTCCCTTGCCTTGTTTCTTCTTGTTTTGTTTTTTTTAAGATGTCAGGAAAAAAAGCTGCAGGGGGAAAAAAAGCATGTGTAAAGTTCATTGGGTACTTCAGGGAAATGTGCCATCAAACGACACAGTCTTATTGTTACTGATACCACCTGACTTCAGCTAGCTCCACTTCTCTGCCTTTCCCTTCCAACAGGGAACTTTGCCATCTTTACATTGAACACGTCCCTGTTGATGGAGCAGCACTATTAAACCAGTGCCTTGACAACCACATCAACGAGAAACCTGGATATATGACATACAAAGGTGAAAGGGCAGTGCCTACGGGGAGCAGATGAGTTTTTAAACAAGCCTGACATTGTCCAGCTAGTTTTCATATTCTGCCTGTGACAAATCTTGACACCCTGGTACCTTGCTATGAGTTACCTCTTCAAATGTCAGTGGATAGTGGCCTAATGCTATTTGATCTTGTACAGTGTTATCTAGGGCTACAAACTTATTTTAAGCTCAATGACATTTCATCTACAGTATGTGCAGCTAAAACACAGTTCAGTACATTACATGAGGCCCCTAGGACTTTATTATTTTACTCTTGTTTAAAGAGCTAAGAGCTAGCTGTCTGATTTTTCTGTGCTCAGGATAGTTTCTATTTTTACCCAGTTTTGCTGGATTTAAGCTGTATTTTTAATTCTAGTGTTACACATGACATTTATTTTGATGCAAAATTCATTTATTATCAGGACTAATTAAAACTGATTCATTTTGTTAGTCCAGGTTATCTATAGCTAAAAATGCGAGACATGTCTCTCCTGCTCATGCATGCATGGAGCAGGATGGGATGGAGACAGACATTAAGGACTCCCTGGGTTGACTCCATCCTGCTGAACTGCCATTTTGTCCTTGGAGAACTGAGCTCAGACATGACAGGTTTTTTTGTCGAATCTTCAGGGAACTTTCTGAATTCCAGACTGAGTCTATGGTGGTACCTGAGAATTGATAACGCTTTCTGAAAACTTAGAAACTATTTGTTCCTAATTTTAATTCAGCTATTAACATTCTGGTCTTTTCTGTTTTTTAAGTCATAGCATTGGCTGTTTAGTTTCTAGCTGTAATTTAATTTTATTTTGTTTTAATCTACCCAATCAATAGGACTGGTCACACATTTAATCTGATTCTGTCTTTGAGACAGTCAAGACCCCAATGTTTTGGGTTTTTTCTCTATGTACTCTTGAGTTCAGCCCATGTATCAATTTGGCCTCCTTTTCAACTGCTCTGTGACAACTTTTTCATCTATAATTTGAGAAAACAGCCTACCTAGTTTACAGGATAACAAGAAAAATTATGTCATAAACAAGACAGCAATGTATTTTGTAACCATGTATTTATTTAATAAAATCATAAAAACATATGCCTATAAGAAGATAGGCGCTAAGCTTCTGGGTGCTTTGTGGGTTACAGCTCTGTTCTCATGCCAACAAGAGCTCATCCATCAGAGCATTTTCATAAGCAAGGAGAAGTATTCACTTTTATACTGACTATAATTTACTCTCTTAAAAAATTCCTATGGAAGTAAATATACAGAAAAGAGGGACAGATGTTGCAGTAGCACGGATTTTCACGAAATGAAAACTGTGCTTCCCACTCAGATGGAGAAACCGAATTCTCCAGCATCCAGAAGAGAGCTCCCGACGGGTCCCGTTCCAGGCCCCTTTCTTCCAAAGCAACCCATAGTCCTAACCAGTCACCACGCATCACTTTGGCCTGTTTTGTTCTGAAGCTTCCTTGGCTTTACCACATACACAGGAGCTGATCCCTGATGAAGTTTGTCTTTTCTAGGCTGACTTGAGGAAAGAGACCTGGAGGAGGAGGATGAGAAGTAATGAAGCCAAATCATTTGTCATCCAAACTGGGACACCTCTGAGAGCCAAGAATGTGCTAGTCCTAATGATGCTGAGATGAAAGGCATGAACAGTGACTGTTCCCAGCAAATCAGGACAGAACGTGTGGTCACTCTGGTGAGAAGTGATGGCCTGGTGAGAAGGTGGCAGGCACACATTGATCAGCCAAACCTATTACCAAGGCTCTGAAACAGCATTTACTCATGCTTTCTGAGGTCTGTGGGATTGGAGTGGAGAACACACTTCCCAAGAAGTGTGCTCACTGGGAACACTCAGCTCAAAAACCTTTACTGAGCTGAGCATGGGGGCACATGCTTTTAATACCAGTATTTGGGAGGCAGGATAGCTGTGAGGCTAGCCTAATCTACATAGTGAGTTCTAGGCCAGCGAGGGCTATCGGGGGAGACTCTCAAAAAGACAAAACAAAACTTTACTAAGTTCCCGCTATGTGCAAGGCAATGACCCGAAGGTAACTCGGGTGTTGTCCCTGTACCCAATGTTGTGGCAATGAGACAAGCTTGCAAATAGGCGAACTCTAATGTAGTTGGCAATAAAAACAGACAAAGTATTACGTGAGTTCCAGGGACACATGTAAAATGGCATATGGCATCCAAGAAATGAGAGATTGTGTCCATTGGGAGACTCAGAAAAGGCATTATAGGGGAGATAACATTTAAAATGATCTGGATTCTATTCTAGTCATTCTGAGCCCCAGTAGTTTGTTAGAGTTGTAAGGAGGGCTTTTCAAGTTCCAAATACCCAAGCAGTACCCCAAGACCAATTTAAAAAAATTCTGAAGATGGGACTTAGATATAAATATGTTTAGATTTTCTCAGGTAACTCAGTGAAGATCCAAGATTGAGAACCACTAATTCAGAAAGAAGAGTAAGCATTAGCTAGACAGAAAGGTGGGGCAGAGCAGAGACCACGCAAAGAACAGCTGTGAATGAGTACATTCTGTCTTTGGTTGGCTCACAGAGAAGCATCCATTGGGAATTAAATATGGAGGGAAACCAGCAGGGCAAAAATAATTTAACCCCCTTCAGGAAAAAAATTAATTAATTATGAAACCATTTGCTATGCCCAATAACAGGGATGGATGGGGAAAAGATGTACTGAACATCAAGGGAGCTCAGAGTGGCAATAAATCCATCATAAATCACACATGCCATCTGATAATGTCTGTTCTTCACATTAGCATCCCATTAAGCTGCTATTAGTGATAGCAAGAAACTGAAAGAAACTGGCTTCCGGGGTTAGCACTAGCTACCAAGAGAGAGTTAACAAGCTGCAATCCTTCACATGCACCTTTAAGGACCTGAGGACCATTTGTAAAGGATGCTAAGAGGCCTGAAACCTTGACCTACCATGCTCATGCTGTGGGAGTTTGGGGAGGGGGTGGAATTAATCACAGCAAGGACACAATTTACAGATCAATACCAGCCAATTAGAAGGCTCCCTGCTGGAGAGTTCCCTTGGAATGTGAGATGACCTTTGCCCTTGACTTTTTGTGGGGGCAGATGTTTCTGTATCACTGTTACTGCTAAGCATGGTGCTGAAGGGGATATAGCTCTCTTTACATCACTCCAACCTGGGCCAGGACATCTTGAGGTTGAGTTTTTAGCCTGAGTCACCTGCCAGTAGAGGCTAAAGGAAGATGGGACTGGATATTACATGAGTAATTAATTCTCTACCATCATGCTAGTTCTGTGAACTCAGTCCTGACCTTCACGGAGCCATTGACCACAACAAGAAGTTAAGAAACCAGTCTTTGAAGTAAGACCTACATGGTAGAGACCTATATGGTAGAGCTCCGCTTCCTAACCTGCCCAGAGAGGGTCATGGAAAGAGCCTGAGACAGTTTTGCCGTGAACTTGCTCTAGGATCAAACTAGATATTAAGAGTGGGCTCAGGACCCTATTCTTACTGTACTTCAGTGAAACTGCTGTTACTGCTTACAATATGTGGACAGTCTAGTCGTCCAATGCAGTCATCCCTTCATCTCCTCTGTGGTTTGGTTACAGGAACCCTAGGCTGTCAAACTCTGCAGATATTCAAATCCCTTATATCACAAAACATAGCATTTGCATATAACCTGAAGACACCCTTCTATAGACTTGAAGTCTTCCCTATATTACTTACACTATCTAATAGAATGTAAATGCTGTGTAAATAGCTGTTGTACTGTATTGCTTAGGGGAAATAACAAAGAGACTGTGTGCTTTTTCTTTTTCTTTTTTTTTGCACGTATTTATCAATGACAGCTGGTTAAATCTTTGTATGTTGAACCCATGTAGATGGAGGAACAGCAATATTCCATAAATCAGTTTTCTGATAGCTTTGCCTCAGAACACAGAAGTTGGGGGAGTCAGCCTAAGTGTTGGAGTGGTTTGAAATATATGAGGAGAAACTAATGATGTGTGTATTAGCTGGGGAATCCGTAATATTTAAATCCACTACTTATATTTGCAAATGCAAGTGGGGGTCATTCATTCTGTAGGTCCTCTCTTCCTCTACTCCTTTATTCTCTAGCTTTGTAAGCCCTGCCTACACACACAGTGGTCATCTAACGTAGGGGTGGCTGCCCAAATTCTCCGCTTCTATAGGATAGGACAATTGCACATCTTGCTAGAGACTCTAAAAGCTTTCAACCTTCACTGTTTTTGAAGTCTTGCAAAAAAATTAGCTTGAGGAGCTAGAAAGATGGCTTAAGGGTTAAGAGCACTAGCTGTTCTAGCAGAAGACCCAGGTTCAATTCCCAGCATCCACATGGTGGCTCACAACCCTCCATAACTCCTGTTCCAGGGGATCCAACATCCTCTTCTGTCCTCCATGGTCATTGCATGACACAGGTGCATTCACATTTATGCAGGCAATACACTCACACACATAAAATAAAAACAAACCAAAAAAATTGTTTTTTAATGTTTAGATTGAATATTATCATGAGAGAAAAATTCAGACAAGTCCAGACTATGGAGAACAGATAACAGGATCTTAGAGCATCTAAGACAATGGAGAACAAAAATGGTAAAAATGTTAAAACAAATTGTAGCTAATAAAGACTGTCAGGTTTCTTTCTTTCTCTTCCTTTCTCTTTCTTTCTTTCTGTAGATGTAACACATTTCAAAATAAGTTGAAAGAGAATGGGAAGCCCTGAAGCAAGCAGTTGCCTTTTGTTTTATGTCATGTGATTTGATGTGAAAGAACAGAGAGAGGGTTCTTGAGTGTGATGGAAGCTTTTTGTCTCAGGTGAATATAATTTGGTAGGCTAGGGTCCCAGACAATCAACTGCCACCAAAGCTGCCCTGGCCAATGGCTTCCAGATCTTTTGTCTCACGTCTTCTTTGCCTTAGTTTTTATTCATAATCATAAACTTAACCCTGCAATCCAGCTAGACTTGCAGAGGAATGAGGAAAACATGGAACTCAAAGAAATGCAGCAAAAGCACAAGGATTATGGGATACTGTGAGCAGAAGGGGTGGTCTCCCGAGCTAGGGAAGGAGTAGACTTGTGGTAATGACGAACACAAGTCAAAAGTACTAAGAGTTGTTCATGCCAGGTGTGGTGGCACAGGACTTTAATCCCAGCACTCAGGAGGCAGAGGCAGGAGGAACTCTGTGAGATGGAGGCCAGCCTGGTCTACATAGTGAGTTCCAGGCCAACTAGGGCTACAGGGAGACCCTGTCTCAAAAAAAGAGTTGAGTTGTCCATAGTTGTCAATAGTGACTTTCTTGCTGGTCTTTTCATTCTGAACCCAAAGTGCTCCATAGCTTCCACAATGCCCATGTCATCTTTCCCCTTCCCAAAGACTTCAGGCTTCCTATCCAACGAGATGAAAAACTGCGAACTATTTGTGTTTGGTCCAAGGTTTGCTGTGGACAAGATACCAGGACTGTATGTTTCAGGATCAAGTTCTCATCCTCACATTTCTCCCTATTACAGACTTGCCACAAGTGTCATTATAGTGTGTGAGGTCACCACCCTAGTACATGAATCCTGGAACAATGTTGAAAAGGCCAGAACCCTTAGAATCAAATCCTTTCTGGTTCTCAGAGCATAAAAGTTTTCTGCTATCTTTGGGACTTTGTCTGCAAACAACTTTAGTCTGCCTAAAAGTCTGCCATCAACCACAACATCAAAACACCGTAGGGTTCACCACAGCTGACAGCAAGTGACTACAGGGAGGGGACAGCAGTGTCTGCAAAGATGAAGGATAAGTTTTTAGAAAGGAGTTTATCATAGAAGATAGCTTAAAAGAAAGGAAGCAAGTAGCATTCCTGTACAACAGGAAGTGTCCTAAGAAAGAGTTTCCAACAAGGGTCCTTGTCTAGGGAACAATAAGATTTTACTGGTTAAGGCATGGAGAGTGAGCTGGTCCATCCAGCTGGCATACCCACAAGATGTTCATGTACCTCTCCATCCTGGTGGCTGGACTGGAGTTTTGGGGTACACCTTCAAGGGCCAATGAAATATCTGATCACACACAGCTTCCAGGTGGCTGTACTCATGAGCCTGCCATTGGAAAGGAGAGAAAAGATAACAAGAAACTAGAATACAAACCAGTGCCCCTAAACATTCTTAGTATTTCTAGCCTCTGGTCAGGACAGAAATGCCAGCAGAACCAAGGACATTTCCAGCTTCTGATCAAGACAGAGCTGGTTATCAAAAACAAGAAGCAGAACTGCTCATTTTTAGGTGTTCACCATAAACTACCTGACTGGCTTCTTTGTCCCATTCTCATTAGTGTGAGTCAGAATAGGATGTCAGGAAGTGCTGTCCGCAGACAACTCAAGTATTTAAGCCTTAGCCCTTCTTTTGAATCACAGAGCAGCAACTTTTGGTTTATGTCCAAACAAAAATGCTAACCAGCTAACAATTTCTTTAAGGTCGTTTGTTTGATGGTTTCAACAAAAAAAAAACAATGAACACACTAAATAGAAATTTCAGTATGTAATATAAAATGTGAGTTCATCGAGGCTGCCATTAACAAGCTTCTCATTTTCCAATTTAAAATCTTTATTCTTTTTAAAACTTGTACTTTCCAAACAGGTAAAATTATACCCTTACTGATAAATATGAACACATGGTGTACCTTTAACTGGCTCAGCACTCAATCTGTTCCTTTTGGTGGTCTACAGATTGTGATAAGCAAGAGAAAAAAAGAAAGGATGGGAGGAAGGAAGGAAGGAAGGAAGGAAGGAAGGAAGGAAGGAAGGAAGGAAGGAAGGAGAAAGAAAGAAAGAAAGGAAAAAGCTAAACTGATCTTTGCTCCAGGAAATGATGCTGGTATTATGAAACTGGTACCTACATATCTGGAGGTTCTTTGCAAAAACCTAAATTTCCTTTAATAAGAAATAATCCCTTAATAGAAAATAACATAATGTCCAGGGGACCAATTTCCTCCTGAAGACTTTACAGAAAACTTTTCCCTCCATGATAGCAGATAGTGTTTAAATTATCTCAGCAAAAGATAAAGAGCTCTCACAGATATCTAAACCAAAGCACTGTGAGGGGAAAAATGGCTTATTTTCAGGAGGAAGCCACACCTTTAGGACCTCAGAAACAATTTTATCATCTATAGCCACTGGTAAAGAGGTTGTAAACCACAGAAATGGTGTCAAAATTATAAGCAGCTTAATTTTGCCTGATTTTAGACTAAATTATATATTAAGTTTTTTTATTTAAGATGATCAGTTATATATATCTATGCACACACACACACACACACGCATGGACTATGCTTCTGAATAAAGATCGTCTTCTTTTTTTACCACTACAGTGGAGAGAAAACATTTTTTTCAACCATTGTAAGGGTCAATATTTCTATAGCAAAAGCACAATAAATGTATTTAACAGAATTTTCAGGTCTGGGGAAATAACTCAGAGAGTAAGAATGTTTACTGTGCAAGTATGAGGCCCTTAGTTGAAAGTCCAAGCACCCATGTAAAAAGCCAGGCATGAGTTTGTGCAACCACACGTAACACCAACACAGAGGGGCAGGGACAGAGACCAAAGAATCACTGGGCTTGCTGGTCACCAGCCTAAACCGAGGTACAGTGAAAGAAACCGTCTCGAGGAAGTAAGGTAGAGTGCTAGAGCAGGACATCTGATGTCCTCCTCTGGGCTCTGAACATGTTCACTAATGTGAATCTGCACTCACATGTGTTCATATGCTACACACACAAAATAAATAAGAACAGTTAAAAAACAAAAATCAAAGATTTGAAAAACTGGGGACTAGAGAGAGATGGTTCAGTGGTTAGGAGCACCGAATGCTCTTGAAGAGGCCCCAGGTTCAATTCCCAGAACCCACATGGTGGCTAACAACCATCCATAACTCCAGTTCCAGGGGATCCGATGTCATCTTCAGACCTCCAGGGGCATTGCATAACACAAGTGCACTAACACACGTGCAGACAATACACTCATACACATAAAATCATAAAATATTTTTAAATGGACCATGAAAGTACTCTTTTTTTTGTCTTTTTCAGACAGGGTCTCCCTGTAACCCCAGCTGACCTGGAACTTACTATGTACACCAGGCTGGCCTTGAACTCACAGAGATCTGTCTGCCTCTTTCTCCCAAGTGCTAGGATCAAAAGGGAGCACCATCACACCTGACTGAAAATACTTTAAAAAAAATAAAGAGAAGTTTTTAAAAATCTTCCAGGACACAGGAACCTTCAGAAAAGTTGAAGACCCAAGGAAACCTGTGTCCAATGCTAAGTCTGATGGAAGAAATAAATAGCTGTGGATAAATATGATTGGACTAAAAGGATGCATGATCAGATGGCAATAAACAATAAACTGACAGCAGACCACAGGCTGTGTGTTCAGACTCTTCCTGGCCACTGGGCCTAGCTTTCCTTCACACCAGGTATAGGGCAGGAAACCCAGGTAAGAAAGGTCATATGACCAACTTTCAAGCAAAGTAAGTCAGAGAATTCCTTCACAACCTTGATTCACAAAAAAAGTGGTGTGGGCAGAGTACCCTCTGTGTGTGTGGGTCTCTCCCAATCCCTTCCCCTTCAACTTTGGGATATCATTTGTCTACCCCAATAGCACATTTTTTGTGACTTTTTAGACCCAAAGAATAATACTGATACACATGTAAATTCTGTAAAGAAGCACATTTGACTGAATCAAAAAATAAAATAGATACATTGGATAAAATTTCATATTTATAATTAAATATCATTGCATATGATATAGTTTGTTTATGCTTGATTTTTATTTGCATGTAAAATTGCCTATCAGTCCCTTAAGACAGCATTAAATAGTATTAGAAAGGAAAGCAAAGGATAAGATTGTTAGTGTGTGTTTCCAGTATAACAAAATTAATAATCTGCATTTAGAAGTCTGCAATCCATGTAAGACAGTCTACATCACTCACTCCAGCAGCCACTGTGAAGGTCTACCCACAACTGACTACCAAAGCGATAGATCCCTGGACAGGAAGCAAATAAGGCCATTCACGGAGTCACCCTTAACATGACAAAAACAATGCCACCTCCATGTTCTCCATTGTCTTCAAGATAGAAAGCTCAAGTCTCCTCTGGCTACACATTCCCACTCTTGAAAATATCTTTGGACTGGCATTATAAATACAGAACTTTTTTTTTTTTTTTAAGAAAAAACACTTTAAGCTGACACATCATTTTCAGTGCACCCCGCCCCCATGTCAGGGTGCTGTTTTCAGGGGTTATTTGGATTAACCTGTTTTTTAAAGCTTCTTTTCCCTGCTTTGATGATGTCCTTTCCTTCTGTTCTCTGACTAGCCTCAAAAGCAAACTTTCAAGTCCTGTAAGTCAAAAATGGAGCAACTTCTGGGTGTTGCACAGTGCCTATGGAGTACCTCAGCTTATTCTTTGTTCTATTTTTTAAACATACACTTTTAAAGGTAGTAATAAACTAAACTTAGACCTTTTTAATCTTTAAATAAATCAATTATCAAGAGAAAGTTCTAGGAGAAAAGCAGAATGGGGAAGAAAGCAAGTAAGACAAGAAAGTCACAGAAAACTAATATGGAGCTTTTATTCTTGTTCGTGTGTATGTATGATTTAAGCAAGAAAGTTTTGAGTCAAAAAGCAAAGAAGATAAGAGAAGAAATAGTTTTGGGTTTTGCTTTTTAAGTCTTTTATTAAGGCAAAGATTTGAAAGTAGAGGAAGAGGGAACTGGGGTATTTTATGGGCTTCTCTGGCACCTGTTTGTACAGCAAGCTCTGGCACACTCTCTGTCTCCATATAGTCATGCGTATTATTTGTTCTTCTAAAGATGGGTTCTCTATTTCTCTTCTTTTACTTTTTCCTTATTCTTCTTTACTTTCTTTTCTTCTTGTTCTCCTTCCTTGGCTTTTAAATACAGTTTTACAATGAAGTCTTTCCTGCTTTGCTTACAAGCTCTGTTTCTTTTCCAGATACAGATGGACAGGTCTTACCAAAATATGATCCTTGCTTTAAAACTCCTTCAGCTACCAAAGCTCTGTAGTAGAAGGTACCAAAACATACAATGGCACCATTATAGTTGTTTTTCTTTGTTTTGTTGGGGGTTTTGGGGGGTTGTTGTTGTATTGAGACAGGGTCTCCCTATAGCCCCAGCTGACCCAGAACTGCTCTCAGTGTCACAGAGATCTGCCTGCCTCTGCCTCTCACGTGCTGGGACTAAAGATGTGCACCACCACATCCAGCTACCACTGAAGTTGTTTGCATCTTGCAATGAACATAGAAGCCAAGTCAAAGCCAGACACAGGATGAGTTCAACTGCCACACATATTTGAGGTGAAGGAGAAATTACCTCTGGGAGAAGTAATGTGTTGGCTTAAATTTGGTATTAAATATAAATGACTAATGTCAAATTTTTTGCTGAAGCAGAAATTGATGGAGGGGAGAGCAAAGACAGGAAAGGGTGTAGAGTCCTTTAAGAAAAGATACACTCAGCACAAAGGGGGAAAATTACGCTGAAAACAAAAGCTAGTATGCTGAAGGCCTTGAATTTAATTTAACCAATTCAGGGATATGTAAACATGTCCAATTATATTCATTCAAATCAGGCAGAAAATAAATATCCACCTCAGAATAAAAATGGGCATCGACACAGCTTCGCAGAATGCCAGCTTGTGAGGTCTGCCCAGCCAGCTGTGTTCTAGCCAGCTTCACTGCTCCACTCCCAGTGGTTATCTGAATTTGCCAGCCGAGTGGTAAGACCTACAGAAGATGTTTCCATAACCAAAGATCAGATTTGTGACATTTTGTCTATGCTAGCCCAGTACCCTTGAAAGTCCTCTCACTGTTGACAGAGAAATCCACACTCATCATCCAAAAGAACATCCCCTGGCTTTGTCTCACTTCCTGTTTGTCTGACTCTGTCTCTCTTTATCTCTCACTATCTCTTTATCTCTCTTTCTCTGTCTCTGTCTGTGTGTCTCTCTGTGTTTCCTTCTTGATTAGAATTATACTAGATTGAGTTCCAAAACTGAACTAGTCATCCTAACATCCTTTCCACAAACCTTCAATCTTCCTTAAAAAACAAAAACAAACCCAGCATGGTGGTGCACCCAGCACTCTGGAAGTAGAGTCAGGAGGATCTCTGTGAGTTCAAAGCCAGCCTTGTCTACAGAGGAGTTCCAGACCAGCTAAGGCTACAGGAGACCCTGTTTCAAAAAGACCAAAACAAACATACAACAACATCTGGGTGAGGTGGTACAGGCCTTTAATCGCAGCACTCAGGAGGCAGAAGTAAGCAGACCTCTGTGAGATTTAGGCTAGCCTGGTCTATATGGCCAGTTCCAGGCCAGCTGAAGCTGTAGGGAGACCTTGTTTTAAAAAAAAAAACAGAGGCAACAGGAACCTGCCTCCTCACCTCCCCCACCCTCTATCCGCAGGCTGCTCTGGCTCCAAAGAGGAACAGTTCTCAATCTGACCATTTCATATACACAAAGAAACTGCAGCCTTACCCAGACCTCCATCAGTAAAGCTGCGTGGGTTGTTATTTAGTTGGCTCCTTCTGGTGATAATGCTTTTAAAGGTGACCAGAGACCCTTTAGGAAATTTCAAATGTGTTTAGATATAACTTAACAGAATATATTTTATAGAACTACACATAACAAAGCCATTTTTCCACTAGCTATTTCCATGGACCAGAGTCTGCTTACTTCAAAAGCCCCTGATGCCTCAGGAATATTTGTCTCCTTATCCCCATTATCTCTCCCCCAGGGAGCTGTCCCTAATAAACTTTGCTATGTCTCTTCTCCTGGCTAGTTTTAATATGAGCCAGGGGAAAGATTTCAGAAAAGCACAAGTTCTTTTCTGCCTGGGCTTGCAAAATTGTCTTTTGCTACAGATGAATCTGTTAGTAATGACTGAAGCAATCTGTGTCACGTGAGAGGACTTGTTAAGAGATGGCTCTAAAAAGACTCTTCAAGAAATGTTTAAACTCCTAGGATCTCTTAATGACAGTGAGATCCTGAATTTAATGTTCTCAGAATAGATGATTCCAACTCATTTGGGATGGTCACCTTAAAGTAACACTGTCACCTTAGAACAAGACATCCTTGAGAATTTCAGCTGTCTGCAGACTAAAATCTTACCTGAAAGAATACTTTGGGCTCAATTCCATTTCCAAGTTTAACTCTCTCAGATAGGTTCATGGTGATTTGAGTTGAATAAAGATGCTCTTTAAGGGAAATAAATTCCTTGTTAGTTGTATATCTGACCAAGATCTCAGACCTAAATCCAAATTCTCAGGAGGCTGAGAACTTGAGAAAAATCTTAAATTAGTTATGTTATTTCTCCACCCTTTGGCCTCCACCTAGAAATAAAACCAATAGTGTTCTGCCAGAGTTTTAGAGTCACCTGGTATGAATATCAGGCCCAGTGGGTCTAGATAAAAGCTAGAATCATTTTTGAGTAGCCCCATTGCCCTTGTAGCTTGTTTGTTGATGCATTAACTGACATTGCAAGACCACCCTACTCAAGCAGGGATCACCTGTTCTGAGGAGAATAAGAAGTCACCATGCAGCAACACAGTAAATCTCATTATTTTTAGAGTACTCCAATCTACAGTAAAACAAAAACTGGAATAAAATGCAAAATTCATGGACTTTTATAAACTTAAAATTGCAAATACATTTTGAACTGGAGGCAAGAGCCTACAACTCTGCTTAGATCTCAGAGGTCCAAATGCGTTTTCTTCCTCCATTAGGGGTACTCTGGTTAGTATTTGAGGAAAAAAAATGTGTTAATGTACCGCTTCCAGAGCTATTAACATTTTTAACAAGGTACACTTACTAGGGGGAAAATCTGTTAACAAAAAATAGAATAAATTAAGAAAAAAAGCCAAAGAAAGGAAAGAAGTGTTCACAGAAATCTTCAAATACTTAAAATATCAGGCCTCTACTTACCTCATTTTACATAAAAGTATAATCTAACATCCAGAACAATACAACATCACATCACTCCAAGAGGCAAAACCAAGCCAGAGAGTGAAGAGACGTAAGGGCGTGCTGCTGGGGCCTCTCGTATCCTTGTCCACAGTCGACCACCCAAATCTGTGAGACATCAGAATTTGTGCCCAGCTTGTCTGGAATGGCAGCTATCCTAGTCTGCCCTCTGAGGGATACTTTCCATGCCCCTAATAGCACAGCAGGGCCCCTCTAGACCCAAGCAGGAACAGTAAGCTTAGGTTTATTCTCTCGAGAGTTTTCCATTGACTACTGTTGATTCCTCTGGCCTGGCCAGGAATAGCTCGGAAGAGGCAGATGGAAGGGCTCTTTGAAGGCGCTGCATAAAAATGAGAAAACTGAACAACTTGAAGACACGTGACCAGTCTGGTTCTCAGTGTCCTCTCCCTGTCTCGTGGGGTCTGATTTTTCAGATCTACCCCTCTAATCTCTCTTTCTTTCTTACTTTCTATTTGTCTGTCTCTTTGTTTCTGTCTCTTCTTCATGTTTCTGTCTTCCTTTTCTACCTATTTCCCCTTATTTGGTATGAAAAAAACTGCATCATTTGCTAACCAGTCTGAGGTTATAGCATTGAAATACATAATTAAAATATGTAAGCACATGACTAGCTTCATATATCACTTGGAGTTTTATTGTATATACATTAATATGCCCATTCTTTAATTTGAAATAGTTCAGCCTCACCAGAGAGATATTCTGCATATACAGGTTTAGGCTTCTCTGGGGGCTATCAGCAGCCTGAATGGAAAGCCCATTCTCCTGAGGTGATTAGTTTGCTTGGTGTCAAAAAACAATGCTATAGAAGCAGCTGTTCCTCGTCTTCTGCTTTCTCTATCTCCATCAGTACCCAAGGTTTTGCTAATTAGCATTGAATTTATTTTATTAAATTAATTCATAGTCCTTCATTGGCAAAGCATAGGGTTTTCTCACATTTATACCATACCTCAAATATCTCATTTTATAGAAGTAGAATTCAAGGTTCAAAAACTTAGACATAAGCTCTGTTGGTAAAATTGTGTGCATGATGTATACATTGGCTAAAATATTTGAGACCTCCATCTCCTTGCTTGATCAGGGTATCTGGAGCTAACTAAACCTCTAGCTTTGACTCTTGTGTGCTCATGGCCAGTTTGATCTCTGAAGGGTCCCAGGTCCAGACATAATGAACCAGGATGATTTCAGGTTGCCTGAACTATAACAGAACAAACTCCTGCCTCTGTAATATCTCTACATCTTCTCTAAGAAGAACTTCCACACAAGTAGGGATGGACATAAACAAGAGGCCTGGGACATGACATTTGTGAAGCAGATGCTCTGAGCTACTTTGCATCTGCTTATATGATGGTTTAATGAATATTCCCATGTGGGAGGAAGGTGGCTTGAGCTCTGATGTCACTAGAACCTGGTAGGGAAGTTGCAAGGAGATAGCTAGCCCTTACACACGTCATACTTCTTCAGTGGCTCCAGTTGTTTACCAAAACTGACTCATTAAGTGTGCATTAAAAATGAGCCTAATTGGATCCTAACAACAATATAGAGAAACAAGCAGCAGTTGCCTTGTTTCCTATTCAGATATTCCCAAAGGACCTTAGAAGAAAACATCAAACAGAGCTGGTAAATAACACAGTCCTTCACTGAGAGGCGGAGATGGAAATCCGGGTACCCCACCACAACCATCAAATACAGGTATAACTCTGGACAAATCATGTAAACTCCCTGAGTTACAACTTCTGCATTGGTAAAGCAGAAATAATTGTTAGTTATATCCACTCATCTTCTGAGTTTTGGAAGTTATTCTTTAAATAGGTTGAAACTTTGTTGTGAGAGACTAGTGGAGACCATTAGACAGGGGTTAAGAATTTTATTGAGATATAATTGATATATTACTTATTCTTCTCACTGCCTTTAAGTCAGCAACTTAAGGAGGAAGACTTCACTTTGGCCCACAGTTTCAGAGTGTCACAGCCCATCGAGGTGGAAAAGTATGGCAGAGTTCATGAGGGAAGGAGCTATATACAATCAGAGCTCCTCACCTCACAGGCCAGACATGAAGCAGAATGCTCAGGCCAGAAGCTGAGCTCTCCAAGAGCTGATGAAGTGAACTATTTCCTCCCGGCAGACCCACATCCTAAAGTTTCCATACTTTTCCAAAAGAGCATCACCAACTGAGGACAAACACACAAGCCTGTGGGAGACATTTAACATTCAAATCAATTCACATGCCCTACAGTTCTACCATTTAAAGTATACTGTATATTGGTTTTTAGTGGATGTATAGTGTTGTGTAACTGGCACCATAAGCAACTTGAGGACATTGTCTCAGCCCAGAATTCTTTCTTTTATCACTTACCCATCATTTCCCAGTCTCTTCCTCTTCTTCCAGCATTGGGTAACCCTACTTTTCTTTCTGTCTCTATACTATGCCTATTCTGGGTACTTCACATAAATGGAGTCATAATATGTGGACATATGTGATTGGCTCCTTTTACTTAGCATATTTTCAAAATTCATCCATGTCACAAAATAATTTTTATGTAGACATGTTTTCTTTTCCCTTAAATATTTACCCAGGGGTAGAGTTTCTGGGTTGTATGGTTAGGCTATGCTTATCTATTTAAGAAGCAACTGGACTGCTTCCCAAAATGGTTATTCCAACTCACATTCCCATCAGCAGTTAATGAAGACTGTAACTTCTCCACATCCTTGCCAATACTTGTTACTGCCTGTCTTTATTATTGTGGGTATGAAGTATCTCACTTTGGTTTGACTTGCATTGCTCCAATGACTAATGGTATTAAGCATCTTTTCTTGTACTGCATGGACTTTTAACTGTTTCTGGAGAGATTCTTAATGTAGTACTTTTGTCACTTTTAAGTCTGATTCTCTGCTACTGAGTTATAAGAGGTTTTTCTGTTCCAGATAGGAGTCCTATAGCAGACATGATTTGGAAATTGGTCCTCCTGCTTGTCACTCAGTCATTCCTTCTAATATGCTTTAAAATCTAAGTTTTATGTGTAGAAAAGTCCAATTTACCTATTTTTTCTTTTATTACATGTTTTTGATTTTATACCTAAGAATTTATTTTCAAATCCACACACAGTGATTTATCTCTATATTTTCTTCTAAGAGTTTTAGAGTTTTAGTTATTACATTTAGGTCATCAATCCATTTGAGTTAACTTTGTATTCATGATGCAAGATAAGGCCCCCACTTCACTCTTTGCATGCACCAGTCCTACTTATCAAAAAGATTATTCTTTCTCCATTTAATGATCTTGGTGCCTTTGTTGAAAAGTCAATTGACCACAGATACATTGTTTTATAGACTTTCATTCTTCCACATCTATCTTTGCTCCAGTACCACTCTGTCTTAATTACTGCTGTTTTCCAGTAAGTTTTAAACTGAGAAGTGTAAGTCCTCCAACTTAGTTTTCCTTTTTCAAGGATTGTTTTGGGTATTCTGAATCTTTTGTGTTTCCATCTTAATTTTCAACACCTTTCATGTCTCAAGAAGAAAATTATTATAGTGTTGTTAGGTTATAACATAAATAAGTGGCTTTGGGTTTTTGTCTTCCAGGAATTTAAAAGCAAACCAATCTAAGTTTCTATAATCTTACAACCATGATAGTGTGAATTTCCTGAAAATAAGGTTACTAAAGATAGAACAATCTTCAAATATCCTCTTGTTCTATTTATCTATTTATCTCGTGCTATTTCTAATGAAAGGTCCTTTAAAGCTGTTCAGAATAGTCTTCGATATTTGGCTGCAACTTCCTTAATTTCAGTCTTCTGGGGGTTGTCACTGGTTGGCCTGAGAAGCAGCAGCAGCAAGCAAGAATTAACCTACTATCAGTTCAGCACTCTAAAAAGAAGGACAATTCTGGAAAAGGTATTCATTGAGACCACTCTCATTTAAAATTATTGGTCCAAGCATTACCTAAGGAACTGTGTCCTACACCCTTCCCTTACCCCTGCTGGGTGACGCAATTGTCTCGAGAACCCATATAAAAGCCCATCTAGCAAAGATAGATAATGAGCACACTGAGAGGCAATGAAAATGGTGTTGAAAGCTATGGAAGCCTGCAGAGAAAGGAGGAGAAAGGCTGGAAAATGAGATGAGAGACCAACCAATAGGAAGAGAGAAAGGAAGTGAATGTAGAGGGGAAGGGAAGGGGATCTCATGAAGGGAAAGGGAAGCACATGGCAGGTATCAATTATTTACCGTTTATGTACAATAAAAAAAATGTACTTTAATGACAGGAAAAGCACCAAATCCACTCAATAACTGTTTAAAAGCATGTGGAAATAAAACATGGCCACTTAAAGGCCTGTTATAAATGTGCAATGCTCTTCGTAATGCCCCTGAAAGAATGCAAGTGTTAAGCCTTGATAAATTACACTTAAAAGTAAATGTAACATAAAAACGAAATTAGGCATACAAATAACCTCACACTTATGCATTTTTTTAAAGTCTCTTTCAAACAGTTAATTAGAAAAGCCTCTGCGAAGCATAAGTTTTCTTCTCCTATGTTCTCTTAACATGAAAGCTAAGCCAATGGCAGAAGCAAATAAACAGATTTAGGATGCAGAAAAGGTCTACATTATGTCTTTTGCCCTGGAGGGAAGGGAAGAGAGAGGAGAAAGGGAGAGAAAGAGAGAGAGAGAGGGAGAGAGAATAAATGAATGCCACTGTCAGAATGGTTACCCTTGGTTGAGAACTGAGTGGGAGCTTTTAAACAAGGGTCAGAAAAAGTATGTGAATGGTGTCACATTCCCTGTTCCTAACTGCATGCTTTAATAGCAACA
Source organism: Eospalax fontanierii (assembly GCA_035773235.1). Taxonomy (NCBI): domain Eukaryota; kingdom Metazoa; phylum Chordata; class Mammalia; order Rodentia; family Spalacidae; genus Eospalax; species Eospalax fontanierii. Next base: position 30,231,278 of record CM069530.1, on the reverse strand, counting down.
GTATTCACTTCAAAACACACTAGCCAATCAACTCTCACAATCATGTGCACATTCTCTATTAACATCTGCTTTATAATATAGTTGTGTTTCCAGTAAATTGGGCCCAGGATGCTCCAGCCTTACGAAAGAGAGAACTAAAAAGAGTTTTGCTTCAAAGGGACTGTGGTCATTAGGTCCCAGATTAAAGTAGCAAGAGGTGGAATGCTAGTCCAGCTGCAATTGCCTCAGAGGAACTGTAGCTACCAAGCGTTTGCTCAGTACTTATTGAGTCACACCCTCTGCCACCCATCTCAATCAGCACCAAGATCTCTTCTGTATTTGGGGCACAGTTCACGATGCCAATATAATTTTGTAAATGCTGCAGCTTGGGTTTTATAAGAAGCCTATTCTCTCTAAAATAATCTGCCCTCACAAGAAAATCATTCATTGAACTCAACAACCTAATCACCCCTTAAAGGCCTGATTTCCCAACACCCCTACAATGATGATGAATTGTCAATACAAGATTCGGAAGGACAGATCATCGTCAAGCCACAGTAAGAATCTAAACATCTCCATGGCCGCCACAGAGAGCAAACAGAAAACCTTTTAGGCCTGTGTATTCATTCAAGAAACATTTATTGTTCAGTTTTAATGGGTATGACATTGATGTATGATTCCAGTAACTTTTCAGGCTCAGAACACAAAGAGTTTTGAGATTTCCATCTCACCCTAGTGAGAATGGCCATCATTAAGGTAACAAATGACAACAAATTCTAATGAGGATGTGGGGAAAGAACATTTATTCATTGCTGGTGGGAATGTAAACTTATGTAGCCACTATGACAATCTACATGGAAGTTCCTTAATAAATAAATAATAAAAATAGAACTAACCTATGATTCAGCTATACCAGTCCTGAGCATATACCCAGAGGACTCTAGTCATCAAACCAGAGAGGTACTTGGCATCCATGTTTATTGTTGCACTATTAACAAGAGGCAAAATATGGAACCAGCTAAAGGTCTGTGAACAGATAAATGGATAAAGAAAATGTGATAAACAATGGAATTTATTCATCTGAAAAGAGAAATGAAATTATAATATTAACAGCAAAGTGGATGAACTGAAGGGCAGAGAGGGACTATATAAAGAGAAATAATCCAGACTCAGAAAGACAAACAGCACGTGTTTTCTCTCATATGCAGAATCTAGATTTAAATATACATGCATATGTATAAGGTGTGAAAGTAGAAAAGGCAGTGGCTGTGAGAGGGGGAAAAAGCGGCCTAAAGGGGAGGCAGATAAGAGAAGGTAATGGAATAAACTAACAGGAAAGAAGAGGGAAGGAGACCAGCAAGGAGGAGGGAGAGCACGATGGGAAAACGCCAGGGGCACAGTGAAGAAATCTTATGTAGTTTCTTAATGTTCACAATGAGATTCATTTCTTCCTATTCTAACTGAAAAAAATAAAATAAAAACTCGCCTTCCCATTTCACCCACAGGAAAACAGACAATAGCAAAAGCAAGTGACTAGAGTCCTGTACAGCCAAAACCTCCTGCATTTAAGAGGGAAAAAACCCTGCCTAGAAAGACAGGCAATCTACTGACAGTGGAAGATGGACAGGAAAGGAGAGCTCTAGCTAACAACGGAACTCCTAGGCTGTGGATTCTCCCTGCTTCTGGCTTCTTCCTGTCTTTGCAGACACTAGAGGGCAAGATGTAGTCCATAAATTATATTCTGACCCCATTTCCTAAATTTCATTAAAAACATTTTCTTTTCTCCTTTAGCTGAAAATTCCTCATTCAGCTCTCACAAAGACACTCCTGGGTCTGTCTTATTACCCAATAAGTAACCTGCTCCTGTGCACACTGACTGCAATCAAGCCTGTGCCACTGTTCTAACAATGCACCTAAGTGGGACACAGACGCTACCGCTCACCCCGTTGTGTCGTCTCACTTAATTAATAAGCAGAACAAAGATTTCAGAAAAGGAGAAAATTTGATTACACAGCATTGTAATGGCTCTTGAGTCTACAGTGAAGAGAGAGAAGGGTCTGCCCCCTTAAAATCTTCATTCACTGCACCACTGTACAGTGAAAATGTCAGCCCAGCTCTCCACAGCCCCTCCCAGGTGGCCTTTAGCTGCATCTCTCAGTAATACTAAACCATTAGTCATGCCCAGGTCAGTGATGTGTCAATAACAGAATAATTGTTGAAGGAAGCCTTAAGAGGAAGGACAGCAGCCTCAGTTCAGAACTGGCTCAACCACCCAGCACCACGGCTGGTTGATTAAATGAACGGATGTCGAATAAATGGCCCCTTTACATCCGGAGACCTAAAGACTGTCAATTCCATTATTCCAGGGTTTATTTGTAGCTGCTAAACACCTTTTTAGACCTCTCACTGCATGGCTTTTACTCCTGCTGATTGCAGTCCACCCCTCCCAAGTAGAACAAATTTACTATAGTTAATGGATCTGGTATTTTAAAAGTGAGTCAGTCATCAGAGCAATTCAGAGCACTCACATCTTTGCAGAATGCTAGGTGCAGAGAAGATATGGGCTTGGGATCCTTAAATTAGGGTTGCTTCAACTTCTGTACTAGACCCCTGAGAGAAACCTGGGAAGTACTAAGGAGAAAAATAAGGGCCATTGGGGCTTTGCACATTAAAACTGAAACACAGGGGGACATTTAAAAAAAAAAAAACACCCTTTATTATAAGAATCACAAATTCATTATGGGAATCAAGATTTGGTATTTAAAAAGCCCTTTCCAAACTCTAACAGGAACCTAAGGAAAGAGAGAGGAAATATGGGAAGAGGCTGAATAGTAGGTTTTATAATCAGGTTTCATCAAAAGCAACAAATAATATTCCTCCTGGGGAGGACACTTTGTGAAGATGGAGTCACATAGTCATAATTAGGGCCGAGGAGCTGCCTGAAGCCAGAGGCCAGGCCAGTAGCAGGGTCTTCTTGCTCAGCCCCTTCCAGAGGGAGCATGGTTCTGATGACCACTTGATCTGGGATTTCTGGTCTCCAGACCTCAGAGAAAATTACTCCAGTGGCCCTAGTCATTTTCTCTGTGGTACTTGTTACAGCAGCCCTAGCAAACTGATGCCTGAGGTGGTAACACACAGCCAGCAGGCACATGTGAAGTTCTAACCTCAGCATCCACTGATGGAGCAATCTTGAGCAAGTTACTTAAACTTATTGATTATCTAGCTCTTAAAACAAAAATAATACACCATTTGTTATAACACTCACAAATTTGGGGCTAGAGAGATGGCTCAGCAGTTAAGAGCACTGGATGCTCTTGCAAAAGACCTAGGTTTAATTCCCAATATCCACACAGTGTCTAACAACCATCCAGGGGATCCAACACCCTCTTCTGACCTCCACAGGCATTGCATGACATGGGTGCCCTTACATCCACGCAGGTAATATATTCATACACATAAAATAAAAATAATTTAAAAAAAATTTTTTAAAGAATCACAAATTTATTATGAGAATCAAGACTTGGCATTTAAAAAGTTCTTTCTGGGACTAGAGAGATGGCTCAGTGGTTAAGTGCAGTGCCTGTTTTTGCAGAAGACCTGGGTTCAAATCCCAGCACCCACATTGCAGCTAACAACCATCTCTAACTCCAGTTCCAGGGGATCTGGCACCCTCTTCTGTCCTTTACAGGCACTGCATGACATGAGTGTACTTCTACACATGCAGGTATAACACACATACACATAAAGTAAAAATGATAATTCTTTTTAAAAAGTCCTTTCCAAACCCTCAAAGGAGCCTAAGGAAGGACAGAGCCTGGACCAGGAAATATAGAAAGATGCTGAATAGTAGATTTTTATGGACAGTTTTCATAAAAAGCAATTAGTAACATTTCTATAATACTCTTTTTTAAAAAATAAATATTTATTTTTATGTTCATTGTTATTAACCTAAGTCCTGCAGTCTCTCACATACAGAAGTAGCAGAGTTACATTAAAAAGAGAAAGGAAATCCAGGAGACAAATGTCTTTAAAAGGCAGAGGGGCAGATCCACAGCTTTGTTTTCTTGCGCTCTCACACCCTGGAACCGCACCACTGATAGGAGAGAACGAAAACAGCATCTCCTGTGGTCTTCTTCCCCCAAACCTGTGACCCAAGGTTAACTGTAAGAAAAACATCAAATTCCCATGGAAGATTAGCCTACAAAATATCTTACCAGTCCCCTGAAAATTGACAAGGTCATCAAAAATAAGGAAAGTCTGAGAAACTTCCACAGCCAAGCAGAGACCAGATGACATGAAGTAACTGTGATGAGCCTCTGGGACGAGAGCTCAGAACACAAGAAACACCCAAAGCAAAAATGAAAAAAATCTGAAGAAACAAGGACTTTAGCTACTAATGTACCAATATTGTTCATTAACTACAGCTTATGTACCATACTAGTGGCAAAGTGTTAATAGGGAAACCAGTAATAGGTAAATAGAAACATCTTCATAATTCTATAAATCCATAGTCATTCTAAAAGTTAAAGTCTATTAGGTCGGGGCGGCGGGGGGCGCAGGATATCAGTGTATAAAAGCACTTGCTGTGCAAATGTAAGGACCTGATTTTGAGTCCCCAGAATCCACGTAAAAGCTGAATGAGTAGTATGATCATCTGTAATTCCAGTGTACCTAAGGGATGAGGAGATGGGACAGAGACAGGAAAATCCCCCACAGCCTGCATGCCATCTGGCACTCAGCAGACAAGGGCCCTGTGTCAAGCAAAGTGTAAGGCAAGACAGACACACGAAGTTGCTTTCTGACCTTTATGTATACCATGGCATGCATGTACCCACATTCACACACACGAATGCACACATTCACACATACATATTCTATCCAGAAGAAAGAAGAAAGAAAAAAGAAAGAAAGAAAAGAAAGAGCAAGACTGGAGTAGTGCCACACATTTTTGATTCCAGCAGGGTAGAGAGGCAGAGGCAGATCCACAGCTTTGTTTTCTTGTGCTCTCTATTCAGAGCCTTCCCTCTGTCCAGCCCCAAGTCCTCCTTGTCACCACCAGCTGCTAATCACTGTTGTTCTACCACACCCAGGTGACCCTATAGTTCCTTCTTTGCGGCATGAGACAGTCCTGAAGTATGTATCTCTTCTCTGGATCTGTCAGCATTTCTTATAAGCAATCCTAGTAGGAAATTTGTAATAGATAAAATTCTCAGTCCCGATACGTGATAAACATTTTTAAAATCAAAAGTAGCTATTATCATGAGCAACACAGTCTTAACATCAAGTCCTTTACATGGCAATAGCCTTATTGTTTGGGGGTCGATAGGCTTACAGTGGCCAACAACCCAGAGAGGGGTAACCCATTCCTGGTACTAGGGTTTTCATTTGCTAGGGTGAGGTATCTAATGGAGGTATTACGGTCTACCTCTTATAGGGCAACTGCATTTAAACTCTTTTTAGGTATGTACATTTGTATATTCAGAAAGCGTCTACAGTAGTGGGTCTCCATATGGTTTTTCAAAAGACGTTTACTGGTTATCCATCCCTATATTCCCTCTTCCACCCGTCCACCACCACCATTTAATCCTTCCTGTCCCAGTATCCCCTCCCCCCTGTCTATCGCTGCAGTCTATCTCCCTTCCCTTGAAAATCCCCCTTGCCCGTCGTTTTTTTAACTCAGTAATTTCTCATACATCTTAGCTACAAAGAGAAGGGGGAGTGCTCAGCCTGACTGCCATTTTAAAAAATATTTCTATTATTTCATTTATTTATTTAGTTAGTTTGTGTGAATATGTGTACACGTGTATGTGGCAGTCAGAAGAAAATGTATAGGAGCTGGTGCTCTCCTTCCACTGTGTGAATCCCAGATGGAACTCGAGTCATCAGGCTTGGCAGCTAAGTGCCTTTACCCACTGATCCATCTCAATGGCCTACCATGTTCTACTTTTGATAACATAATTTTTTTAATTAAGTCTTTAAGAGTTTCAAACAATGTATGTTGATTGCATTCCTCCTCCCAAAACTCCTCCCACATCCACCCCCACATCCTACCCACTCATCTTTCTGTTCTTCCCCCCCATCCAGTACAATTTGCATTGCACAAATACTCTTGAGTGTAGAACCAGTACTCTTGCCTTGTAAGCACAAGAACCTGAATTTGATCCCCAGCGCCTACATTTAAAAAGCCAAGCACGGTGGTATATGTTTCTAATCGCAGTGCTGGAGGGATGGAGACAGGCAGATCCTGAGGCTCCAATGCCAGCCACCACAGCCAGCTTGAGGAACTTCGAGTGAGACAGTGAGAGACTCTTTCTCAAAAAGGTGGGTGGGGGTGTGTGAGATGTCTGATAAATAACACCCAAGGTTGTCTCCTGGCCTCAATACAGATGTGCACATACCTACATGCACACACACTCACACACAAATTGGCAACTGGCAATCCCAAATTATGACATGCAAAACTGGTACTATTTTCATGAAGTTCAAAAGTACACAGAACCATGGATTATAGTGTTCAGACATACCTGGATTGTATCATAACAGAATACAACTGTTTCTTTTTTAAAAAGCAAGTAAGAAATGAACACAAAATACAGGAACAGTCATCTCCTGGCAAGGAAACAAGGTGGAAGGTAGAAGAACATGGGATAATACTATACCTTATAACTTACATGCATAATACATATTCCTTGGGAATCAAATCTAATAAAAATGTGGATCTTTAAAAGATAATAATAAAAAAAAACCTCTAATGAAAGTGTTAGAACAGGTTCCAACAGCCAAGGAATAAAACTTAGGCTTATCTAAGGAGAAAAATAATTGATTAATAATATTTCTGGATGATTCACAGAATAAGCAGAAGGACCAGACAGTCCGTCTGTGGCTCAGCCAAGAACTCAGTCACTAGAACTAGCCCTGGGAAGACACCATCCCACACAGACACTTCAGCTTACATTTCCAAGGCTATCAGTGCTAGCGCCTTGCCAAACTCCCTCTCAGAACTGAAGAGCGGACAGCTGCTGCGACTAGGTGTCCTTATGGCTCCTATTCCTGCCTACTTCCAGCCCAATTCCAGCTCTGAATGGAAAGTCTGATTGACGGATCCAGGTCATGTGGGGGGGCCAATGAGTGGATGTGTGTGTGTGTGTGGGTGGGTGTGTCCTTCCTTGGGAAGGTTGAGGACATGCTGGGCTTCTACTGTAGGAAATAGGCTCTGCCCTCCCTTTCTCCAGTACTCCTAAGGTTGTGAATCCTTCACAAGTAGCCAAAGACTTCAGATGCTAGATGTCAAAACAATTGACAAAAGTCCATTAAAATCTACTATCCACTTTTCAGCTGCTTAGCATCAATACGCAGCTGCTTTTTAAAAATATTTATACCTTACACACTGCAAGTACCCCTATGTCATTAATAGGGCATCCATCTTAGCCCAGCACAGAGAGAACACCCAGAGACCCAAGGTCTCAGGTCCATACCTAGCTCAACTTGAAGAATCTCCAAGTAGTCATCCTTGTATCAGTTCTAGTAAAGTCTCCTGATAAACTGCAATTGCTAACCCAAAGCATTACACCAATACCAAAGAATGGTGTTAATTCCCACGTAGTTCTTCTTATAAAGACAATAGAGAAAAGAGAAAACAATAAAATTAAAGTATAAAGGTATGTTTTAAGATGGTCGTGGTGGCACACACCTTTAATCCCAGCACTCCTGAGGCAGAGGCAAGCAGATCTCTGTGAGATGGAGGCCAGCCTGCTCTACATAGCAAATTCCAGGCCACCTGGGGCTACAGGGTGACCCTGTCTCAAAAAGTTCCCCACTAAAAGTATTTTTCATACAGCCAAAAATATACTAGTGCCCATGAGTCAATAGGTAGCATTCATAAATCCCTGATCCCTTCTAAAGGTCCTTTGCCTTCCACTCAGAAATTCAGCTGGTGACCCAGAATCTTACTCCTGAGGAATCTGAGTTACTGGTATTTCAACTTACAGATGACTGAGTCTTTCTCCAACTTGGACCACTAGGCATCCATTCTCCTTCATCTCACTCTGGAGCAGTGATCTTATTTCCCCTCAGACTCAGTCAGCTCAACACCACAGCCCTTTGTTTGGCCTTTTCACCCATGTGGTAGAATGAGGTAGTAGCTAAAGTGTACAGATTCAGGTTGTATTCATGGGGATGCAAGTTTTCTAGGATTCCTACAGCAAACTGCTACAGACGGTGACTTAACAGGAATGTGCCCCCTCAGTTCTGGAGGTCGTAGAGGACCCACGGTAACATGTCCTTTCCAGGAGCCCTCAAGGAACACCTCTCCTTGACTCTTCCAGCATCTAGTACTTCCACATGTAGCTTGGTTTATGGCAGCTTACCTCCAGGGTCAGCCTGTCACCACATGGCTTTTCCTTGGATGTATCTTATATCTCGAAATCACTTTCTCTTTTCCCTTAGAAGGACCCCATTCATTGAGTTTTCCCTAAATTTGGGGTGATATCAACTCAAAATCTTTCATTTCATCCACAAACTTATTTCCAAATCAGGTCACTGTTTCAGGTACCAGGGCTTGCCTAAGCCTGCCTTTCCGGAGTTGCACTACACTTCAGCCTGCTACCGTGAAAAGCAACACAGCATGCACAAATTCTCCCATTCTTGTCCTTATCTTCCTACCCACATTGGGCCTACTCCCAAGTTAGGGTAGGCCTACCTCACTCCTCTCCATCTAGATAGAGTGATCAGTGATCGATCGAAGCGGTGTAGTGAACTAAAGGGAAGGTATACTGACTATAACTTCACCTTGAAATGGAGAAGCATCAGAAAAAGAAGCCTCCACACAAACAAGACAGCTGGTATCCCACAGGAGATGCAAGTCACAACACTCTAACCAATTAATGATGGCTAAAGACTAGTGTTTCTATACTATTATATTTGGAACAATTATTTCTTTTTTATTTACTTTTAAAATCACTTTTTGTAATGAAAGCAGAAATAAAAATATCACAAAGCTATATTAAGATAGTCTCTCAAACACTTACCCAGTCCCCAACTCTGTGCACCTCAGTGAACCTCTTCAGAGTTAAATGGTTATTCTGATTGACTCTTTGGAACAATTAAATATCACAGTAATTTGTTGGAGACACAGAACTAGCATACACGTACTCCTTCCGTAGACCGGGATAGCCTCTGAATTCTACTGACCATTTTGAAAAGAAGCTCATCTGCTGGCCTTGAATTGTTGAGACCTGGGTTTCAAGAACAGTGGTTTTCTACTTCCAAATATAGCCCATTTTCTATTTCATCCCCAGATGGGGGGAAATGGAGCCCACCACTAAAATGCATGTTGAGTGACATTGAAGTGTCACATCTAATGCACCTAGGACGTATTTAACCATCCTTGAAGGTCAGTATTTTTCTTATCCTCAGATTTTTTGAATTTTAGAAAAATGAGACCACGAATAGAACTGAGACCTCTTTGTTCTATGATTCCTCAATCAGGAAGACCTTACTATCCACCTCCTTTATATTTCTTTCTTTCTTTTCTAAGAAATTTGTCACTCATGCTGTTTCTCTGACAATCAATTCATTGATCTTCAGCATTCTACTGAAGGAGCATTTGAAATGCAAATGAGGTCACAGGTCTCTTTTCCATTAAAAAAATAAAGGGTCATTGAGAAACACTGAAATAGTCTGGTTCTCTAAATCCCCATCTTTCTATTGTGTGTACATACCAACGCTTCTTCTCTTGAACGTTTTTTTCTTTTTGTCAAAGCAGAAAAATAAATTACTAGAAAAAGCCTAAGTAGTTAATTTTCCAAGACATAAAGAAAACACGGTATTGGAAGAATATTCATTTGACTGAAACCCTTCAATTTCTTAGACACTAAACATCAGCAGACTTAGCAGAGTGCCTTCTATCTATCACCTAGTTCATGCATGATTCATGCCAAAGGTGACCTGGGTCCCATTAGCTAACTAGATGATCTGAATCTTTTGGGTTACTCAGATAAGTCATTTCTAGTGGTCCTCCTTTCAAAATGAATCGAATAGAACAGAATACATGCTACTTAAAAAATGTCCTGCTGGGAAATTTTCAGTAAAGTAAGCCTAATTCTTTTCTGTATTTCCTCTTTCTTTCCCACCCTTATTTGTGCTTTCACTCCAAAGGACTGTATTTCTGAATTTATTTCAGATCCAGGCTTACAGAAGATCAATGTCAAAACCCCAGCTGGGACTAAACATACATGAATGTGAATCAGTAACTGCCCTCTGGTACAAAGCCTCCTTCTCTCAAAGAGCTGTCTTTCTACTCCAGACATTGCTTAGGCCCATGAGAACAATGACCCAGTCACTCCTTGGAAGATGTGTGGGTTAGAGTCTCAAAGGCAGTCAAGACTTCCCCATAACACCCCACAGATCAGAGTAATTGCTCATTTCCTTATTTATGATGTAATTATGGCTAATTTTAAGTATGGTTAAACCTTCTGTGTGTGTGTGTGTATGTATGTATGTTGAATGACTTAAATGGCTACTTTCATGTTCAAAAACTTTTTTCAGTAGCACCCTGTAAAGTTCAGCTCAGAGCTTAAACTCTGAAGCCTGACAGAGTCTGAAGTGGGGACCTGCTGCCTTCCTTTCTGCCTTCATCTCCCACATCTAGATATTTATCTCTCTCTACTTTCCTGAGATCTTGACATTTCCTTATTTTTTTATTCCCTGATGCCTGGGATGAGTTCAACAACCCACCATCCCCCTAACACTTCTTCATTCTCCAGTATCAGCTCAAACTTTACTTCCCAGCCATCCTTGTTGAATGCCATCTCCTATCTAGCTATGACTGCTCTTTATTATCTGAGATGATTCTTGGCATTCTGTCCTGTAGTAAATGTTTATTCCCTCACTTGTCAATCATGTTCATTTAGTAAGGCTAAGAAAAGTACAAATATTTTTGTTACTTCAAATGTATTAAGGAAATGGTCATCGGGACCACCTACATTTAAATGAGGCTGGCCAAGCTAACCAGGAATGATGTTGCATTTGTCTACAAGAGTTGAACATCTCTTATTCAAAATGGTTAGGGCCCGAAGTCCTTTAGATTTTGAAATTTTTTCCTGATTTTGGAATACTTGCATATACATAATGAGATATCTTGAGTATGGAATCATACATATTGAAATTACTCAAAATGCATGTATGATTTATATAAACAGGTAATCTCATACAGTGTTCTTAGTATACTTGCATTTGGGCCATGACCTGCACATGAGGTCAGGCAAAGATTTCATATGTAGGGTCATGATACCTCTCAAACACAAACTTTTAAACAATGCAACCTTTGGAACATTTTGGATTTCACATTTTTGAATTAGAGATGCTCAATATGTATCCCCAATTATAGAATTTTTCTATTTAATGGATTTGTCATATGGTTTGGGCCTAAAAACTATTCACATTATTTCACTGAAATTGTGTATATGTAAGAGATATATTAATGTCTCTTTGTAGTTTGGGGAAAATGTTCCAACGCTCATTTTTTTTTTTTACATTCACAATTGGAACTCTAACAATCTGCCTTTTACCTGTGGTCTTATGTGAGGACCTCAACCAAGCACGATACCACCACCCTATTGAGGAATTCTTTCAGCACTCTGTGTTTCATGCGAAGATGTCCCAACAGTTTGGTCTTTCTTTGGGACTCACTGTAGCAGTAACCTTTTGTATATCTTCCGTGGCTTCTTGCTCAATTTCCACTAGTCAAAATTCTGCTACAAGCATCCAAAAGCACACATCAAACACCTTAAACATATTGGTTAAAATAGTCAACGAAATTTTCCTGGGAACAGAAATTTAGAGTACAACTAGAGTCTGGGATTAAAATGATGTTATCAGAAACCAGCATCTACCATCTACTGACTTTGTTATCAGGAGAGCTCTATAACAAGAAGAGGAAATGGTTCCATCCACTGCTCTCTACTGGCTTTGCTCTTCCAGCTAGTAAATTCCATAGTAACCTACCAGTTTCATGACAGATAAAGCAGAATACTAAGGAGAATCTTATTGGTCCAGCTTGAGTTTTATATCCTTCCCTAAATTAAGCACTGTAGCAAGCAAAATGTATTTCTTATTCTGATTGACTAGGGTGTGTCACAGGCAAGCCCCTGGCACAGAGAATAAGTCAGTCCCATGAAAAATACAGGGCTAAGAATCCCCACAAGACAGAAGAGTTCTATTAGAGATGAAAAGAAAGAAACGCCTGCTGGCCAGACCAAAACAGATCCAATGTCTTCCTCAGCAATGTTTCAAGACACAAAAAGGAAGACTATTCCTTAGAGTCATGTAAACATTTCTACTGAAAAGTCAAAACAGAAAGGAAGTTTATCATTCAGAGCTCCAGTAATGACACAGAAACAACGTATGAAAAATGCATACATAATCACATACATGCACAATGTACATATATGAGTAGATATACATATATATCACATATATGCATATACATATAAATATATATCATACATATAAATACACACAGAGATTTAGTTCAAGGAATTGGTTTACATGGTTGTGCAGATTCAGGTGAATTCTGTAGGACTGGAACTCTCAGATAGGAGCTGATGCTGGAATCTTGAGACAGAATTTTTTCTTCCTCAGGAAACTTGTTTGGTCTTCAGGCCTTTCAATAGATTAGGTCATGTTCATCCATATTATAGATAACAATTGCCTTAGAAACAACTGATTGCAGGGGGGCACATTACAAGACCCCCACAATCCTCAGGGGGATACATTACAAGACCACCCCCAAGTGGATACCTGAAACCACTGTACAGGACTCTATATATACTGTTTTTCCTATAAATATATAACTGAGATAAATTTTCATTTATAAATTAGGTTCAGTAAGAAAAAAGCAATAACAACTAATAAAATAGAACAATTATAACAATGTACAATAAAAGTTATACAAACATGGTATAATCTCAACTTTTAGGAGATGCTGCACATTTATAGTACGGGTAATTTGCACAAATATTTGATCCTTGTCCATAGTAGGACAGATGGAATGGCACAGAATTTCATCACATGATCATGGCATACAATTTACAACTGAAGAATTTGTTTACTTCTGGAATTTTCCATGTAACATTTTCAGACTTCAGCTGGTTGTAGGTAAATAAAGCCATTAAAAAAAAAACTAAGAATAAGAGAGAACTACTGTATTGGCCACATCTACAAAATTCCTTCACTGTAACACATATCTTAGTATTTGATTGAAGAGTAAAACTACCTAGCCGGGCTTACTAACTCAGAAAATTAACATGAAACTTGGGCATCTTTGAGTGTAGTTTGAAATAGCAACTTAAAATTTCTTTTGAATCATTGTGTATTTCGTAGAGAACATTTCAGTCAATCTCAATCATCTTTATACTCCCTCCCCTACCAGCACCCCTCCATGGCCCCACAAGTGGAATCCATACATTCTTTCTTCTGTTTTAAGGTCTACTGTGTCAAGTTAGCGTCATGTCCCCAAATGTTCCTCAGTGCAAGTTCATCCACTGAGGTCTAGTCAGCCTATCCAGAGTCTCCCTCGCTTTAAGATTAGCTCATCTTCACCCAACAGTAATCAGTTGCCAATATTTCTTCAGTAAAGTTTGGGGTTTGCTGCACATTTCCCCAATCTCATGCTGAGTTTTTGTCTGATTAGAGTGTGCATGGGTCTTGAGCATGCTGACACCATTACTGTCGATTCATATGAGCAAGGTCCCAGGAGCCTGCAGGACTCTCTTTCCATATGGTTACACACCTCTCACTGCCCCTCTTTTGAAATGGTCCCTGAGTTCTGGGTGAGTGAAACTTAACATAGGGGTCCTGTCTAGGGAACCACACTCTGCAGACTCCTAATCTCCATACTTTGGCCATTTGTGACCTTTGTGTTACTGGCCCTCTGTTGCAAGAGGGAGCTTCATTAATAAGAGTTGAGAGATTCATTACTATTCTCTTTACCCCTTGTTACTTGAGCCTTAGGTTATAGGTTGAATTGGGGACACTATAAATGGGGAAAGCATGGAGGAAGGGTTAGACAGGGAGAAAGAGATAAAGGAGAGATAATTAATACCTAGTTAACATAAAACACCAGAGGGAATCATATTAGTCTAACAATCTAATAAAACATTCCACATACAATACCTATACATGAGTCCATGTGCATACCTGAAGGCTACATAACAAGAAACAGTGCCAGACAGGAGAAACCTCCCTTTGAGTTATTGGCCAGGGTAGTCCAGGAGACTTCCAAAATTACACAGGCTATTGCCACAGCCCTTGACTGCCTCCCAGAACTTGAAAGTAAGACCCTATTGCTGAAGATAGGACATACTTCAGACACTTGATTTGGAGCAATGGAGCTGGAACTTACCTGGAAGCCACTTCCCCTGAAGGTTAGCTCTCATAGCTCTGGAGAGCACTATTCAAGCAGCTATCATCAATCCACAGCCCAACACCAGCTTCATGACCAAATAACCACATCAAAGATGGGCACAACATATGATACTGGTGCAGTAGTAGCATTTGTATCTTGGAGGCAATCAACAGCTACCTAATTGGTCTTAAGGCTCACTCAATGGGAGGAAACCCATGTGTGGTATTGTAATCATAACCAAATACACATGGCTGAAGAGGTCATAGATCTTAGAGAAATCCCTGAGGCTATAACATCCCTAGGCTAATGTAACTTCTTACAAAGTGAAAAAAATATGTATCCTTATATTTACAGTCAAGTATCCCAGTCACCACTCACCAAAGAAGCTTCTTTTACACCTGATGGCCACTACTAGAGAGTACCACAACTGGTCACATACAGACAGTGTCTGTGAATTGCCTATGCCTCAGCAATACATCTACAATGAAGTAGCATTTTAAAGGCATTTTTTATCATATAGTTTTTGCATTGTTGACACTTTACTGCTTTATAGTATTTCCATATCGTTTTTCATAGATAAACAGTGTGAAGGGTTTTTTTTAACCCACTTCTCCACAAAATAATTAAAAATATTTTTCAGGATGCGGATCACTGTTACATAGGTCTCTTCTGACATCCTCATTTTCAAACATGTGCTGCAGATGAATAACATATGACACCCTCATTTTCAAACATGTGCAGCAGATGAGTAACATGGACCCACTCACATCTCCAAAGCTCACTCTCTTCCAAAGAAGGGCAGAGTTGGTAAATACCTACCCTTCAGCACACTTCTTAGAATCAGTCTACAAGTTTCATTAGAAGGTCACAGAGAGTCTGAGCCCATTTCCCACAGTGTAGACAGCTCGGAAATCTCTTTTATTAGTTTGTTCTCTGTTTTATCTTGATTTTCATTCTTTCCTGAACCTACTGACAAAAACAAATTACTTAAACTTATATACCATCAAGGAAAGTCCAAGCAAAACTACTATGCATCTGTTACTTATTTGAGACCATGGGATTATAGGAATTTAGAAAGTCCTCCCAAAACTGATAGTGAAATCACAGGCAAATTGTGATCTACTACCTTATATAAAATTTGTTACACTAGGTACACTAGAGAACTCATGGTCAAGTTTCAGGCTTCAAGTTTTCCTTGAGATATTTCATGATAAATAAACCCCTATGAATGGCATAGTTTCTATTCAATCTGGTCCTTAAGCTACTCCATCTCCAATTTACCTGTTCCATCTCCTCCTGACCCCTGCTTATGCTGCCAGTACTCATCAACAAAAAACTGCTAGTCTTTCCTGACTGTGCTTTTTGTCCTGCAGTTCCTGTAGGAAAGATAAAACCAGAAGACAATATACGAAGGAAGGGACAGGGGCAATACTAAAATATTTTCTAACAATGCCAAAGATGGGCTTCATGGCATGGACAAATAATTTAGGACTCAAAAGGCTGAGGCAGGAAAACAGTGATGAATTCAAGGCCACCCTGGATTCACAGCAAGACCCTACTTCAAAATTGTCAAGTATCTAGCATCGATAAAATAATGTTTTAGTCTATAATAATATAGACATTACAACAACTTGTATGCTCAATATTGTGGTCATAATTCCCATTTGCAATAAAGCTGCACTTTTAATTAACCTGTAGACTTTTTGTATCGCACTATGCTGGATCCTTCTGAATATTTTGATTAGGAAATTGGCATAATGAGAAGGGAAGACTAATTTAATCAAGGTAGCATGCAGGATAGATTATAGAATGAAATGCCTTAAAGCCAGCAGAAATACCATACCTGGCAAGAATGAAGGAGGGTGACAAGAATGAAATTGGAAACAGAGAACAGATTAAAGACATCCTAAGGAAGGAGATGGGAAGATTTGGGTTAATCAGTTGGAAAGTATATGAATCAAGAATGAGTGATGATTCCTTAATGAGGTTGAGCAAGGAGCTGAGTAAAAGGTATTGTGAAGTATTAGCTTTATTCTCATCAAGTTTATAAAGTTATGGAAATATCCAACTGACAATGTCCAGTTGAAAATGTGATCCTGACACTCAGAATCATGAACAGAGATTCATATTTAGACATGGCAGCTCAGTGGACACCAGCAAAGTCCTGGGCTGGGCTGTATAATTACAACCTTCTCAAAAAGGTTCATTTTTGCCTGTGTTCTTCTGGCTTACCCAAGAGACCTACTTCAATGACCTGTGAAAGGTACAAAAATCAGACAATAATTCTACTTTTCAAAACACCCTGCATATTTACTTAGCACTGTTTTCCTTCTGTTCAGTAGAGCAATGTGTTCCTCAGCCATCCATGTCAGCATGCTTTCCTCATTCATATACAATCTTCATCTGTATTCTGGCTTGTAAGGGGTTCATTAAATTGAGTCAAAAGATTATTTACTAAGCTTATTATATGGCTCAGGAACTGTGCTCACATGGTGAAAATGAAGATGATTAAGATGTAAGATGTGCTGTCTGTCAGGAACTAGGTATCTAAGAGAAAGTCATAAAGAGGTAGGTAAAGGGATCTGGAGAGAAGATGGCTCAGCAATTAAGAGCACTGGCTGCTCTTGCAGAGGACCCGGTTTCAATTCCCAGCACCCACATGGAGGCTAAAAGCCATCCTTAACTCCAGTTCCAGGGAATCCAATGTCCTCTTCTGACCTCCGCGGGCAATGCATGGCACAGGAGCACTTACACATATGCAGTAAATACACTCATACACAAAATAAAAAATAAATAAAATTGTAAAAAGAAAGTGATATAGATAACAGATCTACTCTAACTATAGGATTCAGAGATGACTTACAAGAAAGCGGTGCCTAGCAAGGGGCTTACAAGATACCCAGGTAGAGAATGTGAGAAGAAGCAGAGCCATCCAGAACACAGATGAGGAGGGAGGCACAGGACATGGAAACCACACGGTCCATTAAGGAAACTGAGAGATGGGACTGGAGAGCTGGTTCAGTGGTTAAGAGCACCGACCGCTCTTGCAGAAGATCTGGGTTTGATTCCCAGCACCCATATGGTGTTTAACAACCATCTGTAACTCCATTTCCAGGGAATCTGACACCCTCTTCTGACCTCCAAGGACACTGCACAACATGGGTACACTTACATACATTCAGGCAATACACTCTTACACATAAAATAAAAATAATAAGTAAAATGTTTTTAAAAAAGAAACTGAAAGAGGCTCGGTTGGAGGCTGGCTAGTGCATAAGCTATACTACCACAAATGACTTAATAAAGATCAGAGATGGTAGTAGGTCCTTGCCCAGTGGGGTTTTAACTGCAGTACAGTCGAGGTCCATCACAAATATATTTTATACCTCTTAATGTGGTTTTAAACTTGGAACACTAATCTTTCTTCTTCTTTCTTCCTTTTTAAACAGGGTCTTCCTGTATCCCCAGCTGGCCTAGAACTCAATATGTAGACTAGGCTGGTATCAGTCTGTCACTCAGAGATCCACCTGCTTCTGCCTCCCATGCTAGGACCAAAGGCATGTACCACCACAGCCAGCTCTAATGTCTGTTTCCAGTCACTGGAAGTTTCCAAACTCTCTGGCTACAAGTCACTCCCTGGGCAAAGGCAATGATTTCGGCTTTCTTATTCCTCTAACTGCTTCCTCCCCATCAAGATTTTGTCAGCTCTTATTTATCTTTTCTACACCCATAGATTCCTAGCATATATATTAAGATAATTCAAACATTCAGGGACACAAATCAGACTCTGTAAGCCATGTTACATATGCGTTCATTAAATTGGGTGTGGTGCAGATAGGGGAGGGGATCTAAACACCATCAAACTGTATTATGCGAAAACCACCAAAACTCAATTAAAAAATAAAATTTAAACAAAAGATTATTTGAGGACTGGTGAGATGGTTCAGGAGGTAAAAGCACTTACCATACAAGCCTGACAACCTGAGTTTGATCCCCAGAACCCACATGATGGAAGGAGAAAAATGACTTTCACTGGCTATCCTCTGATCTCCACAGGCAGTGGCATGAGCTCACCAGTGTGCACACACAATCAATTGGTTAAATCAATGTAAAAATTATGTTTTAAAATTATTTGGTTGTAAATAACAAAAACCTACTCATACAACTTTATCCCCGAAAGTTGAATTTATCATTATACAACATGGCCTCACTGTATCATAGCAACAGACAAGATTGGATTCAGGAGACAGAATACAAGCATGCAGAAGCAGAGCATCTCTTATTTCTACTTCCTTCTAGGTGTTGTAGTCAACAAAATGATGATACACATGACAAAGAAGTGCACCACAGAAATAAGAAAGCTTTCAGGGGTCCCACTCCCCAATAAGAATCTGTTTCTCTGACATTCTCAACTCCAGGATCATTGGGAAGTAGCTCAGGTCCAGCTTGGGTTAAAGAAATACCCTTGGACCAATTCATGTGACCTGAGAGCCAAGTGACCCTGTGAGAAATACTACCATGACTGCAGTGGGGACAAGGTGGAGGTACACACCTATGATCTCAGCACTCAGGAGATAGAGGCAGAAGGCCAGACTAGGCTACACGAAACCCTGTATCAAATCCCATCCCCCATACACCATGAAGCTGGCCACTGTGGCTAGTTGGTCCTGTGGAGGAGTTGATTCTAAGCTGGGAAAATCCTCTATGCAAGTATCCAAAGTTGGGAACAATTCTGATATTGCTGTCACCTGAGAAACTAATTCAGGGAGAGTCTCTAACTCCTTCCCCTCAGAACTGTAACTTGATTTCATCTAGTTGAGGGGAAATGTCATTTTCCTGAACTTGCCCTGCCCTATCAATAGCCACAGCAGCATTCGTTCTCTAGCCTCTAATGTGGCTTTCCGAGTAACAGTGATCTTTACACCAGTCCTTTGAGTTTCCATTCTATTTTTCATACACCTTTGGCACAGAATCCTCATCTCCTATGTGTCCACTTAATCCAACTGATAAACATCTTTCATCCTCCACAACAAGTTAGGATACCTTAGAAAGTCTTGTGTAAACCTTTTGTGCATTCATTAATCCATCAGTGCCATTGTTCTCAAATAGTTTGATAAACAAGTTAACAATGATTGGGGGGATGGGAATTTTACAACAGACTACAAGCAGTTCTCACTTTGCATTGTTCTGTGTTAATTGAGTGTGTATGTTTCAGAACCACCTCCTTGCTGTTTTGAACAAATCCACAGTAACAATCTCAGTTACCACTGAATGGCATAAAATGATGACATGGTTTCCATATAAATGCAGTCCAGTTAACAAGGTATTATACCAAGGGAGAACTCCCTATATTATAATTTGATTAAGGAGCAAAATTCAATGCCCAAAGATGTTCCCTATTCTGTTTCACTCCCTCCTCGAGTCTTATAGCCTTTATTCAGCATCAGAAATTGGAGAGGCTGGTGGGTGGCGAGGCTGGGAGGTTTCTCGGGCTATCTTCCTTGCTCACATATCCTGTCAATTTTCATTGTTACCCTTTTATTGTCATCAAGTTTATGGGAGAAAAAGATGGCATCATATTAAGGCATAATTAGAATAATAAACGGGAGATGCGGTTTGGTTTTGGACTGATTCCAGTTGGGTAGCACACATAATCACCTCTAGCTGACTGCTTGATGACTGTGACTTTGACAAAGTGGCATTATTTACTGCTAATGGATGAGATGATGATTTATTACTAATTACTTTCCTTTTCCACAAATTTTATATTATGTTAAATGAAGGATTACAGTTAGGGTAATAAATATTCACTAAGGAAAAAAAAAAAGTCTAGCTGCGAAGTTCGTGAAACTGGACCCTGAATAGAGGACCAGACTTTAGAGAAAACCATCAGCTGGACAGCATATCATTAACCTCCATATCCTCCCCTCCACCCTGTCTCCTGTGAACAACTCACTCCTGCCTTCCGCCCCATTTCTTCAAATCCTGCTCCATGTACCTACCCTTAGTTTCATTCCTCCCTCCTGAAAAGTCACTAGAGAAAAGTTGGATGGAAAAGCTTCAGTGGTCACAGCACCTTCCCTGGGTCAGTTTAGTGCCAAACAATTTCCTAGTGCTAGGGAGACAGAAATCTTTCTAAATGGAAATTGAAAATGAGGTTAAGAATGATGAGTGTGTAGAAAGACTGACAGAGGAAATGAGAATAGTGGACTCTTAAACCTATGAACTGTGAGAAGATCTCTGGGGCAAGGTAAATTGCCTTCACCAATGTATTAGTTACTTTTCTGTTGCTATGATAAAACACCATGATCAAGAGCGCTTACAGAAGTTTATTTGAACTTATGGTTCCAGGGGGATCAGAGTCCATCATGTCCAGGAGGCATGGTAGCAAGAGATGACTAGAGCAGAAAAAGGAGTGCTCACATCTCCAAGCAGAGTGCAACTGGAAATCTTGCAAAACTTAAGAATGCTCAAAGCCCGCCCCCAGCGATGCACATCCTCTAGCAAGGCCATATCTTTAAAGTCTCCCAAAATAGCGCCACCAACTGGGGACAAAATGTCCAAATATGTGGAGCCTCTGGAGGACATTCTCATTCAATCAGTAAATACACCCCGTTTAGAATGTCAAGTGCAGTCCTGGGTGGTCAGAACTGGAGGGTTTCACTAGATGAGCTTTTTTGAAAAGAAAGAATTCAAGTGTTGGTGCTGGATATGGTACAGAAGGGCCTGACAAAAGAAGGCAAGGAAGCGGAATGATGGATGAAGCAAAGCTGAGCGGGAGACAGACTGGAAATCCTTCGAGGCCAGGAAACACCTTTTTATACTTCTTTATCATCTCTACAGTGCCCAGAGCAGAGTATGCTCTGAAATGGTTTGTTGATGGGGTTTGGAAGATCGACTGAAGGAAAAAGAAACAAACAACATTCTCTGCATGAAGATCAGTCTATTTTCTTAAGGCTACCAACCACATTTGTAAGAGATGCTGTCTTCTTATCAGAAAATGCAGGATCATCAACTTACACTTTATTCTGTTAGTCCCATTTCACGAGAAATTTTCAGCATAGGCTAAAATTTCATATGCTTTATAATTAGCACATACTGCAGTATCTGATTTTAATGTTTCTTTGATCAAATTTTATTGTTGAGTAAGTTCCTCTTAAAGTTAGATTTCCTTTACTGAATTTTTAGACCTCCTGTTGCAAAATGTGGTTTCTTTTAGCAGCTTTTATACACTTTGGTTTGAACTCTATGCCCAGATTGCAATATATAAACTGCTTTGTGGATATAATATAAAGTTAATTAATAGTGTTTTGTATTTTATGGAATGTGTATGTGTCGTCACTCAGTTGAAAACAGAAGGGACCATAGAATCCACCCAGACGTGTCTGTACTCACACCAACAACAAACACAATACTGGACTCAAGCCAATAATCACATGCTCAATAGATCTTAAGAGACCTCTGATAAGAGCCCTGGAGGGTGAGTAGGAATTCACCAGCAGAGAAGAGATAGTAGATATTCTAGATACAGAAAGAACTTTTCAAGGCCCGAAGGCTTTCAGAAGACTGGGGAATGATAAAGTATCAATGTAATAAAAATACAGGATGTGTAAAGGTAGACAGAAGAAGCATTGAGTAGTGAGGTCGCTTAGAGATAAACTGTACTAAGAATTTGCATAGACAAATTTTAACCTTTTGGTGACTGGATGCTGAAATGCTCAGGAAGGAATGCACAGCCAGCTATTTGCTGCACCCTCCCTCAGTGCCACCAAAAACTTCCAGCAAACACCAAAACTAACTTATGCTCGAATCACAGCAAATGGCATAACTGATACACATTTTCCTGCATACTTTAAGTAATCTTTAGATTTTTTTTATAAATCTGATATCTAGTACAATGTAATGCTATATATATCTTTGTTCTACTGTTTCAGAAATAATGATAAGGAAAAAAATTTGCTTATGTTTAATATAGACACAATATTGTGTGAACTTTTGTGGCGAGAACAACAAACATGTGTTCAACCCAGATAGGGAACCAATAACAGACCAAAGGAACAAATCCAACTAGATTTGGGAGTCTAACTTGGTGAAACATTAGGTTTCATTCGAATTATTTATAGGAACATGGGCAACTGATAAATGGCTATATCAGTGGGAAAAAAAGTCTGTCTTTCACCAACGCTTATCAGCTTATATATTCTCAGGAAGGGGCGGAGCTTCAAGAGGCCCTCTACACCAGCAATGATTAACTATCTATATATCCTAGGAAAAGGAACTCTTGAGCCCTTTTCAACACCTCCATGACTGAAATTAATGGGCCCAAACCTGTGCAGGTCTCCCGTGGGAAATCAAAGCTTCTGAGAGTTTAAGAGAGCAATAACTATGCCATGCCCAGAGGACAGCATTCCACAATATGCTCTCTATATAACAAACACACACACACATATATGTTATTCTTTTAGTTGTTTGAATACACAAGTGCAGAACCTTTGGCTACAATACAGGGGAGCAGCTGTAATGTGATGTTATCTGAGTTTTAGAAAAACTGACACTGACACCAGGTAGAGCACAGATGTAAAAAAGAAGAGAACTAAAAGGAGCATGTGGGAGGTACCCTGGTGAGAAAGTAAGAGGTGAGTTGTCCAGAGAAGAATGGACAGCCTCCAGATGTAACACAATAGAATCAGCATGACTTGTACCTGATTAAATACAGGAACAAGAAGGAGATGACCTCAATATTTTTTATTTGACCCCGAGTATCCGTGAAAAATTTTGTGTGAAAAGCATTCTACAATGTTTTTGAACTATTATCCTGTTAGGCTTTCTCTTCTAAAGAACTTTGGGTTAAACTGAATAAACAAATACATGCCATAAAGGAAGAAAAACTAGCATCATTTGAGTACAATTTAGGCTAAATCCTTGTCATATTGAGTCCTCACAAAATGCCCTATGTGAAGATATTACTATTTTTTTAAACAAAGTAAGAAGCTGATACACAGAAAAAAATTAATAACTTGTCCAAGGTCACAGTTCTGGTAAATGGCAGATAAAAAAAGCCAAATTCAGGGTTTGGGGCTATAAAAGAATGTTTTTCTACATTCTAGTGTTGCCTCTCAGAGTAAAAATATATCTTCATGAAACTATACATTTTTGTGAGTCATTTCATAGAAGACAATTCAAAAAGGTTCTGGATTTTTACCCTGGAAATAATAGAATTAATAAATTAAGTCATTCTAAAATGAAAATGCACAAAATCGTGGTGCCTCAAGTTCCATTAAGTGTTGACACCGGCTAGCAAGTCAGTCATTAGAATTGTTTGCTTTGACTACTATTATTCCCTAGTAGTGTCAGTACCAAACGGAATTATTAGCAAATAAAATGTGCCAGTTGTAACACAGATTCACATTAAGTCTGAATAATCCAAAAATTTTTAAGTACATTACATTTTTTTAAAATTTCTAACAGGATATAGTTTGGTTGCTCGATTGGTTGGTTGATTGACTGATATCTTAGTTTGCTCTGTGCTTCTCTAGCATTATATGACAGATGATGTTATTTATGAAGAACAGACATTTATTTGTTCACAGTTTTAGAGACTGGCAAGATCAAGTCACTGGCAAGTTTGATGTCTGGCGAGGGCCTGATCTCTGCTTCTACAATGGAGCCTTAAGTACTGAATCTTCTAAGGGCAGGACAGGGGCAAAGAATTCTCACATAGCAGAAGAGCAGAAGGGGGTGAAGCCATTCCAGAAAGCCCTTTGAGTGAAGTATTGATCCATTTATGAGGGCAGAGACTTCATGATTTAAACATATCCCATTAGGCCCAACCTTCCAATCTTGTTGCATTGCCAATCACATTTCCAACATAAAAGTTTTGGAAGAGACAGACATTCAAACCAGAGCAGCTGGACTAAGTTATTCCATGAGGTTCTTCCAAGATGGCACAATGAGGACTTGATATAGGACATATTCTTGGTTTTACTGGTTGAATGATTAACTTAATGTAACAAAATCTTGGTGACTGGAAATGTAACGTGGGTACCAATCTTCTCATACCAACTCATTTATGGGTTTTGAGCTCCATAACTAGATGATTCTATTTTTCCATTCAAAAGGTATATACCGAGTGACTGATAAGTGCCATTAATGTTCTACATACTGGAAATATATAAATCAGTGATCAAGACATTTAGAATGGCATTTTACAGATGAAGAGGGTGTGAAAATTAGACAAGAACTGAGCAAGCAAGTAAAGACAATGCCTTAACGTGGATTTATGATGACTGTTCAACCAAAAATGGATCCAATATGAATACTGAACTCAAACATTATTCAACATTTCCATTATGATTTTAGCCTATCAATTTCTATTTCCTCAATCATATTCCTTAAATCTGATAATAGGTATGATAGAACAGGACAGGAGAAACATCTGAGCTTTCAAACTGCCGTGCTTCACCTTTAAGAGCCATGTAGAAGAATCTGGAATAAAAAATAAATGAATTATGTACTGATACCATTTTTTACTAGAGCAAAGTAAGACCTTTCAGAGAACAGGTTGTTTTATATCATACTGTGGTGTTGAGACTAGGCTAAAAGCAAAGTTGAAAACAAAGAATTAGACAGTTCATACTGCAAACACCTTCCCTGCAGGCCTAGCTAAGAGGTAGCCAGAAACTAGTCAGGGGACTTTATCCTATCACTTACAGGCCACCAGCATTTTCTTTAGAGAAATTCATATAGTAGCTTTTCTAATTCCCTGTACTTGTAGAAATGGAAATTAAACTGGTCTTCCTACCCAATCCCAAGGAAACCCCTAACAAAGTAGGAGGGGCTCTGACCCAATTACTTGTATTCTAAGAGACCAGTATCTTAGTCCATGGCCTAGTGATCTTAAGAATGGGGCAAAAGAGTTCCTCGGAGAATCTGGACAATTTTCTAAGACAGTAAATGTCTCTGGAATGTAAGCAAGCGGACAAGATAAAATTTCCTAGGCCATGTGAATGTCAGGAAAGTCATCTTGAAAAGACTCTTCCTACAGTGTTTAGGGACCCTAGAAAAAGAAAAGTGGGGTGTATAATCTAAGACCTGAGAGAATGTCACAAGAGATTAGCCAGTTTCCTGAATATGTGAGTGGTGGGGTGATAGTGAGGCTCCTTGATCACCTATAAAGCATGTTCCTGGGAGAAATCCAGCACTGAATCATCTTCACAGAAAGAACCCCAATACCAAATAATATGAGCACCAGCCAGCTTAGAAGCTCTGCCTCCATCTACTTCTCCTCCATCTCAACCAAACCAACTTTGTAACAGAGTCCAGAAGCCTGGTAAGTGGGAAACATGGAGTGAAAGGTCAAAGAGACCAGAGGAAAATCAGACCACACCTCATTGCCTATCAACACCCCTGAAGTCTGATGTCTTAGCTGAGCAATTCAGTGAGGGAACTTGGCAAATGATCTTCAACTATATGGAAGATCAAACTTTATACAGGATCAGGTCCTACTAGTTTATTTAATACTTTAAAATATGCCTGTTGGTTAATGTTATGAAATTGCCTGCAAAGCTATGATCTCTTCCCAAGCTGTCACCAAGAAGGCAAGGAAGAGAAATCAGATCAAGCATCATGAAGAGCAGCTGTGGAAGACAAATGAAGGTTGTTTCTTCGTTAACCTCTTCAAAGTCTTGCATTTTAATAAACTAGCTAGAGATAAAATGATGAAAAATCTGCCAAAATGCTGAGTTGTTCATAAAGAACTCAGCAAGGTCGTAGCTCACACATCTCAAGATTCCTTCCTAGTCAAATCTAGTTTTGACATACCTATAGGTAAAATAAGCTTATAAGAGGCCTGAGAATGGTTCTAAACAATTTATGTATTAATTATAAAAAATAAACTTGAAGTATTTTAAGGGAAAACAAGCTAATGCAAATGAAGCTAGGACTAGGTGGCTGGCTGGAGTTACAAAGGAAGCATATTAGGCATCTTCGATGTGCTTTGGTATTTAAAGCCATAAGAAGAATTAGAAGATATGCTTTGTATTCACGGAAACAGCTGGATAAAATAAATCTATGCTTAAACGGGGAAAAAAAGACACTAGAGGACAGAATAATAGAGTAAAGTAAGTATAATGGCATGCTCTAATGAGGGACGAGGACAATCTCATGCAGAAATGCACACACACAGAGGCATGATGAAGAGGATTTGCCTACTGACAAAAGAGCAGACAGACCATCCAGGAAGGCAGAGATCTTGGAAAAGGCTTTCCTGATGCAGATGACAAAGCTTGAATAGAGATGATCCACAGTAGCCCATGGAGAATTCCACTACACAGGCACCTGTTGGTGGCCTCATTACCAAAAGCTCAAATACGTAAGAAACAGCTTAGGATTCTTCCTGAGGATTTTGCTCCTGAGAAGGATTCTACAAGAAAATGATTAATAGGATTTTTATTGTTACAAGTTCTAACCAGAAAAGAAAAATCAGATGACCATCACATTCTGTCAAAATGTTTCAGAGAAAGGGGTGTCTGGGACTTCTATTACTGGGGGAGATCAGTGGAGAGAGCCTGAACTCTCAGTAAATCAGTGTGCCTAAATCTATATTCGTAAAACAATAAAGACTGAAAGGCAACCAAATCAGACAAGCAATAGAGACTTTAGTTTAGAAAAAGATGTCTTTGAATTCTAATGTGACCAGGACAAAGATCTCCCTTCTTTCTTGGAACTTCAATGGTCTCCTTGCTTTCTGCAAGGAAGCATGGCTTTGGCTTTAGGTTTACTGATCAATGATGGTGCAACCTGTGAGCTTGCTGTCTATCGACAGGGAACATTGTGAGTTGTTCTCTTGTGTTGAGACTATACTAAAGCACTTGAAAGAGAATGTTCTGAGCCTTGTGGGAGGCTTCTCAGGTTAGGTTTTTGTCAGTAAGTGCACATTAAAATCTGCTGACCCAGATATTCCAATTCCAACTATTTTCCACATGCGCTAGAAAATTCTAAACTCAGCAAGTATGTGGTCTGGCAGGCTGGGAGTATTAACCTGCGGTCCCACCAAGATTCCTCATCATTCCAATATGGCCTTCACCATGGTTGGCAAAGCTGCACAATTGTCTCATTTTAGGGTGTAATTCCTGTTAGTCCTGCCATTATGAGAGATGAATGAGAAACCTATACCCAGAATAAGTCTCTCTCTAACTCAGTTTTTTTATCTAGAATTATTATCAAAATCCTTTGTTTTGCTTCCTAGTCAAAGGAGATGGGGTTGAGATCTGAAGCATTCTTCTCCATCTGAGTGATTCCTCATGAAAATAACCTTGTACTGCAGCAGAATTAGTCTCTTCTCTTACCACAAGATATGAGCTTTAGATTATAATGGACAAACACTTCAAACCAAAATTATAACTTCTGATTAAGCAGCCTGGCCTGGCTGCTGAATCACACCAATGCAAAAGCCCATTGCAAAGAACGTGGGACCCATGATGGCAGTTATTGTTTGCGAAATAAATAACTTTATCTTGTTATTTAACTCTTTACTAACCTCATCCCCCAAGATTGACGCCAAAGCCAAAGAGAAGCAATCCAGAGGTGTGATAGAGTCAGCAAGTGCTGGATAAGTTCAGGAGCAGTGGGCAGCAGCCGTGGATTCACTGCAGAACTGTTTATGAGTGCATGCAATGGGCAGGTGCAGTGAAAAAAGGAATGAATTTCACCTGAGTTATGCCAACAAGACTTTGAATCTGATGTCTCCAGGATTGAAGTACACTGACCCAACTCCAGAAAGACATCAGTGTTAGTACTGTGTAATCTCAAAACATTAACATTTGAGTGACCTCAGATAGTGTAAAAATTGATCAGTGAATCGCTTGGAATGATTTTAAAGGTGAGTAATAGAAAGTCCAATTAAAACTACCATTAATGATAAAACTAATGAATTGGTTCTCATAATGAAACTCCAGAAATTAAGCAGACTGAGGAAAGTTTGATTAGAACTCTGACTCCAATTTTTGCCATTCTTTCGAAACTTTCTTTGTCCAATTTCAAGTTTCATTTTCAGGCTGGCCTCCCTTTTAGTGACAAAACAGAAGCTACCCGTTAGGGTTCACATTCTCATGGCAAGCCATCCATAAAAAAGGTAAGAAAACTCCCCCAGCAATGATCTAAACTCAGCGGCTTCCTTGCCTCCATCCCAGAGACTAAAGAAAAGGGATTCCATTGACTGGCTTAGGCCAGTCAGGGTCCATGCCTGCACCTGACAGTGAAGGCATTCCAGCCAACCATATGGCTGTTCTTCTCATGGAAGAATAAACTCTGAGGAAGAACCACAGCACAAGATTCAAGCATTCATCTCTGATATCTAGAATTAGCAACACGAGATTTACCAAACTCTCCTTTTTTAAGCAGAGAAGCAGTGAGCTGCAGAAAGTGTGCATTCATCTTTTCGTTCACAAAAGTTGTGGAATAGGCAAACAGCTAAGGTGACAACCATTCCTCAATAACATTTCCCTAGGCAATAACACTTCCCTAGGGAAGGTGGGAGTTTGAATGCTTGCTTCTAAGACCCTCAAAGGGCTTCCTCATAGTTACTTTTAATGAATTCTTCACTTGCAGGCCCTAGTATTTAAACAAAGCAAACTTGAGAACTTGGCCAGAATGACCGACCCAAGAAAGCACACCTGATCAAAAGTCAGCAATGCACTGCCTGCCTATGCTGTGTTCTAACATGATAGCTCGGCAGCAGCACAGGTGTCCTCTACCCTGGATATGACTAGTGGCCCTGTCTGACCCTCTTGGAGAGTCTGAATGTAAAGCATATATCAAGAGCACTGAAGAGATCTAATCTTCCAGGCAAGCTCACACTTCATCCTGCTACAATTTAACGGATACTAAACAATGCAAGAGACTTGGGCTAGAGACAAAGGATTTCTTATAACACAGCAAACACAAACTTTATGCTGCCACTCTTTCCCTTGTCCCCCATCACTCTACATCCCTAAGAGGTAACGTAGAACAACCATGAGAGGCAACAGTGTACCGTCAGACTTGCATCACTGTGACAATATACGATTTTAGAGAGAAAGGATTTATTTTAACTCTGTGCTTCAGAGGTCTTGGACCATGATTGGCTGACTCCGTTGCCATGTGTCTGAGGCAGGAGTATGCAGTGAAGGAAAGCAATACCTCATGGCAAGGAGAAAACACAGGACAGATGAAGGGACCAGGTTCCCAAAACATTCTTCAAGGACCTAACTTCTTCCAACTGAACCCCACCTCCTAAGGTTTCTACCACCTCCCCAAATAGTGTCAAGAATTGTAGACCAAGCCTCCACCACACAGGACAGTGAATGAAATTTCATATTCAAACTATAATAAGTGTGATCTTGAGCCTAAAGCATGCTGGAAGATTTTATTATAATGGGTTGATTCAAATTTGCCTGTCTTACCCCTAAGGGAGATGTTATCTTTATTGTTCTGAACAGAAACAGAGTGGCTCTCCACTCCAGAGAGAAACCTTTTTCCTATGCAAATATCCCATGAGCAGATGGTCTAGAACAAAAGTTGTCAATTTCTCTGAGCATGGTATGTACAGAAATGCAAGACACTCAAGGAAAATTGACTCCCACTAACAGCCGACAATAGAAAGTTGTAGATGCTGAGAGACACAGAGTAGGCAATAAATACTAACTTGAAGCACAAAGGAGAGAGAAACAGAATAGGAATGAAAGGTATTTTACAGCAGCAGGAAGAATTAGCAAAGCAAGACACCATGCCAGTAGAAGTACAGCAATGTTTATAAACCCATACAGAGAAGCATATCCATGCTTCAGAAGGATCATGTGCTGTTTACAAAGAAGTGAATTAGAAAATGTGAGATTATTTTACTTGCAAGTAGAAATTTCTCCCACTACCCACTAACTGACCCTATCAACACAGTCAAGGAGGTCAAGTTGGTACCTAGCTATGCAAAACAAATGGGATCTGTGGAAGATTTGTAGCATATAGTGATAGGCAAAATACTAGAGATGGTTCACCTCAGAAAAGTATAGTGTTGGGAGTTATCTCTATTTTACAATGGCCATTTATGCTTAAAAAAATTGATTTTGTAGTTTCTAGCTACCTGCATTTTATCTCTTGCTTTACATCTTCATACAAACTTCTTCTCTAGATAAGAGATATTTATTGTCACTTGTCAGTGGTAATGATGACCAGATGATTCTGGATGTGCCCTTGTTAAAGTCAACCCAATAATTATCTCAAATGGGAATACATATTCACTTTAGTCACTAACCTGGCCTCCGTTTGCAACACGTCTGGTTATAGTTAGCTCGTTACCTTATCTCTAAAAATAAATATTCCAATTTTTTTACATTAAGCATTCATTCAAAGCAAGCACCTTAAGTTGTTGCTACCTCTTATTTATATTGCATTAAGCATTTTATTCATTCCTACAACAAAGACAATAAAATCAAAACCTTCCTGCTCATTGATAATTAGATGTTTTGCTTCATTTGGACTTCCTCCAATGCTCTTCTGCTCAGATGCAGCTCTTTATAATTAATTATCCTCTTGCTGAACAACTGAAAACTGAAGTCCGACCAAAGTACATCTCATCCCACACAGATGTCCTAGTTACTCCACAAAAGGTTAATTAATCATAAGAGGTGCTTAGAGCAGGAGGCACTGGAAGAAATTCAGACCTAGTTTCTGGCAACACAGAAAAACTACCAGCATGCCCCCTTGTTATTGAGCTCACACTGAGAGACTCTTTCAATGGAACAAAAATCCAACTGCACAAATTAGCTCGTGGGTATGATATCATGCCCCACACAGCAGAACATGCCACTTCCCAGTCACTGATGATTCAGAGCCCCAACCTGCCTGGGAGGGAAGGTCAGCACTGTTTGTCCTCGTTTAACAGGGGTGCCTGAAACTCCAGAATCACAATGGCAGAAGCAGTCTTCATAGTTCCCCTTTCTTTGGCTGGGTGCCATTTCATCATACAAATGAAGCCTCCTCTCCAACCAAAACAGTCTGTACACACATAATCTTCCACATGCACCTTGCACTCTTCCAACCTGTGGTTTTAGCCATGCTAATCCCTTCATTCCAGGAATAGCCTTGCTTTCTTTCACTGTCTAGCCAAAGCCTATAATTCAGTCAAGAACAAGCTCCAATAACTGCCTCATAAACCTGCATCCAGAACATTCCAACTCACAGAAAGTGCATCCTCTTTTGATCCAGAAGCAGCTGTGTGCACAGAAGGAACACTGCCTTGGGAAATTAAAAAGTAGATGCAATTTTGGCTTTATTAAAGGTCTAACTTTGAGCAAGGTACTTAATTCCTGTGAGCTCCAGCTTTCTGTCATGCAATGGGAAGAACAACTACTTTGTTAGCATTGCTATAGAGATTAAATAAATAAGGTATTTGAATGTTTACCATTTTGTTGCTACTTAACACTTTGCTTAGTTAATAATTGGCTAGTCTTCTAATTGAGTTTTCTTTCCTTTTTCTTTTCTTAAAAGATGTAACAGTCAAATCTAACTTGATCATTTGCAAGACAGTAGTCATCAAGGTTGTCATTTTTAAGAGAATTACATGGGTCTCATAAACTGTGCATTTAAAAAATCTATATGGTCCTAGTAATGTTGTTCAGTGGCAGAATGTTTGCCTAGCATGTTCAAGGCCTTAAGTTCAATTCCCAGTATTGCAAAATAAACAAATAAAAATAAAGGTCTGTGAAAAGATAGTTACAGACCATGAGGAGAGAACCTTTGAGGGAATGGAGACGATCAGAAGTCAGACTCTTTTCAGCCCACCATGTCCAAGACTTGCGGGGATAACTTGTAGTCCTGGATGCAGCTATGAATTGAATAGGACAATATCCACCACAATGGACCACACTACCAGAGTGGCTCCCAGGAGATTATCACAATTCTGGCTACTCTCCCCAAGTCAAGGTGTCCTTCTATTACAGCATACTTTCCTAGATACTATCAGAGATTTTCTAGGACTTCCCTTCAGATTAGGAAAAAAGGTCTCTGTGTATTCTAGAGATGGAAGGAAAGGATGCTCTAGTGACAGCCATAAATTGCCTAATCATATCTCAGTTCTTAGTAAGTCTTGTCATGCCTTTTCCACCCAAAAGACTGTACACTCCCAGAGGCCAAAAACTAACTAGCACTTTGTATTTGTATTGTATATGGCCCTCAGGACCTGCCTCTAACCTCAGCGTACATGCAGTAGACTGGTTTGAGTCCATGGATTTCACTAGATGAACCACTTTTCTCTTCTCTCCCCTTTATTATTTTTGGTGTATGTGCGTGTGTGTGTATGTCTGCATATGTGCGTACGTATGTGTATGTGTGTACATGTATGTGTGTGTGCATGTGTGTATGTATATGTGTATATGCCAGATGACACCTCACTTGTTCCTCTGTCTACTATTCATTTTCCTTCCTCCTCCTCTTCCTCTTCCTCCTCCTGCTTCCCCTCTCTCTCTCCATCTCTGGTCGCTTTCTTGCTTGGAACTAACCAAATAAATTAAGCTGGTGCCTCCCCAGCATGGGGCTTCATTTTGTGTTGCAAGCATTTTACCTACTATCTTCCAAACCCCCTCCCCATTTGCTTTTTTAATGCAATAATAATTGAATAATTTACTGAATATATATATATATTATTGAATTTTGTGTATTTCATACATCTTAATCATATTTAGACTCCTTCCCCTATCTCTGAACCCCACCCCTAGCCACCAACCAAATTTCATGCATTCTGTCATATACATTAAGGCTTATCAATCCAAATTTGTGTTCCCAGATGTCCCTCAGTGTGAGTTCATCCACTGGAGCCTGGTCAGCCTACCTAGTGTCACTCTTTGAAAGAAGACCAACTCTCCCTCACTCAGCATTGATCCGTTGCCAATAGTTCCTTGGCTAAGGTTGGGGCTTCTTGCCCATTTCCCCAATTTTATATCGTATTTTTGTCTGGTATGAGTCTGTGTAGGTCTTCTGCGTGCTGTCACCATTGCTGCAAATTCATATGACTAAATTCCCGGAGGCCTAGAAAACAGCTTCCTTGTCGTCATGCACCACCCTTGGCTCTTACACTCTTTCCACCCCCTGCAAATTCATATGACTAAATTCCCGGAGGCCTAGAAAACAGCTTCCTTGTAGTCATGCACCGCCCTTGGCTCTTACACTCTTTCCACCCCCTCTTCTGCAGTGGTCCCTGAGCCCTGGGTGGATCCAGGTTTACTGTAGGAGTCCTCTCCAGGGACACTCTGTAGTTTCTTATTCTCTACATTCTCTACATTTTAGCCAGTTGTGGCTTTCTGTGTTAATTGCCCTCTGTTGCATGAGAGTTGAGAGATACATTAGTCTTCTCTCTACCCCGTGTTCTGTGTGCCTTGGGTGTAGAGATTCCACTGTAAATGTGTCACTTAGAGATGGGCATCTCACAGATACTTTTCTCTGTGTTTGGCCAGTTGTGGAACTCTGTAATAGTGTCCACCTGTTGCCCGCCCCCCAAGAAAAGCTTCTTTGATGAGTGGTGAGAGAAGAGGTATACTTGTCTGTAAATATAAGGATCTATATTTAGCATATGGTAAGAAATTACATTTGTCTAGGGATATAACAGACATAGGGTTTTCTCTAGGATCTGTGACCTCTCCAGACATGTGTACTTGGCTATGTTTACAGTACCACACAAGAGTTCTCTCCAATTAAGCAGGCTTTAAATCTAATTATATACCTGTTGATTACTCCCAAAATAAAAGTGAATCTACTGTGATGATAGAGTCTTCTGTTCCCATCATTCCTTGTTTTGTTTGCTTTCTGGTCAAGGTTTAAATCATGTGAAAGTGGACTCTAGTCAACGTCGAAAACTCAAGCGTGCTGGTGTTCTTTCCTTGCTGACTGAGTTCTCAGTTTCTCTTGAAAACCCCATTGAAACAGAGAATTAGCAAAGATGGGGGAAGGAGAAAGTAAGAGAGAGCAGCAAAGGTGTTAAGTGGCAGTGTTTCAGGAACAAAAAACATAGTTTATCTTTGAAGTATAAGATTCTGTAAGAGAAAGCTGGTGATTCTAGTTCATGGAGGCAGCCATGTCATGGAGGGTCAAATCTTCCCACTTCTCTAAGAAAACAAAAAGGTTTTGAGATAAGGTCTTGCTACATACACAGGCCAGGATGGCACACAACTCATAATCTTCCTGCCCTGGTCTCCTGAGTTCCAGGGTTATAGGAAAGTGTTGCTACACCAGTTTTTCCCAGCTTTCTTATTTACCACATTTGATTAGTTCTCCTTTGGAGTTAGTCTTGAACTAACAATATATTGGAGATTTTCTTCCTACTCAACATGTGAATCTGTAAAATATATAGAGAGAGATGAGTAGCAATTTGCATTCAAAGCACATTTATTTATTCAAAAGTTCAAATTCCTTTTTGAGTCTGATTGTGTCCAGTCTTTAGAGATAACAAGGTACTTATCAAAATTATCTTCAAGATGCCAGACCTGAGTCAGTAAAGTCAAATATCAAGTTCAGCCAAACATAATTGGAACCTAATTCCATCCTTGTTATATATGTAATTATTCTAATTATTTTCATTCAGCAGTTATTTCTGATACTGACACAGCCCACTGTGCAGAATTCAGCCAGTGTGTGAAATATAGCCCACAGTAACAGAAGCAATGTTTAATATGAAAAAATCCTGAGATCCAGCACTTCTAGCTTTAAAAGCCTCAAAAGAAATACCAAATTTATTCATAGTGGGAATAAAATCACAGAATCCAAGGTACAAAATTATTTCCACGACTGATTCTATAAACATCAGAAAAAGGCCTTGCCGACTTCTTATGATCCAGCCTACTAGTGTAAAAAAAGAAGAGTCTTCCAAAGAATAACCCTGATCTCAACTCACAAAAGGCTAATAAGCAGTACTATCAAGTCTTAACGCTTCTAAAACCATTCTGATTATATTTATCCACTTCCTCAATTAGCAGGTGTTTACAGCCTTCCAAAAGGGAGTTCTCAATGCTCTGATCCTATAGTCAAAGATACACATTCAAGATGTAGGTATATAAAGAGAATCAGAGAAAGATATGTGTGTGTCTCCTCTATTTCTAATATGTGGTTAATTTGCCCATGGATTCTAGCTACAACCAGAGTCTTTCTATATGCATTACTTTTCTTGGACCACCACAACAAGATATCACAGATTGGGTGTCTTCAAGCATAGCAATTTATTTTATCACAGTTCTAGAGGCTAAAAGTTTAAGACCAAAGTGCTGGCAGCTTAGTTTCTTCTGCGGCCTTTTCCCTTGCCTTGTAGATGACATCTTCTTATTGCGCTTCCCAAAGACCTTTCTTCTGTGTACATATGTCCATGTCCTAATCTCTTCTTTTAATAAGGATTAAAGTCAACCTATAAGACCTCTGTAAAAGCCCTATCTCCGGGGTTGGAGAGATGGCTCGGTGGTTAAGAGGACTGGTGTTCTTACAGTTCTTACTTGTCCTCTTACATAAGGACCAGTGTTCAATTCCTAGCACCCACATGGCAGCTAACAACCATCTGTAATGACAGTTCCAGGGGATGTGACACCCTCTTCTGTCCTCTGTGGACACTGCATGGCATGGGTGCATTTCTGCACATGCAGATATAACATTCATACACATAAAATAAAATATTAAAGATTTTTTTAAAGGCCCTATTTCCAACTATAGTCACACTCTGTGGTGTTAGAGGTTAGGTCTTCAGCATGACCATGTGGAAGGTATCACAGTTCAGCACCTAACACTCTATTTCCAGGCAGATAACTCCATGGGTTTCTCAGGGAAAGGCTGCCATACGCACATGATTGATGACTCAGTATAAGCATACAAGCTGATGCCTCGTGGACATCAGTGGTGGTGTGCTTTGGAGATCACCCTCACCCTTACTTCTCAGGTCATGAACACTGTTTATCCTCATAATGCTGTGGAGCCACATCCACTCTGCTGCCACTCACATCTCAAAGGGAAGCAAGCTTGCAGAACTCGGGGAAACTTCCCTGGAGTTCCTACGGTGTTAAGAGAAGCTTTTCAAGAGGCAGGCAAAGGAACAAGAGAAAAGACACTACTGTGCTAACATGAAAAAGGATCCTCACAGTCCACAGTAAAAGTGTAGTTGTGAGGCTTTCTTCCCCAGTTATTTAAAATTATGGAATCAAAATGCTGTTTGACATCAACCTGTGTTGAACTTCTATCATGTGTGTGAATTTAAGCACATTATTAAGTCTCTCTCATTCTCACCTTCCTATCTGTAAAATAGACGGATAGCAACTTTGTTGTGAGACTTGAATATGCTAATTCACTCATTAATTGAGCATTGAATTAATGTTCATTTTCCCCCTTTCAGTCTTCATATTCTACCAGCACAATTTTACTGCAGCCTGGATAGATGCCTAAATGACATGACCTCTCTCTATTGCAGTATATCTCCACTTATAAAAATCCATACCTCCCTCATTGTACAAAGGTTTAACATCCGTATCTTGTTGAGATTTACAGCTTTGACCTCTAAGATGGGTTGGAATATTAAAAAGACAACGCACGGATGCTCCCCAATCTCCAAGACACAGAGAACACTGAGGAGCCCACATGTCTGGGGTACGGGGGTCAGAGAGGAATTTTCATTTGCTGCTGTCTGGATATTTAGTCCCTACTGCAGGAATTAAATTATTCCCAGAGGTCACAGACAAGTCAAGTCAGCTGTTTTATTTAAAGACATAAGATATAAGCTAAAGCCTCAAACGGATGTAACTGAAGAAAAAAGAAATTGTTTAAGGCACTAAGCAATCACTGAAGCTCTTGCCAGCAACCCAAGGCAGGCCCTCACTACCTGATTAGCTTTCAAGAAGAAATGTAAAGGACACCTCTATTTGTTTTGTGATTTATCAGTCAGCCATCTTGCTTGGTGTTTGCATCTAACTATGTAAGCTCAGTGCTGGGAAGGGCAGAGAGGAAGTAAAAGAAGAATATTCAGGCTTTCTTTGCTGCTGAGTCTGCCTGTAGAAACCCAGTAGGTTTGTTTAAATGCATTACCTGTATGTTAGACAAAAGGAGCAACATTTGCTCCAGGCCCCGGTCATTGCACTGTGTTGAGCAATAATAGCTGAGCATTTCCACAATTATCTTTTAGTCAGTGATAGACATAAAGGAGGCAGCAAAGTCTGTACAACATGCATCCAAAGCGATCTCAATGGAAGATGCAGGAAGACTAAACAAAAAGGGAGTTCATAAATGCAAAATAAATTCAGGATCTCCATAACCTGTCTGTAACTGCATATTCTGGATTACCTTTTTCATATTCTACAATTGCATTTGCTTCATATAAACTATATTCATCTAAATCAGGTTGGTCCAATGCCAATCTCATAAATACATTCAATAAGACTAAAAAATCTTTACAGTCAAAAAATCTGGGCTACAGTAGTGCCCAGCATCTGTGGATAACCCTCTAGGATTTGCTTCTCTTTCTAGCATACCATGTTGACATAGGGCATTCTCTAGCAAATAAATGGAGTTCAGCCCATGCTTCATCAGAAGTGAACTGCTAATTCTAACAAAGCTAACCTCCTAGGATCTGGCAATGTAACATGTCTAGACATGCAGAGACAAACACCCACACTACCACTCTGCTCTCTCAGTCTCCACAGCCTCAAACCCTACTTTGATTGTTACAAGAAACAAACCAAACATTTTAATCCACGTTTAGGTTTTTCTAGACTCAGAACAATCCATGAGCAGGACAGCCTTGTGCCAGATCTGGTGGCACATGCCTTCCATTCCAGTACTTTGGGGAAAAGGGAGGAAAGGCAGGAGGAGCAAGAATTCAGGGCCAGACAGGGATATACAGCAAGGCCTAGGCCAATTAGAACTGAAAGAGACCTTGCTGCAAAACAGTACAAACAGACCAGTCACAGTAGCACATACCTGGAATCCCAGCACTCAAAGGCTGAGGCAGGAGAGTTGTCACAAGTTTGAGGCCAGCCTGAGACACATAGCGAGTATCAGACCAGCCAGGCTACATACTATCTATCTCAACCCACCCCCCAACCCAAAAATCCACCATTCTCAATTACTATATTGTTCTTTCAAATCTTTCAGAAAGACATCTTCTAGAAAGAAAATTTACTTGTAAAGCGAAATTTAAAACAATGGCCAGAAGTAAATGCTGAGATCAAATACTTGCCTTTAATCTAAATTAAAGACAACAAGTAATATTGTGAAATAAAATGGCTCTTTGTCCTAGATATATCGCCTATCCAAGTCAAGTGCAAAGATTAAGTAAGACGGGGCCTGGGGAGATGCTAGCAGTTAAGAGCACTGGCACCTGCACTCATGTGACAGACATTCAGACAGACAGACACAAATAAAAATAAATCTTTTAACATTTTTACTTATTTTCATTATATGTGCATGAGTGCTTTGCCTGCATGTTCTTAAATGCACCCATCTTGTGCAGTGCCCATGAAGGCCAGAAGAGGGCATCAGATCCCCCAGAACTAGAGTTACAGACAGTTGTTAGTTACCATGTGGGTAATGGGAACTGAACCTGAGTCCTCAACAAGAGCAGTCAGTGTTCTTAACCAATGAGCCATCTCTCCAGCCCCAGATAAATCTTTAAATATATGAAGAATGAATAGGACAGACTCAGTTTTTCAATCACAGAATTTACAGAATAGTGGATAGGATTAAAACTGTATTCATGTATGAAAATATCACCAGACCCCACTAACATGCACATTAAAGAAGTTAAAAATAAACAAAAGGTAATTTCAGACTGTTTAATCATGGCAAGTGAAGCTATGTATTATCTGTCCCATGCTTAGTCATGATAAAGAGTCTGGGAGTCAGAGTTCTCTAAATAAAATGACATGATCAGATTGACTGCTTATAAAATATTCCTTCAGTGGGAAGAGGGAGAACAAGTTTGGGAAGAAGTAATTACAAGCAGGAAGACCTATTCCAGGACAACTGAACTATTCCAGGGGAGATATGGCAAGGTCTGGTTTACATACTTATCAGTGGCAATGGAAAAAAATAGATGCATTCAAAGGATAAGAAACAGAATCCTTCCTTCTTCCCACAAGGGACTATGAATGATACACCAGGAGGAGGAGTCAGACATTTTGCCTAATGCTCTTCAAATACAGATTACTGTTCCATTTATTCTCTTAAGAAATTGCCATCTGTCACTCATATTCAGTGATACTCTTGGTTATTGAAACACCGAATGTAACATTTGTATTGAACCCATAAAATGTCACACAGTTGTCCTGACTAATACAGGCAGCTCCATTTGAAACCATACACAGGACCTGCACAGACACTGTTTCACTCCTGGCACCCGTTCATCGTTCCACTTTCTCAAAGCGAATGAGCGAGCAATCAATGCTCCCAATAAAAGTTTTAGGAGATAATTACAGCGACGGGAAGTGTAGTCATTACAATAGTCATGCTGGGTTTGTTGTGATGCTGCTAATCAGACCAAGTTTTCTGGCTCGTGTAAATTGCAGATACCTTTACTCCTGTAGGAATATCTATTAATAGATAATATCATTATCCTAATAGCTTCTTAAAGTATAATTTAGGAATTTCAAATGATCTAAGTCAGATATTTTAAAACAT
Organism: Eospalax fontanierii; assembly: GCA_035773235.1. Taxonomy (NCBI): domain Eukaryota; kingdom Metazoa; phylum Chordata; class Mammalia; order Rodentia; family Spalacidae; genus Eospalax; species Eospalax fontanierii. The sequence goes on along the minus strand of CM069530.1, from coordinate 30,191,230 downwards.
TATAATAATGTGATAGGATTTATTTTTTGGTTCAAGTCTATCACATTTAAGGAAGAAAAACTGGAGGGGTGGAGGGGGCAGGTTTCCCTAGTCACAGCCTGCCCCAAAGTCACAATGTGAACCAGGCTGGCCTCAGTCTCACAGAGATCCACCTGCCTCTACCTCCTAACAGCTGGGATTAAAGGCACATGCCACCCCACTCAGCAAGGAAATTATTTTCACAGAAAGACACCTGTGATTTACCCATAAGAAACAGTTCTACTACTGTACTAAGTGATTAAATATATGCATGTTTTCAGTTGCTCAACAGAAATTAAAATTACAAACTGCCCCACCATCTGAGATCATTTACTAATCTATGAATGTTTATACATACCCACTATCATTTTAGTATATGCATATATAAACCACCATTCATTTATCAAATATTTGAATTTATTGAATATTGCTAAGCACCTACCCTGTGAGCAACATTATATGCTAGATCCAGTGTAACACCCAAATAACAGAACAAGCTCATGGGCTGGAAGGGATTACATAACTTGAAATAAGTATAATATCAAATTATATGCCACAAGCAGGTAGGTATAAGGCACTGTAGCACCTGTAACTCAATCTCAGAAGGCCTCCTACAGGTGTGGATCTTAGCAGAAAGGCAGAATATGGCAGACAAACCTACAGGGTAGGGAGATCATCCAGAAATAGAAGAAAAGGGCAATGAGGACGTGGATCACCACGATGTGATATGGGAGCCACAAGGCTGGAGTACAAGGTCCATCAAAGAAGTGACAGAAGAATGCACTGGGCTCAGTGTCTCCTAGTAAGGCTGCTGAAGTGTACAAGAAGCACAGGTATGTTGCCTTTGACTCATTCTTCAGAGGGAACTTCACTAGGAAACTCTGTTTTGGTTAGTGTATTGTTATTGATGATAAAGTGAACATGTTTTCCAACTCATGACATAAAGCCAAGAAATGTTCCATTATAGACTGAAAGTACATGTCCATCTGGCCCTGCCACCACCACCACCACCACCATCTCTACCTTCAAATTCCTATATTAAAACCCAATATGATAGCATTTGGGAGGTCATCACATGTAGATGAAGTTATGAAGATGAGGTCCCTATCATAAGAATAACGCCCTTGGGAAAGAGGAAAAACGTCTAGGAAGATGGCTTAGTTAGTAAAGCATGTGCCTTGCAAGGGTAAGAACCTTAGCTCAGATCTCTAGTGTCATATAATTCCCAGTTAGGAAACAGCCGGATTCTGGGCTGCGCATGGTGACACATGCCTTTAGTTCCAACACTTAGGAGGCAGAGGCAGCCAGATCACTGTGAGATCAAGGTCAGCCTGGGATGATCTGCACAGAGAGTTACAAGCCAGCTGGGACTACACAGTGAGACTCTGTTGAGAGGTGGGAGGAGGGAGAGAGAGAAAAATCCCTGGAACTTGCTGGCCAGCATACAAGGCAAAGTTCCAGACCACTCAGAGAGTTTGTCTTAAAAGGCAGAAGGCACCAGAGGAGCAATATCTAATGTTGTCCTTTAACTTCCACACAAAGACACACATACAAGAAAGACAAGGAAGCCACACCAAAGCTTCCTTTTCCTGCCATGTAAACATTCATTCAGAAGGAAGCTAGGAACTAAATTAGATAGTATCTGATCATGGACTCCCAGCTTCTAGACCGGTAAGAAATAGATTTTGTTTAAGCCACCCAGTCTCCCGCAGTTTATTATGCACTAGGGTCGGATTAAGACACTCCCCTTCCCACCTGTTCCCCTTCACTTGCTAACTCAGGGTCATCCTTCAGTCTATAGCTTCATCATCACTGGCTTAAGAAGTCTTTCTGGACCACTCTAAGTACGTGATGCACTCATTTTTTTGCTTAGCCATATTGACAGCAGATATTGCTTGCATAAGGTCAGATTCAGGTTGCTGTACCTTTCCTCCATTCCCCATGCCCTGGAACATGCAATAATGAAAAGCACTTACTAAGGGTGTAGTCAATGTCAGCTTGATGATTCAGGATGTTACCTGGAAGAGCACTTGGTAGGAAATAGTTTAGCCAGTGAGCTCTAGCTTTCCAATCCTAACTTAAAATCGGAGCTCCAAGTAGCTATTTGACTAGAATTGGTGGAAGGAAGCCACTGAGAGTGTTAGAGGTAACAGGTCAGCAGGATAAGAAAGTGGGGGGGAGGGAGTCAGTGGAGGAACAGTGGGAAGAGGCAAAGGAAGTTTCAAGAACCTCCCCACCCAGAGGACAAGATGGTGAGAGCTACTGAGAGTTGTGCATCTGATGGCTGAGAACAAGTTCTGCAAGGAAAAATCCAAAGCTAGTCAGTGGTCTGATCAAACAGATGCCAGAGAAGAATGTCCTGAGAGAATCTAATCTGCTCAGCTCCATCAGGAAGCAGCGCCCTGTTTTCATATTATCATATTTCTGCCACCCACATGGCCCTTCGGTCCCTTGAAAGTAGTCCTTCCCAATGTTGAAATCTGCAGACTTTCCACAGGGCAGTTTTCAAATACCCAAAGCTCTACTCAATCAGAGCAGCACATGGCCATACATATTTAGGGATTTTAATCTTTCCACATAAATTACTCCCTCTGGCTACTTAATCATGTGTGACAACTTGCAGTGACTGCATCTCGTGCTCTGATCTCCCTGAAAGGTCTTGCAAGCTAAGCAGGGTTAAGCTGAGTCAGTAACTTGGATGAAAACACAAGAACCACACAGGAAACACAGAGCAAGTCAACAGGCAGCACATTTCTCAGAACTCAGCCTCATGCCCCAGAGCTTGCTCCAGGCCTGAGTCTAGAACTCTGCTGTTTCCTGAATGAAATGACCAGCTCACAGTGTGCCCTCCTTGCTTGTGGAGACAGAGAAGTTAGACAGGATCTCAAAGAGCCGTTTTAGTTTTAACATGTTCTATGAGTTTGTGTTCCCAATTTCCTTTGGAGGCAAATTGCCCTAATCAGAGTTATCTCTGAACCAATCAAGCTGGATGGCAGGAGGACCTTGAATCAAGCTAAAAAGAATTCTTAGACTTTGTCAAGATTCTCAGTCCATAGCTGCTGGAAATAAGGCAATGTCTCAGTCCTTTACTCTTCTGAAGACTACCATAACCTCAAACTTGCCAGTCTATTAACCAAAGCTGTAGGTGACACTCTCTTTTGCCTTAGACTCTTATGATGATGCTAAGGTACATGTTATCTTGTGTATTTACTTGGTCTATTGATACCGGACACCCAAGTGCTGATTCTTGAAATACTATGTAACACTGTCCTAAGTGCTTAATTGTGTACTTAATTGCATGTGAATATGTGTATGTGGTAAGCATATGCATGTGTGCATGTGTATGTAGGTATGCACTGTGCACAGGTGAACATGTGGTCGTAGGTGCACATGTATATGTGTGTACATTCATACATACGCTTGTGAGTGTGGAGGCAAAAGGAGAGTCCCAAGTGTCACCCTCAGCAATACCATCCACCTCCTTTGAGACACTCTCATTTGGCCTGGAACTCACCAACTGGGCTAAACTGGCTGACCAGCAAGTTTTGACTCTTCAACATTGGGATTATAAGCACATACCACCACACTGGTTGTTTTCATATAGGGATCAAACTCAGGTCCTTGCCTATAAGCACTTTACCATCTGAGTTACCTCCCCAGCCCTCTTCCAAGTATGTTTCTTCTAGTAACTCATTTGTGACAACCCTAAAATTTAGAAGGGAAACTGAGACACAGAGAGAATAAGAGCCTTGTCCAAGATCACACAGACAGTAAGAGGCAAACCTGAGATTTGAACCCAGGTAGTCTGATTCTAGAACCACTCTGCACTCTACTGGATGCCTTGATATTAAAGAAATTTCCTCCTCTTAAAGGAAATCAGAGCACAGCAAGAACACACAAGGAAGTTATTCCTTTTAGAAAGGATCATGGAAGAGCCATTGGTGCTCCTTGGAAGTCTGGAAGGAAAGAAGGCTGTAAGGACGCCTCATTAGGTGGGGCAAGTGGGATACAGACAATATTTACTAGATCTGGTTAGCAGCCCACTTCCCAGTACAAGGGAAAACAGCTGGTCAAAAAGCAAACAACACAGGGCAGGAAGTCATGCCAGTGACAAGAAAATGGCTTCAGTGAGGATGGTGACGTGACTGGTTGGTAGAGGAGGAGGAGAAAGTTGCATCAGAAGAAAGTAAAGAAATCTGGAGCTCGAGTGTCCTTAACTCAGTATTACTCACTCCAGCCACATTAGGCTTTATGGCCACATTCATTAGAGCCTTAGGAAAGTTAAAGAGCCCGAGTTCACACAATGAGTAAGTGGCTGTCTTTATTAAATTGGCACATGGTCAGGCAGCCTGATCCACAGGCTAAACTCCTAGTTCAGGCGACACTGTTTTCAAGCCTCCTGCAAGGATGGGTAGAGAAGAGAGAGGACCCAGGTTAAGGAAACACCAAACGTAACTGGAGCTAAAGAGGAGACAAGTTAATGGACTAAATGTAGGGTTAGTTTTAAAAAAGAAGATTGGGGTTTTCCCCCTGAGATCAGAGGGAATGAGTAAAGACGAGGGGCACACACGCAGGTCATTCCAGAAAGGAAGGAGAAGGAAGCTGGTGCTGCAAGGTCCCATTTTCTCAGCCCGTTAGAGAACAGGCCACCTGGCAAGGCCTCTATTCCAGATAGGTCAGGGTAGAGCTATAGTTTAAAACCTCAACATGTCCGGCATAGCTGTGCTGAGAGATTTTCTCCAAGTGATGTAAGCATTGCTCTGCAGCTTTGGGGGACCTTTTGGAGCTTAGGTTGTCTTTCTAATGAGCCCATTTGCCCTGGTTTGGTGATTTTCTCTAGTAATGGCTAAGAGTATAGGAATAGAAGCTTAGAAAATATCTGTTACACTCAGTACTGGAGACTGTATGCAAACAAGTAGAGACCACACTTGAGTGCTTCAATTATTGCTTCTCCTAAAAGGAAAAGGTTGAGGGTTGATGCTCCACACGGGCCAAGGCACACTGGGCATGCATGTACCCTGATGGTTAGCACTGTGAGCTTTGACACTGTACCACTTGGATTAAGCTACAGTTGGCGCCTCTTTCTGGCTAGTGAACTTGACATGTGATGTAACCTCTCTGCCTCAGTTTTTTTTTATCTTCCAAGGAGTATCTTACTTGAACTGGCCTAATATAATGCTCTAAGAACTATATAAAACATACAATGCATTTAAAACACGGTGTCTGAGGCATAGATGATCAAGAGCTGTTAAGCTCAAGCAAGGACTCTGCTGATATTTCTTAGTTGCTTAGTGTCTTTAGTGATCAACTTTCAGTGCTAGAACCATGGACCTTCATGAATACCCATGTGTGTACTGATACACATGTGACTAGAATCACCCAGTTATCTGATGGTAATTTAAATTGAGCTATAGTGACTAGTTCTTGTTTTCAGATATAAGCAAAGTGATGGTATAGAGCATCAAACTCATAAGACCTTGACCTTTCCTGCTTCCCATGTCAGCCTTTCTCTCATAAAGCAAACCTAGACCACAAGTCTAGCCAGAGAGTCGATATTAAATTAAACTTAGAATTTTAAAACATTGCTCAGGTCTTTTTCGATAATCGCAATTATCTTTACACATGAGATTTTTCCCTGTGGGCCCCCAAAGAGTTGCAGAATAGAACTGTATTGTTAATCCTCCTTCCCAATCTCTAGGCTACTCAGCATCATTTCTTTTTATATTCTCCGTGGGGCTGGGTTCCTATTCTGCATAACAAAAAGATTTTCTTGAAAATATGATTAGAATACAAATGCTTTATGCATTTAGATGTGTTAAATAGCTGCATTCATAAACTCCTAAGAATATCCCTTTATAAAAAGAAATTTTTCTCTTTTTTTCCCCCCTAAAATATAGAACTAGTGGAATTCAGAAGTCTAATGACTAAGAACAGTAATGGCATCCCTTTCTCTGAATTCTTAGGTTGTTTTCTGTTTTCTTCCAGACAAGGTGTCTGATTGTTGCATGTTCATATTCATTCATTTATTCATATTCTCTCTCTCTCTCTCTCTCTCTCTCTCTCTCTTTGTAGGTAGGAATATATTTTGCTTCTCCATCACACTGAACAGGTTCACAGAAATGGACAAGTGACCTAATAAAAATGTTTGATTAACTGATTTGTTAGTCATGTAGACAGAGGGCCAGGCAGGTAGCTGAATAATGAAACATGCTGGCTGTGAGATGTTTTGGAGTTAGTAATGTGGACTGCTGTTACATAAAAAATACATGTCCTGTTGAAGAAGGCAACAGACGCTCCGCTCAAACTCACTCTTGCCATATAGCAATGACTCTGTGGTATTAGAAGTTCCAAACTCTAAACACATTATGAATTTTTAATGTGAAATATCCCAGCTTTTACATGTTGGTAAATTCTCAAAGAAAAAATTAAAATAAAAGTTTTAATCAATACAGGCTTAATATAACATATAGACAGGCTAGGTTCAGCTAGGATTAACAGTTCATGATGTCTAGAGGAAACTTCCTGAGAAATCCTGAGTAATTCAAACTCTCACTTGTCTTTGTTTCCAGACCCAGGATCTGAATTCATTTTGTGTTGCTGTAATGGAATATCTGAAACTGGGTAATTTGTACTGAACTTTGTTGGATCATAATTCTAGAAGCAGGCGGTTCAGTAACAAAGGGCTGGCATCTGGTGATGGCCTTCTTGCTCTATCGTAACCTGGCAGAAATCATCACAAGACCAAACGGCAAGAGAGAGTGAACAAGAGGGGCTAGAGCTTTCATTACCAAAACACCCTTAAAAGGCCCAGCAGCTCTCATTATAGCCAAAATGGCAATTATTTTTCAACATAATCTTTAGAAGAGACATTCAGACACTATCACCCACCCTCTAACAGCATGGTGACCAAAGCTGGCAATCCTTTCCTCCATTTACTGTCACAGCTAGCTTGGCTTTCAAAATAAGACTCATCTTCAAGTCGATTCATAACACAAACCTGTTAAGTCCTTTGAGGATATCATATGAAACCGAAGTGATGATGTAGAAAGACTGTCCAACTTACATGTTATAGCAAACTTTTCAAAGGTCCAAATGATCTGTTGATTCTATCACAGCCCCGGCAAAGCCACCAGAAGAAATGACATGGTAGCTCTTGATGTAGTTTAGTGGTTAAATGCTTGCCTAGCATGTGAATGACACTGCTTTCAATCCCTAGCACCAAAACCAAACAAATTACATGGATGATTATGTGTCATGCTTTAGATGTCAGATGATCATCTACAGTCAGAGGCACAGAAAGGATAAAAAGGAACATCCTATCCTCATTATCCTTGTGTTAATGGTATGTAGTGAAAATGGTCACTTTAGTGTGACTCAACAGAAAATATCAAACCCAATGCAGGGCTTCTATTCTTACCAGAACTTGTACCTTTTCCTTTGGCATGAAATTTTTCCTTTACCTTGGAGTCTGGGTATGTTTCTGCGGTAGTCTAAATGAGAAATGTCAATCATAGGCTCCAATATTTGCATACTTGGTCCCCAGCTGATGGTGCTGTTTGTCAGAGGTTCAGGAGGTGTGGCCTCACTGGAAAAAGCATTTCACTGAGAGTGAGCTTTGAGAGTTCATAGCCTGGCCCCACCTCCAGTTCTCTCTCTGTTTCATGTTTGCAGTTGAAGATGTGATCTCTCAGTTTAATGCTCCTGCAGCCATGTCTGCTGCTTGCTGCCATGACTTCTGGCGGTGATGGACTCTTACCCCTCTGGAACCGTAAGCCAAAATAAACTTTCTTCCATATGTTGCTTTTGGTCGTGGTGTTTTATCACATCAACAGAAAAGTAACTAAGACAGGCTCTGTACTTTCTTTTCTAAAGCAAAATATTACAAAACTTTCCTGATGATGCATCCTGTATCATATCAGCCTTTTTGTTTTACACTGTCATAGAGTAAAAACTCAACAAACATTTTATTGGGTCAATTAATGATCAAATGTTTCAAATGCTCTTGCTTTATGCTAATGCTGGGAGAAACAGATCAAAAAGGAAGGGGGTCAAAGATCAGCATCTTTTAACACAACATGCAGTGCTTTAAAAGAAAAAAGGATACTTTAGAGAATTGCGTGGTAATTTGTCTAATCTACCCCGTCAAAGAGACTCTGAAGACACAATCTCTGCTTCCTTACTAAGTCTTAGCATGCCCTGATTTGAGGTGGCTCCAGAAGTGAAGCTAAACAATTAATTGCACTATTAAATAAACACTTTATGTTCCCTTGAAAACCTTTAACAAGAGCCTCTGTGTCAGAGGAAAAGATGCTGAGGCATCAGAATCATGGAAGAGACATTAAATTCCTTTCTGCCTGCAGCCTGTGCCAGCAGTCTCTGTTCCTCATCCCTGCAAAGTTCACGGTCTTTAACATGACACCGAACTTGACAGAGAAACTGCAGGTCCTTGAGTGTGTATCTGCATTGCAACAGGTGTCAGCCTCACGTTTAGAGGGAAACTGAATTACAGATGGAAGGAGCTGGGGAGTTGAGAGCATCTGTTAGAAGAATCTGGATTCAAGAGAATACATTTGAAAAATAAGTCTCCTCAACTTCCGAATGAACTGAAATTGCTCATGACTCTCGTCGGGTCCCCTCCCTCTGGCCCCCTCACTATAATAAGGATTAGGAAGAGAAAGTTTTTCCACACTGTCAAGGTCAGATGAGTCAAAAACATTTTGGAGAACAATATGCCGTCTGAATCAGCAGTGCAGTCCTATTAAAATGCTAGAATCTTGCAAAGAGCCTTTACAAATACTCTCAATATCCTTGCCCTAATAGAAAGGTATACGATCTGGGTGCCCTCCCATGTTTGATCAACACAAACAGCTAGAACCTGTGTGTGATCTCGTGCGTGGTCACTATCATTTTGTTGTAGCTAACGTGAGGAGGGACCATTCAGTCCAGATAGCCGCAGTCATTTCACTCAGCAAAGTCACTCTTTGAGTCAAACATTCTCAGAGGATGGTTTATGGCCTTAAGTAAAATCATTCCTGATAAACGTGGCCCTTAAAAACTACCCACAGGACACGGCTCACTCCTTCCCAATCATGTTCTAACAATGGCTCAACTCACACCTGACAGAACCAGTTATGGTGACGGGGACCACAGGACTGCAACAGAAATGAGAGCGCACACACTCATTTACACAGCTCCACACACCAGCCGCCAGGCTCTCACGCCTTCAGTTATCTGCAGTCTAGTCTCCATTGTGAAAGACAGATGATTTAAAGATTTAAATTGGTGGGACAGTGATCATCTGTGACCTTAGTGCTACCCTGGAGAGCGGCTGGCGCTAGACCAGGATAACCAAGCCCAAGAGCTCTTGTACTATAACAGGACGTTAGCCCAGCTACACCCCACTCTCTATTAAGAGCTACAAGTCATTAACCAGCCGAGAGCCAGACCCGTCCCCCATGCCTCAGCATAGTTCCCATAACAGTTGATGCCTGACCCAAAAGTAGATGAAGGGAGGTGAAAAATGACCTTTCCTTGAGAGATAAAGCAATTAAACAAGCACAAACTCTGCCCCCAGGAACAGGGCAGCTAAAGACAAGAGGCGGCTGTTTAAATATGGCTGAGCCAAAGAGTTCTTTAACGTCCTTACGGAGATCACTGGAAACTAGAGCTTGGATCAATTCTCCATAAAAATGAAATTTATTGGGGCTGAAGAGATGACTCAGTCATTAAGAGCTTCTCCTACAGAAGACCCAGGTTTGGTTCCCAGCACTCACATAGCAGTTCACAGACATCTGTAACTCTAGTTCCAGGAGATCTGATGCCCTCTTCTGGCCTGCATGGACACCAGGCACATACATGGCACACATTCATGCATGCAGGCAAGCACTCAAACACATAAAGTGAAATGTGTGCCTCCTTTTATATGACTTCTGGAAAGGCTTCACAGTTACTTTTTTCCCCTTGAGCATCGATTCTCAATTGGGAGGGACATTTTGCCACATTCAAGAGCCTGGAATCAGGATTCCTGGGGATGTGAATGGGATTTTTTGCCACCGCTTCAGCTGTAATCATGATGAATGAGATGGTTTGGGCACATCTGGCTAAAGTCAAGAGTGTGAGGCATTCACATCTGGAGCCTGGTGTTATTTCATCTCTAATTTAATAGCCAACTTCCCAGTTCTGAAGCTGACAAAGGACTTCAGAGTAGAAAAATGAAAGGATGATCACTAAACTTTGTTGGCTTCCAAGCACTCCCTCTCGCCTTGGGGAAATTTATATTCTGTTCTACTGAAGACACTGCTCAAGTGATAGTCATAACTCAGCAATAGTGCTCACAAGGTTTTCCAGAGATTGACATTCTTACTGATATTCCTTTAACCTGTGGTTTGGGTCAAACTTGTACTGTGGAAGTTCGCTTTATGCCCTCAGCTCAAGGACATCAGTTCATCCATGGCAAAAAAAAAAAAAAAAAAAAGATGTTGGCTGCCATTTTCAGATCCCCCAATTCACTTTTATCTTCTTTGCCTTGTCAACCTTGCTGAGCCTCTCGAATCACTGCTCCAACCCCACATCATCATTTTTAAATGTTCATTTATTTAGACTTTTTTAGTTAACACTTTTCATACAGCTGCTACCGCAAACACTTTCCTCATTTCCCTCTCCTTTGAACAATAGTATCTGTTAACAAGTGGTTATCCTCTTCGTGTATAAACTCTTGGAGGTGTCCAAGGAGTTCCTCCAATGTACAAACTGTGAGGCAGTTTGTACACCAAAGGCCTTAACGAGGACTTAGAGACAATCCTTGAGATGCTAGCTCACTTTTCTCATGCTTGTGAGCAAAATACCTGACATGAGCAACTTAATGGAGGAAAAAGTTGTTTGTGGGTTAGGGTTCCAAGGGTTCAGTCTCTGGCTGCTTGGCCTCATTCACTCAGGTGGAACTTCTGCAGAACTTTCTGTTCACTTCCCAGACCAACCATAATACAGAGAGCAAGAAAGAAGTATCCAGATAATATGCCCCCAAGAGTCCCACCCCACCCCCTGCAATCTACTTCCTCCAGCTAGTTACACCTATGTTTTTACAGCCTCCCCAAACAGCACCAGCAGCCAGGGGCAATCCTTCAACACTTGAGAGCCTGGAGAGACAGTTAAGACCACAACATCCACACTCACAAGTAGATGCTCACCATGAAGAGGCAGACATGGAGACACGGTATCCAAGGCCAGAAGAAACTGGAAGAGAGTTAAAAGGGTGCCAAGCTCTGAGTAATCAGAATCTAAAGCCAAAGAGCGGTGTGTGAGTGTAATGCCCTAAGTTCTGCCCCCAGAATCCATAGTGGAAGTTTCCTACACAGGTGTGAAGCTTGGAAAGGTGACCTGACTGCTAGGGACCACCCCAGTTTATCACAGTACTTCTCTCTGAAAAAATGGAAGCCACTTCTGCAACCTACAAAAGGGGGCCCTGAAGAGGGATTCTGAGTCTGGATGTGGTATGTGAAAAGTCAGAGATTTGAAGATCCGCGTACCATGTTGTGGCAGGTGGCACTACAGGGTCAGAAACCCACAGGCATTGTTGGTGACCACACGAAAAGACCCCGGTCCCCTTTGGTCACTCTTCAGATACAGCGGCCCCTCCTTCAGCGTCTCCAACAATCCACTTCGGACTACCTTTTTATGACTTTACAACACAGTTTTTCCTCGAATTTTATGGCATTTCATTAAAGCCGCCAGAAGGTGATACTGCCCCTTTTTCTAGGAGTGAAATAAATTCCAGTTTTATCGCTTCTGGAAATGCCGGAGCAGCTGTCAGGACATTTGATAGATTTTCTCAATTACAGGACTTGTGGAGCATTTTATACTTACATCTGCACCGGAGCTCGATACAGTAGATGCGCATCTTGCTTCCCTGTTTTATCTTATGCATCTTTTTCCGCTTAATGACCAATTTGTTATTTTTCCCCTTTTATTTCTCCTTATTCCTTTTTTCTCCTTCTGTTTCTCTTTTGCCATTTGGCTTAGCAAATGGTGCATTCCTTGTATAAACTAACATTCTTCATAGGAGAAGAGACAAGAAAAAAGAATCAAGACCTACAGAAGAAAAAAGCAGATTAAAATTTAAAAGCACATCAAATTTTCTATTGGGGAATTTACTGTTAATATAAGGTACAATTTGAACATGCAGTATTTATTAATATGGCATGACATATTTTGAGTTTTTCCTTCCTAATGGGACAGAAGCTTTGAGTGTGTAACTTTTTACACTAATAAGGCTGTTATTGATGTTTTTCTTCATTATCAAAATAGAGAATATTATCTTTCCAAGATAACTTTGTGGATTATTCAGAACTGCAGAACCATGGTCTCAATGGATGCTAAATAAGCAAAAAATGTTAATGTGTAACACAGACCATATCAGTATGATCATATCAGTCAGGCTGTGGCAGGAAAAGTATTTCATTGCCTTTAGATAAATCATCTTTTGATGGGTTTTGTTGCTATTTGGGCTTTTTGCTTGGTTTGCTTTTGTGTGGTTTTGGTGTGTGTGTGTATACAGGAATAGGTATATGTCATGTATGTTCCTGTGCATGTAAAAGCCAGAGGTTGACTTTAAATATTGTTTCTCGGTAGCCATCTACCTTGTTTTTGAGACAGGACCTCTCACTGTAACTTGCAGCTCAATAATTAGGCCACTCTGGTCATTGAGCCCCAGGGACCTGCCTGTCTCTTTGTCCCCAGATTTGGGATTACAAGCACATATAATCACACCCAGCTTTTTATGGGTGTTAGGGATCAGAGTCATGTCCTCACACTTGCAGAGCAAGCACTTTATGAGCCATCTCCCCAGACCCTGATTTTGGTCTTGCTATGTTTCCTGACTGGCCTGGAACTCTCTTTGTCGACCTTGTGTCAATCCTCCTGTTGTGCCTCCTGAGTGCTAGGGTTACAGACATAGACTACCCTGTCTGGCCTTCAGTGCAACATCTTGTGAGCAGTAGTGGAATCAAGTAGTGATCGAAATATTTCCATTTTCATAAAATGGTTTTTATTTCAATAACATCTCAAAACTTTGGAGTGTTTTCTCCTGTGTTACCAAGTACAAGCGCATAGCAATGCCGGAGGGAAGGAAAATGAGAACTGTGCACTCTCCCCAGATGGAGATGGAGAAACTGGAATTTGCGAAGTAGTGCCTTACTGAAGATCAAAAGTAGTATCTTGACTCCAGCTCCTGTAAGACCAAGTCCAGTGCTTTTAATATCTTATTGATTTCCCATACTGCCTGATATTCTCACAATAAATACTTAATTCATGAACTTCAGTACATGTGACTTTAAAGATTTCAAAATATGCCCATGCCAGTCTTTGAAATTCTCCCTAAATCATTCTTTGTAACATAACCCCCTTTAATTTTTGAAAATGCAGATCTTATTTATTTACCCATTTATTATTTGTTTAAATCATATAATGTGCTGTGACAAACCATCCCAAAACTTAGTGTTTAAAGTAAAACACAATAGTCAGTAATTTCTCATGGCCATGGGTTGACTTGGCTGCCAAGTGTTTTCATTCTGCTTGACATCATAGGACATCACATAGCTGAAGTCATTCATTTAGTTGCATTGAGCTGGGAACTAGATTGAAGCCAAAACAACCAAGAAGAACCCTTATCTTACAGGTACTTTCTCCAGATGATCTTTCAACAGTCAAATTCAAGCTTTTTTTCTAGCACAGCAATTGGCTTCCAAGTAGGATCATTGCAATAGCTTCATGTCTCAATGTGAAAATGTTTTTCACTCTTGTTTACATCACCCTAGTTAGTGTCTCACTGGTTAAAATAGGCCTCATAGCCAAATCCAGACTCAGTGTGAAGGACAAAGGATGCATTTTCCTTGTGTGTGTCCCCTCTAGGTGGAACAGTTAAATCAAGATAAGCATCTGTTCAGCTTTAGAAGATACTACAAACAGTTTAGCAAAGTGGTCTCAAGATATACATCACCAACAACACTGGAGTTCAATTGACTCCACATCTTCATAACACTTAATTATCCTTCTCTTTTTAGCATTCTGAAGTTAGGTAGAGAAATCCCATTGTTGCTTTTAATTTGCCTGTCTCCAGTGATTAATAAAGGTGATTTATTTGTTTTACTCGGCCTGCTATAACAAATCACCATGTATTTAATGGCTTAAAAAACAACCAAAATCCATTCTCGCAGTTCAGGAGACCAGAAGCTGAACTCAAGGGTATACTTTTGGAGGTTCTAGAAAAGAATCCATTTCTTGCCTCTTCCAGCCCCTGGTAGCTGTTGGCCTCCCTTGTCTGCATTGTTACTGACTTGTTACAACTTCCTTATTGTCCTTAATTCAAATTCCTTGTCAGAGATACATTTGCAGATGTTATTTTTTTTGGGGGGGGGGAGTCACTCAGCAGCTTGACTTTTGACTCTTCCAACCGTGCCTGGCTCTCATATTTTAATAGATTAATAAGTAGGTTCAGAGAAGTTCAATGACTTTTCCAGATGCACATATAACTAGAATAAAGTCAACCTCATGTCCGTTTTTCCAAAGTAGTAGATGAGTTTCTGTAGTGCTATAAAAGCCACTGGATAATTCTAAATGTTCCCTTTAGCATTGAAAATTCCTATTAAAATATATACATATATTGGGGACTCCGGGGTGGCTCAGTCGGCAAAAAATGATTACCTTGCAAGCACAAAGACTGAATTTGATCACCAGAACCTACATAAAAATGCCAGGTGTGGTAGCATGCTTATAATCCCAGCACTGGGAAGGTAGAGACAGGAGGGTTCCTGAAGTTTCCTGGCCAGTCAGTGTTGTATGATTGGTGAGCTCCTGGCCAGTGTGCAACTGCGTACACATGTGCATGCACACACATAAAAATTATAGGGATAATAATAAATTAAGATAATAAAATATCTAATTCAGTAATTTTTTAAAACTTGGTTTCTCAAAATTCCAGCTGATTTATTTGTAGAAACTGAAAATCTGGCCCTAAAATTCACATAAATGTTCAAAATAATAGCACAACCAAACAATTTTGAAATAGCAAACCAGGGGAAGAAGAGTTGCACTTCCTCATCAAACTTACTACAAAGTTACAGTAAACAAGACGATGTGAAAAGACATACAGATAGAGAAATATAATAAAAATCAGAGGGTGGGGGAAGGAGGAGAAGGACTACATATCATGATCAATTAATTTTGAATATGCATGCCAAGACCATTCATTGGAGAAAGAATAGGTTTTTCAACAACCAATGCTGAATCAACTTCTATAGACATGCAGAAGAATAAAGAAAGATCCCTGCCTCACACCATGTAAAAATTAATTCAAAGTGGATGAAAGGTCTAAACGGAAGATCTAAAACTATAAAGCTCTTAGAAAAAAAGCATACATGTAGATCTTCATAAACTTGTACTAGGCAATGGCTTCTTAGATAAGATGCTAAAAGCAAAAACAGCAAAAGAAATATCTAAATTAGACAGCATTAAAATTTCAAGAAAGGGGGCTGAAGAAGTGACTCAGTAGTTAAGAGCACTTACTGCTCTTATAGAGGACCCTAAGTTCAGTTCCCAGCACCCATATCAGGTAGTTCACAACAGTCTGTAATCCAGCTTCAGGAGGTCTGACACCATCCTCTGATCTCCATAAGAGCCTGCACACACATGTGTACATACCCACACAGATATACACACATACACACAAAAGCAAAAAACTAAGTCTTTTTTTCAAAAAAAAATTTATCCATTTTTATTTTATGCATAGGAGTGTTTTCCCTGCATGCAATGCTTGCCAGAAGAGAGCATCAGATTCCTTGAAAGTGAAGTTACAGATAGTTGTTAACTGCCATATGGATGCTGGGAACTGAATCTAGGTTCTCCGCAATAGCAATCAGCGCTCTTAACCACTGAACCATCTCCCCAGCTCCCAAATAAATCTTTTGAGAGAGAGAGAAAAAAGCAGAGAGAGAGAGAAAAGTTTTTCAAAAAATTGTACCTCAAAACAGTCCACGAAACAGTGCTAAATGTCTGATAAAGAATAAACATAGAATACACAAAGAACTTATTCAGACACTGGGAAGAAGTATTTGTAATCTTTTTTTTCCAATAAGGGCTCTAATATATAAGATCTTATACAACTCAGTAATAAAAAAGACAAATTAGCCCAATTTAACAATGGAGAACGGAGTTGAATGGGCATTTTTCCAAAGAAGATATGCAAATGGTCCATAAACACATGAAAAGTTACTCAACACCACCAGGGAAATGCAAATCCTAACAATAATGAGATACAGCTTGCTTCCCACTAGGATGGCAAGAATCTAAAAGACATACGTCACAAGTACTGAGCTGGACATGGAGAAAGTAGAAGATTTCATCTGCCTTGAAAAAGAGCCCGGTAGTTACTCAAAAAGTTGACTATAGAGTTTGAATATGTTCCAGCAATTTCACTCCTAAGTGCAGACCCAAAATAAATTTGCCACACAGAATGTGCCTGTGATTGTACATAGATACATGATTAAGAATACTCAAAAGGAGGAAGCAAACACAAATGTCCGTCAACTGATGAAGGAATTAATAAAATTTAGTACAGCCATACCATGGTAAATTACTGCTGTATAAAAGAATGAGGACTGATAAGTCTGATAAAACTGATGAACCTTGAAAACATGCTCATGAAAAGGACAGTCACACAAGACCACATGAACATGATTCCACGTACATAAACTATCCAAGAGCAGTCTAATTCAGAGAAACAGAACAACAGGCAGTTTCCTGAGGTTGGAAAGTTTCTAGAGGGAAATGGAAAGTGTCTGCTACTAAGTATGGCGATTTTTTTGTCAGTCTTAGAACATTGTAATCACCCTAACTGTAGTAATGATTACAAAAAAAATCTGTAAATACACCAAAAGCCATTGAATTGTAGGCTTTAAAGAGGTGAACTGCATGGTGTATTAGTCACTTTTCTGTTGCTATGATAGAAAAACTGACCAAGGGAACTTATAAAGAGTTTATTTAGCGTATGGGTCCAAAGGGGCAAAAGTCCATCATGGCAGGAAGGCATGGCGGCAGAGGTGACTAGAGTAAACACAACAGCTAAGCACTCACATCCTCCAGCAGGCACAGGAAGCAGAGCTTGACTTGAAATCCAGCAAGGCTTAAGAACTCTCTAAGCTCCCCACACCCCAGTGACGTGCTTCCTCCAGCACGGCCACACCTTCCAAGACCTCCGGAAACAGCGCCACCAACTGGGGACAAAATGTCCAGATACTTAGAGCCTGTGGGGGACACTCTCATTCAAACATGGTATGTGAATTGTATTTCAACAAAGCTATATTGAAAAAAAAAAGCTGATTCTTTAAATCGAACTGACAATCCTTACTCTGTTTATTAGGAATATTCTCTTTAATTCTAGTCCTGTAATATTTCCGGATAAACCAAAAAACATTTAAGATATATCTGAATAATCATGAGGGCATTACTCTGGTCATTTATTGTGTTTCAGATGATTATTGTGGTATAGTAAGAAAATAGCCCATCATACAGAAGAATCATGGGCTTGGAGGTTTAATATTTCATAGCTAGGTGAGGTGTTTTAAGTAACTTGACTTTTCTCTAGGCCTCTGTCTAAGAACTTAAATGGCTTACAGAGTTGTAAATTAAATGAGAAAATTACATAGAATTATTTGGGAGGTAGTAAAGAGAGTTTGGGAACTGAACTGACAAAAATTTTACAGTAAAGATCCCACTTTTTTATTGGCTGTGTAACTCTGGGTAAGTTACTGATCATCTCTGAACATTAATTTCAGTATGGATAAAATCAAGATGATAACAGTTACATTTGGGGTCTATGGTAAAAACCATGTCTCTTGTAAGAGTCAGAGTAATGGCTGGCTACAACAAAACAGTGTTTTCTGGACATGACAGGGCCTCTGCACACATAAACTCACATATCTGTGACTGAATGCACATGACCTGGGCTAGATAAAGCCAGACAAAATCCCAGCACAGATGGTGAAAAGGGTCATAAAGTCCCATCTCGGACTGAGAAGATTATTGGCAATGATAGCTGCTGGGAGAGAGGAAGTCCACCACTTTCTTCAGGGATGTGACCCTGAGAGCCTGAGAGACTATTTACCCAGACTGCAGTAGATAATCCTATACATAGGCACATACACACAGACAAAGCTAAGTGGACTCAGTGGGTTTTTAGAAAAGAACACATGACGTTGGGAGTAAACAGACGGGGGAGGGGAGGAATGAGAGAAGAAATAGAGGTGAACTTGACCAAAGCACATTGTGTGCGTATATGAAATCCTCAAACAATAAAAGATTATGTCTATAAGCCAGTATATTTCTTAGCTTTGGTAGAGACCAGTAGTAGTAGTAGTAGTAGTAGTAGTAGCAGTAGTAATAGTAGTAGCAGCAGCAGTAGTAGTAGCAGTAGTAGTAGCAGTAGTAGTAGTAGCAGTAGTAGTAGCAGTAGTAGTAGTAGCAGCAGCAGCAGTAGTAATAGTAGTAGCAGTAGTAATAGTAGTAGTAGTAATAGTAGTAGTAGCAGAAGCAGTAGCAGTAGCAGTAGTAGCAGTAGTAGTAGTAGTAGCAGTAGTAGTAGTAGTAGCAGCAGTAGTAGTAGTAGCAGTAGTAGTAGTAATAGCAGTAGTAGCAGCAGCAGTAGTAGTAATAGTCGTAGTAGTAATAGTAGTAGTAGTACTAGTGTGACTGAAGAAGAAAGTATTGCTACTCTGAATCACTAATTCAACAACGTAATGCCAATATCCTGTCAACTTACAATAGTTAATTTCACCATCATATGAAGAAAACAATTGTAATGAGATATATAACTTGACCTAGGGGCATGGGTTTTTGGGGGTTGGGGGAGTATAATTTTCTGACTTGAAGTGTTTTTCATAGAAACATTCAGCTACTGTTGTCCCTCATATTAAAACTCAACTAACATAGTTCTGCTTTCTCCTTTCTTAACAAAAGGTCTCACTGTGTACCCCAGTCTGGCCTTGAACCAGCTATATTGGTTGCTATGTCTGACCTTGAACTGGAAATCTTTCTGCCTCAGCTCCTTTAGTACGGGATAACTGACATGCACCACCATGCCCGGTTTATTACACCACATCTTAGTATTATTTACTATTTGTTAAATGGCTTCTATAATTGCATATGATTCCCCTCAATAACTTTGATATGAGAAAATGAACAAATAGATTCTATTTTATTGTTCTACAGTAAGCCATCATTAAGTCACATTCTACATGTTTGAAATGTATAGTGGTGATAGATATTATGTAGTATAAAATATCACATAAATGAATAGTGTGAACATAATTTGGTGAAAAGCACTTCTGAGCATTTACAACTCATCTGATTCTCTACAGTTTTATTCACCAAGTCGTACTGCAACTACCCATCTTTGTGTCCTCTCCTAGAGAGACCTTGTCCATAAAGAGCTCTGAGCTTACTCATTTTCATATTTCTAGTGCCTACTGCAAGGCAGCCTGATATGTCATATGAATTCATTCAATAAATATTTATCAAAGACTTGCTGTTTCAAAGGACTATGTTCTGAATATTTCTGAATCCATTTACTTAAAAGCAGCTAGAATGCACATCAAAAAAAACCACTCTTTTTCGACTTTTTAAAACAACTTTATTAGGAAAAATTTGCTGACTTTATCCTAGTTATAGTTCTGTAAGTTATTAAATGTCACATCTGTAGGTCTTTACAAAACATAGAATAATTTAGACTTTTCACTAATTCAGCCCTTTCCACAAATTAATCTGGAGTAGCAAAGCTTCACTGTGTTAAAACAGTACTTGTGTTTCCAATTTGGGTTTTGAATATGCATGTTCTTCAATCCAGACTTCTCCTACCCAACAAAACCACCGCTGGAATGGTGAGCCTGATCCAAGAAAGTTTATGAGCTGGAAGTAAATTGAACTCTTAGCTACATTAGCTTTAAAACTAATGTTAGCACTTATTTTGCATGGAGGGCACACAGATACGTGTAGGAAGTCTTGTGTATTTCATTTTTTGAAAATCAGAAAAGGAGGAAGGAACAGAGGATTCTGTCCTGGAGGGTGAGGACTGGGGAGGTATTCAGAACCCCATAGCAACAATCAAGGAGCAGTAGACAGGAAAGGAAAGGATGACTAGGTCAAAAGTACAGAAGGAAATTGTTAAAACTGTGGTGGAGTGGGCAGTGCCACAAAGATGAATTCTTCTTCTAACTACCTGTTATAATGAGGCCGTGGCATTCATTTGGGTATCAGATGTTGTAGTTGTTGTTGCTTGTTATGAACTGACCGGAAATCATCCTTCAACCCAGTCTTAAGTGCATTCCCTTAAAAAGAACAGATGTACTCAGAGATGATGAACTATCCATGTCAAGCTACAATTCAATCTTTCCATAACCTGGTTCATATCTGTGTTTCTTAAACCTTTCTGACAATCGCTTCTAAGTCATTTAGTCTGTTGCAAATAAAAAACAAAAACTGAAAAAAATTAGAAATTTCCATAATATCCAGGGCAATAACAAGCTAAGAGACAGAGGAAAAAAGTCCTTCCTGATGATAATTAGTTTTTATTCTGTACACAAGATTGTATTACCCTTCTCTTGGCAGGCAAAGGTTGCCCTTGTTCATAAATTTTATCTTACTCACAGACTAATCTAACTACAGCAAATAATTTGCTCAATTCAAAATTCTGCTTTTCCCAACCTGCTCATTATTTTCTATATATTTGCAATAAGCACTACAAAATTGAGAGTTTCATTACAAATTCAACATCCCTCTAAATGATACATCTCTCAGTCAATTCTTAACCCATCCTCCATCAAAGTGCTATATCCTTCTGTCTTTCATGCCATAAAATCTCTATTCAATAAAGAGTCGTTAATTTTTGATCAGCCAAGTGGGGACTGTAATATTTTTACAACACTGGCAATATTACAGAAACAGAAAAGCAATATTTTATTTGTCAACGTGGGATGGAGGAAAGGGTAGCAGGTTGAGACTCTGAAGAGATCGGCAGCTGCTCGGCCTTGGACGTTTCTCTTATCTTTCTGAGCTTTGAGTACCATTCATTAAATATCATCCATTTTCCCAGGTTACTTGGAGGCTCAAATAAAAGACATATCACTCAAAATATTTGTAAATTGTAAAGAGATATATAGATATGGAACGTAATTCTTTAAAATGGCATAGATTTTAGAGACCTAGCTAAGCTCCATGGGCATGTGGCCCAGCATCCCTGCAGGAAACATGCAAGTTGAATCTATATTATGTCCCCCCCTGTTTACCATTTATTCCCAGATAAATCCTCCTGCTATATTCTTGTGTCTTCTGTGAAAGGCTATTATTGTTGTTGCTTTTGTTTTTGTTTTGCTGAGTTCTTGATTTTGTAGATTTTCTCAATAAGAAAGTGAAACTTTCATAGGCAGAAATTAATCTCCATACATGCTCTCACTCCATCACTTCCTTGCGCTAAGGGAGACAGCCTACAGAACCTTAAACCTGTTTTTAAAGACCTCAGTGATATATGAACATTCATTTCCAAGTGCTCCCACTAGAGTCATTCTAATCTGGGGAACTCTGGGGACTGTTTGAACGCGGTCTATATGAAGTCGTTTCTCAGGCACTTCTTCTCAATGTCATGTAGCCAACAGGCTGAATCAACCACACACAGTAATGAAAACATCCTGTATTTATAGCAGTATTTCTCCAAGGAACATCCTTCAGCAGGAATGCCTGAAAGAGTTCTAAGAATTGAAGGACATATTTCAGACATGTCTAACCTGTCTCCGAACCCCTATAAAAATGGTCAGGATACCAAATTGTGCCTTTCCCCACCTTGTGCTGTAAAATGAAATGGGAGTTGTTTGGCTTTATGGCTCTCCATGTCATTGTGTCTTTTTGCTATTACGTGGGTGTAAAAAAAATAAAAATAAGCTATATTAAGCATTATGCCATGTCACCCTTCACCAAGCAGCAACATAACATCAACTGTGGAGTTTGCTTTATCTTAGGAATCTCTTGAAACATCAATCTGTAAAAATTAGTCTATGAGGGTTCGATTTTTAGACCCATGCCCACCCCAGATAAACTTCATGGATCTAAAAATATCAGACTTTTTTTTTTACAAAGATAGAGAATATTTATAATAAACCAAAGTTTACATTTTCTCTTCTTTAAAATTGAGAGGAGTTAGACTAGGTGTGCTTTAGGATATTTGAAATGCAGAAGTAAAGGGCACATAGGTAGTTAATTATTCATAATAGAAGACAAAGCATGTATTTCACCAAAGCTTTTCCATGACTAGCCTGTATTTAAAGTGTTCTAAAGGCAGAAAATTTTTTAGGACTTTTGGGATAAAAATTTAATATTTCCTAAGTCATTCTAGGAGAGAGAAAACAGGGACTTTCCCCAGGGGGAGATACTCAGACATCAACAGTCACTTAACATGCCTGTATTTCAGGAAGGTAGGTAGGAATTTTCCAGCAGGAAATTCACATAGGTAGACTCAACTCATTGGTCAAGGATCTTTGTCCAAGAATTGGTGGGGACCCAAATGATGGAATTTTCAGCTATTCTTTTTGTTGTTCTAACCAAACTTGGATACTCACAACTCTGAATTGTAAATATACATTTAAAGTAGCAAGTAGCACTAAGGAATGTCCCAAGGTCAATATCTAACATCACAAAGACCAAATATAGTCACGATGTCTTAAGCACCTGTTGTGGCAGATACTAGAAAGCTGTATGGTCTATACTACCTCATTACATTGCATCAGAAATGGTTCTCTCCTCTCTCAACTTCCTCTGTCCCTTCTCACCCTCATTAGGAGATGACTACCTTGTATTTCCTCCAAGTGATATTACAAGAAGCAGTCAACAGGGATAAACTTCTACTCCAAAAAACTGGACTATTTATTCATACCTAAATGTGGGTGGTTTGAATGAGAATGTCCCCCATAGGCTCCAAGTATTTGGACATTTTATTCCCAGTTGGTGGCAACTGTTTCTGGAGGTCTTAGAAGGTGTGGCCATGCTGAAGGAAGGGGGAAGGGGAGCTTAGAGAGTTCTTAAGCCTTGCTGGATTTCAAGTCAAGTTCTGCTTCCTGTACCTGCTTAAGGATGTGAGTGCATAGTTTCTGCATCTACTCTATTCACCTCTGCCACCATGCCTTCCTGCCATGATGGACTCTTGCCCCTTTGGAACCATAAGCTAAATAAACTCTTCCTTTTTTAAGTTCTCTTGGTCAGTGTTTCTATCACAGCAACAGAAAAGTGACTAATACACTAAATGACAGAAAATATAAGGGTCCACCATCTTTTCTAATGATCCACCATCATCATCTGTTAAAACAATGACAGAAACAAGGGTTCACCAACCTTGGACAATCCTAGTACAAGGAAAATGGAGCTAAGACATAAGGAGGTAGACCATAGAGGCAGAAAAAGTATGTGGAAAGTGTGTTATTTGTATATTCATCCAAAGCTGAAACCATAGATCTAAAGAAACTTTATAAGGAAATTTTGCACACTACTAGATTGTGTATGCTAGTACCAGCTTAGATTGAGTACTTTCACCTAGCAAACTGTTGTTTCTCAAGCCTCTCTAGAAGTTTCAGTTACATGATCTTTGCTGCAAATTACAAGTCCAAAACAATAAACTGAAGATCAGAAAAGTTAGGTAACTTTCTGGAGAGCACATTGCTACACAGCAAATAACAGAGCTGAGATTCTAGTCCAGGGCCACCCGACTCCGGAGCCTGTGTTTTAGTCACTACCCCACACAGTTCTCACTAATGACAACTCTATCTATATATGCCTGGCTTTTGAATTTTTGTATATGTGTGCACACGTTCATGTGCATATGTATATCCACACATTCGTGATGCATGTACACATGCATGGAGGTCAGTGGTCAACATCAGATGTCTTCTTCAATCACTCTCCACTTTATATTTTGATTTTTTTTGATAGGGTCTCCCTAGTCCTAGCCCACCTGGAACTCACTATGTTGACCAGGCTGGCCTCAATCTCAGAGAGATCTGCCTGCCTCTGCCTTCTGAGGGCTGGAATTAAAGGTGGGTGCCACTATGCCTGGAGTTCCACTTTATGTTCTGAGACAGATTCTCTCACTGAACTTCAAGCTTGCTAATTCAACTAGACTGGATGGCCACTACACCCCAGGGATTCTTCTGTCTATGCCTCCCAGGGCTGAGCTGGAATTACAGGCATGCACTCATGCACCCGGTTTTTTTTTTAACATGAGTTCTGATGGTCCTTGTGTTTGTCCAGCAAACACTTCACTGACTGAGCCATCTCCATAGCACCTCTTTATACTATATAAAAATTCAGTAGAACGCTTTCCCTTTAAGGGTTGGTAGTGGGCTGATTCACATATTTCTAGGGTCAGAAGTATCTGAAATAACTTCCCCCATTATTCACTACACATTTACTCGATGCTTAGCTCCTGAGTTCCTCCGCCAAGCCAAGCATTGTGCTGGGTGCTTAAGAAAGTCACAGTCCACTGGAAGAGATCACATTAAAATGAAAATAAGTGCTTGGTTTCCCATGCTACAGTAAGGCACAACCAAGAGATTAGAACTTGCTTATTGAGCTGCAATCCAAAACCACATTATTGGGCTATAATTTTCTATTTGATTGACAAGAAAGGACTGAGCAATTGGCTCAAGGTCAGCAGCTAGTCAGCAGCAGTTCATTTCACTTACTTTATTGTCTCTGACATTCCATGTTTTCATGATTCGCTCCCTCTTAATAGTCTTATGTAATGTTCAAAACATAATTTATGTTTTACAGACACTTTTTAAAATTTAAGGCCAAAGAAGCAAAAGTGTCAACACTCCTGTTGGGCTGGATCACATTTTGGCTGCCAGCTGTCAGGACAGCAGAGAGCCTACAAGGTTTGGCTTTCCCCCAAGCCTGTTTCCAAGCTATGGAAGCAGTTAATTCTGCCCTAAATGCATGCTGTGTCCTCATCTCCTCAGTAGCCCTCTATCTAGGCTGAGACTTAATTGGTTTGGGTTGGGTAATTCATAGTGCCTCATTAGGGCATCAAAACACATACTAGGCTCTCTAGTAATTTTCTCCCCTGAAAGAACATTGATTGGCTCCTTTACTGGGAAAAGAATTAGCTAAAGGACTCTTGGGTTTGCGCAAAGAGATTAAGTCCACAATGGATAATTTCAAAGTGTATGGTACAATCAAATTTCTTTGAGTCTATCTGTCCATCAGATTTCTCTTCTCTTGGAGAAAAAAAAAAAAACTTCTTGTACCCCCATCAAGGGTAAGTGAACACTTGTTACCTTGAAGAATTCATATAAACTCTAAGTGTTTTAAAATTTTCCTTTGCCAGTCTCCAGTTTTCTACTCTTCTGAGATGCAGTTTATTAACACACTGAGAGGAAATCCCTGAAAGATGACTTTTCTGTGGCTTCTGATCATTGATTCTGCCTCTCACTGTAACAGCTTCAGTCAGTACCTCCTTCCATATCCACGGCTCTCTAAGCATTAAAGCATGCTAACTTCGAATATCTAGGATTCTTGGCCATACTTCTTCTCTGGCTGCAGGAGAGAGCTCAGCTTTACCACAGAGCAAGCGAAAATATTTCAGCCATTCAATGGCAGAAGGATTGACAAACCAAATACATCAGCTTGCGCCACATGTGGTAGGGCACACTGTAATCCCAGCACTCAGAAAGCTGAAGGGAAAGGATTAGAAGTTCAAAGCCAGCCTGGACTATGTAAGTCTGTACTACATAATGAGTTCCAACTAATCTCAGAAACACAGGAAGATTGTGTCTCAAAAAGGAAAATAATATCCCAACTTGCTGACTTCTCGGTGGGGATAACTCTGGTTATATTTTATGCTCTCTCCCTCAGCAGAATAAGTGAGGGCAGCTGGGTATGTGCAGACTCCATAGGTCTCTTTTTCTTCCATTTCCAGATCCCACTACCAGGGTTTCTTGGAGCTACCTCCCAGATACACCACTTCCATTTGACCCCTTATCCCAGGGTTTGTTTTTGAGAAACCTAAAGTAAAACACTACTCATAGTTCAGTCAATCTTTGGTTTTCAGCATCTGATAATTAACTCTTGGGGTCATTCAACAGCCATTTTGAAGTGGAGAAGGCTACAATCTCCCAGTTGAATTCATGTCCATTCTATGATCCAGAAACACATCTGGTTAGATCTGGTTTCATTAAGCTTCAAAGAACTTCCTGAAAAATAACTTACAATCAAAGAAGAAAGAATTTTGACCTACCAGGCCCAGGGACTTTAGGTCAGTATTACTTGTAGGCTAGGATATATATTGGGAAAATGTTCAGTAGTGCTATATTAGCTATACTCTCTTACCCTGTTCTAAAGTTCTTTTGAAGGTTCTCTCGTGTAAATGGTGGGAGTAAGAGAAAGAAGAGGGGTGAAAAAGAGTAAATTAATTAGAATAAATTACATGACTGCCTTTATTAGAGTTGCTAAAGAAGGCCCAAAGAGAGATTCGCTGTATTTAGCTATTGTATACTACTCTAAACCTAAGACTGATATGTCGTGAAGAAATACAAGCATCCCACAAACAATTTCCAAGATAAGAGCCTGCCTTGGTATAGCAAAGAAACCTGTAAACTCCTCTCTCAACATAATATACTGAGACTTTCTTAAAGCAAAATAAAGATATTTGTTTCTCTTCACTCAGAAAATAAACACTAGGCATATTGCCACTGGCAGTCCTGAGGGAGGGGGTTGACCTGCTGGCTGGCTGTCTTATCACTTACTTTCTTTTAAATCTAATATAATCCCTAGCATAAGCATGAACAAAATTGTGAATGGGACCTCCTCATGGGATTATGGATTCTGAAGCCTCCAGGAGTATCCCATAATGCCCCTGTCAGTTGGTTTTGCCTTTGGGCATCTAATTTAACTGACAAATCTGAGGAATCACATGGAGGCAGCCACCTCCCCAGTGACTTCACAGATGGGAACCCTGCCGTGAGTAAGTTATTCCAGCAAGTTTGACATTACCTTGTGTTGAACATTCTCCTGACAGGTCTGCTCATTTCTTAATGGCATAAAACAAGTCACCGTTATTAGGCATGAATCTCCCTGACTTGATAAATACCATGGCCCCTTTTCTAGCTGTTTTAATGGATGTCCTAAAGGCATCTGGATATGACATTTTACATTTGGCAGAAGCTTATCAACAACTGTTTATTCTCATTAGCTTTGGAAGCTTCAGCCTTAAATGCACATGGTCAAGTATTCCAATAAGCAAAAGATAAGCAACTCCACTCTCAAAAGTACTCTTGTCCATGAAGAGAATTAGGGTGGGGATTCATACTGCCTAGAACATGTGGGCACATTTTGCAAACTCAACTTAGCTGCAAATTTAAGCAGAAATCAAATCTCATCTTGGCTTGAAGCCTAGCAGGCATTATAGAGTTGTTAGTTTCAATCATAAGATTACTTCAGGTTTTGGTACAGACCAGTTTTTAAAGTCCTCGGGCCAGAAAAGTCTTTCTGGGATGCTGCTAGCTACAAAAATCAGTAGATGAAAGAAGTACAATACTTTACACTTTCAGCTTTTATTAATATTTTGTCAGTCAATTTGGCAACAGGCACAGAGCCCTTGGCACTATACCAAACACCATGTGCATGGTGCCAAGAGAGCAAAAATGAGTGAAGAAGACATGACCCATGGGTTCAAAAATTTGAAATCTACAAGGAGAGTCAGATTGTACTGATTAAGCATACCCAAAACTGAAGGGGAAATACAGATTTATATATAAAGACGAGGTTAAAAATGTAAAGCACTTGGTTCTATAACAAGAAAGCCTGCAATAAACATTAAATGAGGAGTGTCCACTAAGATTTTATTAAGAGTGTTTATATTCATAATTATATCACTGTGGAAGAAGTTCTGAGTTCTTAGAGTTCTGAGTCAGATCATAAAGGTCTTGAGAGTGAGACTGGGGCAGAAAGAAAACAGGGCCAGCCCATTGCCATCAGAGAAGAGTTGCTTAAGCCACAACCCAGGGCAGAAGTAGGTCAATTTCACGCAAGAGCCGCAGGTCTGGCCAACCTTAAACAAAGACTCCAGAAAAGAGAAATTAAAGGGGGAGGGTGTCAAGGTGGGAAGGTGAGCATTCCCCTTAGTGGCCAAGCAGAAAAGTCTAGATTTCATGGCCAGAAAACAGATTCTTTAAGAAACACAACTGCATAATTGACAGGGACCAGGGAAAAATGAACATGCTGGGCTCTTGGTTCAAAAATTTCAAGACAGTGACAGGGAAACATTGGGCTCTTCTGAACACAGCGCAGATGCTCACAACACCAGCCTTGCTTTCAGAGTGTGATGGAGAAAACACTGCCTGTGGACTAAGATTTTGGCATCCACTCATGAGATGCACTGGAAAAGCAAAGTCTTTGGAGACAAAGAGACCCACAAGGTAACTACTGTCATTTGCCAAGAGATATTACAGAGAAAAACCTAGGGAAGACAGCCATATGTAACATGTAAAACAGCAAGGAGAAGGGGCATTTCAAATGATCTCAGATCAAGCAGAAGGGCTTTAAAATGGGAAAACAGAGTAAAGATTCTTTGAAGTGACCATCTCGTTTCACTAACTGATGGTATTATTCCCTCTACAATATGTGCTGACTGATGTCCCAGTGTTGTGCCTGCCAGGACCAGATGGAAGCTCCAGAAGGACAAAGGTTTTTGTCAGTATTTTTATTCCTATATGCCCAGGTCCCAAACAGTGTCTGGCATATAGTAGTCACTAAATAAATAATGAGCTTGTGCACGCATGAGTGAATGAATAACCTGACATCAATAGATCCCTAAGGTTCTCTGTGATTCTACTCTTGTGAATTGAAGTCTTTTATTACCTAAAATTCATTACTTACCCAAGCATGTTAATTCCATTTGTATAATCATTTAATTGCATCAAGTATAAAAACTAGTATGTGAACCAGTGGAGAATGTTGTTATAAAAATTTAGTTGAATCCCTGGGAAGACTTAATGGTGAGTTATTGGGACAAATGCCATCAACTATAGGCAAGCTAATATAAAGAATGAAGCAAAACAAATAAAATTCAAAGTCGTCACTCAGATTGCTCTGCCAGTGTCTATAAGGTCTCATTCCACTTTAAACAACTGAAATGAGTGCTGAAGCTGTTATGGATGTGCTTCATGCAAGAAAAGCAATGCAGACTTCACAGAGCAGACCCGTGCATAAAGAAGTCTCACGTCTACATCAAAAGACAGATGAAGGACTATCCTTTGTGTGACAAGAGGCATTTGTCACTTTTATATAATTTCTGCTTTGACTGAATATTCTAATGAACTGACCAATGACTAGATCTAACTGCATCAGATAAGAATAATTTTAATTCATAGTAAACAAATGAATCTACGAACTAACATAAAGGAAATAAGCCAAAATATCAGCAAAATAAGTCATAGAGATGGCATATTTTCATATTAACTTATTTTTAATATATCTTACATTTCAATTATTCTAATTATTTGTATTTCTTATCCTAGGAAATCTCTTCTTCATATCAAGTTGCCTAGGAAGTGAATTTGTGCATGTTTGCATGTGCGCATGGGATGGGGGTGGGAGGATGTGCCACAGGACATTTATGGAAGTCAGAGAACAACTTACTGGAGTCAGTTATATCTTTTCACCCAATGGGTTCCAGGTACTGAACTCAGGTCTTTAGGCTTGGCAGCAAGTACCCTTACCTGCTGAGCCATCTTGCTGGCACAGGAAGTCAAAATTAATCAGGATGCTGTTGGTGATCAAAGAGTAAAAATGTCTTTGGAAGAATGTTTTATGTAAACTCTAAAAAAGGCTAATAAAATACCTCACGGCTGAAGAGTCCCCAAGCTCGTACCCTTCTACTGCCACTGGGATATTTCTCTGGAGCAGGGTAATAGGAAGCAAGATTAATAAGTTCTTTGCAATGTGCAGACTGGCCCTCCAAAGATGCCCAAGCCTTTATCCCTGGAACCTGTGAGTATGTCACTTTGCATGTCAAAATGCACCCTGCAGATGCAATTAAGCTGATGGAATTAGATTATCCAGCTGGACCTAATCTAATCACATGAACTCTTAGAAGCAATGAATTGTATTTTCTGTTGAGTACCTGTGATGGGTATCTTGGCATCTGAAAAAACAACAGAAGGAAAGGGTCATTCTTACAGTCCCCTCACCCCATTTCTCCTAAAGCAAGCCATGAAGCCTAGCCAACCTCTCCCAAATGTACCACATGGGGAACGAAGTACCCTTACTTCTGAAAATACAGGAACACAGAGAAGCTAAACAGACAGGTTTGGCTAAGGCACTATAGTTTATCACTCTTGGATGGGCCATCTTTTCCAATCATACTCCCCACCAATGGCCTCTAATTCATCAAGCAACATAAAATATACATAGATTTCCTTGGTGTTTTTAATGTTATTTATTTGTATTTTAATGTGTATGAGTGTTTTACCTGTGTGTATATAATGTACTACTTGCATGCAGTGCCCATAGAAGAGGATGTTGGATCTCCTGGAACTTGAGTTTCAGATGGTCTATGGGCTGCCATGTAGGTACTAGGAACTGAGTTTGTCATCACAACATAAGGAGTGACTCAGTATCCTGGATCCATTTGACACCTGCACAGTTCCTCCCTGATGAAAATCCTAATGCAGTTGATTTCCCTCCAGTATGTGCAAAGCACATTATGCTCCTTTGATCAAAATTATGCAAAGAGCCAGATGTTTACTTTTCATTATATCCTACAGATAGCAGTTGGTATTTGAATGACCTAGCTAGTGTCTGAGTTCTTGTCCTTTGAATTCTGTTTGACATTAAAGAGGGATGTATACATGCACTCCTGTGTTTTTGTTTGCTTGCTCTTGGATTCTTTACTTAGATTGAACTTGAAACTACAAATGTTGTGCTTTGATATTCTATTTCTACTATGTCAAATTATCACAAAGTTTCAGGCTGAAAGAAATGCTCATTTATTCTTTTGTAATATCCATGGGTCAGATATCTGGACAAAGCCTGGCTCGACTGCTCCAGATCTCAAAATACCAAATCAAGATGTTGGCAGAACTCTGTTCCTTTTTAGAGGTTCGAGAGAAGAATTTTCTTAGAGGTCATTGAGGCTGTGGCAGAATTTTCTTCTTGTACATGCAAGATTGATGTCCCTGCTTTTGCTAGTTCTCAGCAAAGCAAAGCACTTTCACTCCTACATAGTTACCATTGGACCTTGCAGGTGACTCCCCAACCCCCATCCCAAGCGCTTCATTTCAAACCAGGCCCTTCAAACCCCTCTCACTTTTGATTTTTTCTGACTCCCTTTCCTGCCTCCTGTTCTAGTGTATCTCCCTGACTCCAAACAAAGAAAGATCTCTGGGGTCTCAAGAGATGGCTCTGCAGTTAAGAACACTGGCTGCTCTTACAGAGGACTATTCCCAGTACCAACATGGCAGCTAATATCTGTCTGTAATTCCAGCTCCAGGGAATACAATGCCCTCTTTTGGACTCCATAGTCATACAGGCAGGCAGGCAGGCAAAACATTCATGCACATAAAAATCAATCAATAAATTTATTTTAAAGATTTCTGATTTGAAGGGTATGTGTGATTAGATTGGGCTTGCCTGGACAATCCAATTCCATTGCCTTAATTTCATCTACAAGATATCTTTCAACATGCAAAATAATGTATACGAGGATTAAAGGCTTGGACAGCTTTGGGAAGCTGTCCCTTTTGGGACAGCTTTGGTATGCCCTTCACAGAGAGCTTATAGGGCTTGCTTTTTTCTCATCACTCTCAATGCTCCAGTGTAACTCATGCTTTTGTGGTAATGGGGCACTAAATTTAGGGACTCAACAGTATCTGCTCATCAGGGCAATTTCTTCAGTTGTGGGGTATTTTATTAGGCTTTTCTAGGGTTTAGTTAAAAAAAAAATCTGTTTGGGGAGGATGTTTTAACTCTCTACTTACCAAGTTGAATTCTGATAAAAATTCCCCTCTCAAGTAGCCTGATATCAGGAAGGGATTTCCCAAGATAGTGAATGCAAATAATTGAGTCAATAGGAACTTTAAAATATGCAAATAGGGCTGGAGAGATGACTTAGTGGTTAAAAGTGTTTACCATTCCCATAGAGGTCCTGGGTTTGGTTCCCAGCACCAACATCTGACAACTCAAAACCTCCTATAATTCCAGTTCTAGGGGATCTGATGCCCTCTTCTGGCCTCCACATGTACCTACATGCATATGATATACAAAATTATATAGGTATGCACAGACACACATACACAATAATTAAAAATAAAACTTTGGAGTTTTTTGCCTACATGTATGTAAGTGCACCATGTGTGCAATGCCTGCAGAGGCCAGAAGAGGGCATAAGAGGCCCTAGAGCTGGAGCTATAGATGTTAGCTGCCATGTGGGTGCTAGAACCAACCCTAACTCCTCTGCAAGAGCAGCTAGTGTTAACCACTTAGCCATCCCCCTCAAAATAAATCTTAAATACATATACATATATACTTGTATGAAATATACTATCTTAGCCCACATTTGCTGCTGTAGGGAAATACCTGAGATTCGTATTTTTAAATAATATAATCTTATTCTCAATGCTCTGGAGGCTGGAAAGCCAAAAATCAAGACTCTGATGCTACCTAGCAAGTGTGTTTTTGCTGTATCCTTCTATGGCACAGGCAGAAGGGCAAAAAAGGGCAAAAGAGCCTAGTTAAGTCTACTAACTCTTCAAGAAGACACGAATCCATTCATGAGCACAGAATCCCTAATGTTATTGGACTGGGGCTTATATCTGAACATGAATTTTGTAGGTGAGACAAAAATTCAAATCATAAGAAATTAATTTACAAATTAACATAAATTTATTTGTATTGTCAAATATGTTTTTTAATGAAAGCACTCTAGTTTTTACATTAATGTCAACTCAATTTGGCAATATGATTCAGTAGCCAGAACTTGGTCTGGAATACTTTGAACATCCTATTTTCTGGCTTCCCTAAGGTGACTTTACTAAGGTGAGCCTCTGAAAGCCTCTCCACATTGTATCTGCATCATGGTCCCTCTCCCCAGAATATCAGCATGAAAGATGAATATTAAAAAACAGTTTTATGCAGATGCTAATACAACACAAGTATATGAGCTTCTCCATGACTGCTATCAGGACAGAAGAGTTAGAATTCCAGAATCTTGCAAGAGAACACCAGTTATCAGTAGGTACACATGAATAGAATAGGAAGGAGCAAGGAAGGAAGGTGCCACGCTGCAAGGGGCCTACTTACCTAGCTTGCCTCTCGGCTTCCTGACTGGAATGGTTTATGAGATTAATTTGATATCTCAAACAATTCCTGAAGACATTATTTGCTTATAGATATTCCAAGAATAAGTAAAGAATCTAGTACTGTGGGGCTGGAGAGCTGGCTTAGCAGTTAAGAGCATGTGCTGTTCTTCCAGAGGACTTGAGATGGTTCCTAGCACCCAAGTGAAGCAGCTCACAACCATCTGTAGCTCCAGCTCCAGGGATCTGACACCCTGTTCTGGCCTTCCTAGACACCTGTACTCATATGCACATAACCACACACAGACACACACTTATACATAATTAAACTAATCTGAACTATGAACTATAACATAAATGTATTCATATACATATACATATTACATATGTGTGTGTATTAAAATGGGATCTGTGTGAGCTTACTGAGCTATGTCTCATGCCAAGGTATGTTGACTGTGTCTATTCTAGAGTGCAAACACTGCCTCTTTTGCAGCAGCGCTATTTCAGTTTTCAAGCCACCATAATTTTATATTCTTTTGACACCAAATACTACTAATCTTTCTTCTTGCAGGGATAGCTGCTCTGCATCCACTGCCTCTTAAATCACCAGGAAGAGAACCAACAGGTCAAAGATGAAGGAAGAGCTACTCACCGAATTCTAATTTCAGCTGGCTACCAAGAATATATAATAGAACAGGTCAATTACCCAGAACTTTCCTTGTCATTAGATTCCCTTTCAACATTTTCATATATATTTCATATAGCACTCTGCCCTATGTTGATTTTGTTTTTGACCCAAAACCAACAAGCTAAGAGGCTACATGTTGAGATGGAAAACACACTGAACTGGATGCCAAAAACTGTGGGACTCAGGGACAACTCTGGAATGAACCAGCTGTGTAACCTTGAACAAGTCACTGCATTTCTTAGAAATGCTGTTCCCTCACTTCTTCAATGAACAGGTGATAAAATTCTGTCTGTGAGTTCTTCTAGATACCTGTTGTAGTATACTTTCACCCTGCTTGTGTTTCTTCTTACTATACTTCTTACTGTTACTTCTTATTATCTATGACAGCATAGCTTACAACTCGTATGCACCACATTGTTTTTTTACTTCTGCTCACTGTACATAAATTACTACTGATGAGTTACGTAGCAACAAAAATGAACACTACATGAAATTTCAAAAAAAACATTTGAGTACGAAACAGCAAGTAGAGTATTTAACATACCACTGTGAGGGAAAACCTTAGCTTTAAAAATCTAACAAAGTTGAATCTGGGACTTGAGCTCTGATTGGCTGGGGTTCATGGTCTTCATGAGAGTATACGGATTTAAAATATGTGCCATTTGTCTAAGAACGGAGCACATAATCTTGAACAACAGGGCAGGGGATGGTAAATTGGTGGGAAAATTAAAGATACATTTTGCCCAGCTGTTTGATTGTTCATGCTGCTGAGTTTTGAGGTTACAGCGTATAGCCAGAATATGAAATATCAGGAGAAAGGAGGAAGGGAAACTCATTTAATACTATGTTAGTTGTAGAATTATAACTAAGTGTAAAGCAAAGAGAGTACTTATCTATTATTCATTCCTTCTGAATAGACATTTCCTGTCTGTGAATACAAAGCATGATTAGAATTCACTTGCTGAAACTCTGATGCTCAGGAAGAACATTTCATTTTCATTTGATCTGACCTTGTGTATGATAATGGTGCCTCTTTAAAACATTGATGCTTGTCGGTCTTCCTAAGATTGTACCCCTGAGAATTATTCCCATAGGTGGGGAAATTAACCTCAGAGGTTTTAGTGACTTGTCCAAGTTCATCCCAAGGTCACTTTAAGCAATCCTAAACAGATCATGCCACAAATTTTTGTCAAGTATGCTATCTTTGCATCTATATGTGACTTCATATGTTCTACAAAGGATTTTTCTCACAGACATTTGAGCACACTAAACCTTGCATATGAGACTGACCAGAGGATAAGCATGTATCTGTATTCATTCATAGGGTCTCTAGCTGCTGAGTGAATCTGCAAATAAAAAAAGTTGACTTTTCCAACTGGTAATAGAAAAAAAAATGTCTCAGCAAAGGATGCTATACAAGACATCAATGCATTGATCATAGGTAGAACAGGTACCAGTGAGCCTCACGCTCAGTAACTACACCAAGTGTCTGTCTCTTGATCAACACCTTGACCTGAACCGAAGCATACAGTCTCAATACACTGACATAAAACACATTTGCTCTCTTCTTTGGAGGTTGGTAGCCCACCAAACTAAATTATGAGCAAAATCAACTTTAAAATTCAGAGCATTTTGACATACAATACATTCATTTTTAAAAAATTATTAAATCGGAACATCTCATTCAGCTGATATGTTATTTAGTTCAAGCCCTCTAAAAAGTTGATAAATAGGATGAATAGATCGAGGAGTACGTGGGTGGAGGGCTGAAAGGAATGAGGGACCAAAGAGGATGAAAAGGAATCATTCCTTTCTCTGGACTTGAATTACTGGCTCCAACCTGGCAGACTGTATCACACACTTCACCCCATACATAGTCTCTTGCTGAAATCCTGCACTGATTAAAAAGTGAACTTAACAAATTTTCTCTGATGAGCTTTTTATCATGTTCACAAGAAGGAGCCCTCTGATACCAAGTAGTAAAACAAAAATAAACAAACCTATAATTTGGAGTAGCATCTCCAGGGACAATAACAAGGTTTTTCCAATCACTCAGATCATAATTAACAGTGTAAAGAATTAAAGGGAAGTTCAGGAAGGGGTGCTTAAACCTTTTTGTAAATTTAAAAACAAGTAATGATCTCCACTGCTGTTCTCCAGGTTTATTCAAATTTGGACAATTAGGACAATTAAACATAAAACAGAGACAGTTCTAAAGCAGCAGCAGCAACAAAGCAGAATAATTGCTGGTACAGGCTATCAAATTTACATAAAAAAAGATTAAAAAGCTGATTTACATTTAAAAAACAAGATCAGGCAATATCTAAAATAGATAACACAACCCACAGAGAAAAGCTCTTTCCATCAATAAAGGAGAAGCAAAGGTGATTATACATAACAAAACTAATCTCCTCTATTGCTTTAATCACCTAAAACCACTTTTACTGTTTATTTGGGAACTGTTACTTTGTTTTAAAGTTGCATATAGAGATGTCTAATCTTCAGATTGCAATAAAACACAGACACCATGAAGACACTCCTCACGCGCGCTGTTCACTGCTGCTCTGTGTTCCAGATCAAAATTCTCATCTCTCACATATGCAAAAGCCGACTGTGAGCAAAAGCCAATTGTAAAATCTTTTCTACTTGTGGGATATGTTGAGGTTTTTTTTTTTTTTCAGGGCAGAGAAAGAATATAATTAACTGAATTTTTAACATTTACAATAGGAAACGTGGGGCCTAAATAGTAGGCAGATAGATTAACAAGTGTTATGACACAGAACCATATTCAAAGAATTGGTTAAGCTTACATGGCTTTGTAATAGGTTTAATGAACTGGGAAAAGTTCTGGGAAGACATGACAGGCAATAGGGTACAAACTAAGAATAGTAAGCTGGAAGAAATGTAGCAAGGCCCATCATTTCTCTCTGCATCGCCCAGCTTTGAAAACAAGCATGATTTTCCTCAGGGTAAAGTTCTCTCACATATATAGATCTTATGACATGCCTTGGGGGGAAAGGAGAAACCAGAGAGTCCTTTCTAGGTTTGCTATAACATTCAATATATCAAGGCATCTTATTTGGGATGACCTTCTTTGAATGCTGTCAAACCATTCCCAGATTCTTTGTTAATATTTAATATTTGGTGAGGATCTCTGAGAATACTTATTCTTCAATACAGCACATTCATGATTTGAATCTAAAAAAAAAATTCAAACGAAGTTAAAGAGGTCCTAAATATCTTGTTATATGATCACAGAATAAGAACATTACAGAAGTTGAGGAGATATCTCAGGTGGTAAAAATGCTTGCCCAGGGGATAGAGAAATGGCTCAGAGGTTAAGAATGCTAACTGTTCTTCCAGAGGACCCAAAAGCCAAGTCTGACCACTAACACACCACCTATAACTCGAGCTCCAGAGGATCCAATGCCCTCTTTTGGCCTCCTCAAGTATTCACACACATGTGGCATATACACATACAAGCACACATAATCTGGGAATGTCCAAGTGTCTTTGAGACTGCTGGAGACATCAGCTCTTCAGGGTTCCTAGTTCAGAAAGCTATGGTCCACCAAAGCTGGCCTGAGCTGGGGCTTTCAAGTTCTGTTTCATGAATGAAATTTATGGACCACAGAGGGTGAGTTTTAGAAATAAGTTTGGGGGTGCTGGAGAGATGACTCAAATATTAAGAGCACTGACTGCTCTTGCAGAGGACTCAGTTTCAGTTCCCAGCATCCACAGAGAGGTTAACAACAGTCTGTAACTCCAGTTCCAGGGGATCTAACACCCTCTTCTGACCTCTGTGGACACTGCATGACACAGATACATTTACATACATACAGGCAAAACACTCATACACATAAAATAAAAAATAATTCTTCTAAAGCAGAAAGAAGTCTTTTACTACAGGGACCTTAAGAGACAGAAAGAAAGCAGTGCTCCTGTACAGCAGCAGAGGTACAGTTCCCAGGATGGGGACACCACTGAGCCTCACGCCTTGGCATTAGAAGGTTTTAGTGGATGGAGGAAAGGAGGTGGGGGGCAAACAGTCCAGTTCCCATTCCAGGTGTCCAGGTGTTTCCTAGTTGCAGTCCTTAGTATGGCTTCTTAAAAGGGAGTACTCCTTTAGAGGAAGTGATAAGGAAAACCAGATCCCCTTTCTGGTATCTGTCACCTCTGGCCATGGTAGAACCAGAGATATTTTGGCTTATAAAACTTCTGGCATCCCTTGGCCTCTGGCAAGTACAAGGCTTCTGACAGGCCTAAGGTCATTTCTGGCTTTTAGCCAAGAAAGAAATTGATCCCTTTTCTTTGGAGTCTCTTTACTCTAAACTACCTAGTCCATTCCTACTTCCTATTTTCATCATACATACACATACACATAAACTTTCACATTACAATTGTTTTTTTAAAGTGCTTATCACACAAACATGACGGCCTGAATTCCAGAGCCCTAGCCTCCATGTAGAGCTTGACATAACAGAATGTCTATAACCTTATCACTGGTGGGAGTGCCAAGACAAAATCCTGGAGCTTGCTGGTCAACAAGCGTAGCCAAACTGGTAAGCTTCAGGTTCAATGAGAGACCTTGTCTCAAAAAATAAGGGAGAGAGCAATAGAAGAAGACACCCAACATCTAGCCTGTATGCACATGTGCACACACACATACATATCCCAAAAGGAGGAAGGAGAGGAGGTGGAGAAAGAGAAGGAAGAGGAGGGAGGGGAGAAGGAAGAAGAGAAGAGAGGAGGGAGGACGGAGGACGGAGGAAGAGGAGGGAGGAGGGAAGAAGAGGAAGGAGGAGGAAGGAGGAAGAGGGCATCACAATCATACCAACCATGAGTTTGATTAAGAATTTCTGGAACTAGCAGTGGGGAGGGAGTAGAACATGATGGCAAAATAAGACTCTCCAGAATCATACCTCCCTCGAAAACAGCAGACTGAAAATTCATGCACATCTCTCTACTTGAACAAAGGAAGCCAGGTGAGAGATCTCAGTACTCGGTTATGGTAGAATAATAAGAAAAATGTGTAGCAGGGGTACAAAGGAGAATGTGCATAGCATATAACTGATGCACGTTTGAAGGCATGAAAAAAGCAATAAATATTTTTAAAAGAAAGTTAGGAGCCGGGCCTGGTAGTGCACACCTTTAATCCCAGCACTCAGGAGGCAGAGGCAGGCAGATTTCTGCAAGTTCAAGGCCAGTCTGGTCTACATAGTGAGTTCCTGGCCAGCTGAGGCTACAGGGAGACCCTGTCTCTAAAAGACAGAAAAAAAAAATAAAGGAAAGTTAGACGCAATTAAAGAAGCAAGGAAAAAACTGTTTGGCATGCCATTGTGACCCAGCACAAATGGGCAGAGATGCCATCTACCTGGAGGGAAGAGAGGAAAGTAAACCTCGAACTTTGGCTTGAGACTCAATCTCAGGATTTTTGCTCCACAGGAAAACTCAGCAAACTATCAACAGACTGAGTCTCAAGACCCACTTGGACACCAGATGGGAACTTATAGTCACAGCAAACACCTCATCTCATTGCTGCTCACTCTAGAGATGTTGGGTCCTGAGTAACATACAGTGACAGGAAGATCTCAGCAGGCAGGAGCTTGGATTCTAGACTAGCACAACACCAG
The DNA here is from genome assembly GCA_035773235.1 of Eospalax fontanierii. NCBI lineage: Eukaryota > Metazoa > Chordata > Mammalia > Rodentia > Spalacidae > Eospalax > Eospalax fontanierii. The sequence continues at coordinate 30,151,514 of CM069530.1, read as the reverse complement.
CCTCAGTGCTAAGGAATTCCAGTCTGGTGCAGTCGTAGTGTGGTGTTTCTAAGATTTAGGACACCCCCTAGCTCTATATTAACACCTAGTCATGGGCCTGTGGACCACAACAGAAGCTGTAATGGTTAATCTCAATTGTTAATGAGCTCTAGAATTACCTTAGAAACAGGACTTTGGGCATGCCTGTGGGGGATCATCCTGATTGGGTTAACTGAGGAGAGAAGACCTGTCTGCTGTGGGTGGTACTATCTCCTAGACTGGGTACCTAGACTGTACAAAAAGGAGAAACTGAAGTAGCACAGGCACCCACCACACTCTGCTTCTTGATGATAAATGCACTGTGACAAATTGATCCACACTCATGCCAACTGGACTCCTCTGCAATGATGCACTGTACCCTCAAACTGTGAGCCAACATGAACCCTTTCTCTTTTCCTTTAAGTTGCTTTTGTCAGGTTATTTTATCTCAGCAACAGGAATAACTAAGGCCAAAGCCCTGCCTAGAATTTCTAGACAGACTTACTGTGGCAGGATGCTCCCAGATAAAACCAGACAGCAAGGCCTTCTGCAAAGTACTTCTTCAACATACAGACATTGATTCATGACCACAAGATATAAGAACAAGGGGAACACAATATCACTAAAGAAAAATAAGATTCTAGTGAGCAACGACAGTAAGGAGATGGAGACACATAAACTGACATAAAATTCAAAATAGCCACCTTTGGAAGTTCAACAAAGACATTTAAAAGAGAAATTTAACACTGAAATAATTTTTAAAACATAAGTAGAAATCTTGAAAGTGAAGGAGGTAATGAACAAATATAAAATGCAATGTGGTATCAGTAGCAGAAATTATCAAGCAGAAGAAAGAATATGTAAACTTTAAGATAAGCTTTTTAAATATACAGGCAGGAAAATTAAAAGGGTAAGAAGCAATGAAGAGGGGTTGAAGAGACAAGGACCCGAGTCTGGTTCCCAACACCCACGTGGCAGCTCACAACCATCTGTAACTCCAGTTTCATGAGATACAACACCCTCTTCTGCCTTCCAAGTGCACACATGTGGTGCACTTACATACATGTAGGGAAACCACTTAAAAATAAATAAATCTTTTTTTAAAAAAAGTAATGTCTACAGGGAGACCCTGTTTCAAAGAGGAGGAGGAGGAGGAGGAGGAGGAGGAGGAGGAGGAGGAGGAGGAGGAGGAGGAGGAGGAGGAGGAGGAGAAATAATGAAGAACGTTTGCAAGATTTAAAGGACTACATGAAGAGAGCAAATATATGTCTCACTGGTTTAAAAAAAGGGAGCAAAGAAGTAGAGATAGAGAAATAACAGGAGGCTGGAGAACTGGCTCAGTGATGAGAGCACTGGACGCTCCTGCAGTTCCCAGCACCGGGTTCAGTGGCTCACAACCACCTGCAACTCCAGCTCCAGGGGATTTGATGCCTCTGGTATCCACGGACACCTACACACACACACACACACACACACACACACACACAATTTTTTAAAATAAATCTTTTTTAAAAAGAGAGAAAGAAAGAATAGGAGAAAAATTTTCCAAACCTGCGGAGAGAAATAAATATTCAAGCATAAGACAGATAAAGGACACCAACAAGAATCAATTCAAAGAAGTCTTCCTTACGCATATTAGAAACAATCAAAGATGAAAAACAAAAGCTGAATGTGGTGACACATGTCTTTAACCCCAGCACTCAAGAGGCAGAGGCAGGCAGATCTCTGTGAGATCAAGGCCTGTGTGGTCTACACAGAGAGTTCCATCTGGCCAGCTGGGCTATAGGGAGACCTTTTGTCAAAAAAGAAAAAAAGGGGGCTCAGCAGTTAAGAGCACTGTCTGCTCTTTCAGAGGTCCTGGATTCAGTTCCAGTTCCAGGGGATTCAGTACCCTCTTCTGACTTCCATGGGTATTGCATGACACAGGTGTACATACATGCAGGCAATACATTCATACACATAAAATAATAATAAATAGTAATAAGCAAAGAAAAACAAAGGAAAGCAGTCAGCAAAAAGAAGCAAATCACATATAAAAGCATTTCAGCATACCTACCTGCAGGCTTCTATCAGAAATCCTACAAGCCAGGGGAGAGCGGAAGACATATTCATTATGCTAAAGGAAAACAACTGTTGACTAAGAATGCTGCACTCTGTCCTTCAGCAGCGGAAAAGAGAGGCTTCCCAGACACACAGAAGCCCAGAACCACTGTGCAGACCTGTCTTATTAGAAAGTGTTAAACAAAGTCAGCTCTTCGGGCTGAAAGAAAAAGCAACAATGAGTAATGTGAAAGCTACTGAAAATAGAAAGCCCACTGGTAAAAGTACACAGCCAAATTCAGAATAATGAAACCTGGTATAGAAATCATTTATGCCTTTAGTACAAATGTTAAAAGACAAAAGAAAAGAAATGAAACACTAACAATTTGTTGGAGGATATGCAGTATACATAGGTGTCAATCATGCCATAAGCATTCAAAATGTGGAACAGAAGTGAAGTTAAAGGTTAGAGTGCTTTGTTGTTGTTTTGCTACATTCTAGGTTAAGTAATTATCAGCGCTAAATAATCTGTTATAACTATGAGATGTGTTTTGTAAGCCTCAGGGTAACCACAAGGCAAAAACCCTATAACTGACAGGCTAGGAAAAAAAAAAGAACAAGAAGTCAGAGAACACCCCAGAAGAAACTCACTTTATCATAAAGGAAGACAGCAAGAAAAAAAGAAATAGTTTTTCTAGCTATGACCTCAAAAACAAAGGCAATAAAGGCAAAAAACAGACAAATGTGGGCAAACTGAAGTTTCTGAACAGCAAAAGGAGCAACTAGAAACAACCAACAAAACAACCTACAGAGAAGCAATAGTATTTGCAACCTACAAATCTGAGAGGGGATTAATTTCTCAGATTTGTAAAGAGCATAAACAACAGCTACGAAACAAATAATATTGCCAAAAATGGACAAAAGGCTGGAACAGACATTTCTCAAAAGATAAACCACAAAAGGTTAATGGCACATGAAATATCAGTAATCAGAGATGTGTCAATCAAAGCTATGTTGAAATATTCCCTCACATTTGTTAGTGTTATCCAAAAGATAACAAAGGATATGTAGGATATGGGGGAAAAAGGAACTTTCATCCCTGTTGGTGAGAATGTAAATTAGTATGGCCATTAATTAAAATAAATATAAATTAATCAGAATATTAAAAGTAGGACTACCACATGATCCAGTAATCCCACTACTATGTATATATCCAAAGCAAAGGAAATCAGTGTATTAAAGCTCTATCTTCAGTCTTCTGTTCGCTTTAGCACTCCTTACACGATCAGAGACATAAAATCAACCTGTATTGTCCATCAATGGATGGAGAAAGAAAATGTGGCACACACATATGATATATATACCATTATACCATAGTGTGTATACACTATGTATACATACATATATATGTGTGTGTACATATATATGCTACATATATATATATATATACACCATATAGATGTAAACCATACATATCAATGGGGTATAAGTCAGCTACAAAAAGAACAAAACTACGGAAACATAGATGAACCTAGAGAACATTAAGTGAAATAAGTCAAGCACAGAAAGACAGGTATTACATACTCTTACTCATATGTGAATCTATAAAAACTGGTCTCATAGAAGTAGAGAACAGAATGGTAGAGGTAGATAGTTCGGAGGGAAGATGAGGGAAGGCTAGTTGAAAAATAGTTACACCAGCTTGAAGAAAATGGTTTAAATATTTATTATTTTTATTTTATGTGTATGAATGTTATGCCTACATGCATGTAAGTGAACCTGTGTCATGCAATGCCTGTGGAGGTCAGGAGAGGCATCAGAATCCCTGGAACTGGAGTCACAGATGGTTAGTTAGCTTCCATGTAGATGTTGGGAACTAAACCTGGGTCCTCTGCAAGAGCAGCCAGTGCTCTTCATCACTGAGCCATCTCTCCAGACCCTAGGGGAATATTTTTTTTAAGTATCCAGAATAGGAACTGAAGAAGTGACTCAGTAGTTAAGAGCACTGGCTGCTCTTCAAAGGACCTGGGTTCAGTTCCCAGACCCACACACCAGATTATAACCACCTGTAACTCCAGTTCCAGAGGCATCAGATGCTCTCTTCTGGCCTGTGCAGGCATTTGCATGAATGTAGTACACACACACACACACACACACACACACACACACCAATAAAAATAAACAAATCTTTAAAAAAAGATCCAAAATAGGCAAATCGTGGGATACTACTGGAGTGGTGAAATCGCACCAACAGTGAATGTGAAGAGGGTCACAGAACTCTGTGAGCGAACCGAAGATCATTAGCTTAGGCCTTAGGGAAAGTAAATTATATGACATGTGAATTATAATTCAAGAGAGCTTCATTAACAAAATACCAAAGTGGGGCTGGAGAGATAGCTCAGAGATTAAGAGCTCTGGCTATTCTTACAGAAGACCCAGGTTCGAATCCCACCACTCTCATGGTGGCTAACAATGGTCTGTAACTCCAGTATCAGGGAACCTGATGTCCTCTGCTGTCCTCTGCAGGCACTGCATGACATGGATGTACTCACATACATGCAGGCATAACACTCATACACATAATAAAAATAAATAAATTTTAAAACTACCAAAAGAGCTAGAAATGCCTATTTCTGTCCATTTGTAAAGAAGCAATGAGGTGTTGTTACTATCAAGATCCTTTACTAAAACAACCACAGATCAAACAACAAAAGCTAAAAATTCAACCTTAAAGTGAGAAAGAAGATGTATTTGATCTTAAGTTATTTTTAAAATTATCTCAAAATCTAGCCAGGAATGGTGGCACATGCCTTTAATTCTAGCATTTGGGTGGCAGAGGCAGGCAGATCTCTGTGAGTTCAAGGCCAGCCTGATCTATATAGTGAGTCCCAGGCCAGCTGGGGCTACAGGGAGACCCGGTCTCAAAAAGACAAAAAAAGAAAAAATATATATCAAAATCTATCCACATCCTCCTCCAGCATCCATGTCTCAACATCTTTGCATGCCTCTAGCATGTTCACATGGAAAATTTTTAATTGCATGTGTTTAAGAATCAAATTAAAAGTATTTGTATGACTAAATACTATTTGTATGACTAATACTTCAAATATTATCTAGCCCAGTTCAGCTTCATTTCTTCTTTTTAATCAATCAATTCTTTTCCCCCATGCATTTCCATTACAAACTAGAAATGTGAGTCCACAGAAAAGAAACTCTCAACTTATCCCAGTATTTTAGGTTATACTAATGTACTTCCTTCCATGAAAATAATCCTTAAGCATTTCCCAGGGTTGAGAACAGCCTGAGATTGTATCCAATAGAAAGAATGAGCTAAAACTACACTATATCTTCAGTGTGACCTTACAACTTGGGGTTAGTGGCTTCTCCTTGGAGCATCTTAACTTCCTCATCAGCAAAAGAGTAAGCTTTTTGATGTCTTTCCTGCCAAGCATGAAGGAAAGATGAAAGGATGAAGTAGAAACTGAAAGTCACTCTGAATCCATTGGATAAAGGTCCTAAATATCTATTACTGTGGTTATTATTATAGTAAAACATACTGTCACCCCAGGTAGAACGATTTCAACTACACCTGCAATACAACTAGGAGAGAAAACAAAAGCTCACTTCAGTTTGAAGTCTAGTCACCAGCAGTCTATGGGATGGATTTTAACAACCACAATACTCTAGTGTGAAATGTACATGGAAGACACAGCTTGTACTTGAATTAAGTATTCAAGGTTAAAGGGAAGTCAGGGCAGAACCATGCACAATAATCAGTCCAAAATATACAATATGAAATGCTCTCTCCCTAGCATAAAAAATAAAATCTACAAACAAGAATGAATCATGTGCATGAAGCTTGCAGATATACAATAAGTGAAGGAAGGGAAATATAAAGGAATATGTTGTACAATTATATTTGTATGATGTTAAAGAGCTCATGCAGGGGCTGGAGAGATGGCTCAGCAGTTAAGATACTGGCTGCTCTTGCAGAGGACGTGGGTTCGATTCCCAGCACCCACATGGTGACTAATAACCATCCATAACTCCAGTTCTAGGGGACTCCAACACCCTCTAATGACCTCCATGGGCATGACACAGGTGCATTTACATACCTTCAGGCAATATACTCACATACATAAAATAAAAATAATAAACTATTTTAAAGAGTTCATGCAACTAGCCTGCATTATTAGTTATCACACTTGTTTCTCTTACAAGAGGGCAGATGATAATGGATTTGGAGAGTGCACAAGACATGAGAAATATTGCTTCTTGACTCAGCTGGTGGCTCTCTGATAAATTAATATATGCAAACCCATCAACCTGCATACTTGAGGCATAAACCCATTATATGTGCTATAACACAATATAAAAATTATCAACTTTTAAAAAGGTTATCAGTGGCCAGAGTATGATTTGTAACAGCCAGAAAAGCCTGGTTCCTTTCCTCACTTACCATAAAGGTCATAGTCAACAGTCTTACAGTAAGACAGGTTAACAAGAGAAAATCATGACAATTTATTCAATCAAAGTTTTATATGACATGGAGCCTTCAGAAATGTAGACACACACACCCCAAGACCCAGGGAAAATCATTTTTATGCTTCAGCTTGATGAATGAACAGGCATATAGAAGTGTAACTGAACAGAAAGGCGTGGTGCAATCCTAATAGACTGAGAAGCCTGTTCACATTCTTCCCACCCTTTCCTTGAAGCATTCCTCTAGAATGAGGGCATTCATGGAGCAACAAAAAGGGAGAGCATGACCTTTCTAGGGTTCGTGGCTTACTTTTGTGGGGGGGGGGTTCAAGTGTCTATGACTTACCTTAAGGAATTCTGACTTCTCTGACCCCCTGATGTAGAGAGAAGCAGGTGAGAGACAGGACATCAGGAAGGAGGAAGACCTTCCTGCACTTCAAAGTTCTCAGCACACCAAAAGGTTTCATGGCTGCCCTGACACACTGAGCACAGCTATGTGGAACTACAATGAGTAAAGTTCAGGGTTACAGAATGACTGGAGCAGCCAGAGGGGTGGGGTCTCAAAGAGAATGGTCTAAGAATAATGGTAGTTTCAATATGGACTTGGACACATGTGGAAGAAAGGAGACATTCCCCAGGAAGAAGCAAGAACTTCCTAGGTTTTCACCTAGTTTCCAAATTCCCAAAAATGACATGAACTACTCCAGCATGCTCAAGGATGAAAGAGCTGGTGGGAAAAATGCTCTCAGTCGAACAAATGCCACATGTTTCCTATGAAGCAAAAATCTTGGAGTCATACATAAGCTACCCAAGATTGTTCAGGTGAGACTAGTCAACATCTTCTCACAAGTAGCCAAAGTCAAAATTCCAACAACCATTTATACCAAAAGCTCAGTCATCAGAATAGCATCTATTTATCCTAAGAGCATCTGAAAGGCAGGGACATGCAAATCCACTGTGTGCAGATAAAGAAGTTGCCCCTACATCTGCCGTTTAGCATTTCAACAGTATGGCAGAGAGAAGGGCTGGTTCCTGAGAAGCAAGGCCTGAGATTCGGGAACACATGGTTTAAGGGGACATACAGAGAAAGGCTATACGAAAGTGGGGAAAGCAGGCTCAAGGGAGAAAGAAGAGGCAGAGTGACAAAGGAAAGCTCCTTTAGGCAAGTAGGGACACCTTTGGTAGCCTCTGTTTCAGTCCTTCACTACTGGCTGGGTGGAGGGGGCCATGACCTCCTGTATGGAGGCTTCTGCTGACCTAAGGCATTTTCTTTGGAGAAAAGGAAACTGAGTGGTGTTAGCAGCCAACATTCTCGGTGCCAATCTGGGCAGTGCCCACCGTACCAGTCATGTGAACCCTAGATCCATCTCCATCTTGAAATGAGCAAGCAGTTCATGTTGGCAATCACCCCAGGCAGTTCCTCATGCTTCCCAACAACTGATATCTTTAAAAAAAAAATCATTTGGATTGCCTATAAAAGAAACCTCATCTTTATACCAGAGATAGAGACTGCCCTCCGCAAACTGTATCTCCTGCATAAGCAGCAATAGTAATAATAAAAAAAAAAGTAATGTAATTATTGGTTGGTGGTGGCAGTGGGCATCAGAAATGAATTTCCTTCAGATTCCAAGATATTGGGGCGTAAGAGACAAGCAGAAAGTTGGCGGGGAGCAGAAGATATCTTCTCCTAGGCCATAAATCATAGAAATTGAATTAGAGCATCTCAAATCAAGGAACAAAAAGCCAGTTATAGATCCATTTCATGACATTGGCTGACATGGATTCCATTTGTGACTCACTGAACAGCATTACTTATTCTGAGTGCTCCTCTGACAATGCAAGCACTTAACATGAAGACATGTGTAACGCAACAAGAAGAAAAGGAAAGAGCAAACTCTGACAATTTGCCTAGAAAGCAAACTCCAAGCACCAGCTATGCACTTCCAAAGCACGCACGCAGGTCTTTGGTTATATTCTTTTTTCACAGCTCCCAATTTTTAGAATCTTACTCTTTTTCAAATGCAGTCAATAAGGATCAAATCATTTGTATCTTAACCTTAAGGAACCAGATCAGCCTGTAAAGACTGACTGCATGATAAATGAATGAATCTAGGATGCAGGCAAAATCACTGAGGAGAGCTCAGTGAAGAGTTTATCTGTAGGTCAGGATAGGGTTAAAGGAAACCAACAAGGCCAGGGAAGTACTCTAGGGATGCACAGCAGCTACCTGACCAGGAAAGAAGGCAGAAAGGAAGGAGAGCTGTGATGGACAGCAAGGGCTTAGGAACTGAGAGCTGTGGCCCTCAAGGAAAAATAGCACCCTTTGGTAAAAACAACAAGTGGGGGTAGGGTTAGGAGATAAAGTTCTTGCCACAGAGCATCAGACCTGCATTAATTCCACTCCTCCCCCCACCAGTATACATATAAAAAGTCAGGTATGGTACCAGGCATATAATCCCAAACTATAGAGGCAGAGACAGGAATCCTAGGACTTACCCATCAGCCAGTCTAGTGGAACCAATGAACTCCAAGTTCAGTGACAGACCCTGTCTCAGAAAAAAAATAAAGTAAAGAAGCTAAGCCTGGTAGTACACACCTCTAATCCCAGCACTCAGAAGGCAGATCTCTGTGAGATCAAGGCCAGACTGATCTACATAGTGAGTTTCAAGCTAGCTGGAGCTATAAGGACCAAATAACAACAAGAATAGTGATAGAAGATGTCCAACATTAACCTCTGGCCTCCATATACTTGCATATACACACAAACACGTATGCACACATACACACAGAGAAAAACAACTGAGTGAAGAAATATCCCAAGTGAAACACTCCCATTCTTCTGACTACCTGCCAGTGCTGTAGCTTTCTGGATCCATTCAGAAGCCAAGATCTGCCCAACTCAACAAGAGATATAGTGCAAGGCGAAGAGACGGGGAGGCAGCAATCAGAGCCTCTCACAGGCAGCACCCAGACATAGCATGTGTTGGCCTACTTTGTAAGCTGCCTGGTGACCATAGTTCAGAAAGAATGCAGCTCCCTTTGAGTGATGTCTTTTGAGAAACTTCCTGTGTGACTGATAACAACAACCGCCATGCCATGTGCTGGGTAATGAACCACATACTTACTTCACCATTAGTTCTGTTACATTATTGGGTCCTCACTATAACTGTGTAAAGGATAAATTTGTTTTTTTTTTAAACAAATGATCAACTGCATACTTAACAATGGGCCAAAGAACTGACTTAACACCACCCAGCAAGGACTTGAAAACTAGGTGTGAGACCCCACCCTCTCTGACCTTACCTGTTTTCTCTCCTCTATCCTTCTCTGAGGAGAAGATGCTATTCCTCAAAATGCTTTAGAGATTCCTGGTTACTCTCAGAGTGCTTACAGAAGTCTTACCCTCCTAGACACCCCCAAAGAAACTAGTTGCATCACTTTATAGTCACACATTTTTACCAAAAACAACAAAAAGATGGTGATGAGTCATCTCTGTCTACCATGTTCACCAGATGTAAGGCCAGATGATGTTTGACTGTTTCTAAAAGTCAAATGCAATTCACCCTCAAAGCTGAGGATATTAAAAACAAGTTTTGAAAGATAACTCCAAAAAGGAAGTCTCAAAACAACATATGTAATGTGGACACCCTAGTTCCCAGTGTGATGCCTTTCAGACCAACTGTGGTTTTCCCACAGAGTAACCCCCGGCCTCCAAAAGAGGCCCATTCCTTAGTTACCAGAGCAAGAAAATTGGAAACAATCTCAATCTCCAAAAATAGCGCAATGAACGGTTCCACATGTTTGTACACTACTCACTCCACTCCGGCTTCGTCAGAGGGAAATCAACTTTCCCAGTGTGGAGCACAACTGGCTGCTGAATGCACCTGCTTTGAGGGCTGTGCCTGGGCCATGGTAATCCTTCAGGAGCTAGCTACTGAATGAATGATGGATGGAATGAAAAGATGAAATTCTTCCTTCTTCCTGGAGCTTAACCCTATGTAAATATCACATGTGTTTTGATGGTATTTCACATGAAGAAATGGAGATGGTGAACACACATTTTGTTCCCTCACATGAGACCAGAAAATCCTCTCCAGAATTACCTACAGGAAAGGAAGAAAATAATATCCCCCTAATCTTTTCTCCCTTCTCTCCACACCCCTCCTCTCTCTCTCACTTGAATGTCAAACAATCACTGGGTCCTTTTGGCAGACATCAAGCATCTTTTTCTTGCAAAGCTATCCAAAAAATAATGAGTATTATTATATCTTCTTCACTGCCATGTAATTGGCTAATACTAAAAGTGCTAAGAGAGATGGCATTTTGCTGGTTCACATCTAAAATTTAGACAATCAACCATGAATGCCTCAGGCCGATCACATGCTGAGAGAAGCAATAATAATACGTCTGGCCAGATTTCCTGCCAACTGGAAGGCCCAGGTTTGGGAGCAGATGTGCTGTGGAGGTGATACATTTGGTTTTCAGTCGGGAGGGTCTGCAGGTCTCATTTGTCTTCGGCACCCCTACTGGTCAGCCCCAAGCCCAGCGCTCATGCCAGCTGCTGAAAGACCTGCTCTTGTGTGAGGGAGGCATCCAGGCGTGGGGGAAAGAAATGTACCCCCGGGAAGCAACAGCCCCAAAGCATTCTGTGACCTAGCGGCAGTGCCAGCTCTCTTTTTGATGCGACATCAACCCTTCCCTTCTCCACAGCCAGTTTGTTGGCATTGTGTGAGGCAACTGCAGCGTACCCCCGCCCCCCCGCAACTGCCTCTGTGCATGGAATCAGCTTGCGGATCTCATGTCCGCTGGAAGGCACAGATGACCAACTGTAAAATCAATAGCCTCTGCTGCTACTGCAGGAGGGAGACCCCAAGCTTATCAGCAGCAGCATGATAAGTACCTATTTGCCTGACATCTCCTCAATCAATAACTTTGTTATTGTTTGCATTATCTGACTATAAGTTTGGTCAATAATATACCCAGCTAATGGGTAACATGAGCCAGGATTACATTTCAATTTTGTTTTAATTTAACTCTCTCTGTACCAGTAGAAGGACTAAGTGACCCTTACAGGCCCTGTGTCTGCCTTTGCTGAGTTTTATCAAATCCTTCTAAGATATGGGCTGTCTTGAGACAAGGAAATTAATGTTGCCCAGGTCTAAACCAAATTGAATAAACCCTGCCTCTCTTTGCTATTACTTTTATTAGGTTTCTACAAGGATGGCAGATGGTCTCTCTCTCTCTCTCTCTCTCTCTCTCTCTCTCTCTCTCTCTCTCTCTCGTGTGTGTGTTTACGTACACTTCCTTTACTTAATGTGCTTGAGAGAAGAGAATAAACTTGCTAGAGGGTGGATCAAGATGTGCAGTGAAAAAATTGCTAAAAAAACTGTGTAGGGGGGGCAAGGACATGGTTCAGTGGGCTTGCTGCCAAGTCTTATGGCCTGAGTTCAATTCCCAGGATCCATGGCGGATGGGGAGAACGTACTCCTGCAAGTTGTCCTCTGATCTCCACACTTGATCATGTGCATATACAATGTAATCATAAAAATTTAAGAAGAAATAATAAATGCTTATGGGCCTAATGAAGTTTTGAAATCTATGTGATTAGCCTAGGTTATATGTAGGATAACAGCAGAATAAAAATAAATATTCTTAACCAATCACCCTGCACCTATGAGAAGGGCCCTGCCTTGTCTAGTGACTGCTAGCAGGTGGAGAGCAATGGCTCCACCTGGCCACTCACCAGCTCCTCAGGATCATACAAGGCACTTGTATCAGATCAAGCCCCCAAAAGTTATGGCTAATAATAATAAAAAAAAAGAAAGAAAACTCATAGTCACAACAGTGTGCAACGCAGAGAACACTTTGATTTTCCTGTCACATTAAAAATATTTACTGGTGTCTCTCGCCCAGTCTTTGTGGCAACCCTGAGCACTGAAGGAACAAACAAATTACTCGCTTACCAGAACAAGCCTTGGAGAATCATTGCCTGCTTCATCATTCTTCCTTTTGCTGCCCCCCCCCTTTTTTTGATTGGGTCTAATAAGTTATTCATATATAATGGCATTGGTAATGGGGTATAAATATATGGATCAGAGGAAGAGTTTTTGTCGTTTACATAAATTGACATTAAATGAGTGTTACTGGATTTTAAAATTGCGGACTGCTGTTTCCTAGTTCATGAACCCAGAGAGTTCCAGAGCCAGTTTCAGAGTGAATCAGGTCTGGACACTTGACTTCTACAGCTGAGATAACTTAAGGCTCAGTGAGGTGGATGACTGCCCAAATCAAATATCTTTCACCTCCTCAGTGGGTTGAGAGCCCTGCCTCTCACCCTTGCCCCGCAGGCCTCATGTCACATCTCTCCACCTTCCTGTCAACCTACTTCACTCCAAATCCCTAATCTGTTCATTGGTTTGCCCTTCATGAGAGATGTCACAGCGCTAAGGGGCAGCCGTGTTGGGAAGGTTATACATGGATTTGGGAGTCAGGACTGTACCTGCTGGGATTTCCAGGTTCTTGTACACTGCATCAAGGAACTGAACCTGGGGCATGTGAACAGAGATCGAAACAGAGGTGGTTTATTAAGGAAAAAAAGAACTTCAGATAATGGAAGTCAAAAGCTTAGTGTACCTGAGCAGAGCACATTGGGACAGGTGCGCAGCATGAGGTTTCTGCATATGCTCCATTGTATGTCCGCCTTGGTGGGGGAAGGGTCTCCAAGGATTGTCTTCAGCAATGGTTTCTTTCATATGCTAATCCTGATGCCTCTCTCCGCCCTACTTTCTGAGGGGATGGGGGCAAACTTTTGATCACTTTCACAACGGCCCCCTCCTTTCCCTTTGTGATCTATAAGGCAGAGGAAAACAGGACAGTAGAAACGAGAAAGTGCTGGAAAGAAAAGAAAGTGAAGAAATGCCTGCCCCCAAGCTCACCACACCACACCCACACCCACACCCACACCCACCCACACCCACACAGAGTTAAGCCAACAAGAATTGATGTTGCTAACAAATAGATTCAAAGGGGCTAATGGAATTGTACTATGGGAAATACCATGTCATAGGAAATTATGAATGAAAAGTAATTATGATCAATATATTAAGGACTTGAGAGGTGTGTGATGATTTGGTGGCATGGACACCTCTGTTTCACATGATGCCACCATGTGCTCCAGGCTGGGCCATACAGTCATGGGTGCAGTTCCAGGGCCTGAAGGTCCCCTAACTTAACCAAGATCACACTTCCAGGGGCTAGGATTTCATATTTATGTTTCAGCTGGCCTTCTTCCTGTCACGTAATCCTATTAAATTTGGAGATCGGTTGGAAGAGAAGCATGAAGAAAGAGAAGACAGTTGAGAGATGGGGCAATAGAGCATGCACAGTGATCTCACAAACTCATGAGCCACAGAGAGGTCAGGATGTGTTCAAGGCCTTCCTTCACAAAGCTGAGGGCCAGGCTGACTGATGGCCTGAAGCGTCTTCCCTTCTGGGTGCCCATGTTTCCTTTTGTCAGACTCTGCTGAACTGGTCTTTGGTCTAAGATCCCAAATCCTAATTGAATGGCTTCATTCATGAAGTGAGGTATTGATGAATGATTGACCCTTTTATACCCAGTTCTGGTAAAGGACCCACTCAAGCCTCCACAAAGTCTCTGCTGGCAAATAACAAGAATCTTTATACAGAGCTTAAGATAACTTATTTCTAATCTGACACACAGCAATTTGGCCTTCCTGGCAGTCTTCCTTAGTTTTTAGGGCACGGAATTAAACTAGAAGGTTGGGGTCCTTGTCCGTAGTAGAGATGGGATTTCTCCCTTCATAATGTGGCCAGGAACTGGCTTTGCTGGTCACATTCATGTTAGTCCTGTTAACACATTTCCAGGTTCTCTAGCTGCCATGCTACGTGAACCAGGTCAAGTCTGGGAGAGAGATAGGGGCTTTTCCTTCTTGTGACCTCAGGACTGATTTAATTAAGCATCTCCTCCAGTCCCGATTTATAGTCTGCAAAGTGTCCTCTCACAGAGGCCCTTCGATGTGTTCTGCCTCTCAATGAGCAGTCACAGGCCAAGCCACTCTGAGCATCTGCTGCCCCCACGAGAGCACTTCCAACCAGCACAGCCTCTGCCCTGCTCAGTGCTAGGGCTGAGACACAGCCGTGGCTTCCTTGACCAACTTAGCACTCATCAGCAGACAGGTAAGTGTGTGGATGCTCCCCAGAGGTGCAAAGCTTTCTCCCTGCATCCCTGCTATGAGGAGGAAATGAGCTTTGAAACCTTTTTCATAAATCTCAATTTCTTTTCTAGACTAAAAAAATGAGAAGAAAAGCCTTCACACATCTCGGCAGGGTGAGCAGCGGAAGGTATGAACAAGGAGAGGACATCACAGTGGGATTGTCCCTGATGGCTTCTGGTTGCCCCACTGGGCTGCAGCTGTCCCTGCAGCTTGACAGTACCGACCTCACAACCTGCCACCTAGGAATGAATGAGACCAAATGTCCCACAGGACAAGTCCTCTCTCAGTCTCTCAAAGGCTTCAACCTCAAGATGAAATCTGACAAAAGAAACAAATTAGATTAAACTGCCTGCTAAGGGCTTTGGACTGCTCAGATAAAAGAATCAGAGAGTTGTTAGGAGGAAGAGCAATCTTCCTCAGCAGCTGGGGGAGGGGGGTTCAGATGGCTGCCTTCCCATGCCTGTTCTTGCTGCCATGGGGCTCTTTTTATTGTCCTCAGATGCAGCTCAGAAAGAGACAGAGGGAGATAGAAGGAGAAAGGGAGGAACCCCAACTCTGAGCACCCAGAGACCAGGCAAGCAGCCTGTGTGAGGAAACTGGATGAATGGGGATTTTTACACACTCTCCACACTTTTAAATATCCACCTCTCGTTCACAAAAAAAAAAAAAAACACTGTCCCTGCAGTGTTCTGCAATGTGCACTTTCCAGGCACCAGGCACTTTATACAGCTACAATGAACCACCGAAGCAGATGCTGCTGTTACTGATGGGCAACAGTGAGTGTCTGTATGGTAGAAGCAACACCTACCACCCCTGCCCACAACAGAGAGCCACTTGCATGCACTGCGCATAACCTTCCTGCATGTACTTTTATCCATGACACTAGACTGCCCAAAAGTCTCAGCTGAGACAGCTCAGGCAGTAAAGGGGTGGTCAGACAAGCATGAAGGCCTGTCCCAGAACACATGTACAAAAGCAGGGCGCTCCACCATGCTTGATATCCCAGTGCTGGGAAGGTGGAGACACATGGACCCTTGGGGCTCACTCACCAGCCAGCCTAGCCTAATAGATAAGCCCCAGGCCAGTAAGACTCTGTGCCCTCAAAAAAGCCAAGATAGACAATATCTGAGGAGCAACAACACCCAAGGTTGACCTCCAGCCTCCCCATGCATGACACACATGCACATGCGTGGACACACACACACATTCGTACACACAGTAAAGAAGATTGCCTAAAGATTTTATAAATGCAGTACAGAACCAATACTAACTAAAGTTAACATGGCTGAATCATAAAAGGACAGGATTATGTTTTTAAAACCAAATAATAAAGCTATGGAAATTGAGTATGAGAGATATAGGAGAGTTTCTGGGGAAGAGAAAGAAATATATAAAATATAACGGGGGGGAGGGACCAAAATTAGCTTTCCCCAAAGGCTAACCAAGCCAAGAGATTTTAAATGTTTTATTGAGAAGTATGCCAATTTAAATATAAATAATGCTGCCTCTATCATTGTTCCGTGTGTCTGAAACCAAATGGTGGATGAGCCTTGCAAAAAAGCACTGGAATTTAATTGCAATTCCTAGTTGTGTAGACAATGCCGCCCTCTGGTGGTCAACTCCCTAATAGCATGGTTCTGTTTAAAATTAGGACTTTTTCTCCTCTTTTTTCTCAAAGTGCTTTTTAGAATACTGAATTCATTCAGCATTGCACATGTGCACAAAATAAATATATTATCTATATAGCGCAGCACCCCACGCACATTTTAATGCCTAACCCTGGCTTGGATTGCACCATTTTTGCATATATTTTACAGGGTGTAGGAAGAAATGAATAGAAATTAAGACATGGCATTACTAGGATCCTGAACCTTCAGAACTCAGTTCCTGTGGAAGAAATATTTTCCCCAGGATAACAAACTCAGAAGAACTCTAATATGACCAGGATCTGGTAGAAATGCCCATCTTCTTCCACTTAAGGCAAGAACATTTGGATATTTGTTCTATCTTTCCTTATAAACAAGAGATCAGTTCATAAATATTTGCAAAACAATAATGGCCTGGGATTGTAAATAGAAAATCACTTCCTGACTTCTTAAAGGGACAGATGACCTACAATTGCAGCAAATAAGGTAAATTACTGCCAAGCTGGACACCACAGAGCTTAAACCTTAGACACAGCCTTCAGACCCACCAGGCAGGACCCTACTGGTCGCAGCCTGTGTTACCTGAGAGGGCAGCTTGCATATGAACTGTGATGTAGGCAGCTGTAGGCCTCAGCCTTGGAGAACAGAGGTCTTTCCACAAACAAGGCTGGTGAGCATTTTGTAAATCAGAGGAAGCCCAGCCAGGTGAAGAGCCCCTCTTGAAGAATAGTTCAACTGAAAAGGAAACTCTACTCACTAGGTCAATGGTTATTCTTGATCGAACTCAGAAATCAAATGTGCCGAACGGGAGGAGTGAGGTATACTCACTTGCAAACATGCTAATGTGGTCTATACTGTTCTTAACTCAAAAACTTTTATGTAAAACTTCAATTTTTGGTTCTTAGTAAAATGAGAGGACTTGGGAGGGCTGAGTTAAGGAGCAGAGCTGAGGAGCAGGGGTCACTCAAGGTGGAGCTTGCCCTCCATGGTGTGCCGCAATCTGTACCACTTCCTTACGTACACCTATTCACTTCACTCATCTTGACAACTATCTGTGTTTTGTAGGCCTTAAGCAGAATTCCCTCTTGCTCTGTCTCTAAGAATTGTGATACATGTTTGTTCTTCAGCACCCCCAGACTCGAGCAACTTCAATGCACTTGGTATGGGGCAAGTCTGCAGGTACTCATTCTGAGTTGTCCCTCTTCATTTCCCTTCCCCTTCTCGTCCACTCTCTCCCTTCCTTACTGCTAACTTCCCATGAGGACTTGAAGCCTTACTTAAATTACGAGTTACCTCTAAAGTACCTAAGGTCTTTGTGAAAATGGTTTTCATGTAGATCTATATTTGAAATAATTAAACCAGGCACTAGAAAGTACATCTAAATGAACAAGCAGAAAACCTCAAGTCTTATTCAAACCTTTTCCTTTGATAAACAGTCCCATTAGGTAAGCCACTGAAACCCCCCTTGCCTTTTAATGTTTATCATCAAGAGGTAATGATATGTGTTCTTCCTGTCTCACTGAGATTCTGAAAAATAACCATAAATCAGAAGATATCTGCTAGTTCTCCCTAGTCCACAGAAGAAATGGACCCCAAAGGGCCAAGACAACATTCCCACAAGGCAGCACTGGATAGAAAGAACCACAGTACAAGTTCAAGTAGGCTTGATTAAAAATGAGGCAGGAAGATCTGGAGTTCAAGGTAATCCTTGGCTATAGAGCGAGGCTGAGATTAGACTGGGCTATATGAGATCCTGTCTCAAAAGAGAAGGACGAAGAAGAGGAGAAAGAAGAAGAGGAAGAGGAGGAAAAAGAGGAAGACTAGGAAAAATCACCACCAGCAGTCATTATAATATGAGCATACGTTTGGAAAATATACATCAAAATGTTAATAGCAGCAGTCACTTCCAGAGAATGGGACTGTGGATAGTTTTCTCTTTAGCCTTACTTCATTTTTCCTATTTTCTTTAATGTGAGCATATCTGCTGCATAATAAAATCATAATAATCATAACAAAATTGTTATAATTTTGAAAAAGGCAAACACTGGTAGAAAAATAAAACCCTCTACAATTCCAACCTTGACAGGCTTGAATAATGGCCTGCTGCGACTGCAGTTGTTTCTCTATTTCTGGTTTTGTGCTTAGAATCTGCATACATTAATTTGGAGTGCGGGATAGGCTGTGTTGGGGTGGTTTAAGTTGACAGACTCTGGGAGAATAGTAGCAGTGGAAAGGACACTCAGTTCCCCAGCCTTTCTCCAGGGAAGCAAGGCTTGAACTCAGAAGGGTTTTCTGACCTTCCCTGGAACAGCTCTTAAGAGCCTCTTGTGAAAGACCCGCTTCCTGTACGTGGAAAAAAGGAGCCTGGTGTTTGCGAAGATGCAAGGTCACAAGAAGAATCAGAATAAATGGGCTGCACAGAACCCATCCATCCTGGGCTGCATTTCCCATCCCCTTTCCTCCCGCTGACCCCTCTCCTCCCTCCCCCGCTCCCCTCCTCCTCTTTCTCTTGTTTTGGTGGTAGTTTTGTTTTTAGTTTAGGGGTTTTATTTGGGAGGAGTATCTTTGCCAGACTCAGGAAGGAACCCAGGGCCTTGCACATGCTAGACAAACAATCCACACAATCTACCACTACTACTGAGCTACAGCCCCAGAATTTTCTTTTTTTTTTCACTTGCTTCCTTCTTCCTCCCCCTCTCAACACCCTACACACACACACACACACACACACACACACACACACACACACACACACACAATGTATGGCCTAGAACACACTATGTGGTCCCGGCCTCAAACACACTTCACAGTGCTGTCTCGGCCCTAGAGTGCTAGAAAGTACAAGTACGTGCCCCGTATTCAGTTTACTTTTCTTCTTTTTGTAGTACTGAGTGTGAATCCAGGGCCTCATACAGAGGAGGCAAGTGCTCTATCAACTGAGTCTTATCCTCAGGCCTGCACTGTCCTTTTCTGTTAACTCAAAATATTTTATATAAAAATCCAACCTGGGTTTCTCATTAAAATGAGAGGCCTTTGGATGGAAATGAATTTCAACTAGAGCTGAGAATCCCCTCCATGGTTTACCATAATACTCAGGTCTCTCTAAAGCCCCATCATCTCCACTAGACCATACCTATTATATTTCTCCAGCATTTCTCAGCTTTCATCAAACCCAGAATAAAAACTCAGTTCTTCCTGCTTTCTTGGGGAAGAGGTCTGGATCTTCTCACAAAGACTTTTCTGTCACATGTACCTTGTATTAAATAAACTATTTTCTGCTCTTGTTACTCTGTATTTGGCTTTAGGGACTTCAGCCACAAACCCAAGTAAGAGAGGTAGATGAAAAGGTGTTTTCCCTCCCCCACAATTCCAAAGACTCCAGGAGCTATGCTAGCACCGGACCTACACCTGTCTCACAAGTCTGAGGAACTATTCTGTCTTCTTCTAGTGTTAGTCCCATGAGAATCTCCTAAACAACTGACCTAGGTACAGTCTGACTCTGATTCCTCCAGATGGCTGTGCCTCCAGATGCCCCATCAATGACACTGCATTTCTCCTTCCTGGCAACCTTTAGTCACTCTGCTCTGTTGAAAGCTGCCACTTCACTCAGGCTGAAGCCTGTGGCTCCTGGCTGGGGACAGTATTGTCCCAGGGACATTTGGCCATCTCTACACTTAAAAAAAAAAAAAAGTGTATGAGTGTTTTTCCTATATGCATATAAATGCATCCATGTCATGCATACAATGCCCAGAGAGGCCAAAAGAGGGAGCAGGATTCTCCTATAGTTGGTGCTATGAAAGGCTGTCAGTGGGTGCTGGAAACCTAACCCAAGTCCTCTTCAAGAACGGCCTGTGTTCTTAACCGTGGAGCTCTCTCTTCAGCCCCATGCACACCTCCCCCCTCCCCCCGCAATCACACTATAGGAGAGGTACTACCAGCCTTGTGTGGGTAGAGGCTAAATGCCACTAAACATCTTAGAAAGGGCAGGAGAGGCCTTGGTCAGCAGAGACATAGTGTTGCTTAAATGAGCAGTGTGCCCTGTAGTCTCAGGAAGTCCATGCCACTCCAAACAGGGAGAAGTTGGGGTGCAGGGGAGAAGCAGGCACCAATTTGGTATTTAACAGCTGTTGCTGACCGTCACATGAGGTCATTTCATCTTAAAATCCCATACATTTGAACTCTGAGAAGGGTTCAGGAGAGAGCTGTGAAGGGTTTGTTGCTGGTTACATCTGTTTCTCTTCATGACCAGGAAAGAATGAGCTAAATGCTTTCTTGGGATAAAACAGAACCCACACCCGCAGCCTCAGGCTCCCTGGAAATTCAGAGAAAACAATCTCAAGAGAAACACGGACTCTCAAGGTAGAAATTTTGAAAGTCTTTTTCAAAACCTTACCCCAAGAAGCAATATCTTTCACAAAGAAAGATCAACTCTCCACAAGAGTTTTAAGATGCTCTCACTGAGGTAGAAAAACGTGAGAGTGTATTGAGATACAAATACAGAAACTATTCTTTGATTACCACTCCAGAAATTTCTCCAATTATACAAACACAGGGTGTATAAAGGTGTGCTTGGATCTGTATGTTGGTGTGAATGCTGTTTTCCTTTTTTATTTGCAAACAATATGAGAAAAATGGAGTTTTATTGCTCAAGAAATTATCCAAGGGGCTAGACAAATGAATCAATGGTTAAAAGCACTGGATGCTCTTGCAGAGGACCTAAATTCAGTTCCCATCCACATTAGGCTGTTCACAACCACCTGTAACTCCCGCTGCCCTCTTCTGACCAATGACTCAAATTCACAACCCCTCCACATACATACACATAATTATAAATAAAATGTTTAGTTATTCAGGATAAAAATTAGCAAGTTACTTGTTGAGTTTGTTGTTGTTGTTGTGACAGGTCTCACACTCTAGCTCAGGCTAACCTTGAACTATGTATGCAGTACAGACTGGCTTGAACTCATGAAAGTCCTCCCACCTCCGCTTCCCAAGTCTTGAGATTATAGGTATGAGCCATGATATCATGTATATGCTACTTTTTTGAGATTTTTTTATGTTTTTTACATTTATTTATTTATTTATTGTGTGTACACACACAGAGCACACACACAGGTCAGAGGACGACGTCAGGAACTGATTCTGTCCTACCATGTGGGTTCTGGAGATCCAACCTAGGTGGTCAGGCTTCCAAGCACATGCCTCTGGTGGCTGAGTTATCTTGTTGACCTAAAAGATTCTTCCTGCTATTAAAAAATCCTATTACCACTCTCTAAACAGAAAACAGTGAGAGAAAAGAGACATAGGGCAACTTTGCCTTTACCACCTCTGAACAGAATTCTTGACATTCATTATTAATACGTTACATCCATAACAGACATTATAATCAAAATCATTTGCCTGATTATTCTCTTTTTGACCCATAGGCCAAAGCACAGCCTATTTATAGTTCTACTTCAGGAAGAAATTTAAGAAAGGAACACAAAGGTGCCTCACTGTTCCATTAATTAGCAAGCCAGGTTGGTCCTCTGAACCCCAGGCCTCACTTTGGATTTAGTGCAAAGTGAAAGAGAGCTGGGCATTCGGGAGCAGTCTGTGGTACTGGCTCTCATACAATTTAGATACCAAGAGAAAAAAAAAAGATACAGAGGCATAATGCAAGCCTAATAAAATCCATTTCACATCACTACAGGGTAGAGTCAAGAGTCCCAGGGAGAGTCCAAAGGGACACATGGTGACAGATGAAATTAACATCACCCCTGGTGGCCCATAGCTTTACTCTGATTGGCACCCAGCTGAGGAGCCTTTCCTAGTGGTTTAGAGCATCCAGCTATAGGGCTGTTTCTCCCAGCCACCAAAGTCATCTGAGATGCTCCTTGGGTCCCCCTAAGGGGTCCTTTTCTGAGCCAGAGAGATGCCAAAGCAGACATAGGCAAAATGTATTTTTAAAGAAGTGAGGCAGAAAGAGAGAAGATCAACAGGAGCAAGCTCACGAGAGCATACACGTAGAGAGCAAGCCCAAGCTTCTTAACTGGGAACAGTAGGAAACCACCACCACACAGGGGAGCTAACTTCTATGGACTGCTTCCTGTGTGCCAGCGATTTCTAATGACTTTCAGACATCAGCTCCTGTACCTGGTACTGTCACCAACCCCACTGGACAGGCAGGGAGGGGATACATACCCTTGGTTACACAGCTGATGAATGAGCTGAGCCTGTGCACAAAGTATCAGCCTCTCTCAGCCACGAAGTACCTATACTGATGACTGTGGAATGACTTTTCTGAATTCTTTCTGTCTTATCTAACCTTGTAACCAAAGTTAATCTTATGTTTTGAGATCATTTAACACTCTATATTCAATATGCCTTGCTACTTTGTAATCCACTTAATTTCTATCTAGCTAGCCTTTAGGAAAGCAATGCAAACAATCTGACTAGGCAGTGGGCTCCTCTTGTAGTCAACTTTACAAGCTAACCTAAACACATAGCTTTAATCTTAGGTTATGTTTCCTATTTCTCCCTCATGACCTTTCCTTGCCCCTAGACCAGAACAATGTGTATATGTATGTTTGTATATGTGTCTGTGTACATCTGTGGCTGTGCGCATTTGTGTCTGTGTGCATCTGTGTGCATTTGTGTCTGTGTGTTTTTGTATGTGTGGGTGTGTGTCTGTGTGTGTGTGTGTGTGTGTGTGTGTGTGTGTGTGTGTGTGTTGTAAAAATATCAATGTTGGGGTCTGGAGAGATGACTCTGCAGTTAAGAGCACTGGCTGCTCTTCCAGAGGACCCGAGTTCAATTCCCAGCACTCACATGGTGGCTAACCATCATCCATAACTCCAGTTCCAGGGGATCTGATGCCTTCTTCTGACCTCCACATGCATTGCCCAACACAGGAGCACTTACATACATGCAGGCAATATACTCGTACACATAAAATTTAAAAATAATATTTTTGAAAATCAATGCTGGAAACAGCAATATTGAAACAACAGGTAGAATTAGATTGATAACATCTGTTTGTGGTTTTGTGTGCTGCTCGGGTCCGTAGGGTCAGAAAAGGGAAATTCTTTCCTGGTAAGGTAAGGTTCCTCATTTCTTTCCCAAGTCATAATGAATGTACTATTTAAATAAAGTACGCCCTTTGTTGGAAGAACATTTCTGGAAGAACTGAGAAGGAACAAGTTCGGAGAACAGATCCGGTTCATTCTTGGTTTAAATGACTCCAAGAGCCAGGCTGCCTTTGTTCAGGCACACTACACTATGGCATCTCTGCCACAGATGGCCGTGGCCGGGGCTATGCCCAAGCTTAGCATCAATGGAGAACAAACAGTAGAAAATGTATGTTAATTGGGCTTCTGCCATAAGACGGCAGCCTAGAAGCTGCCTCTGAGTGAGCTGGTGAATGAGTCAGAATATGGACAAGTACAAAGGAAGCAAAAGGATACACAGAAAGTGCAGAGAGAGGTGACGCAAACACAGCTTCACCATGAAGCAGCCCAGCGGAGAGAATGGAAGCAGAAACTGCTATCAAAGGACAAGCCAGGCAAGAGACGGGCAAGCCTAGCCTCGGGATGGGCCCACAGCTCTCCCAAGTCCCAAACCCAGTTTCAGATTTGGTGGGACAGGGATTCCTCCAGCAGAGCAGTCAGCAGTGGAGAGAAACCCCTTCCTATCACTCCATGTAACTCAGAGGGCAATGACCAGGAATCATCTTGAGAGAAAAACTCTCAGTTAAAACTGAGCTAGCCTGGGAATCTTAGATCAGATAACAACCACAGGTTAGAAGCCTAAATTTGGCTAGCCACAATCCCTGAGTGAGAGAAGGCCCAGGAAGGCAGGAGCTCAGGCAGAGAAGGGCCTAGGGAGAGACGACCTCAACCTTGGTGTCTGAGAACAGATCTCATCAACTGAGAAAAATCCTGGAGTCCCCCAACTCTGAGCCCAGATGGTGGGTCAACTTCTGGAGCCACCTGTCTGCCATTCCCTGCTGTAGAGTCAAAGCACTCTGCAATTCCAGTGGTCTACTTGATTCCCAAAGAGTCTGCATCCATCCACCAGGGTAGTTAATATTTAAGATGTGATGAAACCAGACAGGCGCCCTACCTCTACCGATCTCAAGTCTATGGTTGCTTCTCACATTCCTGACACAATTAGGAGAGATCCCCAGCTACACAGCAGTCACCTCAGGGTGTGTGAGCTGGGGAGTACTTCAAGGCTGAGAGAACCAGCCAGTCCACAGACTGCAGGCCAAGTATGGCCAGCAGAGGACCCTGATGCACAAAGAAGGGAAATTATGAAAGTGAAGACAGCTCCAGAGAACTTCAGACACTTGTCTAATACAGGATCAATACTAGCAGAAGCCATAGAAAAGAGCCCAGAAGTCCAATGACCCTGTTCCCATGCACATATAGCTAGCGATCTCCAATTTTTATTATACTTTTTAGCAGTATTTTTATTTATTGTGCTTTCTAAAATGTGCCTACTTTTATTTCCTTTAATATATTTCTCATACCACAATCTTTCTTTTCACTTCTGCTTTTTCTTCTTCCTTTCTTTTCTGTCCTTGTGCTTTTCTTTTTTTTTTTTTTTTTTTTTTTTTTCCTCTTTCTACTATACTTTCACCAATATTTGCCTCTATCCTATTAGGGTTTGTTTGTTTGTCTGCTTATTCTTTAGTTGTATTTGCTTTGTTTTTAAAAAAATCTCATATTCTATTTTTTTAATTCCCCTCTTACATTTATCTAAATTTGATTTCAAGCTTTCTCATTTAGGAGATCTTTTGTTGTTGTTGCCTTTTTCCTCTTCTTTTCTAATCTCTCGTGCTTTCTTCTTGCCCTCTGTAACATTCTTACCCATCTGTTGTGGTGGCTCGAAGAAGAATGTGCCCCAGAGACTCCAAGCATTTGGACATTTTGTTCTCAGTTGTTTTAGGAGGTGTGGCCGTGCTGGAGGAAGCACATCACTGAGGGTGGGCTTTGAGGGTTCTTAAGCTTTGTCAGATTTCCAGTCACACTCTGCTTTCTGTACCTGCTTGAAGATGTGAGCTCTTAGCTTTCTGCTCCTGCTCCAGCCACCTCACTATGTCTCCCCACCATGATGGACTCTAATCACTGGAACCTGGAACCATAAGCTGAAATAAACTTTCTTTCTATAAGTTCCCTGATCACAGTGTTTTATCACAGCAACAGAAAGTAATACATTCCTCTTATTGCCTTTCTCTCCATTTATTAAACTTTACACTCCTCTATTTTTCTCCTTATTTCCTTCCCTTATCTCAATCACTGGTTATTGGAGCTGTATTAGATGATTTTAATCATTTTTAGCATGTTTCTATATCTGGTAGAGTTTGATATGCTGTTACTCTATTACCTCGTTTTTCCTCAATGATGGTATTGGGGACTGAACCCTCAAGAGTTGAGTGCTCAATAAGAAGGATCCCCAGATAAACACAGAAGTGATCATCAAACCAAAAGATACACAAACTGCCTCACAGAAACGCCATAAAAAAGTAAGGCAGCATGACCAAGAGATCCTAACTCTCCAACAACGATACTTCAAGATACTGAAAGAGGCAAAATGCCAGGTGACAATTTCAGAAGTTTACTAGTAAAAATGATCAGTGACCTCAAAAAGGACCGAAACAAGCAGATGCATCCGACCCAGGACCAGGAGAGGAACGTCAGCAAAGACAAAGTAAAATGAATGAAAAAAATCAGCAACACAGATGAAAAGTTGCCAAGAAAAGCTCAGCAAGAAAATGGACTTTCTGATAAACAAAAATAAAAACATTGGCAATGTAAAACTCAATAAACTAATTAAAAAATGTAGTGGAAAGCCTCACCAACAGATTCAATCAGGCAGAAGAAACAAAATTAGGGAAGGCAGACATGGTCAAAGAAATTCTACATTCAAACATCAGCAAGGAAAATAACTAAGCAAGCATGGCTATAGCACCTCATTCAAGAATTCGGGGTACTACCAAGACAGCAAATGTAAGCCAGTGTGGTGGCACAAGCCTAATCCCAGCACTCAGGAGGCTGAGGCAAGGCAGATCTCTGTGAGATGGAGGCCAGCCAGCTGAGGATATAAAAAGAAAGACAGAAAGAGAAATCAAGTTAAAAATATAAGAATACTTAATCCACAGGATAGAGGAAAAATCAGAGATAAAGAACTAGAGGCATAGAAACTATTCAATGAAATTTTCCAAATCTAAAGAAATGGGCATCCAAAAGCAAGCAGCATTTAGGACCTCAAACTGGTATCAGAGATAAACTTCTCCATGATATATTATAGTAAAGATGTCAAAAATATAAAGCAAAGAAATAATATTAAAGCCCACAGGGAAAACCGTCAACTTACCTACAAAGTCAAACACATCTGAATAATATCAGATCTCTCACAAACAACCCCAGAGGCCACAAAAGCAAGGAAAGATGTATTTTAAGCCCTGGAAGTAAACAAACAATATTTCTATATATAGAAAAGCTCTTTTTTCTTAATTTTTATTGTTTTGAGACAGGGTCTCATGAATGCTAAGCTGGCCTTAAATTCCCTAAACTTCTGACTCTCTTGCCCAAGTACTTGGATTATAGGCCATTGCTACCAAGCCCAGTCCATGAGGTGCTAGGATTGAACCTAGCATGCCAGGCAAACACTTTACCAACCGGGCTACATCTCCAGCATCAACCTATTTTAAAATTGACAGTGATATAAGGATATTTAAGATAAGCATAAGCAGGAGTGGTGTGGTGGTACATGCCTTTAATCCCAGCACTCAGGAAGGAGAACATGAGAATCTCTGTGAGATCGAAGCCAGCCTGGTCTACGTAGTGAGTTCCGGGCAACCTGGTGCTGCTGTAGGGTGACCCTTTCTCAAAAAAAAAAAAAAAGGTATAAACTAAGGCAGTTCATGGCAACCATGCCAGCATTACAGAAGATATTTAAAGTAATACTATACATGAAGGAAGAAGAAAGATAGTCTTAATCATGAAAGTCAGGAAAGAATACATTTCATGAGAGGAACAGATGAACAAGGATGACTAGAAAGGAATTCATCACACTAACACAGCAACTTAGCAAATTCCTAATATTAATAGGAAAGAAAAACAATAATGCAACTAACCCAAAACAAAACAAACTGCTGGAATTAGTAGGCATCTCTCAATAATAACTTTAAATGTAAATGATCTCAACTGACCAATTAAGAGATAACATTGGACGACTGTATTAAAGGAACTATTAACAATCTGTTGACTCCAACAAACACATTTTGAGGGCTGGAGAGGTGGCTCCAGCAGTTAAGAGCACTGACTGTTCTTCCAGAAGACCCAGGTCCAGTTTCCAGCATCCACATGGCAGCTAACAACTCCAGTTCCAGGGGATCTGATACCCTCTTCTGACCTCCACAAACGCAGATATATTTACATACATACAGACGATACACTCATACACATTAAAAAATATATTTTGCTAATAAAGGCACAGATTAAGAGTCAAAAGACAGAAAACAATCTAGCAAGTAAATGGAAGCTGAAAATAAGCTGGCATAGGTATTTTGATACCTAATAAGAGTTCCAAACAAAATTGGTCAGAAGATGTAACAAAGGCCAGTATATACTATAAAGGGAGCACTCCACCAAGAAGACATAACAATTGTAAATGTGTGTATATATGTGTGTGTGTCAAATGTTGGAACTCCCAGTTTCATAAAACAATGGGCACAAAGGGTCTGGCAGATCCTGACACAACAATAGTAGATGACTTTAATACTTCACTCTTACCTTTAGATAGGCCATCCAAACGAAATATTATCAAAGAAACTTCAGAGATATACTACATCATAGACAAAATGCACTTAACAGATACACATAAAACGTTCTATTCAACAGAAAATGGAATACACTTTCTTCTCAGCATCCCATGGAACCTTCTCTAAAACAGACCATATTCTAGGTCACAAAGTAAATATTATCAAATACAAAAGAATCAAAATTACTTGTATCTTACCAGACCACAGTGAAATAAAACTAGAACTCAACAGCAAAACTACAGGAACTACTGAAATATATTTGAATGACAAATGTCTAGATCACTGAAGAAATCAAGAGAAAAGCTTTTCAAAATATTCCCAGAACTGGGCT
Organism: Eospalax fontanierii; assembly: GCA_035773235.1. NCBI lineage: Eukaryota > Metazoa > Chordata > Mammalia > Rodentia > Spalacidae > Eospalax > Eospalax fontanierii. The sequence continues at coordinate 30,122,954 of CM069530.1, read as the reverse complement.
AGAGAGATAGTTCAGCAGTTCAGAGCACTGGACCAGGTTCAGTTCCCAGCACACACGTTATAGTTAACATCCATCCCTAACTCTAGTTTCACGGGATCTGATGCCCTCTTCTGGCCTCAGTGGGCATTGCATGACACAGGTGTATTTACATACATGCAGGTAAGATATTCATACAAATAAAATAAAATAAGTGAGGGGCTGGAGAGATGGCTAAGTGATCAAGAGCACCTGTTACTCTTGCAGAGAACCCAGGTTCAGTTCCAAGCACCCACATGACACTTAACCACAGTTTGTAACTCCAATTCCAGGAGAATCCAATGCCCTCTTCTAACCTTACAGTTATTGCACAACACAGGTGCACTTACAAACATGCAGGCAATACACATAAAATAAAATATTAAAAAATAATAAGAAATGTAAAAAAATCCTAGAATTAAGTGAAAATGAGTGTACAATTTTCGAGGACCTCTGGAATTTAGCTAAGGTATTTCTAAGAGGAAAGTTCATATATAGGTGTAGTTACATTAAGAAATTGGAGCAATCCAAAATAAACAGCCTAATAATGCACTTCAAATTCCTAGGAAAACAAGAACAACCTAAGCTAAAAGGCCTTAAGCAAGAAATAATAAATATTAAGTATAAATTAAAGAAATAAAGAGTAAAAGAATAAATAGAATCTATCAAACAAGAAACAAGATGTTGGTTCATTGAGATGATAAACAGGATTGGTAAATCCCTAATCAAATTCAATGAAAGAGACCCAAATTAAAATCAGATGTGACAAAGGGGAAATTATAACATATTCCACTGAAATCCATAGTATCATCAAGGAATTATTTGAAAACTTATCTAGAAGAAATGAATTTCTAAACACATATGACCTACCAAAATTACATCAACGGGATACAAACAATCTAAACAGACTTATAACAAGCAACAATATTGAAGCATTAATTTTTTTTAATCTAAAGAAGAGCACTGGTCTGGATGGATTCACTGCTGAATTTTACCAATTCTTTAGGAAGAGCTAACACCAATTCTCCTCAAGAGAGAGAATTTCCATAAATAGAAAAGAAGGAATGCTATCAAACTCACTCTATGAAGCCAGTATCAACCTGATAGCCAAACCAGATAAGGACACAATCCAAAAATAAAAGTATAGGGTAATTTCCCCCAATGAACACAGACACAAAAATTCACAGTGAAACTCTTGAAAATCATAGTCAAGAATATATTAAGAAAATTATATACCATGAGCAGGGCCAATGAGATGGTTCAGTGGATAAGGATCCAGCTGCTAAAAACCCAGCAACTAGAGTTCAGACCCTGGGACCTCTGTGATGGGAAAAGAGAATCAAATTCCTCAATTCTGTACTCTGACCTCTATAAGTATAATGTGGTGTGCATCCACATGCACAGCCATGAACAAAGCAAACAGTGTAATCTTAAAAATATATAGAGAGAGTATACACCATGAACAAGTTGGCTTTATTACACAGATGTAAGGTTGGTTAAACAGAGGCAAATCATAAGTGATATGACACACAGGAAGACTTAAGGACAGTCTTCACATGATCATCTCAACTGATGAGAGATGGCCTTTGACAAGTTCAACATTCCTGTCTGATAAAAGTTCTTAAGAAACAAAAATAGAAGAAATAGATCTCAATGTAATGCAGGCTATATACAACAAGCATAGCCAACATTATACTAAATGGAGAAAAACTGGTAATATTTGTTCTAAAACCTGGAAATGGGGGGGAGGGGGCTGGAGAGATGACTCGGTGGTTAAGAGCAATGGATGCTCTTGCAGAAGACCTGGGTTCAAAGCCCAGCACCCACATGGTTGCCAACAGCCATCCGTAACCACAGTTCCTGAGGATCTGATGCCCCCTTCTGGCCTATGTGGGCACCACACAACATGGGTGCACCTACATACATGCAGGCATAACACACATAAAATAACACTCATACACATAAACAAATATAAATAAAAGTTACTTTAAAAACCTGGAAAGAGATAAGAGTACCCACTCTAACTGCTTTTATTCAATGTAGTGCTTGAAGTCTTAGCTGGAGTAATAAAGGAAAAGAAAGAAATAAAAGGATATAGGAAAGGAGGAAGTCAAAGGTGCTCTTTTCAGATAGTTTAACTATACAATAATGACATCACTGGAGAACTCTAAAATCTGATACACACTTCCATCAAAGTAGTAGAATACAAATTCAAACATACAATAATCAGTAACCTTTCTATATGCCAACAGTGAACTTGCCAAGAAAGAAATGAAGGGGGGGGCGGAATCTCATTCACAATAGCTTCAAAAAAATAAAATAAAATGCCCTGGAATAAACTAAGAAGTTGAAGTACTTCCATAGTGAAAGTTTTAAGACATTGAAGAAATAAACTGAGAAGAAATTGGGAAATGGAAAGAACTCTATACTCACAAACTGTCAGAATTCAACATGCTCCCCCATCAAAATCTCAATTACAATCTTCAAAGAACTAGGAAAAAAATCCCTAAAAATCCATGGAGGTACTAATGACTGTAAACAGTCAAAACAATGCTAACCAGAAAGCCCAATGTTGGCAACATCACAATACATCATGATACTCAAGGTTTAGGACCAAACCATGATGACAAAACAGCATGGTGCTGGCACAGAAACAGACACGTAGAATAGAATAGAGGACTGAGAACTACGCCTGCACAGCTACAGCCATCTAATTTTCAACAAAAATATCAAAGACATACAGGTGCATGGGAGACAGCCTCTTCAAGAAAATGGTGCTGGGAAAACTGGATTTCCAGAGAATTTGATTCTATTCAGAGTAGCAATGCCACCCAACCAAACCCCTTTTACAGTTTGAGGCACCTGCAGGGTGAAGCTTCTAGAACACCCTGTGTAAAGGGTCACACTGCTACAGGCCTCTGTCTGGTTTTGCTGCTCAGTCTTCTACTTTTTCTTATCTGGAGTACAGCACAAAGCCTGGCTGTCCAGCCAAGCAAACTGAAGAAGCAGGAAGGAGCTACCCTTGGTAACTTCAGGCAGCAGCTCTGGGAAGCTCATTCCAGAATCAGATCACATAAGGAAAGCATCCTTCCCCACTGAGGATTAAGAGGCCAAATCTCTCTTCCACGATGTCCCAGGTTGTCTTCAATTGTTATGACAAAACACTGACCAATCAATACTAACTTGGGAGGAAAGGGGTTATTTAGCGCTTACCTCCCACATCACAGTTCATCACTTAGAAAGCACAAGGCAGGAACTCAGGGCCGGAACTCGGAGGCAGGAGCTAGAACATAAGCCATGGAGGAACTCTACTCACTGGCTTGCTCCCCAGGCCCATGTGCAGCCTGCTTTCTTATACAATACACAAGAACCTGCCCAGGGATGGCACCAACCACAGTGGGCTGGGCCCTCCAATCATCACTCAATAATCAAGAAAATACCCCACAGACATGGTCACAGGCCAGTCTGATGGAGAAAATTCCCCAGTTGAGCCTCCCTCAACCCAGGTGTGTCAAGTTGACACTAAAGTGCTCTAGCACACAGGTGCTGAACACAGTCTGTTCTGATCATCGGTCTATTCTTCCTCCCAGTTGCTTTGAAAAGCACCTCTTCCAAGACTGTGCAAATGACTATGGGTAGAAATATACAAATACTGGAATAAAACATTACTAATGGTACATTATATAATATTTACAGGTTTGATTTTTTTTTGGAAATTATTTGGAAGTTAAACAGATTTGCTACATTTTTTTCTGCAATGCCCCCATCTGTTTATTTTTTTACACGGCATTTTGATGAAATTGCCATTCGTGCTATTTTCTTTATTTTTTTTTTTTTTGTTATTTTCTTCTTACAGTTTATCTAATAGGAAGCTTTAAAATAATCTTCCACTAGACTTTTCCAGTTAATTTTAACTAGTATTTCCTGCTCCAAAACTAAACTCTACTGTGTTATCTAAGATCTTGCAGACAACATCAGGTTTGAAACATTATGTAGTTTGTTCTTAGAGCTGGGGAAAAATAATATTTTTCTTAAGACAAAGTCTTGCTATAGAGCCCAAACCAGCCTCGAACTCACCATTCCCCTGCTGCAACCTCAGACGTGCTGTGATTATGTGCTTATGACACCAGATACCACACCTACCTAAATCAAAACCTTTTTCAGGAGCTGGGGAGATGGCTCAGCAGTTCAGAGCATGCTGCTCTCCAAAAGGACCCAGGTTCAGTTCTCAGCACCAACATGGCAACTAACTATCGTCTATAACTCCCTTTTCTGGCCTCCACTGGCACTGCATTTATGTGGCACACATCCAGGCAAAACACTCATATGCAGAACATAAAAATGAATAATAAATACGTAAATAAACCTTTTCCACTCTTAAATCGTAGGAGTTACATGAAGAAGTCTTCATATAACTTCTAAGGAGTACATTGAATGACTATTTCAAAAATGCCAAAGAAATCAGCTTGTTCTTTCAGATACACAAATAGTTCCCCAGTTATTACAACTACAGAGTTAATCTCATACTCTACAGCATAAGCAAAAGTATTTAAGTCAAGCTCTATATTTTTAGCACTTTATAGATAGTTTAATGTCACTAAATGGCTTCACAAAGTTGATGAGTCAATATGCCATCTGCTAAACCTCCACTCGGTCATATATCCCAAGCGAGAAACACTACTCACTTTGTTTAATTGCATCACAATTAAGAAGTGAGTTAGCAGGTCATTAGGAGTTATCAGAATCACTGCTTTATTTACCTCAAACCATCAATATTCACCTTTCATTGTGATTGTGAGGCTTTAACTGTTAACACAGTCACGGGGGGAGGGGGTACTTTAAACTTACTAAATGAACCAAACTAAGAAAAAAAACTTGCCTGGCATTTATTCAAGATCTACAAACTTATAAATAACTAAGAGATGAAGTTTAGGGCTGATGAATTACTGCAGAGCATGGGAAATTTATTTCCTAGGGCAGTCTCTGGCTCTCAGATGCCTAAATTACATACATCTGCTAAATACAAATGACTGTACCCGCCAGTTGCCCCCAAAGCTTCCCTCTTCTCACTGCTGTCATGGCTGGATTTCTTTCTGTTTCCCCTCTTTCTCTTCCCCAGCTACAACCTTTGCTACCGAGGGACAAATCTATAGGGCAGAAACAAAGGGCAGTGTGACACAAGAACAGGGCTCTTCATTTCCCCAGTCCCACCTGTCCCTTATCAACCCCATACTTTGCCTGCTGGAGGCAGCCGGGAGTTCGGGGAGATATCTTATCAAGGCACATAATGCCTTTCTTGACTGACTCTTGGGTGTCTTTTCTGCACCCTTGTTTAAAACCTTGACTAATTCACACCTGGGAGTAACCACACCTCTTCAGCCGGAGCATCAGTCCAGTTGGCACCTCCCTAACTTCCCAGTCTGAGCAGCCTTCCCATGTGCTCTCTCTACAGACTGAGCAGCTTCAGGGGAGAAATTGCCATTCTTCTCTGTCTTCAGGACCTATGCACTCTAAAGTGATTGGCACTAAAGTGGCTTTTTAAAAAAGTGATGCTTGGGGCTAGAGAGATGACTCAGCAGTTAAGAACACTGTTCTTGCAGAGGAACGGGGTTCAATCTCCAGCACCCACATAGCAGCTAACAACCGTCTGTAACTCCAGTTCCAGGGGATTCAACACCCTGACCTTCACAGGCACTGCAAGACATGGGTGCACTTAGGTACATGCAAGCAGTATACTCATACACAGAAAATGAAAATTTAAAAAGTATTTTTCAAAGTAATGCTCAAGAATACATTTAGTATAGTAGTAATGAATGGCCAGGGCATTTTGCTCCAAGTACCTCATCCCAGGCCCTGCCCAGGCCTTCACCTCCATCTCTCCAAAAGCTGTTTGTGAGGTAAAGAAGGAAGCTGAAGTTCATGTGAAAAGGAAGCTACTTAGCTCACTTTGTCAGTGAGATCCCGTTATCAACTATGTGTACGCTTGTCAACAAGTGAAAAGAGATATTGTAGATGCCACTGGAGAGTTCCAGGCTTTCACTGAATGATGGGACTTTTTTAAAGAACCAAAGTGAGGACATGTTCTAGATACAACAACCAGAGTTTTGACAGCTTTTATTCCATTCAATTGTAAACAGTCTCAGCTGCTAACACCTTCATTCTTGAATCAACCTTCTGAGGTGTTGATGTTCTCCCTAATTAGAATTCAGAGCACACCTTCTTCCTCCATTAATAACTATGCAATAGAATATAAATAGGTGATAAAAATAACCAGGTGACTCATGCAACCCATAACTCCAGCTACTTGGGGGGCTGAGGCATCAGGACCACAAGTTTAAGGCCAGGCTGGGCTACATAATGACATCCTCAAAACAAACAAAAATTGTGACCACTGGTTCCCCAGGGACAACTAATGTTACAACTGATGTTCTCCTTCTAGAGGCAAATGTGTACCAATACAGCTTCAAATCCTTCCTTCCTACCAAATCAGTAGCTGAAAGCCCCGTACGGAAGGAAAGTTAGCATCACCATAAACAGCAGCTACCAAGTGGAGGCTGCAAGAGGCTTAGTGGGTAGTAGAGTGGTCTTTTCCTACGTGGAAGAAACTCAGGCAGAAACAGTGCATAAGAGGACATAAAGGGATCTTGTCAGAAATCAGTGGGGGATTACTCTACAGCTAAAAGAAGCTCCATAATTGGCCTTGCTCAGAAATCTGGACTGGTAGGTTTGATGCCCTATGGTGCTTCAAATTCCTAAACCAACCAAATGAAACATAAGCCCCTCCTACCAGGTGGGGCTCTGACCCTGGATGACCTTGATTGGCTCAGAAATGTGGGAATCTCTTGCTTAGTCCACTTTGTGTTGTTATATAAAGAATAAAAGTCTGTTTGACACCTAACTATGGAGACTGAGGAGTCCGACTCATCCAAATCATCACAACCCCTCTGCCTGCCACCCGACTGGAAAGGGAACTTGAGGGGCATCTGAGCAGGGTTGCAGGGAAAGGATGTATGTCTGACTCTCCATGTCAGAAGGAACTTTCCCAAATATCTGTTCCCAACCCTGAACTCTCCCTTGGTTATTAGGCAGCTTATAACGTTAACAAGGTTCTGGGGTTGGGCAAACATGCCTCAAATCAGCCTTTAAATAACATGTTTGTCTGTTTCATAGGAAATCCATGGTTAGCACCAAATAATTGCTTACAAATGATATTTTATGCCTGGCTGTCCATAACTGAACCCATCCATACAACCAACAAGAACAAAGAAGCTGGAGGAGGGGGGTAGCTTTATCCTGCTTTCTTGTCACATTCTCCTCCAGAGTGAAATAAGTGCTTAATCAGACAATTGTTTTATTCCCATTGTTAGAAATAGAAAACATTGCAGATACAGGCCAAGCCTCTAAGCCCTCCTCCTGGTTCACCGTGTATTCTCATTTTTCAGAGGTTGCCATTGTCTTGAATGGAATACTTCTCATTTCTAAGTGTGGATGTGGAATTTTGGTGCATACATATGTGCCCATCTATGACATATTATTTTGTTTGATCTATTTCCAAACTTGACGTAACTGTCCCTGGTTCGATCCCGGGTTTCGGCACCACTTTGCGGCGAACACCCTCCGACCAGCAGAGGAAGAAAACCACCACAACGAAGATTCTTCTTGGATCGCACTTTATTGGAGAGCCTCTCGGTTGACTGATGGGCGTTGATGACGAGGGGCAAAGAGCGGGCTTGTTCAGCGGCCTTTTATAGTAAGCAGGGCGGTATGACAGCAGAGTGAATCTGAATCCCGTCACTCTGTTGGCTCACCATTGCCTTCGAAAATATTTTTCAGCTTCACATGATTATTCTTCTTTTGTTTATGAGATGGACTGGTCTCTGAATAACTGGAATTAGTTAGTTCATTTTAATTGCAGTATTCTGTTATATAAATATATGCTGATATTCATTATCGTATTCCATCACTACTACTGTTCATTATAGTATTTAATTATAGCATTCAACAATGTGTCTATATCGATTTGTTTCTTAATTCCTTGAAGGGATGGAAGGGGTGGGTGGTAGAACCTTTCTAGCTCTGATGATAAATTTGATTATCTAATAAAGTGATACAATCTTTTATCATGCTAGCAGAGGCTGAAAGCACCCAGGTTCCACATCCTCAGAAATACTTGTATTGTTTGACTAATTTTCCTCAGATGGTGTTGGAGGTTATAGGTATGTTAACTCATCATGATTTGTAGACACAGATTGAAATCTTATTTTCAAGTAGATCTTATATCTCAAAAAGTAGTTTGGGTTCCTCTGAGATCCCTTCAGATCATTGTGTACAAAACTGTTTTGTAATAATGCCAAGATGTTATTTACCTTTTTACTCTTCTTCTCTAACTGTATAGTGGAAATTTCCAGAGGCTCCCTGGCCTATGAGACTGCATCAAGCTACATGCAGAAGCAAATATAACATCATCTATCTTTTCTTCTCTTAAGCTAAGAAGAGATGCAGATATGTAAAGCAAAGCCACTCAGTTTATTCTTATTAGGGAAATGAACTATATTTTTAGAGATATGTTAACATTTAATGGCTTTGTTGTCTTTGCATGAATTAATATTTTATATTAATAAATATTAATATTTGCATGAATTAATATTCTGGTTTGGGTTTCTAATGTGATAAATCTCACTAGCTATGGCATGCACATAAACAAAAACTCTTTGAGGTACTCAGGGATAATTAATATCAAGATGCCCTCCTGAGGTCAAACATTGAAAAGTAAATGCCAGGGATCAAACCCTTTTGGCATCATTCGTGCTCAAACTGATGCCAGAGGCACTCAGAGTGCAGTCTGTGGTGCGGCATAGGTTAAGTGCCTGAGGCCCACCTTTCATCTTCATGGCACTCTTATGAAACAGTGCTGAGATGGGCCTATTCACAGGAGGGTAAGCTGAGATTTGGGACAGTTAAGTAGACTGCCATGGCTGCACAGTCATCAAGGGAGGTCACCATGGCCATGTGCCTCCTCATCTCTCCAGGGATTTCTTCTCTTAATCATTCTCTGAGTCAGGCAGCCTCAAACAATGCAGTCATCTTTGAATCATTCCTTTTTCCCCTGAAGTAACCCAAGTTCCCTTCCCAAGGCAGCAAAAGGACTCAGGGGGTGGGGCTGAGTTCTTAGAGCTCGAGTTGCTTATTAACATGACCAGACTCAAAAGAGCTGAAAGCTAAGGAGATGTGTAAGATGGATGTTGAGAAGCAGACCCTCCTGTGCAACAGGACTAAGGATAAAACATCAGCTAGACAAGTTCCAGAAGGAATGATTACCAAGGCTTTGGAACATGAAGGTTGATTCTCTTTTTCTGGGATCAATCCCAAAGGTAGGAAAGAAGTATTCAAATAAGACATTAGGAATCATATCTATCTCTTAATCTTATTCTCACTCACTTTCTTCATACAATGGTGTGTTTAGTAGGCTGTGATGGGTTAATAAGAATAGTCTATTGGACATTAGTTCCATAAAAGGCATTGTTATATTTTGTATATATTACCTTATTTAATCGTTTAATCCTCATATGAACCATCTTATACACAGTAGGATCCTTGGGACTTTGCTGGACACCAGTCTAGTCAAATCTGTGAGCTCCAGGTTCAGTGAAGAGACCCCATGTGCTGATTAGTTTTTGACAACTCCATACAAACATAGTTATCTGCAAAGAAGGAATCTTGTTTAAAGAACTTCCTCCCTCAGACGGGCCTGTGGGCATCTCTGTGAGGCATTTTCTTGACTGCTAATTGATCCACTGTGGGTGGCTCCACCTCTGGACAGGTAGTCCTGGATTGTAGAAGACAGCAAGCTGAGCGATCCAGAGGAAGCAAGCCAGGAAGCAATTCTGCTTCAGTTCCTGCCTCAAGTTCCTGTTCTGACTTTCCTCAATGTTGGACTGTAACCTGGACGTGTAAGCTAAATAAATACTCCCCAACTTGGTTTTGGCCAGTCTTTGATCATAGCACCAAAAAGCAAACCTGAACATCCCATCCCCACAAATAAATTGGAGATCAGTTAAGGAAGACACGCAACAAAAGCACGTGGACTGCCGGCCTCAACACCTTTGCATCTTTGGCATGAACATAAAAGAAATGAAGTGGGGAGGGTGGGGAAGGGAGAGCAGGGAAGGGGAAGGGGAAGAGGAAGAGGAAGGGGAAGAAGAAGAGGAAGGGGGAGAAGGGGAGGGGGAGCAAATAAAATGAGACTTCCTACACAATCCCTTTCGTTTCCAACTGCATGGCCCCAGGCTGCCTACCCAGAGCCTTCCTCTCCCAGGACCACTCTACTGTTCAGCCTCTTGTCCCCCAAAACACATCCTACAGACACACCAGTTGCAGGCCCTTTGCGTCTGATCACGTTGTTCCTTCATTTTAAATGCCTTTCTTGCCCTGTCTTCTCTCCCTAATCCTCTTCCTCTTAAATGTCCATCACCATTCCTATGAAAATGACTTCGAATGCAGTGGCTGGTGACTGTGTCCTATGTAATTTCCTTCCCTCAAGCAGGACAGCCTGTCATTCCCACTGGGAGGCTATCATTGCTAATAACTCACAAAGTCAGTCATTGTCTAAATGCTGTCTAAATGCTAAGCACTCATACAGGGCCCGGAATATAAACTTGCCTCTCCCGTGTTTTAGGAGTACCACAATTACCCCAGAAGTCCATAAAGAATTACTTTGGTATGAGTTAAGTCTTCATTAAGACTATTCACTATGAAAGTTCTTAAGGCTTTGTTGGATCATTAAACCAAGCCAAGACTGTATATTATAAAGAGATAGAACCAAAAATATGTAAATTAATTGGCCAAAATATACTTTAACAGCTTTTCTTATAGGAAAAGTAAAGTGTTGCTCTAAGCAGGACTTCATGAAACGTGTGTGCTTTGCCTCATGTCTCCCACTGCTTTTTAAAAGTGTCTTGAGGCCTGATTGACCAATAATAGACTATGCAATATCAGAGTGCACCATTTGATAAATCACATGATCCTTCAATTAGATCAGTTAGGTTCTCTTGCATTTTCAAACACATTAGTGTAATATTAAAATCCAAGCTGCCTATAGTGAGGATTTCTATACCTGTAAGTTATGAGAGACTTCCCTTGGTGGGAAAAGTGTGTCCCAGAATTTAAAATTCATATACTTACCAAGGATTTTTCTTTTTTATTAATTTTAATGCATACAAAACAATGCATTTCTTGGGGCAGAAGAGATGACTCAGTGGTTAAGAGCACTGGCTGCTCTTGCAGAAGACTCAGGTTCCCAGCATCCACATAGTAGGTAACAACCATTAGTAACTACAGTCCCAGGGGATCTGATGACCTTCTCTGGCACAGCACAACACAGGTGCACTTACACACCTTCAGGCAACATACTCATACACATAAAATAAAAATAATAAAAAAGTTAAATTATAATGCATTTCTCTACAGCATTTTCATACGTGTAGATCACTGTGTTTAACTCGTATCTTCCCTCCCCCTCCACTAGTCCTCTTCCTCCCTACAAAAAGGTCCTTTTCTGCTTTTAACATCATATATAAATATATATGCTCTGTCTGATGAGCTGGATATTCAGGGGAAATCTTCAAAATGTCAATGCCATAATTCCTTTCTACAAGACAATAACAGTCCATCTTAAGGTCTGGAGAGAGTTTTCTAGACAGCTAAAAAGTTACTCATAGGAACTCACAGCAATGATGACTGCACAGACAAGTCACATCTAAGCTTAAATCCTAACATAGACATGTGGAAGTGGGTGAGAAATCCCAACACTACCTGAGGAACTGTGGGAAACCATGGCTACTGGGAGGGGAGAGTAAGTCTCTTTTAAGGGGGTGACTCTTGGTAGGTTAACCAGGCTCCAGTCACACCAAAGGACATTTAGGTACACAAATATGACTCCATAGACAGTAGTGTGTGTGTGTGTGTGTGTGTGTGTGTGTGTGTGTGTGTGTGTAAAATATAGTACATGAAATTGGGTACAGAGTAGTAAGAAGAAGTGCAGTTAGGGGAGACCTAAATATGATCAAAATATATTGTATGAAATTTGTAATATTTCATTTAAAAAAAGAGCAGCTAACTAGCCTAAAGGAAGTACATTGCTTTGTTATGATTTGCCTATGGTAACAGCCATGTGACAAGGAAAAGCACATGGCCCCTAGTAACTGGAGGACATCAGTCCTACAACCAAAGAGCTAAATTCTGCTAACAACCATGATAGCCTAGAGGGGAAATCCAAGTTCCAGAAAGGAATGTGGTACAAACAGCATTTTTTGTTGCAATTCTTTGAGACCTCAAGCAGAGAACCCAGATAAGTCATTTCTGTGCCCTGAACCATGAAAACTGTAAGATAATTAACATGTCTTTTTTGTTTTGTTTTGTTTTGTTTTGTATGTAGCAGGGTCTCTCTGTAGCCCCAGCCAATCTGGAACTCCCTATGTATACCAAGCTGGCCTCATTATCACAGACATGCCCCTGCCTCTCCCACGCCCAGCTTCAGTATGTCTTTTTAAATTTTTTTAAGTCACTGAGTTATAGTAATCTTTGATGGAGCAATAGCAAACCAGCAAGTCCCCCAGGACTGCCCATTCCAGACAATACATTAAATTCCAGAGGTTCCTTCCTTACCTACTATCAATGTCTCCATTCTTAACTGCCCTGCTCTAGAAGGCTAACAAAAGACAAGTTAATTTGACAATCTGATTTACCATGGACCCATCCTGCTAGGGATTCTTTGCTTTTCTAAGAGAAGGCTTAGAGAGACAGTGTCTAAGTAGAAGGACTGATTAAAATCGTGGAACTTGAGAAAATCATGGAGAAAAGCAGAAGAAATCTCATTCCTGGAGATGATGCCACTGGCCTCAAACCACACCACCATATTTATTTAGGGATGAGTTCAGTCTAATCAAAAACCTTCTGAAAAGCAGGACCAGAGGCAAGAAATGGGGCCCCATTTCTCCAACACCACTGCTTAGAAATTAGGAAAATCCACTGCAGAAAGCTTTCACTGCTTTCTCTGTAAATTAGGAGGAGTCCTCCACTGGTCTCCCTGACTGCTGTGTGGTTCATGCTATTTGGTATGTGTGAAAATACTCTGAAAGTAGAAGAGATGTTGACAAATACAGATTGAGGCATTAGTAGATCAGTTGAGCCAGAAAGCCCAGAGGTAAGCATTCTGACTGTAGCCCTACAGCTTCAGTACCGACCTGGCCTAAGCCTGATCTTTGCCTCATTCTTTTAGCAGGCTTGTTTCTGTCTTGCTTTTCAGTTTCCACTAGAGGCTGACATCTACATCTGTTTCCACCCAGCTGACAAAATCCAGGGAAGGACTGACACAATTTCCTCTTACACCCTAGTAGCCTGATTAACCAAGAAGGAAAGGCCACCTGAAGGTCACACAGGTGTCAAGGAAGTCCCTGGTCATGGGACCAAACAGCTCCATCAAACATGCCAGTCTCCAGAAGAAAAGTCACCCTTTAGAAGACTGGACACATCAAGTTCTTCAAACCCAAGCAGCCAGGCTCCTGAAAGTTCTGGAGTAGGAATCCACTGTGTCTACATCCACATTTCCAGCAGTAGGAGCAAGTTGAAATTTTCTTCTGATGTCTACATGGTTTGACGAAACTTACATCCCACAAAGTTTTACTGCATTGCAATGGTTGATACAGGGGTTGGGGAGAAATAGAGACGCTTAGCCAACAAACAAGACACATGAGAAAAATATAACTCTTCCAATCTTAAAACCAAGATTGAAGTTAAGGATAGTATGATTAATGGGAGGGGAAAACTCTGCTTCTATAACCAAACTAAATTATTGAAATAGAAAGTTTAATAATAATAAAGTATCAATACTAAGAGAAGTACAACAATATTAAAGATCTATTGAATTGAGCTTACTAAGCGTAACCACATACTAAATGTTTTTAGTGCATTCTCTTCCTCAGTCTTCAACCCTGAAAGAAATATATGGTTACTCTATTTAACAAAGAAACCAAAGGCTGTGTGAGTTGTTTATGCAACTAGCAATGCGAAATGGTAGATGTTCTCATCTGCAAGTACATCTAGTCCTTTATGCTATCGAGTTTCTGAGAACACAGTTCTGAGGTGAAGTCATGACACAACAGGAATAGAAGAAAGTAAAGGAAGGGTGATCAGGAGGAAGAATTGAGCTGAGGGGAAGAAAGGAAGACCAAAATGAAAAGTCAAATCATGGCCTTTGAGTAAACTTCAATATGGGCATATAAAATCAGGATAGCAAAAGGAGACAGATGTTCAAGTTTCCAGATGTAAGGACTCATGAAATCTAGACATTAAAGAGATACACCAAAAATATTAGATAACATATTGGAATTCTTGATTTCTGAGGTTGACCCATATTTCAGAAAATGACAGTGATACTCAAGGCCACAGGAAGGAATGGGAAATTTGTGCCTGAGGTAAACTAAACAGCAGTTTTCTAGTTTGGGGTGCTCGTGATAATAGTCTTTGTGCTTTGTGTACCCCTCATGCAGCAAAACCCTCTTTGGTTCAATCCTCCTAACAAGTCTACCAGATGACTATAACTATTCCTACTCTTACAGAAGTGTCCTGAAGATGAGAGAAAATAAGTTGTTCTCAGACATAAAAGAAATGGGGAGAGGCTTATCAGTACCAGCTGAGACTATCTTAAAGCTGTTCAGACTTGAACACTATCACAATCACCACCAAAGGCCACAACAGTATTTGTTGAGTAATTTATATAGCGTACTACTTGTAACTCTTGTCAGAACCCCTGGAAGTGGTGCCTATTGCTACTCCCACTTTATAGAAAAAGAAACTGAGGCTCAGAGAAGTTAAATGAGGCAAAAGTTCACTTGGCTGGTAGGGCAATGGGGTTGAGATATGGGCTGATCCTATGAACTTACTCATTACACAATTCAGTATTGTGTACACTTCAGAAATATACTTTAAAATACTCTCATAGAAATATCATAAAACTAGTTTCAATAAATATTAGCATATGGCTTTTTCTATTACAAACTGAATATAAGAACTGGCTTCAAAACCAAACCAATTATAGCCAAGGCAATTTAATGCAGAGCCCTGTTGGTTTTGTTTTATTTTCATTTTGTCATCTTGATGGGACTATGCTGTAATAGATTGTGATAAATCACAATAATGGTCTTTTGGAGTCAAAAATTTAAAAAAGCTCATGCTCAGCCTTTCTATTATTTTTAACAATTTAATTCTAAATGAACATACAGGTGTTAGGTATCATTATGGCATTTTCAAACACAGTGTGTTTTAGGAGATTCTCTTTTTCTCATCTCCCTAACACCTGCTACATCTAACCCTTCCTACGGTAGCTCCAGTCTCTTTTCCTTGTTCATGTCCCACGTGTTGTTTTTTTTTTTTTTTTACATGCACCCCCATCCTTCCTCATAACCTGTTTTTCCTCTCTTGGTCTCTTTTCTAGTTTTTTAGGTTTTGCCCACATTGACACCCATTTTTATCTATATACATGTATACATTACATACCAGGAAATGCATATGAGAGAGAGCATGCAGTTTTTGTCACTGATAACAAATTAAGAGACATGTTCTATCAAATGACAAACACAGTGAAGGAAGTGCCTGGAAACCCTTTCTCCTGCAGACCTCCAGGCACTTGTGTCTTTGTGGATGTGCATAACCTGGGCTTGTCAGGTCTTGGTAACTGATTGTGTCTTGAGGTATATTACTGTTGTTGTTATTATTATTATTATTACAAACAGGAAAAATAATGAATTTTAAAGGACTTGGTTTATTTCTCCTTTCTACTCTCTTCCTGCTCTTTAACTTCTACAATAAATTATATATATAAAGTTGCTCTCAGAAAAATACATCCTATAAAACATGAATCAGTCAGTATAAAATAGACTATGCTACATTAAAACATGTGCTGGAACCCTAACAAATGTAAAGATTTTTTTTCTTTTTAAAATATTTTCTCATATTTTATTTATTATTTTTATTTTATGTGTTTGTTTTGCCTGCATGATGTAAGTGTATCACATACATGCAAAGCCCTCAGAGGACAAAAGAGGGTGTTGGATCCCCTAGAACTGAAGTTATAGACAGCTGTTAGCCTCCACCTGGGTGCTAGGAATCAAATCCAGGTCCTTTAGCAGAACAGCAAGTGCTCTTAAGCACTAAGCCATCTCTCCAGTCCTAATTTTTTTAATTATGTGTATATATGTGTGTCTGTATGTAGATATGTGCACCTGAGTATGGGTGCCTGAGGAGGCCAGAGGTGTCTGATCCCCTGGAGCTGGCGTTGCAAGCATTTGTGAGCCACCCATATTGGGAATTGAACTCAGGTTCATCTGTAAAAGCAATATGCACTCTTAATTACTAAGCCATTTCTCCAGCCCCCAAACTTTAATCTCTTGCTCATATAGCACTATATCAATTGTATTTGTCATTTAGCAACTTAGCAATCCAGGATATTTCTATCAAATGGTTTCACTGTCTCAGCATATGACTTTTAAGATCACTATTGCAGCTGAGCATGGTGGCACATGCCTTTAGTCCCAGCACTTGGGACACAGAGGCAGACATATCTCTATGAGATCAAGGCCAGTGTGGTCTACATAGGGAATTCCTAGCCAGTCAAGGCTGCAGGTTGACCCTGTCTTTAAAAAAATCGCAACTGAAGAGGAAGAGAGGACCTAAGGGTTGCACATAGAAATTCTCATACTTTGAATCAGAAATGGAATGTGGCACTGCCTACAGTTCAGTGGTCACTGTCAGATTCCTCATGTTCAAGGGTGCCTGAAAATGTAGGAAAACACGTAAGTATCAGGTAAATAATAACTGTATTTGACACAGTTATTTGCATGTTTCCTTCCTAACACTACTATATATTTAAAACAATTAGTGTTTGTTGATTTTTTTTCCTTTTTCAAGAAAGAAACTTTTGTTTTACTAATCAAGTCTACAAAAGTTGTTTTGCAGGATGGGGGTTAGAGCTCAGGGGAAGATGTTCATCTAACATGCCTCACGCCCTGGATTTGATCCCCAGAATCCACCCACTAACAGTTTCTTCACTAATTTTTGCTTTTATCTTTTTAAAGATTATTTTATTTTTATTTATGTGTGTGTATCTTTGTGTCTGAATGTGCATGTGCATGTTAATGTAAGTGCATTAGTCCAGAAGAGGACATCAGATCTCCTAGAGAAGTTAAAGGCAATCATAGGCCACCCAGTGTGGGTGCTGGGAACTAAACTGCAGTCCTCTGGAAGACTAGCAAGCACCCAACTGCTGAGTCATCTCTCCAGCCCCTGTTTTTATCCTTTTTTAAATCAATTTATTATTTTATTTTACAATTATATAATTTTGCAATCAAATATTTCCCCAGCTTTATGAAATAAGATTTCTTTTGTGACTTTTTTTTTTCCTAAATTTGCTTTACCCTCTGAATGCAAGGAAAGAATTATGTAGAAGGCTTAAAATAAAAACTGGACCCCAATGCTTCCTCAGATTACTGTGCAAGAATCTCCAGGATGGATCTAGGCAACATATTTCTGTTGCCTCTTAATGCCCAGTAGAGTAATGATTCACATTCAACACCAATTGAAAACCTCAGCTCTAACTATCTTATAGCTTCTGAGTTTGAGGAATTAGGAAAACTGAAGCAAGGACCAACTTGATGATAGGGAATGTGGAGTCTGCTCTTTGTTCATGTTAAATAACTCTATCTTATTTATCATTGTACCTCAGTATAGAGAAAGCACTCAATAAATGTGGATGTCTACATGAATAGTGACTCCTTAGGTAACTGTGAGGATCCCCTTAGGTAAGGGTCTATATTAGAGAAATAAAATCCTATTTCATTTTCTGAAATATTAGTGACTTGTGAGCTGTAACAATATTTACATTACTTTCATATCTTTTCCCCATGCAGGTTAACTGCATAGTAAACACTTTATGAATATGTCCTAAATGCAACCTATGAACATGCATATTAATTTCCAACTGCTGATGTAATTATTTCTACAGACTCAGTGGCTCAAAATAACAGAAGTTTATAGTTTTGGGAAATATAAGTTGGAACCAGGTCTCACTGGGCTACTCAAGGTGTCAGCAGAGCTACCCAGGAAAGAGTCCATTTTCTTGCCTTTCTTCTAACCCCCTCATCATCACCTCCTCCAGTTATAGATCTAGCAAAATGTTACCGTAGGGTCAGCTGAAAAACAGCATTAATTCTATTTGCAGTCCTAATTCCTCTTGCCACAATTCCCCTTGACTAGTATCTTTGTAGATTAGGATATGGACATTTTAGGAGGTCATTTTGTGTCTACCATGGCACATTCTTCAAAAATAATTAAATTTAAATGAAAGGTATAAGAAGAAATGACACAAGACAATATTGTACATTAATAACAGTATTACCCAGAGCCAAATACAAATTGGTTCCAAGGACTACAAGATTGTACCACAAAGCAAAAACATCCCCTATTCACTGCTTTTAGCTCATTTCAAGAAAATGCATACACATTCCCGTGCATGCACACACCTGAACTGGGAGACAGAAAGAGAGAACCCCCCAACTAGGATATTACTGTTTACTAATAGCAAAACAAAATAAATGACACATGTTGTCCATAAATCTTTTGTAGAAAGAATTCAAAATTCGTCTCGGGGGGGTGGGGGGGTGGAGATATATGTGTGCGTGTGTGTGTGTGTGTGTGTGAGTGTGTGTGTGTGTGTATTTGCCCCTTCCTTCCCAGCTTACCTCTAACATTGCTGAAATTTTCTAAGGGTGAGAACAAGTTGGAACATTTGTCTCTTCAGTTGAAATCATCACCATCAAGAACTGACAGTGATTCATAAGTGCCTTCCCTCATGAGATTCAGTACTAAGCACAATGATTATAAGCCACTTAAGAGGGGAAAAAAAAGAAAACATAGTGCTGGCAAGATGGGTCATGAATTCTTGTCACCAAGCTTGACGACCTGAGTTCGATCCCCACGACCTACATAGTAGAAGGACAGAACTGACACCCAAAAGTTGAATTCTGACCTGCACACATGCAACATAGTGCATGTGTACATACACACACACGCACACACACGCACACAAGAAAGAAAGAAAGAAAGAAAGAAAGAAAGAAAGAAAGAAAGAAAGAAAGAAAGAAAGAAAAGAAAGAAAGAAAGAAAGGAGAAAGAGAATTTTAAAGAAAATATAAAAAATAATTTAAAAAAAAAGAAAATACCAAAAACATGATGTTCAATTTCCTACATGCAGTTCCCAAGCCAAGCACTGCTGCCCTGACTCAGACAGAGGAGATGCCTAGTAGTAAATGCTCCTCAGGCAGAAAGGCTGAGCCACCTCTACCTTGGTTTCCCATCTGTCTTGCTGGTAGAGATTTCTTGTTAAAACTCCATGGAAAATGGCTGTTTAGAGAGTAAGGCTCCCTGGAGCCCTTAGAATCAACTTTTTTCATCTTTTTAAACCTATCTATTGGGAAATCACTCTAAAACATGTTAGACAAAAAGGATAATTGTACAAGGCAGTACCGCATGGAAAGACGCAATAGCCTAAAACAAATTATTCACTTCCTTGCCTTTTAAAGAGTGGGCTGAGAACAGTTTCAGGGTTCTTCCTTTCTGCGAGCCTAAGTCCCTTCACAGTGGAGTGGGGGGAACGCAAGGCCTCTGCATGTTTTTGTCACTTTAACAGCTTGGTTGTTTTGTTTGTTTTTTTCTCCCCTGTCTGTCTGTGGTCACTTTCTGATTTGGGGTTTGCAGATGAGGCTTCCTTGAGCAACTTCCTTCCCCTTCTCATTGCTGTGGAAATAGTAACTAGGATACCAAGCTACTTAGAATTTTCAGCACAATGAGGTTAAATGGAATCCTAATAAAGGTCTCTTTCATAAGTAAACTATATGAGATTTAAGACAAAGACAGAATGACACTGGGCATATGACTGCAGATTCCATCTGGGACCTGTGGCTGTCTGGCATCTATTTGACTACTTAGAAGCTATTTTTATCTTTCTATTTTTGTTGGTATAATTGTATTTTGACAAGATGAAATACGGCTATATTTTAAAAGCTCCATATCTTTTTTTTTCTTTTTGGTCTTTTAAGACAGGGTCTCTTTGTAGCCCCAGCTGGCCTGGAACTCACTATGTAGACCAGGCTGGCCTTAAACTCAGAGATCTTCCTGCCTCTGCCTCCCAAGTGCAAAAGGTGCCATATCCTAAAATGAATAAAAGAGGATATCCTCAGTCCTGGAATCAAAACACCAAAGCCATGCCCCTTTCAATGTATATGGTGACTTGATTCAAAACCAGGACTGTAAACTGGGGATGGAAGCTCAGTAGAAAAGTATTTGCTTAGCATGTGGGAGCACCTGTGCTTAATCCCTAGCACAAGAAAAAAATCAAGGCTAGAGCCTAATTGTACATTAATAGATTAATAAGCAAAGTATAGTTCAACTATAAAATCTATGAACTATGCATTATACACACACACACACACACACACACACACACACACACATTCACACACAGAGGCTAGAAACTATTCACTGCTGTAGTGGGTAGTTGGGTAGTTTTTGATAGGAGTGTTGACAGAAAAATGTTTCCCTTTGGTTCCCCAGGAAAACCATTCTGAGATACATTTCAGGAGGTCCCAGCAGAATACCAACTGCCAACTTGACAGGATCTAGAATCATCACCTAGGATATAAACCTCTGGGCATATCTTGTAAGTGATTTTTTGTTGTTGTCGTTGTTTTTACATTAGGTGAACTGAGGTGGGAAGATACACTCTAAATGTAGGCAGCATCCCTTGCAGACAAGAGTTCTGCCCAATGTAAGTCTTGGTTTAGAGTAGTTTTCTTTTAAAATAATACTGGGGAAAAAAGTAGGTACCAGTGGGTGAATATTTTCACTGAAGCACATAAAAAAAACTCTGAATACGTACAGTAAATGATTTATGGGGAAATTCAGAATACATGAGGAGAACAGTAACCCATAGGTGTCACTTGTACATCATAAACTCCTTGATTTTTAACTTCTTATAACAATTTGCAGCATTTTGACTTTGGATTTGTGCGTGTGTGCGTGTGTGTGTGTGTGTGTGTGTGTGTGTGTGTGTGTGTTTTGCCTGCATGTAAGTGCACCCATACCGTACAATGCCTGTGGAAGCCAGAAGAGGGTGGTGTTGCATCTCTTGGAACTGGAGTTACTGACCATTGTTAGGTGCCACATGGGTGCTGGGTACTCTGCAAGAGCAGCCAGTACTCTTAACCATTGAGTCATCTCTCTAGCTCCACATTTTGTCATTTTAAGAAACTAAAAAGCAGCAGAAACTGAAATAAGTGTGTGCTAGTTTATGTTATTCAGGTAACAGGAAACACAAATACAAAGAGTCATTACACACTTGACAAGTACTGCTAAAAACCACCCAACAAAATTCAGAGAGACCCCCACAGATCCCACTGCATAAAACCAGTCACAAAGTAGAGAGGGAAGACTGATACTAGAAGGGCACTGTCCAATTGCCGTGACCCCGGCTCCGCACACAGAATTTCCTCTTAAATACAACCAATCACAATATGCTTAAAGAACAGCACCTGAAACAGTATAACTGCTTTGCAAATAGAGCTTCAAAGCAAGCTCCCCAGTTAACCCTTTCCCCCCACTGCAATTTAGATAGAAAAATTCGGAGCTTCTCTGGGTCAGTGAGTTAGTGTGAAAAGTCTAAGTACTAGAGGGGAGAAGAAGCATGCTGAACCAAACTCAGAGAACAGACTGGTAAGATGGAGCCAGAAAAAGAAAGGAAGAGAGTATAGAAAACAAATACGATGCTGATGCAACAATGAACCCTTGGTATCTGAACCAACCAAAGCACACATGATCAGGGTGGCGAAGCCATTAGCAAGTGAAGCACAGACAGCTGAAGGAAAACTGTCACCTGACAGTTCTAAGCAATTCCAATAGAACCTCAAATGGCAGGTGAAGGATGCCAGGAACAGAACCAAAGGAACAGGCAAAGGACTACTTGGAAATCCCGTGGATGCTGAGAACACTGGGAGGCAGCATCTGACTGTAGGTCAAATTCTGAATTTGGCCAGAGGTACTGAGGCAAAACTCAGAATTATACATTATAAAAGCTTCCTGTGATAACTACATGCCATATGTTTTACATTCATATTGCTATAATTCTCCCCCAAAACATGTGAAAAGCAACTTTTTTCATTTCTTTTTCATTAGTAAAGAAACTAAGGAAGACAAAAAGGTGAACAGGACTGACCTAGCTTATACAGTACTCAGCTCTGGGAAGCTTTCATTCTCATGGTTTTGGAGGCTCAGAAATATGAACAAGGTGCCAGCAGGGATCGTTGCTGGTGAGGACTCACTCCTGGCGTGCAGGCCACTGTCTTGCTGTGTCCTCAGTTAGCCTCTTCACAGAGGCTAACTCTGGAAAGAGTCATTTCTGGTTTCTCTTCCTCTTATAAAGACATTCAGTCCTATCAGATTAGGGCTCTATCCTCATGACCTCAATTTGCTGTAATTACCTCCTCAAAGGCTCTATCTCCAAATACAGTCACTTTAGGGGCCTGGGCTTCAGTGTGATTTGAAGGATCCACAGTAGCTAGTAAAGCACCAAGCACAATGTAACCGCACAACATAATATTTGCTCTTTATCCCCCTGTGTGTGTGTGTGTCTGAGTGTGTGTGTGTAGGTCAGAGTTTTGATGTGAAGTGTCTTCCTTGATCACTCTGTACTTTATTTACTAAGACAGGTTGTCTTACTGAACCCAGAACTCTCAGGTTCAGCCGCTCTAGCTAGCCAGCTTGTCCTGGAGATCCCCTGTCTCCGCCTCCAGAGTGCTGATATTACAGGTAAGCCACCACTCTTATGTGGTGGTTCCAGGAACCCAAACTCAGGTTCTCATATTTGGATGGCAAGTGCTTTATCCACTGATCCATCTCCCCAGTGAGATTTTAATAAATTTACATATCTATGAAACTATAAAGAATGGAACTATACGGGACTCTTACCACTGCCCTGCACCAGCCACTGGTAGATTCTATGGCAGCCAGCACCAGAGATATGAGGCCTACACCCAGGAAGCCTTAATCCCAAGCCCCTCCACCACATACACTGTGTGTGGCCCACCTAGGCAGGCCCCTATGCTCCACTGCTCTGTTCTGACTCCCAAGAGACTGGCCCTTGCAGCCATGTTTCCCAGGTGCTTCTCCACTCCCTCTCAAAAACCATGTCTGGACATCTCCATGACTCCAGTTCCCTGAAGAAGGCCCACAGTGACTTTCTGCTATATGACTCAAGGCTTCCTCCTCCCTGTGGCCCTCCAGTTTAGAAGCAAAAGAAGCTTTATACAGCTTTTGTTGTCCTCTGGGTGATCTCGTCATCCATTGTTTGGCTTCTCAGCTCTTCCATCTCCTGTTCCCTTCCTTAAATGCTCTCTGCTTCAAATACTCAGCACTGGTTCTCACTTCCTGGTTATTCTTTTCTAGCAGGCTGACCTACTCCCTACTTTTTATGACTTTCTGAGAAACTGGAACAATTAGAGACATATCTGCAGAACCTGTGCCAGAAGCTAAAAGATGAAGGACTTAGAAGCAAAGCTTTCTCAAGGGATCATCAGGAGCTGAACTGATCTTTGTACTCCATAAGGTGTCATTTGGTTGGTCTGTGTCATTAGCATGTTACTGCTTCCCCAGATGCATTCACTGTAGGTGGCTCACCTGTGTTTCAGGTACACATCTGAAAGCTATCAAATCAAGAGATGCCTTGGATCATGATTTTCCAGATACTATTGTAACAGTAAGCTACTAAGTAGATTTCTGAAATCTCTGATTGATTGATTGATTGATTGATTGATTGATTGACTGATTGATGAGACAGGGCTATAGCCCAGGTTAGGCTCAAACTCACTATGCAGGAGAGGATGACCATGAACTTCTCATCCTTCTGCCTCCACTTCCTAAGTGCTGAGATTACAGGTTTATGCAGTTCTGGGGATGGGATCTGGGGCTTAAGCATGCTAGGCAAGCATCTACGAATTAAACTACATCTTCAGTCTGCCATGTCCATTCAAAACCTCAG
Source organism: Eospalax fontanierii (assembly GCA_035773235.1). Classification (NCBI taxonomy): domain Eukaryota; kingdom Metazoa; phylum Chordata; class Mammalia; order Rodentia; family Spalacidae; genus Eospalax; species Eospalax fontanierii. The sequence continues at coordinate 30,098,800 of CM069530.1, read as the reverse complement.
TTGCCAATATCAACTACTTGGAGAAAAGGAGGAACCAGGAAGTGTCTACCCTTAAGGGCTTTCTATAGCTTGCAGGGATCCAGTTAACTGGTTGGGCTGGGGAAGAAGAAGCAGAGGCTAGTCAGCCCCACCTGTGGCGCATTCTGACTAATTATAAGGTCCATGCTGAGTGGATTCTCAGAAGCATCTTCATCTCTAGTTTGGCTGCACTACTAAGTCTTGCCTTCCAGAAGTCTTTGGCTTTGGGAAGGAACAGCAGAAGGCAAGCTACATCCTCTGGCTCACTGCCCCATGTGCTCAGGACTTCTCCAGAATCATAGTAGTTATGAATCAAGTTTTCTTTCCACAGCTCAGCAAGGACTCTTGGCCTGCCTTGAGAACAGGAATAGAAGTCCGGCTGTCAGGGGGTGAAAGGGAATCAGACAGTTCCCACCTCTCCTGCACTGTGTGATAAATCACTTCAGCCAGAGAAATGTCGGGAGACAACCTAGCTGCTAAGGGGGGAGATTTAGCCAAAAAAGAAAAAAGAAAGAAAGGAAGAAAGAATCCTGTTAGTCACAGAGCTTTTCATCGGAAACACAGAGCTGGCTCTTGCTGTCTGTAGGAATAATAAAATCACAGTCCTGTGCTGTATCAGCTCCTCAAACAAAAGCAACTTCCTAGAATGTAACAGTCTGGGGATTCTGAGCAAGATTTAGTTTTCACTGGGAAAGGCATAAATTAAAAACAAGGGTTGGATACTCTGAGAAAAGTCCAAGAAGTAAATAAGCTCACTATTCACACCAGAGAAGCACAGGCTATGAGGCGGCTTTTCTCTGCAGCCTGTTCTATACCTGGTGAGCACAACAGTCTCTGCAAGCTGGAATGTTCCCACAGTGAACCAGCAACCTCAAAGGTCCCACACCAGGGCTGTCTTCCAGACCTTGGAAAACAGGATGCAAAAGAAGAACTGGAATAGAGATTTCATTCTAAAGTAAAATCACACAAACTAAGGTATGCACAAAGGGCTCCAAAGAGAAAATATATTCAGAGTAAAAAATTAATTTTTTGTAGAAAATTGTTTAAGGATAAAAAGGGTTTGAACAATACTGTCACAAGAAAAAAAATAAAAATGTTTTATCCAAAATTAGAAGTAGATTCAGTTGGGTGTGGTACATACATATTAAGTTCCAGTACTTGGGAGGCAAAGGCAGGTGGATCTCTGTGAGACTGAGGCCAGCCTGGTCTACATAGTGAGTTCCAGGCCAACTGGAGCTACAAGAGACCCTGGCTCAAACAAACAAAAAAAGTGGATATGGAATTAGATGTCTTAACATCATACATAAAGCTGGCTAAGTTAGTGCATGCTATACACAGAAAGATCCTGTCTCAAAATATCTAAAACATGACTGGAGAGATGATTCAGCAATTAGGAGCACTGGCTGCTATTGCAGAATATCCAGGTTCAAATCCCATCCACCTACATGGCAGCTAACAACCATCTATAACTCCAGTTCCAGGGGATCCAATATTCTCTTCTGACCCCTTCAGACACACACGACATGGGTACACATACATGCATGCAGACAGTACACTCATAAAATAAAACAAAATAAAAATAATAAAATAAAAGATAAATAAATAAATAAAAGTTTTAAAAGCATTACCTAAGCCAAATTCCTGGCTTCTAAGCAGCAGGCTGTTTGAGGTGAGGACCTCTTCATCCTCTGCCTGCCCTGTGCCGTGCCATATTCTCTTTCTTTAAAAGCAACTATGACTCTCAGAATTCTCCTAGAGAAGAGAGTTCCTTTAAATTATTCATATCACAGTGCTACTTACTTCAAGTTCTTGACTTCCCAGAAGTACTTGCTATGTTTGAACCCAGTGAAAATCAGCAATGCTCAAACTAATAATGAATCACTCCTGATAACATTTCAGGCATGAACAGAAATTTCTCTACATTCCACCTGATACCAAAACCAGAAATATACTACAAATCTGACCTCTTTTACAGTGGTGATTCACAATCCTATGGGTTGGATAACATTGTTTTTAAAATTCTAACTTTCAAAGTTGAGATTCCTAACTTTCGATAAAAACAGCCAAGGCCCCATGGGAAGATATTTTTGAGCTTGCTTCCAATTTTTGTTCTCATGCTCATTTTTTTAAAAAATTTGTATATTAAAAAAATATAGAAAACTTTATTTCAATAACCAGCCAATCTTTTTAAATATGTCCCTGAGTAGGTCACACTTCTATTAGTACATCAAAATATTTGGGAAATGTCTTACCCAAAATTATGCTCTGTGAATAACATATCTGTGTCCAAAGAATGTTTATAAAGGATTCCAGTTGCATACAGCTACAGAGAACTGACACATCCAAGATAAAATACTTGATCTGAAAAAGCTTGATTTCAGTATAGACATGTAAACAGTATATGATGGCCTGCTACAGAGGGCTGCCCTAACATCTATGTTCTCTTCTTTGATGACAATGACTTGAAATATGACCCTGGACCAGCATCATCAGCAATGCAGGGGAACCTGTCAGAAATACAATTTCTTCATTTCTTACTAAATGAGAAACTAGAGGAATATCCCAGTAATTTGTATGTCACTGGGTCCTGAAGGCAATTCTGGTGCATGTTATAGTTTGAGGACATCTGTTTTATAGTAATAATACTGATGTTTAGCTGGTATACACAGTCACCCAGATAAAGACTATGTCAAGAGTCTTGGAATAGGTGGCAACTAAATTCTGGCCAGCAAGAACTAAATAGAAGAGATAAAAGAGGGATTTTTTGTCCATTTTACCTTCATGCTGACAGAAAGTCAGATACAATAGCTGGAACCCCAGAAACTGTCTTAGGCCATAAGATGATCCTGGAAAATGAATCCAGCACTATATGAGACAATGGCACTATGGAGTTGACATATTAGCTAGGGACTAATCGACGTTAACATCCTGAATACAGAAAGCTCTATTTTGTTTAGCCATTATTTCAAGTATTCCATCTTATACAGTTAATATTAGAGTCTAACTAAAGTAATAACATCTTAATGAACTTAGTCTTCCTTCTCCTGACCTTCTGAGATATTCTTTAATATAAGAATATTTTATTTTCTGAACTTGTCACATTATCTGTTAGATTTTTTTATTTGTCTGGTTATATAATTAACTGTCCCTCTGTTCGACTTGAAGTTTCATGAGGGTGATTTTGTTTCTCTTATCATTGAACAACTCAACATCCAACACACTTCTAATCTCACAATGGAAGTTTGGTGAACACTAACCAAGTTATTTGAACAGATGGAAGGGTGAATATAGGCAAACCAAATTTTGTCTAGACAGGGTTTCAGTTCTAATAAACTAAACAAGTTTCAGAATAAATCTTCTTTTTCAATAGTGAATATTTAATTAGATTCTTTACCACCCACAACACACTTCCATTCCACATTTTAATCTGAATCTAAACCAATAATCACAGAAACCAACAATTTCTGATGACTTAAAATGACAAAGATAAATTCCAGCAAAATAAAAAGCATCCTACAACATGCCTGACCAGTTTTCCTTAAACTCTCAGATTCATCAGAAAAAAGTCTGAGAAACTGTCAGAGCCTAAGGAGACACGATGATGCAACAGGTACCCTGGTTGGGGTTCAGGCACAGAAGGGAACATTAAGCAAAAACACGAGAAGTTCTGCATAAACAACGGACTTCAGACAATGATATTCATGTAACAAGAACCGGTTGATTATGACCAATGTTTCATACTAATTTGTTATTAACAGGTAAACTCTAGTGGGGGTATGGCAGAGAAAGAACATAAGAATCTCAGACTATCTGCTCACTTCTTCAACAAATTCAAAACAATTTACTAGGGCAGGCAAGATGATCTGGCAGGTAAAAGCAGTTTCCACCAAGCCTGACAAATCCAGTTTGATTCCTGGAACCCACATGGTAGAAGCAGAGAACTTATTCCCAAAAGTTGTCCTCTGACCTCCATATGTGCACTGTGACATGCACACATGTGCACACACACATACACATACACACACACATAATAAACAAATGTAAAATTTTTTGAGTTTACTAGTAAGAGACATGTGTTACAGACTAACATATATTCTTATAAGGACTGAGATATGGCAAACATTATTTTACAAATATATTAAGTTCTGTTTCCACAAGTCCTGGAGGAATATACTAAAACATTTCTTCTGGATCAAACTTTATTTGATCCAATCATTTAAATAAGGTGAACTGATTAATATGTACCAGCAAGAAACTAAGTTTAGGTGATTCTATGAGAAAAATTCCCAGAATCAAAATTTAGAGGAAAGAGGGGGTTTGCACCTGCCTGATGAAGCTTACAGGCCACAAGAAAACATTTTTCAAGCATGTGTAATTCTAAAATGTGTCATATTTCCATGTTGACAGCACATGAAATCCTTCAACAGCTAAAAACAACTGAGTTTGACATCTAGCAAGAATAATTACTTAACAATAAAGTTAGCAGATGGCACCCATTGTTAAGAACACATAATTCATACATCATAAGCTAAAAAGCTCTTTCAAGAATGGGCTTGTGTCTCATCCCAGGTACCATTATAGCAAAGATTAAACACACCATTGTTCTGTGTTAAAAGAGCACTTTCAATGAGAAAAATCTGTCACAGAACTCCCTTCAAAAGATATCCACTGTAAACACGGCAGAATCATAGCATTTTCATTACTGGCCACCCTGTTGACCTACACAAACATGTAGCACCTTAGCTGGCCAAGCTCAAATTCCTGACCATAAAATGCTATTTTGCTATGATAATGTGGTACACTCAGACAAAAGTGCACAAGCAGTGCACTTTGAAAGAATGTTCTGCAAACAGTATTCAGTGGGTTTAGCATCCATACTCTGAATTACTATCAATAGGTAGCATACAATCCCAGTAACCACCTGAAAAAACACCTAAGTACAATGGACTGAATATATGTGAGAGCAAAAAATTTTAATTCCCAATATGATAGCATTAGAAAGTGGTGAGGTATTTTAAGCCATAAGGGCAAGTCCCTTTGGATGGGTATGTGTCTTTATAAGAGACCCCCAAAGACTTCTCTAGATCTCTCTTTGCCTCATGAGGATACACCACAAGGAAGGAAAGCACTCTCAGATGCCAAATCTGGGGTACCTTGGTTGTTGGGCTTCCTACAACTTCTACAATTGTGAGCAGTAAATGTTTTAAGTCATCTAATTCATGATCTTTGCAATAACAGCCCAAACTGACCAAGACACCAGGAGAGTGTTTGCATCTATGAGTTCATTGTGGCATATGGTTCCTTCACCTACCTCACTTCAATTATTCTTAAACATTCAGCAGAGACATGAATGCCAGTCTTTCTGAACTGCTCCATGTGGACCATCTCCACACACTCCCAGAGCACTCCTGATAACCTCAATCACATAGCACATTCAGTATGAGTCAAGATGTACTGAATGAACATCTATGAAGCTATTCCATGTATTCAGAAATCAAAGATATCTATCCTCCAGAAAAGCATAAAATAAACAATAAACTATTAGATATAAGTAAATTTTATAGTACATTAACTTGGGAGGTGCTAGGAGGATGAGACCAACTAGGGTATTGAGACCAACTAGGGTATTGAGGAGGTTTTCTCTTTCTCTCTCTTCTCTTCTCTTCTCCTCTCTCTCTCTCTCTCTCTCTCTCTCTCTCTCTCTCCCTACTATACCTATTTGTGTGTATATGTTTGTGTCTGTGAACATGTGCACTGTTGCAGGCCAGAAGTCAGCATAAGGTACCTTTATCATTCTCCATCTTATTTTTAGACAGGGTTTTTCATTGAACCTGGAAGGGGAGGGGAGGAGAAAAAAGGGAGGGGGGCAAAGGAGGAGGGAGGGGCAGGAAAAGTATAGACTGGCTGGCTAGTGAACTCCAGGGCCCTGCCTATTGCCCCTATCCTGTAGCTACAGATATATGCCACAGCACCTGGCTTTTTTCGACAGGTGCTGAGGATTCAAACTCAGGTCCCATGCTTGCATGGCTATCACTTTGGCCATGAAGCAATCTCCCTAGCCACCAGGTTGCAGTCTTAAAGTGACTAAGGTGGGCTTCAGGAAGGACATGAGACAGGAATAAAGTTCATAAGAAAGTGAGAGAGTTAACTCTGTATGTAGTAGAGAAGAAAGATTCCAGAGAGAAGAGCTAGAGTAAACACCCTCTGGTGGCAACATGCTCTGCAAGACCACAAAATGGCCAAGAAGCCTGTAGGTATAGAGCAAAGGGCACAGGGAATGAGGAAGAGGGGAAGAGAGAGGGAGCAGAGAGTGCTGGTTTTATAGGGCCTGTGGGCCATGACAAACATTGGCTTTTGTTCAGAGAGAAGCAAGGAGTGGGAGTTTGAAGAGAGGAGAGCAATGATCTAACTGTCCCAAGATTTGTTCTGGCTACTGTGTTGAGAATAGAATTGTAGTAGGGCCAAGACAAAAGCAGAAAAACATGTTAAGGGGTAATTATAGGTGAGAGATGATGATGCTGCAGGCCAGAATAGTACCAGTAGCAGAAGGCAGACTAGATTTCAAGCCCTGATGGGTGGGATACAGTGTGTAAGAGACAGAGAAGAGCAAGGACCGTGCCAGGAGTGTTGTTCAGAGCAGCTACCACACGGGACTTACTCTGAACTGAGGGGAGTAGAGGAAGAAATGGGTTAGGACGAAAAGAGCAGGAACTAGGAAAAGAATAAAATGTGGTTGCCTGGAAACCCTCCATTGGCGCTTTCTGGGAAGACGGAGAAAGCACAAGGCGAGTGGGTGTAGTGGATTGAAAGAAACTCCAGAGTTCAGCAGAGGGGCAATCTAGACACACTGCACCTCTTCTTTGCAACACTCGATGTAACACAGCAAAAGAAAAAGGAAAAAAAAAAAAGCACAGAAACCAATATCTCTAAGGATGAAAGTGATTTAAAAAAATTAGACTCTGAATGTGAAAACGCTCCAAAAATTCTTAAAATGATTTGCCAACATTTACCTCTCTACATATGGCACAAGAATAAAGTATGAATCTAAAACTCTATGTAAAATATTCTAAAAGTTTTTACAACAAATATCATTTTGGTAACAAAAAATCATGCCATGGTTTACAAAGACAATTAGCTTTTTCTTGATAGAATGAAATATGGTAATGGTAATATTCACCATCACCTGTCACTCACAGTGGGACAGTCCTGAAGGACATATATGGATCTGTTCCTTTCACCTTTAAAACAATCCTGTGATGTTGTTGTCATTATCTCCCCTCTTGGGAAAGTACAAGACAGTGGAGAAAATTTGCATCCTCTGTATGTCCCATGCAATCTTTGTAGGTTTTTTTTTTTCAATCAATTGTTATTTAATAACAGGACTATCTCAGAGATAATTCAGGCTTGGTTTCTGACCACCTCATTAAAGCTAATATTATAATGAAGTAAGTCACACACTTTTTTGTTTGTTTGTTTTCCAGTGTTCTGGTTAACTTTCTATTGCTGTGATTAAAAAAAAAAACTGACCAAAACCTACTTGGGGGAGGAAAGGGGTTTATTTTACCTTCAGCTTACAGTTCATCATGGAGGGGAAGCAGGGCGGAAGCTCAGGGCAGGACCTGAAGCACAGACCATAAAGGAACCCTGCTTATTGGCTGGCTCCTCTGGCCCATGCTCAGCCTGCTTTCTTATACAACACAGGACCACCCTCCTAGGGATGGCACTGCCCACAATGGACTAGCCCCTCCCACATCACTCTACAATCAAGAAAATGCCTCACAAATGTGTCCACAAGGCCAGTCCAACAGAATTCCCCAACTGAGGTTCCCACTTCCCAAGTGTGTAAAGCTATCAAGCACATCCAGTGCATGTAAGAGTTCTGTTAATACAATTGTGGGAACCCATTGTATCTAAAAATAAATATCCATACCTGTGATGGTTAATCTTGATTTTAAAATTGACAAGATTTAGAATTAGCCTTGGGCATGTCTATAAGGAATTATCTAGATTAGGTTGAATTGAGAAGATCAATTCTAAATGTAGACAGTTCCCTTTCAGGGTCTGGGGTCCTAGATTGAACAAAAAGGAGAAAGCGAGCTGAGCACAAGCATTCACTGCTCTCTGCTTCCTTGAGTGTGGATGCCATGTGACCAGCTACCTTCTGCTCCTGCTGTCATTCCTTCTTCTGCCATGATGGACTGTACCCTCAAACTATGAGTCAAAATAAATCTTTCCTACAGATATTTTACCACAGAGCAACAAATACTTATATAATACTTTAATTTTAAAAGAGTACATTGCTAAAAAATTGCTAACCATCACCTGAACCTTCAGTAAATCAGAATCTTTTTGCTGATGAGGGTTTTGTCTGAATATTCAAAGTTGCTTACTGATAAATTGGTTGCTGAAAGTTGGATGGCCACAGTAATTTCTTAAAATAACATATCAGTAAAGTCTACCACATTAACCCTTCCTTTCACAAAGTGTTCCTGTGTAGGATGTGATGTTGTTGTCTGAATAGTATTTGTTGTTTGTTTGTTGAAACAAAGTAATACAGGTTGGCCTTGAACTCACTTTTTAGCTGAGGATGAGCTTGAATTCCTGATTCTCCTGCCTTCACCTCCAAAGTGCTTCGATTACTGGAATATGCCACCACACCCAGCTTTTTTATAGCATTTTAACCATGTGAAATTTCTTTCAAAATGGGAGTCAATCTTGTCAAACCCTACCTTTAGCAACTGACTTTATGTAATATTCAGATCTTTTGTTGTCATTTCAATACTGTTCACAGCATCTTCACCAATAAACTTCATCACAAGAGACCATTCTCTTTGCTCAGGCATAAGAAACAACTCGCTCGTTCAGATTCCACGTCTAAGTCTACTTCTGTCATTCTACCACATCTACAGCTACTTCTTCCCCTGAAGTCTCAGACCCTTCACAGTCATCTGTGGGGATGGCCTCACATTATCTTAGTATTCTTTTCTTTTTATTGTCTTTTTTAGACCTTGGGATTTATTAACACATTATGCCAAAAATGATAGGAAGTAGAGTTTGTGTCTGTGATACCACCAGTTTGCTCTCCGTTACAAATCATTAGGAAACGTGGTGTATGTGGACACACGACTTCCCTTCCTGGCTGACTACAAATGGAATACCCACGGCACTTGCATTCCTTCACAAGGGGACTGTGTCCTCAGCAGCACATACATTGATTGCATTGGTTTTTGTTTTCTTGTGTGTCACAAAGAGTTGTAAAATACACCAGCCGTGTTTTATCTTCACTGTTATATAAACTTTGTATGAATCAATAAGCATGCACACTATAAACTATATTAATCTAATTAACTTTAAGATTAAACTTTTAGCCCAGCCCTCACTTCCTTGTAAAAACACAGTAATATTAAAAAGTGGACTTCTGTGGGGTGTGCTATTTTTACTTCCATGAATCATAAATGTTCTTCCCAGCATCTAGAATAGTGAATCTTTCCAGAAGATTTTTGGTATATACTGCCCAGATCTATAAAAGGATTTACTGTCTATATGTTTCATATAAAATACATTTCTTAAATAGTAAGACTTGAAAAATCGAAATTATTCCCTGATCCATGACTGCAGGATGACTGCTGTGTCAGCAGACATGAAAACACCTTAATCTCTCCATACATCCCCATGAGAGCTCCTGGGGGAACAGGTGCCTTGCCAATAAGCAGTAATGTTTGGAATGCAATTATTTTTCTTGAGTAGTAGTTATCATCAGCGGGCTTAAAATATTTAGTAAACCATGTTGTAAACAGATGTGCTTGTTGTTCTAGGCTTGTTTCATTTTCAAGGCACAGGCAAGGTAGATTCAATATGATTTTTAAAAGTCTAAGATTTTCAAAGTGGTAAAGGAGCACTGGCTTCAACTTAAAATCATCAAAGTCATAAGCTGTATTAGCCCCTCACAAGATACCAGCCTGTCCTGTAAAGTCTCTCTAGCTATGAAAGAAGAAGATGGTACCTCCTTCCAACTGAAGTCTGTTTCATATACATTAAAGAATCTGTTGTAGGCCTGGAAAGATGGCACAGGAGGTAAAAGTGTTGTTCTGCAAGCCTGATGATCTGAATTTGATTGCTGGAACCCATGGTGGAAGAGAACCAACCCCAAAAGTTGTCTTTCTGATCTCCATGATTGTGCCATGGTACATGTGTACATGCACTCACATACATCATAAACATACACACAACAATAATAAAATGTTTAAAGCTTTCTTTTTATTCATGTATATGCATCTGTGTCTGTGTGGTGGTCTGTGTGAATACAAGTTCTCATGGAGGCCAGAAGAGGGCATTGTATTCTCTGGAGCTTGAGGTACAGGCAGTTGTGCGGCATTTGATGTGGGTTCTGGAAACCAAACTCTGGTCCTCTGTAAGAGCAGTACCCGCTCTTGACTGCTGAGCCATCTCTCCAGCCACAGATCTTTTTTAAAAAGACTGTGGTGGAATGCAGTCACATCCATCTGAGTCAGACTTTCTGGGTAACTTGCTGCAGCTTCTGCATTCCCACTGGTTGTTCTACCTTGACTTGTTCTGGAAACAACTTCAAATTTTTCTTCTGCAGCTTCCTCACTCTGTCTTTATAGAACTAAAGAGAGGTAAGGTCTTGTGGAGGGCCCTTGGTTAAGGACTTGGGGCTTTTTTGATCTACCAGACACTAACCCTTTCTCCAAATCTGCAATAAGAATATTTTACTTTCTTAAATGTATGATCTTTTCCTCTGCATTCACTAATTAGCTGTTTGGTTTAAGAGGTCTAGATTTCCATCTTTACTGGCTCTCCACATACCTTCCCCACTAAGCTTAATCATTTCTAGGTTTTTATTTAAAGAGAGAGACTTGTAACTCTTCTTGTAACATTGGAACATAATTCCAATGTTGTGTCTTAGGGACTGGAGAGGCTAGAGGAGATGAAATGGGGGGAACAGTTGGACTGTGGAACAGTCAGAACACAATGTTTACTGACTAAGCTGACCAACAGAGTAAAGTTCAGGATACCCCAAAACAACTCCAATCATGATCTCAAAAATCCCTGGCTATAGATCACTATAGCAGAGATAATAATAATCAAAAAGTTTATACTATTGTAAGAAGTACCAAAATGTGACCAGAGTCATGAAGTGAGCTGTTGGAAAAAAGGCTCTAACATACTTAATCCACACAGGGAAGACATTTGCAAAATTCAATAAAATGAAGCACATGACCCAAGATATCCTTGTAATTCCTTACCTTTACGAATTTTGAGAACAAAATCCTTATGGTGGGCCATCTGGGCCTGTTCTATTTTTCAACCAGGTCTGGCTGCTCTCTGCTCCAGGTAACCTAAGCAGTGTCCTGTGTCCTGTGGTTTTCCTTCCCTCTTCCAGACTCTGCTCAAGTCAATAAACAGACAAAAGCTATATTAGGGCCAAAGGAGATATTTGGGGCCAAGAGGATGAATGTTCCTGGTCTTGAGACACTTACAATCTAATAGGTGCTAAGACTACATGAATGGGTACTAGAATTTATAACACATGACAGGTGCTCTACTTCTGTGACGCAGCAAGCTCTGACATGGAAGAGACAACTCAGGGCAAGCCCCAGGGGAAAGAGAAGGGCATGTTTTAAATTCTTTTGGCTATATCATATATTACAGATATTTTCAATAAGAATTCCTGGCTGAGGAACTAGAGAGACAGATTAGCAATTAAGAGCACTGGTTGCTCTTATAGAGGACCCCAGTTTAATTCCTAGCACCCACATGGCAACTAACAACCGTTCCAGGAGATCTGATGCCCTCTTCTGACTTTTCCAGGCATTGCATGACATGGGTGCACTTACATACATGCATGCAATATACTCATATACGTAAAATAAAAATAAAAAACAAAATGTTAAAAAAAGAATTCCTGGCTGAGTGCCCCACTTAGGGACTATTTCAGTTAAAACCCTTTCACGTCTTGTATCGTGTAAGCCAGAGGAGCACGTGGTATTTGTTTAATCTTGAACTAAAGATGATAGACTACATTATATAAAAGTTCTGAAAATGACTCAGTATCAGCTTCCTGGAAAAAGTACAAGAAACTCTGACATACAAACACCAAGGCATTCTACTAATCCAGCTTAAAGCCTCAGCAACAAAAGTGCTTAGCACAGGGCCGTAGACTAGGTCTGAGACAGTAGCATTTACAGAACATTAGATAATAAAGTATTTGCAGGTTTGGTTCATGAATAGTTCACATTGAAAGATCAAAGACTTGTTAGGAAGATGCTGTTTATCACCCTCATTCATATTTGAGAAAATATGCACTATGGGGTCTCTTAAAAGGATCTCAGAACTGAGGATGTATCTGCTCTAACCAATGGCTTGTGATACAATAAAGACTTTTTAAAAACATTTCTTTTATTTATTTATTTATTTATGAGCAGGTGGCATGTGCTACGGTATGTACATGGAGTTCAGAAAACAACTTTGTGGAGTCAGTTCTCTCCTTCCACTGTGTAGGCCACAGGGACTGAACTTCAGCCATCCAGCTTGGCAGCAGCTGCTTTTACTTACTGAACCATCTCACCAACCACGTTTTTGTGGCATTTTTTTCTGATCCACAAATGCATTGAGGAAGCACAGACATGTATACCCTTCTCTAAGTCCTGCTGGAAGGAAGATGTTTTCAGAAAGAAGTGACATTGTAGTTTATACAATGTCTTCAAACGCATAGACCAAATCACTGTCACTTTTGATAGGCTTTTTGTAAAAAGTATATCAAACAGCAGAATATAAAAAATCTGTTAACAAGACTAGCTTCCTTGCTAAAAAAAAAAAATCTACTCAGAAAAAAGCACATTAGTACTCATGATTCCGTATTGTTAAAGGTTCTTACTTTCAATTGCTGTATAGAAATAAAGATATAAGGCTTTACAGCCTTATTGTCAAGGGAAATAAAGATGCAAAACAACAAATATACAAAAATTTATTCTTTCCTTCATACATATACGTCATATACAAACAAGAAACCCCTTTCAAGTCCTTAAGAAACTGGGTGGGTAGGGAATAGTCTTGATGGGAGGAGCTTTTGGAATATACAAGTCCCCTCCCTTACTCCATCATGTTGCTGGTGTAAATGTGTCTGAAAAGAAACTTTGAGAAGTATTCATCAAATGTCTGAACACGTAAGTTAGATACCTTGATATTATCAGTTTGAGGAAACACAGAAATTCCTGTGTCATAGGCTAAGCATGTTGTTAAGCTGTTTTTAATGCAGAGACAGGCTGGTGCTTTCTCATGTGGTTTGAATCACTGTATCCTGTACCTAGGTTTAGATCATAATGATTCCTGTTAGAGCATGAGTCTGCTACATTCTGCTTTCCAGTGTTACCAAGACAACATTTATCAACACAGAATAGTTTTATCACGATGCACATGAACTTCTGCATTAAGACTGATTGGGTTACTGACATTTTAGACTTTAGACTTTTTATTTATATACTGAAAGAAATCTCACTGTTCTTAAGACATATTCTCTAGTACTTCTGAAATGCATCCTATGATAAATGGTAATTTACTTCAGTCATAATAAGTACTTGTTTTCAATTTCCAATGGCAATTAGTGTAGACTTGCTCTTTGCTTTATCTTAATGAGCACTGGCTAACAAAGGCATAAGTTGGAGGAAAGGGGCAAGAACCTAGTAAACTAGTCAGAAAGATGAGAGCCTCTCTATTGCTTTGTGTTATCTACTATGCTTGGTTTTTTGCTAACATTAGTATAAGAATAGTGTGGTCACATGCGGAATTTCTATAGGATTATAAAAAAGTAAGCCTCTTTGCAGAATTCAACATCTCTACTTCTCAGGATTACTAATGCTACTTGTGCTTGGCTTCTTAGACAAGAGCACTGGTTTCTTTGGGTTCTTTCCAGGTGCCTTAGTGGAGGGACCAGAGTAAAGGAAGAGAAGTGCATTGCAAACAACTATATTATGGAGCCAGTGAGATGGCTCAGTGGGTAAAACCTGACAACCTGAGTTCAATTCCTGGAACCCACATGGTGGAAAGAGAGAACCAACGCCCAGAGGTTTTCCTCTGACCTCCACGTGTGTGCGTACACACACACACACACACACACACACACACACACACACACTCACATACAAAATAACTGTTTTTAAAAGTAATTGCAGCATTACAGGAAGTGCTAACCTCAATGTGCTTCTGTTCTCTCTACACGATTTCTCATGAGTGCAACTGTAGAGAGGAAAGATAAAAGATGTAGTGTTGGTCATTACTGATTGTTCCAACACAATAAATCTGAAACACGTCTACCCAATACTGTTACCTTTATACCCTATACCAGTGTTTCTAAAACCTCAATGAGGGACCAATTTTTTAAAATTTCTAATCAATTATAGACCAATTCTTTTACAAAATATAACTTTTAAAATGAGCTACCTGGAAAACAATTTTTTTTAAAAAAAGCAAAGAATAAAATATAAGGCCTAAAATTTGTAAAAATTTTTAGAGACAGGTTCTTGTATCCCACAATCTTCCTGCCTCTGCCTCCTAAAGGCCAGGATTACAGATGTGTGCCAATATACCATGTTAAAATTTGTATTATATATTTCAAAAGACATAAAATATTTTACCAAATTACTATTAAAGATTGTAAATGCCTGATCTTAATTTCTATACTTATAGATTGGTAAGCTACAGTTTGAGAAGCATGCCCTAGTTACACTTACATATACAAATGCACATAGAGAGACATACACACAGACACACGCATATATATACATACATACATACACACATACATAATGCAAACTTCATAGCCTAGGATGACAGCCAAGGATTTTCCCCTTGTTTCTGAGATGCTTTTCCAATTTGTGCCCTCATTTGGCATTGCATAGCTCCTCATAGTTTTCTGAGTATTTATAATGGGCAAAGACCTAGTGTTGGGAAATAACAGAATGTTGAATTTCAAATAACTTTCCCCTTGTAATTAAAACACACTGGCTATTACCTACTGGTTTCCAGTGCCATTATTGGAAGCCTGGTACCACTTGTACCCCCTATTCCTTTGTATGTGACCTTAGTCCCTATCTAAAGCTCTCAAGTCCTTTTCAGTGTAACTGGCATCCTGAAATGTCATGCCTCACTGATCTTTTTCAAGGTCCTGTTTCAAATCCTGGAAAATACCTCCTATAGTTTCCCCTCTAATATCATCACATAAGCTGTACATGGTGGCTCATTCCTACAATCCCAGAACTAGGGAAGCTGAAGCAGGAGGACTTCTATGAGTTAGAGGCCAGCCTGAGTTACACACTGAGTTCTAAGACAGCGTGGGCTATGTCTGAGAACCTGTCTCCCAAAACAAAAACAAACAATGACAACAAAAACTCCCATCATTTAGTCCTTCATTTTTTAAAAAATTTAGTTATATCAGGGCCAGCAAGATGGCTCAGTGGGTAAAGGTGATTGCCACCAACCTGATGACCTGAATTCATCCCCAAGACCCACATGGTAGAAGGAAAGAACTGACTCCCACAATTTGTCATCTGACCTCCACATCTACCCACATCTGTATACATACATAAATCAAAATGTAATTTAAAGATTAAGAATGTACTTGTGTCAAACATGCATGTTCATTAACAGTGCTCTCTTTAAACGTTTTACCCCTTTCCGGGGGTAGCTACAGACAGTTCCTTCAGCTGATTTTCTGGAACTGACCATGATCTCTCTAAACAGTATGTTTTAATTTTGGTCATTTTGTATTTCTGTTTTGTTGACTTTTATCCTAGAAATGGGGCAGGGGGAGGGCACAGCATGCATATATGCACCATACACTGGGGATCATGCTTTCAGTTAGACTAATAAGCAGTATTTACACTATTACAATCTTGCATTTTAGGGGCGTCAAAGTCATATAATAAAATTATGACTGCCTTTCTTCCCTGAAAGTTTCTGTTTTCCCTGAAATTAACAAATATATCATTCTTTTCTTTTACTTAGTTTTGTAAGCACATATCAGTAATTCAAAACTGTCTACTGCTTACTCAAATCTCATGTCAAAACATTCATATTCATCTAAATTTTGGTTGCTTGGTTAGTTGATCAATTTATTTTTTCCTCTCTTTTATGAACAATTTCCTTAAATGTATCCTAATTCCTCATTGTGCAGTCACATTTCAGAATAAAGTACTGAAAGGCTGTAAAGATGGTTCAGCAGTTAAAACTACACACTGCTCTTGGAGAGAATCCAAACTCAATTCCCAGCCCCATGTTGGGTGGCTCACAGCTACCTGTAACTTCAGTTTCAGGGAATCTGACTCCTCTGGCCTTCCCAGGTACAAAAATTAAATCTAAAAAAAAAGGAATAAGGCACCAAAGAGGGAAGCTCTATGTATATGACAAGGACTTGGCAGCTGGGGGTAGGGTCACTGGACAGTGACCAGACAGCTCCATTGGAAGATGCTCATACACAGATCTTTCTCAAGATAGGGGAGAGAGTATGTCCTCTTTTCAGTTAGCACTTTGTTAGCTGGATTTGTAAGCTTCAAACACTTAACTAAACATTCTGCGGGTCTCCCTGTGCATTCTTTTCCTGAATCTGCAAGTAGTCTGAAGAAGGTATGGTTTCCAACTCCCTTCCTAAGTTTTAGGTGCTGGCCTCCTCTATTCTGCCATCTAGTTTTTCTAGCTTCAAGAGGCTGTCTCCCTCACTCATGGTCTCAGCTTCCATCCTCAAATTCTGATTTCTCCTCTCTGAATCTAACTCTGTTATTCTCTTTCTTTATAAGGATCTCTGTGGTTAAATACTGGGCCCATCCAAAAATCCAGGGATAATCTCCCCATCTCAAACATCTTACCTTAATCATATCTAAAAAAAATCCTTTTTACTAGATAAGAGAAATACATACAGGCTCTGAGAATCAGAACCTGGACATCTGTGAGAAACATTCATGTTTAAGGCAAATATGGTGACCTTGTCCTTGGCAGGTGTTCTGCAGATTGTAAGTGCTGATGTGGGAGAAGGGCCATTTCTCTCCTGAAGAAGGCAGAACAAGTGAAAAACTAAGATCTAATGGACAGAATGTACACAACAGAAGTTAGTTAACATACTCTGGAGCACAGGAACCCTGTTTCTCTTTGTTCTACATCTATGTAAATATTGCTGCCACTTGTAGGGTGGTGAGGACCCTTGTCTCCCAGCCAGCTGCCTTGAAGATTACATAAATGATAAAAGATATCCAAACTCCTGAGGAGTTCTTCAAGTCCTCTTTCTTTGGTATCTTCAGAAGGTATAGTGAGGCTTTTGAAACCTTGGTTTGAATAGCAGTATCTTTGGGGATACCACTGTTTTGCCTAATAAAGGGTCTCTACTCCTCCTTCTACTGGGGATGTCAGGAAAAAAAAAAACAGAGCCAAAAGCATATGTTCAGTCACTTGTTTGAGAAGGAGCCCAAATAGTTTATGTCCTGGTTTTAATCACTGATATTCTTCTCATACTTATTTCTAATGTAGACAGAATAAGAGTACAGAAATCATAACAAAAATAACCAAAATCTCACTAACACCCTCAAGTCATCCATGAGATTATGACAGACCTCAGAAATGTTTTCATAGACTCCAGTACTGCTTGGGAAAGAGCCGACAGTAAAAATGAGAAATGAATACAGGTGGAAAAGAAATAAGGGGAAATGAAGACGTGTTTCTAAAGGACATGCATATGAAGAATATGAAACACGTGTGTCACTTGGTAATATGAGTGCTTAATTGTGAACCAGTAGGCAAAGACGGGTGGGAAGAGACGGGGTCAGTGAGGCAATACAGAGACAGAGAGAAAGCTAAACTTACCGCCGGGTGTCCCAAATTCAGGTCTTAACTCTCAGACTCATAATCTGATTTTGCACAAGTCCATCAGGTATCTTCATTATATAACTAAGGAAACTGAAATCCAAAGAAGTTATCTCAATTTAAATCAGCACATACACATAGCAGAGCCTAGTGAGACATCTATTACACAGCAGGTGAATGCCAGGTGATCTGATGCAGAAAGGTGGTAACTGCAAACTAACAAGACATTGGCTATGGGGTTACAACGTGAAAACCCAGGAACTGAAAGGCAGAGTGAAGAAAAATCAACTTTCCTATTTCTAAAAGGATGGACTACTCTGGTCACAAGAAATTTTATAGCATATGGGTATGACTACAGATATTCTACAGAAATGTCACCTCAGTTCATTCAAAAGAATGTACTGAACTCCTATGTGCCAAACACCATGCTAGGCATGAGGGGTATGATGAATATGGCAGGGGTACTGTCTGCTTGCGCAGAGGTTCGTTACTAGAAACTAGACAAACAATAAAAAGTACAACAGGGGCTTCAATAGAAATAGAGTTTAAGCTGCTAAAACAAAGTAAACTGTTGACATAGGGCCAAGAGAAGGGGTTCAGGGAGGAGTCTCATCATAGTTACCAACCTCCTTCAGAGCTCAGCTAGAGCAGGAGCTCCTGGAGCCAAGATGGAGCAAGTGTTTTGGAAGAGTGTGTCTTAGGTCTGGAGAGATGGCTCAGTGGTTTAGAGCACCAACTGCTCTTGTAGAGGACCTGGATTTGGTTCCCAGCACCCACATGGCTGCTAACAACCATCTGTCACTCTCTTCCGGCCTCCACAGGCATTGTGCAACAAGGGTGCACTTATATACATGCAGGAAAAACACATACATGTAAAAAATTAAAATAAATAAACCAAAAAATAAAGGAGCCTACTTTTTTGCCTGGGATGAGTAACAAGGTCTCTTAGAAGCCCTTCAGCCTGATTCTGGTGTCATTCAGGAAAAGAGCAACAGGGTTAATTCAAGAAGAAAGTTTTTCAGTTACTATGGTTTCATCTAATTACGGGACTACTTTGTTTTCTTTTCACAGCAAGACTTTATCACTCATTTCATTCTACAAGCTGACCTTGGAGCACAAAGGTGAAGGGTGTAAACTCCGCAGCCAGATTACCTGAGTCTGCAGCTGGCTGCCACTTGCCAACACTAAGGCCTGGGACATATTTCCTATGTGGCTTCTGGCCCTTCATCTGTAAAATAGTCCCAATAGTAGTATTTTTCCCACTGAGTTGTTATGAGAATTAAATTAGTTAATACATTTAAAAGCATTTGGAACAGTGGTAGGCACAAAGGAAATATTCAATAAATCTTTACTTGTTACCACTATTGTTTTTAATTGCCAACCAGTGGCCGTTTAGCAATTTGCAGGAGGATAATGGGCCATTTGACTTTATTTACGGCATTGCTTTCAGTCACAAGAACAATGGAGCAGGCAACAGCACTATTAGCTTACCATCTGGTACTCAAAATAAGAATTAAACCAACCAGAATCTTGCTGATTACTTGCAGTTCTGACTCTGAGATATGGGAAGTCCAAAAAGCTTCACTGAGGTCCTCTTTTCTCTCACATTTTATGGAAGCCAGAAATCTCTAAGTGTAACCAGCTATGTAGAGACTAGGTTCACATGAAGGTTCCGTAGTAGAGTCACCACAACTCAGGCTGCAGTATGGAAAAGAGCAGATGTATCCAGACATGAGTTATCTGAGGGAGACCCGTCATATGCACCAAATGGTCAGAAGATCAAATCTAGAATTTGATCTGCATTTTTTCAACAAAAATGAGTACCAACTATATACCAGTCACTCCTCTAGATATTAAAAAATAAAACAGGGGTGGGGAAATCGGGTGAGAAGAAAGTACCTGTACTGGAGAATTCAGACAATCAACACAATAACTGATTCAATAAATAGAATAGCAGAAAGTGATGGTGCTATGAAGAAAAAGAAAGTCAGGGTTGTGTAGCCATTTTCTCTGCATTGAAACATTCCCTCCCAGAGGAAGGAGAGAGGGAGGCTCCTAAGACTCAGGAAAGAAGCTACAGAATCTTACTCAAAAAGCTCAGAAAATTATAAACTCACTAAGGTTATAAAAGCAGTGAAAAGCTTGGGGGAGATGCTGCAAGATGCTCCAGGGATAGAGCTTTCCTAAGTAGTCAGCCCTGCCAGGGTGGGCTCTGTGGTGACAGTTGTTCAAGCTACACTTGGGTAAAATACTTTTTGTGGCCTGTTATCAGTGTCCTATCCAAGATGAGCAGATGTGTGTTAACATTTCCCCAGGAAACATCATATAACAGTAGGAAAAGGGAGATGGGAAGAGCCCAGGAGCAGAAAGTGGGTATACGGTTGAAGCAAGAGTTAGCAATGAGATAAGAATTAGATCCCTATAGGTAGTAAGCACCAAAGTCTATGATAAACTACAAGCTGGTCATATAACCTGAGAAAAGAGAGTATAATTTAGTTAATGGCTAATTAAGATCCAGACAAAGTCAATGACTGGCAAACCAAGCCAGGGTCAAAAAAGAATGACCAGGGTGACCATGATGTATGACTACTCCAGTGACTGAGAGAACAGCCCATGATCATCTCCTGGGCCAAAGAGACATGCACAGAGTGTGTGAGCCCCCACTGGCTTAGTCTGAGATATGCTCAAAGAATGAGCCAATCTTGGTAAAAGTGACCTGCTTGCCTCATTCCTGCAGCAGTTCTCAGAAGACCTCTACACCACACCACTCGGGGCATCCCTCTCCTGGAACCTCTCCTACTCTCGCTAGTCTTTCTCACTATTACTTAAATAAACCTCCTCTCCCTTTACTCCCTCCCTTGCCAGCGCTTCTTAGAACTCATCCAGTCAGACAACAAACTCAAGAGCTCAGGGTTATCCTAGTGACCTTTGGTCTGTCAACTTATACAGCATTCATTATTGTGCCAACATCATAATCACCTGAACAAATTGGCTCTGAACTCTGAGGACACTACTCCCCTGGTTCTATTAGAACCATTTCTCAGAACTATGCCAATGGATTTCCCTTATCCCCATTTGTGCAGATGCAGCTGCCTGTGTCCTTACCCTGTGCTGATGAAACTGATTCTGGAACCTTGATTTCCCCACTGTGTCCCCTGTCTGGCCGCACCCTCCAGTTTAATTGAGGAAGCAGGAGTTCAAGTTTGCCTCTACCCTTAATGTTCACAGACCACCTGGTCTTTTCATCCCTAATTCACATTCATTCAAGGGCAGGAATAGTTCCCAGCCTCCACTGCTCCAATGGGTGGGTGCACCTTAATTCTCAAGCATACCCAAATTTGATTATCTTTTGGGGTAGAGTACCAAACTGAGGTTACCAAGGAGATGCTTCAGTCATCAGACCCTAGAGCATGGTTTTGCTGGGGTTAATTAAAAGTCATTAGTCCAGATTATGTCCATTAATAAAAGTCAATCTTCAAACTTAGTTTTCTGGAGTATACTTGGAAAGCTGAGCATGGTAGAGCATGCCTTTAGTCCCAGCTCAGAAGGCAGTGGCAGATGGATCTCTGTGGGATCAAGACCAGCCTGGCCTACAAAGCCAGTTCCAGGAGAGCAGGGGCTATAGGGAAATCCTATCTCAAAAACAAACAAAACAAAACCTACCAAAAAACCCAAACAAACAAAAAGAACATACCTTGGGGGGCTAGAGAGATGGCTCAGCAGTTAAGAGCATTGGCTGCTCTTGCAGAGAACCTGGGTTCAATTCCCAGCCCCCACATGGTAGCGAACAACTGTCCATAACTTCAGTTCCAGGGGATCTGATGCCCTCTTCTGATCTCTATGGGCAATGCACAACACAGGTGCACGTACATACATGCAGGCAATACACTCATAAACATAAAATTAAAATAATAAATAAAGTATTTTTTAAAGCCCTCATGGGAATGGAGGTCTTTGAGCAAAGACCTAAAGAGGCAAGGAAGACATGGAACTGTCAGAGCAGAAGCAAGGGCACCTGCAAAGCCCCTTAGGAGAGACTGAAGGGGTTACAAGGCCACTGCAACCAAGCCCAGACAGCATGAAGTGAAATCAGGAGATAAAAGGTCTTAAAGGACTAAATGTTAAGTGTTGGTTTTTACTCTGAGTGGAGAATGGAGCTACTGGAAAGTTCTAAACAGAGTCATGGTACAACGTACTTTTGTTTTAAAATTATTTATTATTGGGGAGGGAGGGTTGAAGAGCCACACACGCGAGGTGAGAGGACAACTTTATGGAGCTGGTTCTGTCCATCTACCTTTACATGGATTCTGAGGATTAAACTCAGGTCACCAGGTTTGTAAGGCAAGTGCCTTTACCAGCTGAACTTATATAGCCAGCCTATGCTTTAATTAAAAGTTACTGGCTGTCTTAACAATAAAATGAAGGTACAGAGTGGCAGACAAATTCCTAATCAAAGGTAACAGTGGCCCAGACCAACAGAATTTCAATAGAAATGGGCATCTACTTATGAAGAGAGCACAAAATTTGGTGATACTGGAAGAAGGTATGAAAAGTTGCTGAGGGATGGGGATACAGCTCAGTGGTAGAGCACTTGCCTAGCATGTGTGAAACCCTGAAAAAAAAAAAAAGAGTTCCTGAACTGGCTTCAGCAAGCAAGTGTTCAAGTTGCTATTAAAGGAGATAAAGTTACAAGTAGGAAAAAAAGTGTTGTGGTAACCAGCTGGTTAGGATTATCTTAGAATATGATAAAAAGGATAGTTCTATTAGACATCCCAGTAGAGACGTTGAAGTAATAGTATACTAGTATATACAAGGCTGGCCTGAAGACTAGGGAGTTGTGAGACTATTTATAATTAAAGTTAGAAGACAACCTAGAAAGAGATGGGAAGAGTCCAAGGACAGAGTCTTGGGATAGTCCAATATTAATTGGTCAATAAGCAAAAGAGATTAAGAACAGTGTTATAGGACTGAAATTAGCAGAGTGAAGTATCTTTTGTGCTAAGTGAAGAAAGAATTCAGGGAGGAGTGAGTAATCAACCATGACAGTTATGACGGATAGGTCAAGATAAAGACTGGGAACTGGGTTCTGTAACTTGGACAGCAGTTTCAGTAGAATGCTGGACACTAAGCTAGTTGAAGATTTAACTCCAGAGAAAGGAATTGGAACAACACATAGAGAACTCCTTTAAGGATATTTATTGTAAAGGAGAACAGAAAATGGTACTGGGGCTGTAAGGGAGGTAGACGGCAATGGTTTTGGATTCTCTGGGTTCTCTCTCATTCTGTTTCTTTTCTAAGAATAAGCTGATTTTAAGATGCAACACACTAATTTACATGGGGAAGTGTAATGGATAAACAGATCAGGAATAGTTATGAACAGATCAGTGTTTTCTCTGTATTTAGAAAGTCAAACTCACAGAATACTTAGTAAGCATTTTAACAGTGCCATCTTCACTGATTTCAAGCATGAATAAGTAGTCTAGCATCCATCCACACTGCAGGGAAAGAAATGCTGAATGGACCAGATGTTTGGAACAGCTGAGCAGGGAACGCTCTCTAGAGAAACTATCCATTCAGTCCTTCATTCAAGAAACACTGAGGCTGAGGATGTAGAGCACTGGTTAGGGCTCTTCCTAGCAAGTGCAACACCATGAATTCAATTCCCATCACTAAAGAAATGAAAAGAAGTTCACCAAAACAGACTATGCCTTCAGAGAGCTCATAATTCAATAAAGCATGGAGACAAGTGAATGAGTAATTAGAAACCTATGAGTTAAAGAGGTACCTGTACATATAAGGGGCAAAAATGAATTAAGCAATTTACTATTCAGTAATGGAATTTGGGTCATTAAAGGTTTTGAAGATTTTCTCATTGTAAAGAAAAAGATTTACTATTTCAATTGTTTTCTCTTCCAGAAATATTCTCATTTATTAATAGGTGTTATATTAAGACTTAAGGAAATCTTAGCAAATAAGGAGGAAATACCTTCTATACCTTCTCACTCCACGAGAAGCCTAGACTGAACACAGGCAAGTTTTTATTTGACAAATATATATTGAGAATTTATTTATTTGGTCTTCTTGAGACAGGTCTCCCTGTAGCCCCAGCTGGCCTGGAACTCGCTGTGTAGACCAGGCTGGCCTTGAACTCACAGAGATCTGCCTTCTTCTGCCTCCCAAATACTGGGATTAAAGGTGTGCATAACCAGACCCAGAATATTGACAATTTATTATGCCAGTGAAAGGTTCTAGATATTGGTTTTCAGATTTTAGTACTAAAAGACTCAACATTAAATATAAAACATAGTAAATTAAATAGTATGTTTGAAGTAAGTCCCATAAGAAAAAAATAGAGGGGTAATAAGGTAAGGAAATCCCAGAAAATTGAGGTGAGGCAGTTGAAGTGTGAAGCTGCAATTTTAAGGTGTATGATCTAGAACTCGGGAAGAACTTCAGACATGATCAGTGCCAAGATTCCAGGGATATGAGGGAGCTGGCTCTTTGAATATTTGGAAAATGAGGACATTAAGTGCAGGAACAGTCCAAGGTGCTGAAGACAGAAGTGTGGCTGGCGTACGGCAGGGAGGACACTTTTTAAAATGCTTTGTAGCAATCCAGAGAACAGATAAAGTACTACAGACCAGCCTCACTTGTACTAGTGAGTCAATCTGGGGATGTATTTTAAGGGTAGCAATAACATTCCCTGATGGAACAGATGTGGGAAAAGGAGGGGTTTAAGAATCAGGCCAATATTTTAACCTTACTAATTAAGATGGGGAAGCCTGCATATATCTGGCAGGAACAATCATTCTATTTTGGACAGATTGACTTTGAAGTCTAGTAGACCTTTGTTACACCTTGTTTGTTTGTTTGTTTGTTTTTAGTTCATAATACATTTTATAAGACAAAGTAATGATTTTCAAATTTTTGGAATAGTTTTTATGAAAAATAAAATAAAATGACTGGGCTAGAGAGATGGCTAAGCAGTTAGGAGCACTGGCTGCTCTTGAAGAAGATCCAGGTTTGGTTCCCAGAACCCACACGGAGCTGACAACTATCCAAAACTCCAGTTCTAGGAGATCCTACACCCTCTTCTGGCCTCCTTGGCCACTGTATAACATGGGTATACTTACATACATGCCAGCAAAATATTTATAAACATAAAATGAAAGTAAATAAATTTTTAATTTTAAAAAATAAAATGACAGAAATATTAAAATGATGAACAGTGAGTTATTAGAGGAAAAGACTCTTGAAGCACTTTAACTTACACTCTCCCAAAACACAGTCACTTCAGGAATGTCTCTCACAGGGTTAACAAGCCTCCTTGATGTTCCCAAATTTAATATACTTCATCTCATAAAAATAATGAAATAATTTTTCATTTCACATCATTTAAAACAAAGCAAAGAATATCACAGGGGATGAAAGAAAGGCCACACCCCCATGGCAATTTTGCAAAATGCAGAACAGAGTACTGGCTTCAAATCATAGGAATTCTGCATACTTGCACTATTTACAAATGAAGAGCAGCCATCATATTCCTGTAAAAATGTGCAAGCTAGGCAAAGATGCAGTTATGCATCCTGTAATTCCAGCATTTGTGAGGCTAAAAGAGAAGGATCATAAGTCTGAGGTCACCCTGGACTGCATAACAAGACAGCATCTTAAAAAGAAAAAAAAAGAGCTATATTCATTGAGGTTCATTAACTTCACTGTACATGAAATAATTTTATACTTGGAATGAGGCTGAAACAAGAAAAAAACCAATTAGCATAGAGCTGTTAATACAAAATGAAAAT
Source organism: Eospalax fontanierii (assembly GCA_035773235.1). Taxonomy (NCBI): domain Eukaryota; kingdom Metazoa; phylum Chordata; class Mammalia; order Rodentia; family Spalacidae; genus Eospalax; species Eospalax fontanierii. Next base: position 30,073,112 of record CM069530.1, on the reverse strand, counting down.
AATAATTACTGGGACGGATGATCAAATGAAAAGCAATACTAGGTTACAAATTTCTGACTACGTAAATAAATTCTGTTTTTTACTAAAACTTTTCACTATTAGGTCATGATTAAAATGAAGAAAATTAGGGCTGGAATGAAGGTTCAGTGGTTAATACCACTGACTGCTCTTGCAGAAACCCAGGTTCAGTTCCAAGCAGTCCAGTTCCAGGAGATTCAACACCCTTCTGATGTCTATGAGCACTGCATGTCAGAGGTGCACTTACATACAGGCAGGCAATACACTCATACACATAAAATTAAAATAACAAAATATTTAAAAAATAAAGATGTGTTATGTAATGGCCAAGGAAGTCAAAAGAGGGCATTGGATCCCCTGGAACTGAAGATACTTATCTACAGGGGTAAAGGCATTTGAGTAGATTTTCACATTACCTTTTCTGTATTTATGAATGTCTTCGTCTTCAGTGAGACCCACTGCTCTACTAGGAGCTGGCTGAAGACCACAGCAGGGATACTGTCACAGTCTAATTTGGAAGCTTCTTTCCATTCGCAAAGTTTATGGGCAAGTTCTAGGCCCACAGTTATTACAGCTACTGGAAAAACGGGCTTTTCCACAGACACCCCCACAGTAGAGATGCCTTGGACATTAGTGTTCTGGAATTCACCCACGATGATATGACCCTTTTCATTAGTATGAATCCCCACTTTGTTTAGACTCAGGTCCCTGGAATTTAGGTCCTACCAGCGGCCCAGAGAAGGCAGTCAACACCTGGAATCATGGTCACAGTGGGTTTCCTATTAGGAACCACAGTAACCACTGAGAGTTCTGAGCCAGTTTTTGCCTTAACTTCTTTACCCTGTGAGTGCTTCCAAGCCTCCACACCAACCTTCTCTAGCTCTTCAGTGCAGATGGAACAGGTCAGAGAATCAAAGTTTCTAAGTACTTAACATGCCTTGTCATAGGAGATGTTCTACAGCCCAGGGTGGAGAGGATCCCAGCTCTCTCCACAGCAAAGTACCCCACACCCACAATGACACCGAAGCTAGGCAAGTCTTCCAGCTGTAAAAGCCCATCACTGGTTATTCTCAGACTGACTCCAGGGATTTGGCTTTCCTAAGGAATCGAGGGCACACCACCTGTGGGAATCAGGATGTGAGGAGTGGTGTATTTTTTCCCATTGACTTTGACTGCGGGCTGGGGACCACCTGCAAATGTTGAATAGTCACGGGTTTCTAGGTTGGGACTTGGCTAGATTGCTTTGATAGATGGTGATCAGGCAGTTCACAGCAGCATCCCACTTCTCCTTTATAACATGCCAAATGAATTTACTCTCACAACTTTAAAAGCCATAATCAACATGATCATGCATGTGTTCAGACTGGACAGCTGTGTTCCATATTATCTTTCTGGGTAGTCACCTGACATTTACCTGTGGCCCCACTGGCCTGGAAGTTGATGGATGCAGGTTCCTGAAGCCATGTCTGGTTTCACCCAATTGTTGTTGTTTTCCCCCTACCTTAGGTCCTGTTTATCTATGGAGCCTTTGACTACTGTCCCACTACCACTAGCCAATCAAATTGAGGCAGTAGCCACCAACACAGCATTGCCTTATGCCCAGGCTACACATCTTGCAGGAGTCAGATATCTACACGAAGTAGAGGAAGTATACATTGGGATGGTGGGGAAGAATGGCATGAACATGCCTCCTCTGATTCACTGCTTTTCTCCTATTTTCTGGGATTTGCTCCTTAAGTAGTTCAGAAGCTTCTGCCTAAGGGTCTGCTTTCTGGGAGAACAAAGGCTGAGGCAATATCCAAGTGGGTATAAGTGTTGGTAGCTGTTCAAATGAATCTGGTATTTGGGAGAGCGCCAATTTGAGAGCTGTCAATGTGGACAGTATTTACCATCATGATACTTGCCGAGAGAGTACAAAAGACTGAGCAAAGAGAGGTAGTAGTTTGAAGATCTTGGTTCCCTTGACAGATGAGAGAATTAGATTTGCTCACTGCTGTAGCTCCAGATCCCAGAATAGTGCATGGCATGGCACAAAACTGGTGTTGGCTGGTAATTTGAAGTAGATCATCCTAGCCTTGGGGTTAAAGAGGAAAGAAAATCAACTCATGAGAGGTGAGGAACCTGGATAAGCAGGTTTAAGAAACTTGAACCGTATGTTTGTGAAAATTAGGTTTAAGAGCAGATGCAAGAGAGAAAAATAACAGAAAAAGGAAGCTGTGGTTAGAGAAAAGCTCTCAAATACCACTTTCTACTTGAAGCCTTTATAATGACCTCGGGGGGACCTTCCTCCTTCTGGGCGTCTTTGAAAATACCCCATCTTTTAAACTGTGAAGTGAGAGCCATGTGGTCTTCTCTACTTTCATCTTTTTCTTCACCCCAATACTGGTTGTAGAGAGAAACTGAATTTGAAAAATGGAGTTGACTCCAATTCCAGAGACAAAAAGGGGGTGCTTGGAAGTTTGACGTTTCTGATTCATATCTACTGTTTATAGACTGAGACTGAAGCAGAATAGAAGGAGACTGGATTTCAAATCTAGATTATACCCAAAATGATTAACAAAATAACCTGCACTTGAGTGGGTAACTGAATGAACAAACAAGGTTAAGAGGATCTAGATAGTGGTTACTGCAAGAAGCTAAGGCAGCTTGGAGTGGTAGGTAGTGAGGTTTCTAGCTTGCACTGGGTGGAGGCCCTGACCTTGACCCAAAGACCATGGGAGGAGGGCTGGGAGGGAATATGATTCTCAGGTTGAGTTACATTCATCCATCTACATGGAAGTGCAGCAAAGGCTGCTGGAAAGATGAACCTAGAGTTCCATGGTAAGACCTGACGTATGGATTGGAAAGTCTAACAGAGAGTATCTGAAGCCAGTAGAAGAGAATGAGGCCTCTCGGAAAGTGCACATGGTGGGACTTAAGGATCACAGTTCAGCAGATTCCAACACAGGGGTTGGATAAAGAAGAGGAAGCATGCCTGGGGTGGTAGCTCATGCCTTTAATCCCAGCACCGAGAACGCAGAGGCAGGCAGATCTCTTTATGAGGCCAGGCTAGTCAACACAGTGAGTTCCAACCCAGCTGGGGCTACATGGAGACCCTATGTCAATAAATCCTAAATAAGCAACTGGAGAGATGTCTCAGTGGTTAAGAGCACTGGCTGCTCTTCCAGAGGACCCAGGTTCAGTTCCCAACACCCACATAGTGGCTAATACCCATAGCTAATTCCAGTTCCAGGGGATCCAAGGAACTTTTCTGGCCTCCCAGATTTTGCACACATGTGGTGCACTTATACACATGCAGGTAAAACACTCTTGCACATAAAACAAAAATAAATTTTAAAACTAAATAAATAAAGGGGATGCTAGCAATCGAGGAACACAGTTAAAGGAAAACTGGTGGGAGGGGAAGTGTATTTGGAAGAGGGTATGGTCAACAGAGTAGAATGCTCCAACGATACTATAAAAGAACTGAAAACCGCCTGGATAGACAGAACTGGAACAATTCAGAGCCACAGCAAGTGAGAAGTAGAGACAGAAGCTAGAACAGGGAGGGGTGCGCAGAGTGATATGAATGGATAACTGTGGGTAAGAGATAGGTGAGTTGTTAGAGGGACTTCAAGAGGGATTCACTTGACATTTATTCATTTATTTATTTATTTATGGACTATGCATACTACCACATACTACGGCCCAAGAGTGCAAGTCAGAAGACAACTTGTGGGAGTTGGTTCTCTCCTACCGTGTGGGTTCTGGCAACTCACTGGTCTTTTTAAAGAAAGGAGAGGGACTGGAATGTTTACTGTTCTGATTTGGAAAGAAGGAAAAAGAAAAAGTAGAAAGGGACAGGGTGTAGAGGAAGGGCAGGGCAACTCTTTGTGTAATTGAAATCAGTAAGGGGCGGGATCCAGCGGAACAAAATTACAAGGCTTTTGCTCAGAGCTGCGGTGTTCAATAAAACAGAGTGAGAAGTGGTGGTTTAATTTGGACAACCTCAGAGAACAGTTCTAGTAGCTTTGAGGCCACAGAAAGTCACAGTCAGAGCCTGGGTGGGTGTAGGAAAGGGTGTAGTAGGCGAAAGCTACCGCTGCAGAAAGGGCAACACAGGATGTTGCCCGAAGAAGGCGGGCAGACCGAATGAGGGCGTATTTTGAGCTGCCTCGGCAAGGACAGGTCACTGCTCAAACAGAGAGAGGTCCATGAATCTAGGTAGCCAGGCTCTGCAGCCAAATCCCACATGCCCTGTGTAGCGCAGTTTTCATCGCCCAAAAGACACAGCGCAGCAGGGATGGGTAACGCCCAGCCCGCTCCTGCTCCGGCTCTGCAGCGGCGGCCCAGTCCCACGGCGTTTCAAAGTTCCCGGGCCCGCCGCAGCCGCCCAGGGTCAGACGCGCGGGGCTTCCCATCAAGTCCCTGCCACCCCGGGAATCCCCGACCTAGGCACACACCAACCCCGCTTCCTCCAAATCGCCGCCGCGGGCGTCTGAAGCGTCCACAGGCCGAGGCGAATCCCGCGCCACTCTCTCCAGAACCGGACTCAGCCCGCCTCCGCCCGCCTTCCCCGAGCAATCCCTCCGCCTGGCCCGGAAGAGGACGAAGGCCTTCGGCAAGTTCCGCCGCTCGCGCGTGGGCGGGGCGGCTCGAGCCGCTCCCGGCAAAGCTCGGCTGTTTCCGTGCGTGGCCGCTGCGCACTCGGCACTGGGCGGCGCTGGCTGGCTCCCTGGCTGCGGCTCCTCAGTCGGCGGCGGCTGCTGCTGCCTGTGGCCCGGGCGGCTGGGAGAAGCGGAGTGTTGGTGAGTGACGCGGCGGAGGTGTAGTTTGACGCGGTGTGTTACGTGGGGGAGAGAATAAAACTCCAGCGAGATCCGGGCCGCGAACGAAAGCAGTGACGGAGGAGCTTGTACCACCGGTAAGAGGAGCAGGAGGAGGAGGCAGGAGCCGGAGAGAGCCGGGGGGACGGAGGGGGGACGGGGAGGCGCCGGACAGCCGCGCTCGGGGCCTTCCCCTCGCAGGAGGGGCCGCGGTAAAGATGGAGCCTCCGCCCGAGCCCCACAACCTCGCCGCGGCTCGCAGCGAACAAAGAATAATGGCGGCGGACTGGAGCCAGCGGCGGCCGGGCGGCAGCGACTCTGCCTGCAGCCAGCGGCGGCGCTCATGGCGGGGGGCGGCCGGGGCGGGGTGGGAGCCGGCGGCCGGGGGTGTGAGCGGGCGGCCGGCCGCGGAGAGCTGGCGCCCGCGTTCCCGCCGCGGGGCCGATCCGGGCCGGGCGCAGCCGGAGCCGGAGCCGCCCCGGGGGAGGCCGCCCGCCGCTGCCCCCGGCTCGCCCGGGCCGCGCCGAGCTACCCGCCCGGGCCGCCGCCGCCTGGGTGCCGTGGGGGGTGGAGGAGGAGGAGGAAGGAGGCGACCGTGGAGGGCGGCGGAGGTGAAGGCGCCTGCCGCCGGAGCGGGCGAGCCGCAGCGCCCGACCCGCTGTCCTCCCGGCTCTTTGTGCAATAAAGTTCGAAACCCAAGGTTTTCTCTGGTGCTGTATTTCATTCTTGCCCCTCTCCCCTGCTCCCACACGGTTGGAGAATACGTTGTTTTCTGCCCTTGGCTACTTAAGGCAATTTTTGACTCTTTCCCTCGCCCCCCCTCCCGATTTTGGAAAAAAAAAAACAACAAACTCAAGTCATGGAAATACATAAATGCATTCTTTTGGGAAGGAAAGGGGTGCTAAGAAAACATTTGTAACTTTTTACAGAAACTTGGGATCACGGTAAAGGGAAGCTGGTGTGTGAAAACAGTTTCGGTTTTAACCCTTTTCAGCAAGATAATCACTTGAGGTCAATCATTCTGAAACCCTTCGTAGAAACGAATATTAGCTGAGGTACTTTTGTTTTACATCACTTAGGGGGGGGCGCAATCTTGCAAGAATGTTTGAGTCATCTAGGTCTCCCCTTAATCTTGCTCACCCTCACCACGTTTTCACACAGACTTCTGTCTAAACTTTAATGGGGATTGATTTCATTCTCATTCTAAAAATAGGCATTTAAAGTATCCATTATTTGTATCTTGCAGTCGGTAACCCCAGTCTGAGGTTAATGAGGAGCCAGCAGTGTTAATTTTTTTCTTCATTTCGCGTATTTGGGAAAAAGGACTATAAAGTCATGAACACATTAAAGATTGAAACAGTTTTGAGACCTTGCAGTATGACCTATTTAAATCTATCGTGCTTCTCAAAAAGTTAGAACTTGATTTTAGCCTCAGCTTGAATTACATCTGTCTTCTGAAGATTTAGCCGCTTTGCACAATTTCTACCCCGTTCCAGGTTTAAAAATAAAGACCCAGCTGGTTATTTTAGGTGTTTTGAAAAGGAAACAGGTTGTTTTAAAAACATTTACCTGTTACTGTACAATTGAATTGTGATTAATAACACAAAGCTTCTGGTTAGGAATAAATATTGATTGGTAATAGAATCACTGTGTCTGATTTTTCTATCTTAGTCACGACTCTGAAACTTTGCTGACAGCCTTTAAAGAGACCACGTTATCAGTTTGCTGTTGCCAAGAAAATTGAGATGCAATAAAGAGAGTGTTTCCATAAAAACTGGCAAGATGATCTTATTTCCAAATATCAAGAAGTTACACATAGTAATGGTGATGGTAAGATACAGGTTTTCCAAAAGATTTTCTGCAAGCTAATAGGATTTCTTTCCCGTATAGATCCTGTTTGAGAATGATTCTTCCCTGTAAAAATAAAAAAAAAAAATTCTGTTGTGTTCTTTCTTCACTCTTGACCAAAAGAAGAAAAAACATTTATACTCATTAATATATGGACATTCAACTGGAACTGTACTTCTCCATTCTATCAAGGGTCAGTTAAAAATGACAGCTCCATCTGCTTCCTTTTTCTTTCTTTTTTTTTTTTTTTTTTGATGGGCATGTGCTTTTAGAAAGCTAATGAATTCTTTGACAGAATTAGCCTAATGGGTACTAAAAGAGCACTTCTTTTAGGATTTAAAACTAGTGATTTCAAATTTTGAACAGAATTTTGTTTCACACAAGAGCTTAAACAAAAAAAACTGATCCATTAAAATTTCTTTTTTCTGATTTCAGAAACATTATCAGGTCTGAAATTAGAAATTTTAGTTTCTTAGAGAAATAACTGAATCATTCTGAGGTACTTCTAGAAAACCAATTTCTTTCTCATCTGAGGTGCCTTTTTTTTAAACAGTAAAGAATATTGTTTACTTGTAACAGTGTTTACAGGGTATTACTGAAAATTATGTTAATTCTGTAAACATCTTTCTTGATATGTGTAACATCCAGCAATGACTTCTTTAAGTAGAACTTAAATCTGGATTTAAGAATGTAGCACATGTGAGAAAATGTAACACTCAAGAGAATACTTTACTGTGGCTCTGATGTTTATTTAGCACCTACTGTGATAGTGTAGCTGAAAGAGCACCTGGTTTGGAATCATCACTGCTCTGGGTCTGAATTCTACCATTGCCAGTAGGAATTTTGTGACCAGGGGGAAGTTTCTCCTCTCCCAGCCTCAGTTTCTTTATCTGTAAAATTAGATTATCGATAAATGGAAAATACTTTCCTAAGGTCGTTCTTAAGTTAATTATAGCTGTTCATCTTAGTAACTTCCTACCTGCCTTCTGTTGGTGTCTGCACCTTACTGTGTTTAATATAAGCACTGGTCCAGAAAGCCTCACAAATCCAAAGAGGAATTCACTGTTTTTACTCTCTAGGAACTTACTTGGGAACACAGTGACTAATAAGACAGAATATTTGGAGTAAGAAAGCAGTCAAGAGGAAAGAACACCCTTTACAAAACAAAAAGGATTTTTTTTTTGTATTTTCTCTTTTGTTTTTGAAATAATTTAGATAGTCTGTAGTTCAAAACATAAAATATAGCAAAATGTCCTATATTCTCTCTCCATCACCCCATGTTGCCCATTTGTCTTTCAGACCCAGTCCATCCGCATGCAAGTAAATAATGTATGTGACCCCCCTTTATGCAAATGATAGCATACTGTACACACTATTTTAAATCCTGTTCTCTACTTGTCCCTCCATCACCTGTTTCCTGGGTTACTATGTCTTAGCAGTTGACTTTTTATAAGTACATAAAGACCTTTGAATGTTAAAATTATAAAACATTTTATATATAGATGCTTATCTATTAACCATTTAATGAACTGATTCTATTTCTAGGTCATTCATGACATTTTAAACTCTAATGCCTTTATTTAAATAAAAAACATCACTTGAGTGGAAAATATCAAATTTGTGACAGGAAGTTGGTATTTGAACTGCCATATTTCCTTTTTAGCTCCATGTTGTAAATAAATAAGTTTAGTCTGAATTAAACTGCTTCATTGAAATTCTTGCCATCCTAAACAGACTTTCAGTTATTATCTTGTCCCAAAAAATTATCTAAAGTTTTTTTACATGATAAAGAACATTTCATTAGTCCATTTTTTAAAGATGATGAGTCTTTTATATATATATATATAATATATATATTATATATCTATGTATGTGTATGATTGAAACAGGGTCTTCTAGACTATTCTGTAGCTCATTATGAGCTCATGCTGGCCTCAAAGTTGAAATCATCTTGCCTTTTGGATATGGGAATTAGAATATTTTGATGATTTTCTAGTATTTTTTAGTATAATGAGTCTGTATTTTTTACCAAGTGTGTCACATATGTAACTTTTATTGAGGACTAGAATCTGTACTAAATTTTCTTAACTGTTGGAGGTCCCTGATCAACCAGTTGGGCTAAGTAATATGCATTTCAACCCAAGCACAAAACAAGTTTCAGTACCTCATTTTTCCTTCTTTGGCTCTTAAAAGCAGCATTAAACTGTAGTATGTTTTAAATATGCATGCTATAGGTTTTCTAAGGGACATGCCTCACTTCTTTTTTTTTTTTAATCATTAAATAAAGCTGCCAAGATCTACTTCATCTTTTGTAGGCGTAAATTGAGAGTTAGTGTTGTGACCATGCAGATTGAGAGTTAGTGTTGTGACCATGCAGGCTAAATTTTTTTCAGTGTTGCTTTTTGTGACAGGATCTTCCTGCACCCCCCAGTTGACCTGTAACTCACCATGTAGACCAGGCTGGCCTGGATCTAACAGAGCTACTGCCTCTGCCTCCTGAGTGCTGGGACTAAAGACATATACCACTATGGGCTAAAGATTTTACAAACTGTTATTGTCATTTGGAGGTTTCTTAGTATTTGTTATATAATAAGTAATGTGCTGTTTCTGCCTGCTAAATGATTAAGGTAAGCACAGAGCATTTATCCTTACAGACCTGAGTAGTGGGAATTGGGTAGATAACTGAAATTGTAAAGGTAGGAGGGTTTCCTGAATCCTGTTTACAGGCTACCAGTGAGCTAAATGATTTCTTAGAGTGTCATAACATCAGTGAGCTATTTCCTGGAGTGAAATCAAGGACCAATGAACTACAACAAACTGGTGGTGTAAAAACAATTATTTGTTAGTCTTTCATTTTCGTATATATCTCATTTTATGAACATGTACATGCTGAAGTTGTAAGAAATAAGTATAATTCTGAGCTTATTCCACACTATTAAATCTATAAATTTTGAGATTAAACTTGGCATGAAGGTAGCCATTTAATTTTTTATTCTCATTCAAAATGTATTTCTTGGGCTTGAGAGATGGCTCATTGGTTAAGAGCACTGAGTGTTCTTACAGATGACTTGGATTCAGTTCCCAGCACCCACATGGCTAACAACTATCTGGAAATTCAGTTCACCCTCTTTTGGCCTCTGTAGGCATTGCATGAGGTAGTACACTTAAATACTTGAAGACAAAACACTCCTACGTAAAATAAAAATAAATATGAATGCATCTCTCGTTATTATGTGCCAACTTTTATCTCAAGTTCTGTTATTTTTGTTTATTATTTTGGCCTCAAAATCACTGAGATCTCTTTGCCTTTACCTCCAGGTGCTGAGATGAATGGTGTGTGTGTTTTATGTTGTCTTAGTTTTCCAAAGTTAAGATACGTTTTATTATGTTTTGCCTAGATTTTTGATAATCTATTACGTTTCTTAAAAGTTTTTTAAAAATTAGTTTTTCATATTCTTGTTTATTCATTAGATAAAAGGTAGTCCCTTCACTGGTGAGTAATTATTATAACATACACAGATTATACATCCTAGCCATTAAAGATTATATAAACTAAGCTTATTTATTTATTTACTTGAGACAGGGTCTCTATAATCCTAGCTAGCCTGGAACTTACTATGTAGGCCAGGTTGGCCTCAGTCTCATAGAGCCACCACACCCAGCCTGCAACTAATTTCTTAACATTGTTGAGGCTATTAACATAAATCTCAAAACTGTAATTGGGGTTGGGCATATAAATCAGTGAGAGCACCTGCCTATCATGAACAAGGCCCAGGGTTTGATCTAAGTAAGGAAAAGGGAAGCAAGATTTGGAGAAAAGGTGGTCTGAGGGACTGATATTTTTGAAAAGAGAAAGTTCAGTGGGAAGACAAAATAGCTAAGTCATGACCTGGGTGTAGGAGAAACGGGTGGATCAGAAAGTTGACTAAAAGAGTAGTGACAGAGTTTCTCCTTAAAGACTAATGGATCTTTAAAACTAAGGTTTGTTTTAGTTTATCCTAATAAGATGGCTATTTGCATGTGAGTTTCTGGTTGGAATTATGATGACATCCATATAAAAAATGTTGAATTTAGCCAGAGGACAATAAAACACTATTTTTTAAGGATTTATTCCCCTCCCCCTGTTTTTAAGAAGCAATTTCCAATAGTAGACTTCAAATATCTTATTTTTGATCACCAAAGTGAAAAGTATTCTTTATTTCGAAGTATTTATATTCTTAAAAGGGTGTCATTTTCTGGAATCAGTGGCAGCATTACAGTTTACTGTGAACAGTAGTGATGTCCTAGTTTTGTGGGTTGCCATTTCTCAACCTAATTTATTGACTTTTAGTTGGCAAATATGTAATCACAAAATTTATTCCGTTAGGTAGTTAAGAAAATTGTTGAATGAAGAAAAATGTTAAATGAAGATTGTTTTAGTTTCTGTAAACAACAGCAGAAAGTCCAAGTATCTGTTTCCTTCCTCAAAGAATTTATGGTACATAGTTTGGGGGCAGGGGGTTAATACCTAGCAGAATATCAACTTACCGCTATCTTGAGAAGCTACAGTTTAAAAGAAAAGGGAATTAGTAAGGAGAAACTTTCTGGGAAACCAGAATTTAAACAGATTTTTGAAGAACTTGTATTGGTAGATGTGAAGGGAATATGTTCTAAGTAATGAAATGAACAATGAAAATGAGCACATTGAAGTAGAATGAACTTCATACAAATGTGTGAAGGAAGTGTTAATTACCTGCATGCCACTCCACTATAAGGCATCCTGAGTATGAGGTCCAGAACCTTTAAGTTCCTTATCAAAGGAGAGAAAGGAAGATCCATATGAAAAATAAGAATTGTTTTAAAATGTAGATGTCTTGACTTCCACTGTATTGTAAAGTACATCATCGCTTCTCCGTCATCTTTCTAAAATCTGATTCACATGTCATATGATCTGCCCATTTGACTGGCACAATTCAGTGATGTTTTGTATCATCTCCAAATTGTGCCTGTTGCCACACAGACATTTTTATTACTCCAAAAAGAAACCCTACATCTCTTAGCTATTGTCCCTCACCTCCCCATGCACACAGCTTTAGGCAGCCAGTAATCCTGCTTTCTCTCTGTATAAATTATACTTTATAACTATGTTTTGAACATTGTATGCAAATAAAATCATACAATGTATTGTTCGTTATGCTGAGATTCTTAGGATGTTTTCAGAGTTTACCCATATAGTATTTTTCTGTCTTTTCCGTCATAGCCATCCTAGTAGCTGCAAAGAAAACTGTCATTGTGGTTTTGATTTGTATTTCCCTAATAGTATTAGACAGCTTTTCTGATGTGTTTTTTTGGCTCTTTGTGTATCTTTGAGAAGTATCTCTTCAGATCCTTTGCCTGTTTTTACATTGAGTTATCTCTTCATTTGTTGAGTTGTAATAGTTCTTTACTATTCTGGGTACAAGTTCCTTATCAGATACATAATTTATAATTTTTTTTCCCATTCTGTTGGTTGTCATTTCATTTTCTTGATCTTACCATTTAAGGCACAAAATTTTTAATTTTGATTTCTGGTTCACCTGTTTCATTGCTTTTATGCTCCTCTTTATCCTGTGGCCATATATATATTTGGCCTGAAGAAAGGAAAAAGATAAAAACCTAGAAATGAGAACTTTGAATATAACATTTTAATTGGATTTTTAAAGAGAATTTATGATATCTGTGGGTGTAATGTATTATTTATTAAATACTGTATTTGGGACATTCAGTTTTAAACTTAAAATATGAAGGTATAACAGTTCCTTCATTTTTTACAAAGACTAAACTGACCCTGTTGAGTGTAGATGACACCCTTCCTCTGATGGGAAAGCATGGGGTCATTTGTAGTATTATCACTTTGTGAAGAAAGTTTTTAAGGTTCTTGTTTTGTTAATAACTACTGAAGTTCTTGTCTCTAAATATTACCTTTGGTTAGCTCATTTGGCAGAAATATTCTTGCCTAGGTCATGGAAAAAGGAATTCATTTTATTCTGTTAATCAGACCTGTATCAGTAGAGATTTACAATAAGTGTTCAACTCCTGCCTCCTCTTTTTTTCCTCCATAATTTGTTGTTTTCCATTCATTTCCAAATAAGAAGTTTGTGCTTTTAAATCACTGTTACTAAATAATGCTTGTTTGGAGGGAAGGTTCATAGGGAAAGCAGGCAAGTCCTAAGTGTGTGTTCACACTGGTCAGTCCTTTGTATCTCATCTCTTACTAGTTCTGTGAAGGAAAGGTTATCGTGTGTTAATCTTGTATTCTCATTTGCAGCAGAACACTCAGTGGGTAAGAGGCAGGGTGCATTTCTTTAGTGATTTATATTAGAGGGTCATAAATTTGAAAGGAAGAGTTAAAAGCAGCCCCTTTTTTAGCATTGTACAAATTAAAGGAAGCCAGACATACATGTTTTGCTCAATTATACTGAAATTGTAGGGGTTTTTTAAATAAGTGTGAAGAAATTTAGTGGTTTTTTTTTTTCTGTTAGCTTAAAAAAATTTGTACTTTGAATTTTCATTAATTCTGATGCTTTACAAATCTTTCTCTGAAGCCTGACGATAGTATGAGATTATGTTCATCAAAACCACCTTTTCAGATGTCAGTACAATGATCGTAAAAAGTAGTACATCTGCCTGAAAGGTTGGACGTGATGCTGATTATTTCAAGACTAAAGATAAACATCTGAACTTAAAATAAGTTTTTTTTAATCAAGAGTGTACATTAAGAAAAATACTCTGTACAGTACTATAATGGTGGATGCGTGTCCACACATTTGTCCAGGTTCCTATTGTTAACATCAAGAATAAAACCTCATGGAAAAAAAGAATAAATAAAACAAATAAGCTGAACTTGAAATTTGTGCTGTTGTCTGTATGTCATTTATCAGCCTTTTAGAGTAACTATGATCTTTTAAAAAACTTTTTCCTGTGGTCTTTTTTTTTTAAGTAGTCTATAATATATATATTGGTTATTGTTGAGTTCTTGGACTTTTTCCTTTGATGATTGACTAGAAAGCAACAATGTAATTAAAATGACTTGCATATTTCTTCACAGTCTACAGAGTTTCATTAACAGATATACAGCGAAGTCTCTCCACTTTGGATAATATTGAAGGTTACTGTGGTGTAGCCCTGAAGGCTTGTAAATTCCTTACAAATCTCTTAGCATCACTAGTTCTGTGAAGTCAGAGCTAAAACCAGAATTCCTGTCTTACAGCTCCACCATATCGTGTGCTGTCTCACTTCAGGAAAACTGAGTTTACACTGTTCCGTGACTGATTTATAAATAACTCACCAAGAATAGTGTTTTAAAATTTATTTGAAAATAGCAATTGAAATAACATGTTACTGCATAAACTTACAGACTCCTCCTAAAAGAAAAAAAATCCCACTTTGAACATTCAGTCTCCTGTGAATGTAGTGGTCTCATGTAGTCACTTAGGTTTTGTTAACTAAGTGGAATAGTAGACTCTAAATATTCAATTTGGGGCCTGACTTTTGTGTCTTTAGAATTTTGGCACTGAACCCGTCTAGTTTATAAAGCAGAACTTAAAATTTAAAGATTGTATCACTCTTTAGTCATCATAAAAATTGCTTTTGTAGAGCTGGAGACATGGCTCAGCAGTTAAGAACACTGACTGCTCTTGCAGAGGACCTGGGTTCAATTCCCAGCTCCCACATGGTGGCTGACAGCTATCTACAGTTGTCAGCTCCCTCCAGTTCCAGAAAATCCTTCATCCTCTTACCTCTTCAGGGCAGGCATGGCACAACACAAGTACACTTATATGCATGCAGGCAATATACTCATACAGATAAATTTTTTTTATTTTAATTGCCTTTATAAAGGTGCTTGTAGAAGATATATAATGCTTTTATCTTTAAAAATTGGGCTTCAGTATCTATCTTGTAGAATTTCATATATTCATATTGCCTGTGTCATCATCTCTGAAAAGACTCAATGTAAAAAACTGTGAACATAGTATTAGGTGGTGGTTTGGAAAGAAATTTCATGGGACAAAAGCTTTACCATGTGGACCCAAGTGAAGTGTCCCAGCAAATAAATGCTCTTGCTGCCAAGTCTGATACCTTAGTCCCAGGAACCTAGGTGGTGAAGGAGAGAATTGACTCTACAACATTGTCCTTTGACCTGCACACATAGTAAATAAATGGGGGGGGGGGTACGAATACCATCATAAAAAGAATATTGCCATATAAAACGGTACATAGTTATGGTTGCTGTTTTGTCACTTGGTGACCAGATACCAGAAAGCTTGTTTCAGAGCCAGAAGTATGCTTATTTGAAAGAAAACAAGCCAAGTAAATGTTGCCAGTATGTTAGAAACAGGAACAAAAACTTGGATTTGATTAAGTTCTTGTTGAAACTGGGCATAGTGGCTCAAGACTACAATCCCGACTTGGGAGGTGAAGGCCAGGGGATCAAAAGTTAGGCTACATAGCAAATTCCAGGATAACCTGGCTACTTTAGGTCTTAGCTCAAAAAAGAAAGAAAAAAAATTCTGACTAAATTGCTAGCTTTCTTGTTGAAAAGAACTGTGAACTTAGATATTAATGACTAAATAGCTGTCTTAAGTCATGCAGGGTTTACATAAATCACATAACATTCTTTTAATTAAATTCAGTTAGATACTTGTTTTGAGAACAGCATCTTTTTTCATAGGGTATAAAAATAACCTGATAATCATAAACTTACAATAAACTATAAAATACTGAAGTTAAAATTTCTGAGTTAAGGAAATAAATCAAGCAATTAATTTTATCAAAGTACCATTGCAGTGATCTTTCTGTCTGTTACTTTTGGTGATGGTTGGATTATACTGGTATTTATTGCTAATACCGAGAATTTATGAAAGGCTAAACTGTCAAGCTTTTATTTTTGTATGAATAAATTTTAATTTTAAAAGGTGGTGGGGCTGGAGAGATGTCTCAGCAGTTAAGAGCACTGGCTGATCTTGCAGAAGACTCAGGTTCAGTTCCCAACATCCACATGGCAGCCAACAACCATCTGTAACTCCAGTTCCAGGGAATCCGATGCCCTCTTCTGACTTCTGTAGGCTCTACTCAACAGAGATACACCTACCTACATGCATAATACTTACACACATAAAACTAATTTTAAAATTAAATATTTTAATAAAAAATTGTTAATTTTAAGTTAAAATTTTATTTAAAATATTTTATTTTATGTGTATGAATGTATTGCCTGCATATAGGTAGATGCACCTGTGCCCAATAGTTCCCACAGAGGTTAGAAGAGGGTGTCAGATCTCCTGGAACTAGAGTTATGGATGGTTGTTAGCCACCGTCTAGGTGCTTGTAATCGAACCCAGGTCCTCTGCAAGAGCAGCCAGGGCTTTTAACCACTGAGCCATCTCTCTAGCCCCTAGAATAAGTTTAAAGGGGTGTTTGTGCACATGCCACCTGTGGACAGGTGCCCACAAATGCCAAAAGAGGTCATTGGCTCCCATGGAACTGGAATTACAAGTGGTTGTAAGCTTCTTGATGTGGCTACTAGGCCCTTCAGAAGTGCAAGTACTTTTAACCACTGAGCTCTCTCTCCAACCCCTAGGATTAATTAAAATAATCAAAGTACTTTATGGTTAACTTCATATTACTATTTTTATTGCCTTTTGATATTTAGGAAAAAGGCTTAAATATAGATTTATTCTCTGTTTAAAAAAGACCTTGGTAAGAGCTTAAAAAAACTGAAAACAGAATTTGCTCAACTTGATAGAAGTTTATTTTAGTTCACATTGTCTTGATTCATACTTTCAAAATACACCTTCATTTTGTTAGAATTATGGTCAGTCTAACTTAATCTCAGGTTTAAATAGTTGAGCTTAATAAGCATCGAGGGGTGTGTATGTGTGTAAATTTATGCATATGGCATTTGAATATGTCTTTTTCCTATCTGGTTTCAATGAAGGCATGTTTTATTTACCACCATTAGATTATTACTAGTTTCAAAAACTTGGATTTTCATATTGATTGCATCTCATTTCTGATAGATATGTACCAAAAAAAGAAAAGATAAATGGCAAATATTTCAAGATTAACAACCAGAAAGAACTGTATAGGTGGATAGAAGGTGGAGGAAGACAGGAAGCACAGCATGGTTAGGGTTCCTGAAGAACTAGTCTGTTGTATGGCACCTGAACATTTTGCCCTCTCCTTTAATAAATTAGTAACGCCTCAGAAAAATGATGTGAGTCATTGTTGTAAGAATGGGTTGACAAAACTTTGAACACTAAAAATCCAAAATACAAAATAGCTGTAAAAATACTTGTACATCACATGTAAGAGTGGATATACTTCTACGGAGCGTTTTTTAATTATTGAATTTATGACAAAAGAATAGTTTGGAGGTTCTTTAAAGATGTATTTTATTTTTAATTCTCTCTCTGTATATGTGTGTGTATGAGTGTTGTGTGTGTGTCTGTATGTGTGTGTTAATATGTGCACATAAGTGCAGGTGCCCACTGAAGTAACAAGTGTCAGATTCCCCAGGAGCTGGGAATTGTGAGCCATCCATTGTGGGTGTTGGGAACTAAATCCAAGTCCTCTAAAAACACAGTACATCCTCTTAACTGATGAGCCATCTCTAGCAAAATGCCTTTTGCTGAAGTTACCCTGAAAACTTGGGATAACTCTGAAAACTCTGCTTCTGTGACTTCTTAAGTCTCTGAATTGTGAATTGGTGAGTGCTCAGGAGGAGTTGTGAGTGTGGGCTTCTGCTGGGGAGGCTTTTGTTCTCATTTCTGACCAAGGCCATCTCCATTGTAATAAATAGCATCTATTCTGTTACTTGAGAATGCAGTGTTCCTTAGTTTAAATGCACAGTTCATTTCTTTGAATACTTACTGTCGACTTAAACAGAACTAACTTTGTATATTTAGGGGATTAAAAAATTAGCCAGGTTATGAGCAGGAAAGATCTTTCTTTCAGATTTATGTTTTAAATATGTGTGTGTGCATCTGTGAGAGGGTATGTGCATGTGAGTGCAGGTGCCTGTGGAAGCCAGAAGAAGGTATTGAATCATCTGGAGCTGGAGAAACAGGTAGTTACGAACCTGTGGGTTCGTGTGGTGCTGATAACTGACCTCAGGTTCAGAGCCATGTAACTAGCTCCCTGAGGATGGATTTCTTTTTCAAAAACTTGAACTAGACTATCAAGGATCTCAATGATTAAGGAACTTATAAAAGTCAGAATACTACAACGTGAAGATAGCTTTCATTTAGTAATCGTTGGTAAAAATGGAAATATTGACTTTCTCTGATGAACTTTATTTGTAGTCTGATGAAAATTGGTGTTAACTTGGTATCCACAGGTTCGGAGGTAGTGCTACCAGAATTTAGATGCTGCCCTGTTAGTACAGGTTTGGTGGTCAGCCTTCATAATAAGGAAAATCCTGTAACGTTTCTGGCTTTATTTTGTGCACATTTCTTACCATCTGACAAAGTGAACATTTTATTTGCTTACTTTCTGTTCCTGCACAATAGAATAGAAACTCCATAAAGAAAAAGTTCTCTAAAATTTAATTTTGTTCATTGTTTTATCTCTGGTAACTTGAACAATATCTGGCATGTAGTAACTATTCCGATATGTTTTAATAAAAACATAATGCATATAATGTCAATTGACAGAATTTAAGACTATTTTGTTAATAAAGTATTAGTAAAGGAGATTATTTCAATTAATTTCCTATTTTATGTGTATGAATATATTGCTTGCATGTACATAAGTGTACCTGGGTCCTGCAATGCCCATGCTGGTCAGAATACAACATTGGATCCCCTAGAACTGGAGTTGGGATGGTTGTTAGATGCTATGTGGATGCTGGGACTCAAACCTGGATGCTCTGCAAGAGCCTGAGCCATCTCTCTGGCCCCCCTTTAAAAAATATTTTCTTATTTTTATTTTATGTGTATTGGTATTTCCTGTCTGTATGTAAGTGCACCTGTGTTGTGCAGTGCCTGCAGAGATGAGAAAAGAGTGTTGGATCCCGTGAAACTGGAGTTAGACACAATCGTCATCCTCTGTAGGTGCTGAAAATCATACCCACGTCCTCTGCAAGAGCAGCCACTTAACCACTGAAACTCTTTCTAGCTAAGAGCAATAATTTTAAAAAATTACTATTACTGTGTGTATATGATGGCAGGGAGTCATACCACTCTGTGTGTGTGTCTGCGTATGTCTTTGTATGTGTGAAGAGGACAGCTTTATGGAGTTGTTTCAACCTTTAAGTGGGTTCTGGGGATCAAACTCAGTTTGCCAGCCTTGCATAATAAACATATTTACCTTCTGAGCCATTTCATCAGCCCCAGGAGTTAGATTCTTACATTCTCATTTTGTTCAGGAACTCATGAATTGGATATAATAGGTGATCCTGCACCTGGATATGGCACTGTGTTAGTAGAAAAACTGAAAACTTCAAGCATTATTGTACACTGCCTGTTTTTGCCATACCAAGGACAAGATACAAGAGCAAAAGTTTTTAAAGTACAACATTAATGCTCTGCTTTAATTGCAAGTTCAGTTAGGAGATTGTTGTTTTAGTGCCTTCATGGTGAAAAGCAGAAGAAAATCTGTTGTAGTTGATGAGTCCAAGAACCTTGTCATCTGAACCAGTCCTTTTTCCTTAAGTAATTCACCAGCACAAAGTTTTCTGATGAGAGACACCCAAGCTAAAAGTTACAAAAATTTAAAGCTGTTTCCTACCCTGAAAGAGAATTGGTAGCCACTAGAATGAAGTGGTAAGAAAATACCAGCAGATTAAATGGGGGCCTCTAGAAATATCACACCCTTTAAAAAAGAGTATTATCCAATTAGAGAGGAAAAAAATTAGCATTGCATTACTGTTCTGAGTGTGTCTTTGCAGCTATAATTAGTTACATTTTTTGTTTCTTTATAGTATAGTAATCTTATTTTCTGAACCAAAAACTCATAAAGATGCCCTGTACCTTAAATTTTTAAAAAAGCAGCCTCAGTGTGTCATAAAAAGAAACAAAAAATATGATTGGTCTACGTTAGACCGTCTTTGATGGACTGGTAGAGTGAAGTTGCGTGTGGATGGCCGCATAGCTAAACAAATATACATGGTTTGGAATAAAGTCTTTAAATGGTATATCTATTTGCAAAAGAGGCATTACAATGATGAATGATTAAAATGATAAAGGGGAGAAAAATAGAGAAAAGCGTGAGTTTTACTTGCCCCCTTATTCAGTAATCCTTACATTAAGTATTTTGCTCTGTGCCCCGTTTTCTTCCAGCCAAGAGTATAGATATATTTTAGTACAGCCAACCTGTTTTAGTTGTTTTCTTTTCCATTTTATGGTTTTAAGTTTCTTCCCCCATTTTTATTAGCTCGCTGAGAATTTCATATTCATCCCCTTCTCCCCCAGCTCCTCCCAGGTCTACCCCTTTCTTAGCCTTGTAAAGAGATTGTAAGTAAACTGGGGATGATAGGTTAGCAAATTTTCACAAGTGATAATAACCAGGATGAGTTTTTAAAAAACTTTTCCTATTTGGAAATACAGGGTAAACAAACAGTTCAGACAAAATTTAAGCAAAAATGGTAATTTTGTATAAAAAAATGGGATTTGAGAAAATGTTATGGTATCTTATAATCACAACTGGTGTAGTTATGATTCATTGTTCAAAAATGTTATGCATGATTTCTGAAATTAAAGTGTTTTTTTTTCCTTAAGTATGTAAATGTTCTTGAGTCCATGATCCCTGGAAAGAAAAGTCCCCAACCAGTACTGATACTGAAGTAGGTAAAGAGAGTATGGGATGAGAGCCATCATCCTGTAATCACTCTAGATCCTTACAGCTTAGTGCCTGACTCCCCACAACTGTTCCATGAATCCATCTCTACATCCAATATTTTACTAGCTGTTTGAAACATAAATGGGATTTCTGTTTCATATTATGTCATTGCATTACAGGTTTTTTTTTACTGCAATAACTCCTCTCTTGATCTACCTAATGGTGTTGTTTTTAGTTTTATGGTATTATAAAATAAATTCTGCAATGAATACCCTTGAACTGTGTCTTTGTGAACTAAATATTGAAAGTTTCATATTGATTAGTTGTTTTGTACTTTGGATATTATTGTGCTGTTTGTGGCAGTTATTTCTCCAAGTATCTTGGGAGCTTTTTGAATATTTGAAATCATGATGTTGTCAAGTCTGTTGATCTTTTACTTTGTGTTCTATAGGTTCTGGTATATTAATCTTTTTATATTAATTTCCACAGGGATATTCTTCTTTAACTGTTATAGTGAGGTATTAAATATTTAATGCCTTGTGACAGTATATAATGCTCACATAAGGATGAGTGTCAAGTTTGGTTATCAGTTTTAGAGCTATATAGTACAGCATGGAGATTTTTCTGTTATGTATTGGGTAACTCTAGATGGTCCCTCAGGGAAGATTCACTTTTGTGGGTAATATGTAGGTATTGGATGACAAGTCGTATGCTAGAAACATTTCCTTTTTAAAACAATTTTTTAGAGAGGATTGCTTCCCCAGTTGTCTGAAAATTCTCTACTCTCCCTGGAACTATTGTTTGAAGGACCTGCTCACCATTGCCTGTTGCTGCAAGGATGCCAAATCACTCCACAGATAGACAAAACTCAACAGAACAGGATCTCAAAAGCAATAAAGATCAGTCTATTAGCTTACCCAGAATTTTATAATTAAACAGATAGAATTTTATCTAGAATTTTATTGCTCTTTGTGTATGCGTGTGTGTAGTGTCATGTTGCACTCTACATGTGTGTAAGGAGCTGGGACCCCATGATTTTCTCTATTTGGAGCCACTCATTAGGCTCTGGTCATTTATTTTACTTTTTTATTTCCATATCCCACTTCTTGGGCTTTTGAAACTTGAGCTGTTTGCCCTATCACCAGTTTATCTCCTTTGGAAGGAGCCTGTACTTTCTCTGCTGCTTCCCCCTCACGGAAGGAAGTGTAAGGAGGTGATATAAGGCCAGTATCTCATAGACTTAGAGCTTGTTTCTCTGTACCCTCTTTCTGAACCTGGTTTGATACAGTTTGGGAAAACTAAGTTTTGCTGCCACCATTGCTGTCCTCGTTAATAAGAAGAGATTCATGAAAGGGATCTGTTTTATTTCCATCCAAAGAAAGAGTTTGGGATTTTGTTTTGATTATTCTTTTTTGAAGGTATTAGGATTTATAGCTCAGCAGATTGAACAAGTGGGGTAGAGAGTCAGCTGCATTCTGTTCTAACTAGATATCTAAGTGCACTTACTAACCTAACCACCACACATAACTATTTATAACTTGAAATTTGCCTTTGAAGTCACAAAAGTACAAAGCACTGTAGTGCTTGTAACGCTCTTCCATATTATTGTAGGTAACTAAATGACCATGGAATCTGGAGCAGAGAACCAGCAGAGTGGAGATGCTGCTGTAACAGAAGCTGAAAATCAACAAATGACAGTTCAAGCCCAGCCACAGATTGCCACATTAGCCCAGGTATAAAATATATGGAGAGATTCCAAGCTGTGTCTCTTCCAAGAACAATATGTGTCCAAGAGACTTTAGTTTTCAGTAACAAGAATATACTTAGAATGGGCAGAAATTTTCTTAGAATATCAGTATTCCTAGTCACTCTTAGCATTAGCTTGTTTAGAAATGATAGTATTTAGTAACATGTTAGTAAAATGATCATTAAACATTAACATAGTATGTATCATGATATTCAGAAATACTTTTTTTACTAACATATAAATAAATAGTCCTCGAGGCAATAAAACCTTGATTATGACAGCTTTTTTTTATATATATACCACATAGACTTATTTTAGGACCTGGAGGTGCAGATAATTTTAAAGCTTAACTTTATATGTTTACATTGAAAAGTAGAATAAGCAAATAAATTGATGTGCAAATAAATTTTAAAGATGATAGCAGTTTTTCTTTTCTGTATATTTTAAATATAATTCTTTCATTTTGTCTTTGTCTTAATATCCTATCCTTAAGGGTATCTTCTCTTGTACTTATTTTTTCTCATCTATTTTTCCTTTATTAACCACTCTTTGCATGAATATGAGTGTGAACAGTGTTTAATATAAAAACCAAATAAGAAAGGGAAACCGGCTAGTATAAAAATGTGGTATTTCCTCTTTAAGATGAAGGCACCCAGAGGAAAATAATCCTGGCAGAAGCTCTGCGTTGTCTAGCTTCAGTTTCCCCAAGAATTTAAAATCTTCAAGGGAGTGAGTCTTGGGAAATTCAGGGCTTATCACAGCTGGGATGGAGGTGGAATTGTCTGGCTGAGTTAAAATGTGAGTCAGATACTGGAGCTCCAACAGTCAGAAAGAGTAGGCTGCCCTGTGTTTTCTCTTGAGAGCGGAGGGTTTCCCTTCCACCTCTCATGAGTACGATAAGTGAATGTACTAGATGAGACAAGGCTTCCTTAATATAGGCTTAGTATAACAAGCACAGAGAGAAATCTGGGCTCATCCGAATGCAGCAGATATCTTAATGACAACCCTCAGCATATCTTCTATTTTTGGCCCACCATGTTCTTTCTGGCCTGGTTGTCCCCTGAATTGACTGTATGGAGCCATTTTGGAAATTCTTTCTAGTCGAATGACTTTTTCTTATGTGTTTATGTTCTTGACACAGTCAGATATACAGCTAATATTGTCTTGGGACAGAAAGATGAGCAGGGTAGAGTTCTTGTAAGGAGACATTTTCTTTTGAAGTTGTTTTTGTTGTTGTTCCATGGTTGATTTATCCTTCTAGTGGCCTTTAAAATTTTGGAGAAGACTAAATTAATTTTTTATGGCTCTGGTATAGTAAAAACTCTTTGATCTCTATTTAAATATTGTTGTGAACATTAATAAGTTGAAGTAATTTTTATTCTCTGTATTCACTGGCCTTTTATAGTAGAAACACGTCTGTACTTTGGGGATTGTATTTGAATTGGATGATGGGTGAGTTGCCTTTCATTTCTCTGTAAGATCCTGGGACTTTTGGGGGGTTTTTTTCCTTCATTTTTCTTTTATTTGCTGCTTTTCATCTTTTTTGTTCTGCTTTCTAGGATATTCTCCAACATATTCCAAGCTCTGTTGAATTTTTTATTTCTCTTATCATGTTTCCAGGAGTTCTGTTTGTTCCCTGGGTATTATCTTGGTGCCTTAATAATATCCTGTGTTTCATATGACAATTTTTATATTTGAGAACTAGTTTTGCTTTGGTTTGGTTTTGTTTTGGTGAGGGGTGGTGTTTCAAGTTTCTTTTCTCTCACATAGATTTTTTTTTCCTTCCATATAGCTTCCTATATCCATTTCCTTTTGTTTTGATCTCCTTTCATATTAGAAGCATTTCCCAAATTCTTGATGCTCAGCATCAAAAATGGAGGTAGGCACTGGAGAAATGACTCAGCAGTTAAGAGTACTGGCTTCTCTTGCAGAGGACCCAGGTTGGATTCCCAGTATTCACATGGTGGCTAACAACCTCCTTAACTCCAGTTCCAGGGAATCTGATGCCATCTTATGATGTTCTCAGGCACTACCCAACACAGGTGCACTTACATACATGTAGGCAATACACTCATGTACATAAAATAAAAATAATATTTTTTTAAGTGGAGGGGGACTAGGTGTTAGTGTTATAGCATAGTGGTAGAGTGTATTTAGCACATGAAATGATTAAACAGACATAAATGACTAAGAAGCTACATTAGAAGTTTTGAGGATGTGTTCAGGACTCAAGAGCTATGAACTGTGAAGTTCACAGTTGTGGTCTGGTTGTTAGTATATTGAGTCTTCCCCTTGAAGTTATCAGAGCCCCAGTGGCTTCAATACTCTGCTTTATATGGGAAAGACAAGAGAGAAAAGAGAGCTAGGTGGCATTTAATAGCCATGTTCAGCAATGGCTGGTGTTAGGCAGTTATTATCCTTAGATAATAACTTATCCTATCAGTAAGACCCATTATCCATAAAATAAATCTCCACTTTTCTCCCAGAGTGAGGCAGAGTTTTCTTCCACAGGGATTGAGAAAGGGATCATTTGTTCCTCAAGAGCTTTTGACTAGCCTTTTCATTTATTTTTAGCCTTTCTCTTCACTCTTCCTTTTAGAGTGTTAGAGATCCTGAACCTCCAAATTTCCGTGGTACCAGTGAGTGAGTCTTTCCCTTCCTGTGTGATTTGGCCATCTGTAGTCTTCTCACTTTGTTATCATTCATCCATCTGTTCTCCAGTCTCCAGAACTCTATTGCCCCCTTTCCCATTCTGCAAACTTGCATGATCATGTGTATAAAAATGAAGTCAAGGACTAGAGAGACAGCTCAGCTGTTAAGAGCACTGACTGCTCTTGCAAGAGGACCTGGGTTCAATTTCCTATACTATACCCACATGACAAATAACAGTCTTCTGTAATTCCAGTTCCAGGGAATTTGATGCCCTCTTCTGACCTCCTTAGGCATTGTGTGACACAGGTGCACTTACACACATGCAGGCAATATACTCATACACATAAAATAAAAATAATAATTTTTAAATGAAGTCAATTTCATGAAGTACAGCGTAGGATTCAAAAGAGAACAAAATTATATTCGCATGTTCAGTTTATTAGGCAGCCCTAATAAAAGTGGAATGCATGATCAGATTTGAATTTTACCTCATTTATGTATTTTTTATTTCATTTTTTTCTCATTTACAGTTGTCTTTTTGTATTTGCTCATCCAAGTTCTTTAACAGATACATCATACTTTTAAAAACAACTCCTTGACAGTTTGATAAATGTATATGATACTGTATTGGGGTCATTTTCACCCTATTGAACCCCTTCTTTCCAACATACTCCCTTCTACTTCTGTGGGGGCTTTTTATTGGTTTGGATTTTTATTTGTTTACTTGCTTTTGTTTTGATTTGATTTTGTTTTTGTTGGATATTTTGAGACAAGGTCTCCCTGTAACTCCAGCTGGCCTAGAACTCAATATGCAGTCTAGGCAGAGATCCACCTGCCTCTGACTCCCAGGTACTGGTATTAAAGACATGTGCCATCATGCCTGGCTTTTTGGGTTTGGTTTTTTTGACCGCCTGAGTTTAGGGTTACTAGCATGAGTGTGCCTGGGAGTTACTTACTAGAGTGTGAACAACTTGCCAGCGGCTTTACCCTGATGAAAATGGCTCACCCTCTCCCAGCATCCCTTAGCTGCTAATATTTCCTCAGGTAGTTCATGAGGCCCTACCCCCATCCATAATGGAATGGTAATGGACCCCATCTTGTGTTGGTAACTATGGCTACTGTGAGTTCATGAGTACAATAGTAGTGTCATGTATGGTATGTCTCAGCACTTCTCCTCATCCTCTGCCTCTTGGCTTCCTTCTGCCTCCTCTTCTGCAGTGTTCCCTGATCCTTGGAGGCAGTGTTTCTTTTCCTTCTGACTCCAGATACATTTTAATGCCAATTTAAGTATTAGGAAAATATTTTTAAACTAATGCAAGACGATTGTGATTTGGACAGTGAATAGGAAAAAAAAATTCAGCCTAATAAAGGAAGAAACAGTATAACTTATTTAAATTTTACAATTCAAAGTTTAAAAAAAATTCTTGGTTTTGACTATATACAATTTTTACTTTTTAAGGCAGGATCTCACTATGTAGCCCTGACTAGACTGGAAATTTCTGTGTAGCACGAGCCACCCTCATACTTGGATCAGTCTTCTGCCTCTGCTTGCTGAGTGCTGGGATTACTAACATATACCACCACATCCAGTAGTGCTTACTGCAGGCAATACACTCATACATATAGAATAAAAATAATAAAATATTTAAGAAAATAAGGTCTATGATAGTGTGTTGTAAAACTCTAATGTGTCCATGGGACTTATGAAGCATCGTCAGGCATGTCCACCAGCAGCTGGCCACATGCTTCCCAGCATAGCTATGATAGTGGCGCAAACATTTGAAGATGACAACATCACAATGTCAAAAGATTGGACACCTCGGATAGAATTGTACCTCAACACACAGAAGAGAGAGAGAGACAGAGACAGAGAGAAGGACTTTTAATTAATACTTAAATATGAGGAATTGTAATTAAGAATGACTAGGGTAGAAAAGGAATCACTGTATTAGCTTGCTATGTTTACCCTTAGAGGACACATGGAAAGGGATACTACCATTGTTCAAATATCGGAGCAGCTTTCCTGTGGAATTCAGATGACATACTCAGCTCAGAAGAACCTTAGGGTTGAACCTTTCAGACTTGAGGGGAAGTTTTCTTGGGTTCCTCTTAGATTCTGACTTTACAAATAGGTTACCTATGTGACTCTGTAGATAGTCCCAAGAACCACATTTAGAGACTCAGATAAAACTACACAAAATTTAAAGCATGGATAGGGAAAATATGACTAATAAAGGATTTTATGGCTGTCAAAAATCGGGGGGACAGGGGGTTGTAGTATGTAGTTTTAAGTATGTTCTCAAGGTTCTGTTGTCTTCAGTTGAGATCTTTTCCCCAAGCTTCACTGAAATATCTTGATTGCTGCAAAAGTCTGCAAATTCTAATTCATTTCCCTCACGTTCTACCAACCCCAACCACCCCAGACTTATCCTTACTTCATTTTCTATTTCAGGTGACAGTGTTTGCCCATTCTTTTCCATCTTTGATTGAATCATTCATAAAGCTCTTCTTGATCTCTCTTAGATTTTCATAAAATCACTTCTCTCAGTCCTGTCCCTACTACCTGCTCCTGTTCCTGGCCTTCATCATATCATCTGAACTAATGAATAGACTTTCTCATGATCTCTCCACCTCCAGTTTTTTCTCCTTGAAGTATATTATGCCTGTCATTCAGCCACTAAAGGGATCTATTTAAAGTGCAAACCTCACACAAGCCCTTCAGCGATTCAGTCCTCTGGTATTCTCACAATAAAAAATACAAGTTGGTTTTTGTTTTTGTTTTACACCGAGGTTCAGGCTGGCCTTGAACTCACAGCAGCCCTCCTTCTTCAGTCTCCTCAGTACTGACATTGTAATCATGAACCACTGTGCCTGGCCAAAATGCAAGCTTTTTAAATGAAGATAAGATGTATAAAGGATTTTGTGACTAGACCACTTTTCCTTTGGGAACCTCTGTTACTATATCTCTCTCATGTCCTACATCAAATAGTGATACATATGTTTCCTGCATTCCTCAAACACATGACAATAATTTCTTTGACATCAGAGACCTACATCTTTCTCAGTTCTGTGGTTTTAGTTCTAACATTGTTCCTGGTTACATGGGTTCTGGTAACTGTTACTAAATGAGCAATAAAAATCCTATCTTGAATATATGTTGGGTCTTAGAAGCAATAAATACCATCTAATAGATACATTGGATTTAAGGAATATTAGAAGTTGAATATTGACTCATTAAAATTGCTTCTTTGTGCTTCAAAAGAAAGTGTTTCTTTCATCTCTGCTTCCTTATTCATTCAAATGAAAACAAATCTTAAACACTGTTAGTAGTTGAGTAAATTATGTTCATGGGAGGAATTGAAAATGTCAGTTATAATGCATATAAATACTTTCCCACTAATGAAAAGACATGCTTGTAATTAGTCTAAACTAGAAAACTAAACTGCTTATTTTAAAATGTGTATTGCCTTAAATTTCATAAGTCCATTTTGCCCAAGTTTGAGAAATTAAGATTTTAGAATATGGCTTTAATACATGGTGTTCAAGACTTTTATGCTTCTCCAAAGCCAGCATACCTGTTGTTAAACTTGGATAAATTATTCTCTTTGCACATTTATGTCTTTAAAGTGAAAATAGTCCTTATTGTTCAGTCTTAAATTCTTTTATTTTTAAGAACAAAATGAGAAAATGGATATAAAAGCAGAGGGGAAATGTAAAGCACCATAAAAATAAAGTGGTCCTTAGCACTCAGGGTGACTGAGTTATATATTTTGATATTACATTGAATTAACTGTCTTGTTTTGATCATTTCGGAAGAGCTGAAAAGTGAAGGGGAGGAGGATATGCAGGTTTTAATTGTTTGGTTTTTTTTAAGGACTATTAAATTATTAGATTCTTTGACATTGGTGAAATACTTACTTAGCCAGAGAGTTTTTTTTTTCCCTTATAAAAAGTTACTTCATATTGACTCTCAATAGTCCCATACAGGTATCTGTGATGATAATTGTTTTCCATGTTCAACACTGTAGGTATCCATGCCAGCAGCTCATGCAACATCATCTGCTCCCACCGTAACTTTAGTACAACTGCCCAATGGGCAGACAGTTCAAGTCCATGGAGTTATTCAGGCGGCCCAGCCATCAGTTATTCAGTCTCCGCAAGTCCAAACAGTTCAGGTATGTGTATAAAGAGTTCTACATATACTTTAATAAACTTGGTTGTAGCCATTTCTGTCTCCTTTCATTAGTTCTAAAAATAATTTCATTAGTTCTAAAAATAAGGACACATCTAGTTCAGAGTTTATTTTATTTCATAGTAACATATGTTGTATCTATATAGTTATATATATATATAATATATATATATATATATATATATATATATAAGAACAGACCTAAAAAAATTATTTTTCTTAAGCTACAGAGGGAAAATGTTTTTATTTAAAGATAATAGGTAAATACACGGAGTAAAATGGAAATGTTTGGCAGAGGCTATAAGATTGATATATCTGAGTTAGGGAGAATTTAACTTACAAAAATAATTACTTTGTAATTGTTTTGTAAACCTACATTTGTGTGGGGGGAAAAAACTTGAAAAAATTATTATTTTGATTCTGAGATAACATAAAACACAAGATATTGTTTTGACTTTGAAATCACATAAAACATAATATTGGCTGTGCTTAAACCTTTCAATTAGAGTACATTGCTTTGATATTATATATTCAGAAGATACATCATCAGAATCATTGATTATATTACACATGGTATCTAATTTTTGGAGAGTTTGTTCTTTCAGAATAAAAGGGAATAAAGGCACTCTAGACTTCTGAAGTTGACTACTTAGGTCTAGGGAACCAAGAGCAATTTAGATCTTTGCAATTCAGCTGATTGAAGAAAAAAAAGTAGACTGAACATTCATGCAAGTAGGCCATAACCCCAGCCTCCCATTTCATATTTTTTGCTTCACAGTCTTCCTGTAAGGACTTAAAAAGACTTTTCTCCGGAACACAGGTGAGTCCTAGGTCCTAGATTTGAAGAGAACTATTTTTAGAAAGGAAGGTGAGAAATTATTCTTTATGTCTTTGTCCTTTTGTATAAACATGAAATTTCAAGGTTTGAGTCAAAGCCTCAGGGGTCATTTGAGTGTAACCTACTCATCCCTTGGTCTATTGCTGAATTCCTCTCTGTATATATAACATTCCCCTCCAACTGGTAGTCTGGAGTTGTATGAACACTTTGAGTTAAATGGAGCTCAACCTCCTGAGGTAATCTATGTACAATTAGGGTAAGCCCTAATTGTTGAACTATTCTTGTGTGGTTAAGCAAAAGATGCCTTTCTTAAAATTGACCTGTTGTTCCTGGTTTTATCTTTAAAAATTAGATTAGCAAATCTAATACTTTATCTGTCAGGCTGCTTGCTCTCCCTTCTTTCCCCACACCTTTCCTACTTGTAAGAAAATACCTAGACTCAGCAAACTCCTTTTCTTCAGCATTTCATTATGTGGTATACCTTGATTTCTTTCCGTCAGCCTTGGTTGTTTTCTTCTAGATGAAAGCTATTGTATTTTCTTTGAGTGATAACCAGAACTGACTGATACTTGCAAAGGAGAGGTGTTCCCTCTGTCCCGGAAGCATTTTAGTACTATCATCAAAGGACATGGCAGATTTTTGTCAACTTTATTGTGCTGAACCCTTGAGCTGCTGTTACCTCTTTTACTTTCTTTTGTTATGCTTTGGTTTGCTTTAACACTTAAGTAGAGGGTAGAAAATGTTTTCCTGTGAAATCTTCTGGTTGTGTGAATTTCCTGAGGATACTGGGAATGAACTTTGCTAACAAATAGGCGACAGTATTAGCTAAATAAAAGCCTATTTCTGAGAAATCACAATAAGAAGTAGTCTTTGTACTTAGTTTTGATTTGACTTGGTGCTGTCTTGCTATCCTCTATATTCTCATTACTAATTCCACACTTAGACCCTTCTCTTGATGATAGCGGAAAGAACTTGATTTGCTGTGCAGAGATGTAGATTTCAGAGCCACTTTGGATAGTAATGAGTCAGATGACCTTGAACATGTTAACCCTTACTTTCTCTTTTTCACTTTACAGAAGATTTTTCTATTAAAAAATAAATTACGCTATAAATATATAAATTGCAATATTTAGTTAGAAAATGTGATGTTTAGTAATTTTATTCCTAACTCTGATCTTTATTTGCGGGACACCATAATTTAAACCTGGGGAATATATGACCTTAAGTTTTATAGAAATAAAAGTATTCATCTTTCCAAGAATACATTTTTTATACACTGAGCTCTGTTTATAGTTTAAAACATACGTATTTGCAAAAGAAAAGTTGTTCTTGAAACCTAGACTATATGGAGATGTAAATGTGTGTGTGAGTGTGTACTCATACATACCTATTTTTTAAAAAGCTTAAACCATGGAGAATCTGTTAAATTTTAATAGTCACTTCAGCTAGCTAGCTGTGATTAGTGTTAATAACTGGGAAGTAGTATACAACAAAAGAGGTTGTCAAAGAAGGAATGGAAGTGTCCCTCAAACTTCTCGATAGCAGAATGTTAGTATTATATAGCTAAATTTTCATACAAGGTATGTATCTCTTAAAGGGAGAATAAGATATTAGGACTTCTGTTTATATATTTTAATCTAATAAGAAACTAAGCTGTATTAATATTTCATGAACAGCTTGACTTTGGTGCCCTAACTTTATCATTATATGTGTTTAAATCACATCTCACAGATTATGTGGAAATTCTTGCAAAAATAACAGAGGTTGCACAGTGAAACGTGTCGACAGTAAATAGCACCCTCACTTGTGTCCATTTTGACCACATTTCATTATCATGCAATCTAAATGTGCCAGTCAAGATTTAGAGATTTTATTACTTTATATTATTATATCCATTTCTTCAACAAATGTTTATTGTTCTCATGCTATGTGCCAGTCATTGTTCTAGGTCCTATCAAAGACAGCAGTGAACAAACAATACATCTCTGTTTTCATGAAGATCACATTTGAGTGAAGAGAGACAGACTATGAAAAATATAATATGTCAGGTGAGGATCAGTGCTGGAGAGTTAATAAACAGGGGAAAGGGTAGAGAAGGATGCAAAGGGAAGGGTGCTCTAACTTATGCTAAGATGGTTGGGGGACACAGTGAACAGAGAACAGAAGGTAGTGACAACAGCTAATCCAAGCCAGTGATAAAATGATCCAAGGATTTGGAAATGAGTATGCTTAGAACTTCAAGGAATGGCAAGATCTGGTGTTGGAATAAAGTAAACAAGAAGTAGAGTGGCGTGGCGATCAGAGATTTGATAGAGGTTTGTTTTTTTTTAACTTTGTAATATGGGGATAGTAGTAAAAATCTTATGTAACATTGAGGTTCTGTGGTTATGTAGTGAAGTGTTTAAGCATCTAATTTAAGGATGGGTAGTGGGATTGGAAAAGAAGTTGTTTTCTTTTTTAACTTAAGACAGGTATTCTAAAGTTTCTCTCTTTTTCATGATGGCAAGCAAGGACTTTGAAGGGGTATTTTTCCTAAAAGATGGGGTTTTTTTAGAAAAAGAAATTTATTTCTTCTTTGAACTATCCCTTCTGGGGAAAAAATATTTTAGCCATATTTAACAGAATACCTACTTTTTGGGAGAAACTTAGGCAATGGAAAGAATATTTGTAAAATGTTCCCTTAGCTTACAGTAAACACTGTTTTTTAAAAATCTTCTCTAAAAACTTAAATTACATTTTTAAAACCTTAGAATTTTCTAAATTGTTTCAGAAGTCTTAATTTCATATGTATTAAACTTATTAAAAACATTTAAGTTGGCTGGGCATGGTGGTACACACCTTTAATCCTAGCACTCAGGAGGCAGAAGTAGGCAGATCTTGAACTCACAAGTTCAAGGCCAGCACGGTCTATATAATGAGTTCCAGGCCAGCTAGGGCTACCCTGTCTCAATTTAAAAAAAAAAAAAGAACAAAAGAAAGAAAGAAAAGAAGTTGTAATGCCTTCTTGATGGCATGCAGTATTCAAGGATCTAATTCACTGGATCTAATCTTACCAATAACCTTATTGATAGATGAAAATGAAAACATGTTTTATTTTATAAGCACAACCTACAAGACTTACATTTTTTTTAATATTTTCTCTTCTTCATCAGTAGTAAAAAGGTGATTTTTTAATGAAGCATTTTTATTCATATCATTTTCACTGTTAGTGAAAACTTAAATAATTCTATAAGTAAAATTTTTAATGTTCATGCTTATCCTGAAACTCTTTTACTATAAGTAACACTTAAAATTTACAAATAAGAAATGTATATGCCCACATGAAATTTTCTTGCTTATACGGGGGATCTGTAGATCGAGGTTCAAAACCAGTATTCTTGGCTTTTACTAAGCTCTTTTGATCCAGTAGTAAAAAATTACCTAAACCAGGAGTTGTAACCCAAACCAAAGAAAGTACTTAAGTTTCCAGGATATTATATAGTTTGTCATTTGTTGATTTATTTCCAGTCATTATATAGTTATTTGAAATTTCAAATTCTAGAGGCTGCAAAGTGACTCAGTGGTAAAGATCACTTGGTGCTCTTCCATAGGACCCAAGTTTGGTTCCCAGCATCCATGTTAGGCTTCTCACTCCAGCTCCAGGAGATCTAATGTCTTCTCCTGGCCCCTGTACGCACTGTATGCACTTGCACACACACACACACACGTACACATAACTGAAATATTTTTTTAATTTCTAATTAAAAACTAAGGAATTATCCCCTTCATATAAACAAGAGATATGAGTTTTATACAAACGAAGTTGAAAATACCGATCTAAAGTTTATATCAATAAGTAGTGGTGTGGAATTTTGAAAATGTCTTGACTGTCACAAGTGACCAAAATAAGAGACCTATTTAAGGAACTTAAAGAAGAAATTAAGAAACATAGCAGGAGGTGTGAGGACCAGAGGGAGGAGTTCTATTGCTAGAATGTGATAATCTGTGAAACCTCTAGTTGGGTTTTGATTTTTATATGATTTTAATTTTTTGTATATTGTCTATAATATTTCATTGTAAAATTATATTTTGACATTTTTTATTAGTGTCAAAAACATGGATCTGGGTTGATTTTTTTTTTTTTAATGATTTCACTTTTCAAGATCAGATTTTGTTTCATAACAAAACTGAAAGATAACAGAGATTTCTTCCATATCAACATCCCCCCAGGTATAAAGCAGATTACTCTACCTGTTCAAACTTAGGCATCATAATCATCCAAGTCCACAGGTTTAAGGTGGTACACAGGCTTCTTTGTTGGTGTTGGTACATTTTGTAGCAATGTAATTTTGTCTTCTTGTTGTAGACCGTGCATAAGATTTGGGCTTCATAGTTCTCCCTGAATAGAATTCCTAAAGAGATGTCAAGGTCATCCTGCGATATTGAGTAGTCTGATGCCATGTGTGTTAAAAAGGTAGAATCATTAGTAATATTTATTCTTTCTGTCTGAATTAACACAATCTTAGAAAAGGGCAACTAAATTCACTGTTTTGTGTGGGAAACAGCTAAACTAAGATAGCAATATTTCATTTCAAAACCAATCTGTGATTTAGTTTATAAATTTTAGGATTTTTGTTATTGCTTGCTTTTTGTGTGGTTTGGTTTGGTTTGATTGTTGTTTAAGAAGAGGGTCTCATGTAGCCAAAGTCTGGCTTTGAACTCCTTGTATGGCATAAATGATCTTGAACTCCTGATCCTTTGGCCTCCACCTCCACAGTGCTAGGATTAATGTCATAAGCCACCACACCCAGTTTTATATGTTGCTGGGGAATAGACCCAGAGTCTTTTTGATGCTAAGGAAGCACT
The DNA here is from genome assembly GCA_035773235.1 of Eospalax fontanierii. Lineage (NCBI taxonomy): Eukaryota > Metazoa > Chordata > Mammalia > Rodentia > Spalacidae > Eospalax > Eospalax fontanierii. The sequence continues at coordinate 30,038,370 of CM069530.1, read as the reverse complement.
GGTACCAGATGAAGTATATCTTCAAGCTCATTATGTGATCATCTTATAGAATTTGTTTTAGTGCAGAAATGGAGTGTTCCTAAGTCACTATATGTCCTTAAAAGATATTTAAGAGCCTATTGTGATAGTACATGCCTGTAATCCCAGCGCTTGGAAGTTGAGGTGGGAGAATTGTTGAGCTTGAGACCAACCTGGGCTATAAATCAAGACTCTTAGTTCCCAACCTCCTTTTCGCCTCCACCCCCAAATGCAGTTCTAAGGATAGGATGTATCACATCTCAGAGTCAAGAAGAAGGTAGAAAGGAAAAACCAAAAAAGAACTAAGATTAATCATGATATACCAACTTGTCACAGTAGGTCCACATTGAACTTATACTTTTTGACCCTTGAATTCATGATGTTCTGTTAAGGCCTTTTCCGTGTTTCCAATGTGCTCTTTATCCGTGAGAACATTAGTGCAGAAACTGTTGACTGAGCTAGATATAACAGCTCCTGATGAATAGGAAATTTCTTAGTATTCTTTGAGAGTAATATGTATCATTGTTACTCCTCTGAGGGTAGTAGGCTAAATTTATCCTTATCCATCTTTGTATTTGTCACTTGTAGACTTATTATTGCCCACTGATTTTAGGTCATTGGTACTATATTTCTTATTAAAGCATTGGATGAGGCATATAACTTTAGCATAGGTATATTTTACAGAGAAGTACTGATTTCTTTCTAAAGTGATAAGCACATAAAGCACTGTCAGAATGAGTGAATACCCATTCTAGAGTCTTTGACTACATACAGAGTGCCTTTAGAATTTCTCAGGTTCATCTGAATATATTTTTTCTTACTGCTGTTATTGCTTATTTTGATGTGGTGCTAACCCATACAGGCCCTCTTGTTTTGTTAAATCTATTTCTCATTGAGACTGTATCATGTATATCTATCTGAGAAAAGAACATGAGGTCCCTGCAGTGTAAACTAGAGAAACCTGGTAAAAGAAATTGTACAGGTGAACATAACACAGATGAGTAGATTTCTAGTCTAGAAGTGATCTAAAAGTGTCACTGTATTGTTGCTCCTGAAAATATTAAAACTGGATTTTAATGCTTTGGTAAAGTCTAAAATGGAAATGCTGTGTACTTGCAGGGGCTCCACTGTTTCTTAGTTTTGTGATCTGAGTAAGTTGTGCCTTAAAGTCTTCTATCTGTAAAGTGAATTAATTATATGACTAGTATGTATCTGGTACCTGGTGTTTACTGTATTTGGATGCTTTAGCATAAAATCTGGTACATAATCAGTGATCAATAAATTCTGACTTCACGCTTCCCATGTAGAGTCTTTATCCATTTGCTGTCTTCATTTTTTTAGTCTAAGGAACCTTAACGAAACGCACAGTTCTTTACCTTGAGTTTTTGCCTTAAAAAAAATTGTAGAATGCCAACTTTGAAATATGTCTATATGTAGTAGAAAACATTTAGTAACTTGCTAGAACAATAGTTTGTAATGTGGTGGGGAAATCACTGGTTTTATTTGCACAGCTGTTGATAAATAAATGTACAGTAATTACAGGAAAATATGGCCACTAGACTCAGGACTAACTATTTAGTCATTCATCCTTGCCCTCATGTCAGAAGTCTAATTTGGGTTGGCACTTGTGTTGTAATGGCTATAAGAAATAACTGACAATAGGATTATATTCAAGATTGATGTTTGGAAAATTAAAGACATGTATTTTCTGGACAAATGGTTTAGTGTTCCCTGACTTCACCTTGGTCTATAGGGGATGATTTATTAGTGTGGTTGTCCCCCATTAAAAACTGAATCATGGGACTGGAGAGATGGCTCAGCAGTTAAGAGCACTTAGTATTCTTTCAGATTACCCTGCTGGGTTCAGTTCCTAACACCACATTGCAGCTAACAACCTTCTGAAACTCCAGTCCCAGGGAATCTGATGCCCTCTTCTGGCCTCTGCAGGCCGGCATTGCATGCACATGGTGGTCTTACATACATTCAGGCAAACACTCATACACATAAAAAAATTACCCAAACATGTATAAGATCTATATAAAGTTATTTTTATTTGACTTAAACATTTTATGGGAACTAAACTTGATTATCAAGGTAAAGTTCTGCTTTATTTTCAGATTTCAACCATTGCAGAAAGTGAAGATTCACAGGAGTCAGTGGATAGTGTAACTGATTCCCAAAAACGAAGGGAAATTCTTTCACGGAGGCCTTCCTACAGGTATGGAATTTATTAATTAAATATCAAAGGTGTGCAGGAAGGCTTAGATAACTGCACATGGAGATGTCAGAATGCCAAGTAGCTGGTCAAGCCAATACCTTGCAGATTACTTCTTATCTTGAGCTACTTCTCAAGTAAGCTGGTGTGTACTAAACATAATAAGGCTACTTTCTCTCTAGGACTGGAGGAATGCTCAGAGGTTAAGAGCACTGACTGCTTTTGCAGAGGACCTGGGTTTGGTTTTCAGTACCTACATGGCTGCTAACAACTGTCTGTAAATCCAGTTCCAGGGAAATTGGATGCCAGTTTCTGACCCCTGCATGCACTGCATGACACAGCTACACTTACATGCAAGCAGACAATTTATTCATTCATCACCTAAAATTAAAATAATAATTTTTTTTTTAAAGACTGCTTACTCTCAACAGTTCTAGAGAACTACTTTTTTATAGTTTTGCTGACTGCTGCTTTTCTTTTACAAAGTTTGGAATGCATTTGATGAGGTTACAGCATTTTCCAGTTGTATGTCACTTTGGGGAGGGGTGCTATTAATCTCCTTAGCTACACATTTATTAATCATTTTTTATGCCATGATAGTAGATAACTTGTGTTCGCTTCATAGTTGTTTCAAGGTTGGAAGAACTCTAGTTGGAGGTTCACCCGGGGATGTTGCTGAGTCATATTTTGTATAAATCCAATAAACTTACTTTAGAATATAATAAACTTGGGGAGTTTGTAATTGTCTTCTTTGTTAGTTTAAATTATGTCTGTTTATGTATATTCCTATTTTTAAAGGTTAGTTAATTCCCCCACTCAAACATATACATGCAAACTATATAGTTGTTTAGCAACCAAGGTCTTTTTTCTATACTTACAGTTTAAAAGTTCTTAGTGAATTATCAGTGAATTGATTTCAAAGTCTTAAACTTTATGTTAGATAATATAGACTGTAGACTATAATCTCTTATTGTAGATATAGCAAGTGTTAGATTTAAAAACACTGAAGTATATCTCAAGTTAGTATATATAATACCTTTGATCCTGAAGTGAATCTAACAAAAATATTAAGAAACAAGTCATATGACTTCTCTTAAACCCATATGACTTCTCTTAAATCTCAGCTGCAAGTCTCACAAGATACAAACTTTGGGGGTGGGGGAGCAGGGTTTGCAAATGGCTCAGTGGGTAAGGGTCCTTGCTCTGCAAGTGTGGAGACTTGAGTTTGATTCCTGAAACCTGTGTAAAGGTGGAAGGAGAGTATCAACTCCACAGAATTATCCTCTGATGTCCACATGGACACCATGACAGACGCACACACACAAATCATACCTATACTTTTTAAAAGGATAAGATCTTTACATTTTAAAATGGTCTCTTATTTAGCTTAATTGGCTCATAGACTAAACTTTAATAATCACATGGAAGCTCCTGAGACCAAACATGGAGAGAAAGGGATGTGAAGAATACTGGGCTACCTTTTAAGTTTTATGAACTCCTAAAATCTAGCCTTTGTGTCTTTATTATAGCAGAGGTCTTATAATATACTTGCAAGATTGAAAAAATGCTAATACAAACTATGTTTTTGTTGGAGCAGCCTTTTTTAAAGCAGTTAATTTGTAAGCAGCATAAGAGTGCGCCACTTTGTTTCTTTTCATTTACTATTTTCCCCAGTCATTTAGCTGAAAAACAGAGAGCGTGCATATGAGATTGGCAAACAATGGAAGGGTAAGGGCTAATAGATATCCTTTAATTATGAATAAGGGTGTGAGAATGTGTACCTTGAAAGATGATAGCAGCCAAAGAAGGGACTGGTACTGTAGTGACAATTGTCAAGTCTCCAAAAGTAAATATCAAATAAACCAGTTGCTCAAATATTAGATTCTGGATTAAGAGTTTGTTTCAAAGAAGATACACTTTCTTTAAGATGATCAGAAATTTGAAGAACTAGAATAAGAGTAAAATACTGGCTTGTGTGTTTGAATTTTTATAAAAAGAAAGCTGGATTAGATTGTCAGACTAAAGGAGGAATTTTAAAACTTCTCAGCCATAATCCACAATAAGGAATATATCTTCATGTTACAATTTTGTTTATGTTTATATAAATGCAGATATTTAGAACCTGGCATGTAGAGTTTTTAACTAATCTAGGAATCCAGAAGGCTGAGACATGATTATGTCTTTGCTAACAACTTGAGCTTCATAGCAAGATAGTGTCTCCAAAAAACAAAATAAAACAAATACATATAAGTATACTCCCTAGTTCTTTGACATCCTTGATTTATTTGGTTTAAATTATTTGTATGTCATGTATTTTAAACTTCTGTCCTATTTGTTGGCAGTTCTTAATCTTTATTATTTGCATTTAGCTAGTAAGTTTTACTTTTTAATTAATATAGTTCCTTATTTTTCTAGGAAAATTTTGAATGACTTATCTTCTGATGCACCAGGAGTGCCAAGGATTGAAGAAGAAAAGTCGGAAGAGGAGACTTCAGCCCCTGCCATCACCACTGTGACGGTGCCAACTCCGATTTACCAAACTAGCAGTGGACAGTACAGTGAGTGATAAGTATTTCCATTATGAAAAGTAAGATGAAAACTGTCAGATTCTCTTTATAGAGACCATACAAACACCATTGCTGTTCAGTCTCGCTGTCAGTTTTTTTTTCCCTTATTGTTCACTATTGAAAACTGATGGAGGCTGGAGAGATGGCTCAGCATTTAAGAGCACTGGCTGCTCTCATGAAGAACCTGGGTTCAAATCCCAACACCCTCATGGTGGCTAACTGTCTGTAACTCCAGTTCTCGGGGATAAGATGCCCTCTTCTGACCTCCATGGGAACTGCATGACATAGGTACACCTATCTGCATGCAGGCTGCACACTCATAAAGTTAAAAAAAAAATATTTAAAAAAAATAAAAATATATTTTCTTCAGAACATTAAGGTTACTTAAATATGTAAATATATTTTCTTTAGGTGCAGATGCATGAAGAAGTCTGCAGTTTTCCACAGTACTAAATACTCTAGATTTTATTTCTTTCTATATTAAACGACAAGTTTTTTCAGATAAGAAAAAGTCACTGATTTATTTGAATGACTATGATTAAGACCAAAGTATGGTTCTGGCAGTTTGTCTATTTTTAATTATTTAATCTTACCTTCTGAAAATTGTATCTAAAAGTCTTTGCACTTAGCATTTCATGTGGAAGTATTGTGGTTATAGTCTGCCAGCTTGTTCAGTCATTGTTTGTTCTCATGTAGAGGGCAATTTAGGGTACTACAAACATCAGTAGAAAACGGCGCTGTCTGAAAAGCAATGGTTTCTTTTGCCAGATCATTAGTTTCCATTTTGTCATATCTGTCTTATGCTTAGTACTTTTATCTTTTACCTAGATCTATTATAAATTACTTTTGAATATTGCTTTTGTTTGATAAAATATTTGTGTGAATGTCACTTTCTTTTTTCTTTTCTCTGTCTTTGCCTTCCAGTATGTCTCTTACATGATTTATGCACAGATGACTGGTTTTTTAATTTTTAGTTCAGTGTTGGTTTGCCTGCCTGGAATTTATATTCAACTATATTACAAAAAGATTCCTTAAGCAAAATTCTTAGCTTCTCAGAAAACTGAAACTTTTACTAGTATGTAGAAGGGATGGCATTTTTGGTAAGCTACATTACTATCTGAGCTCACTGTTGGAACTAAATGAGCTCAGCTATATTTTTTTCTTTCTTAAATTGTTTGTTGGCCATATAAGGAGGTCATCTCTATACCTGTGTGAATGTATGTATTTCTACTTTAAGATAACTTCATATCCAGATAATTTTAGTTATTCTAGTTATTCTGTATCTTCTTTGACTTTTGTCAACATACCTAACTGAGATAACACATTCCTGTCAGTAGCATACTCCCTACTGTGCAGATTCTTATTTGAAGTAGAAAATATGCTCTTAAGGAAAGAAACACATCAGAAACTGAAAGGGAGAAGTAAAGTTTAGAAAAGAACCAGTGTCCCCTTAGGTGCTTAATGCTGCACACCCCTCTCAGCAGCTGAATGTTACTAGTTTAGAATATGAGTACTGTGAGGTTGTTTTCATTTTTTTGTTTTTGCTTTTTTGCACAGAGTCTCTCTATAGTCCCAGCTGGCCTGGAACTTGCTATGTCCAGGTTGTCCTAGATCTCAGAGATATGTCTGCCTGTGCCTCCCCAGTGCTAGGATTAAGGCATTTGCGTGGGATTTTTGTTTTGAGTTTTTTGTTGTGATGGTGATTATTATTTAAACTTCGAGATTTTTAAAGCTTTATTCATTTTGTTTATTATCCTCTTGATATTTTGTGGTCTTGATGAAACATTGTTTTCTTTTTCATTAACTCAACTGTACAGCAGAATTTATTTTGTAACTTGTAAAATGAATATGATTGTCAAAATTCAGGGGTTAGAAGGTTATAAAGCCTATAAAACTTTTTTTATCCTTCACCAGTAGGAAGGATTTTATATATCCCTCTGTTCTTTCTATTGTATTTTTTGCATAAACAAATCCTGTGTCCTATACATGTATGTGTTGTACAGAATCTCAGCTAATACAACTTAATTGTATTTAAAGTGCTTAAGCTAAATGATAACCTAATTATACTTCCGTAGTCTAAAACTTCTGGTAATCATTATGCGTACCTAGAGGCATGAGTTACTTCTAGCTTTCTATTCTTGTTTTAATGAATTTGGTTTTATTGAAATTTTATCAAATCCTTTTGAAATATTCCAGAGTATAATAGTAAGTAGTCTAGAATAAAACATGTTCAACAGGATTAGATTAGACTTATTTATTTTGAACTATTTTTATATACATACCTTATTTAATGTTTCTAACAACATCTGGTGTCTAAGATCTGATACTTTTATACTTCCAGAAAAAAATAACAGAATCAAATGATTGTTTCATGGACCACAGTTCAAATCTTGTCATATGTGGTTTCTTCCTGCCATCTACCTCAAGTTCATTGTTATGTAACCAAGAAATAAGTTGGTGTATTAAAAACATCAGAATTTGAAAATTAACTCTGTATGAGAAATGATCCTTTGATTTTTGTTAACCTTATAAAATTAATCTTAGGATAATTCTTTTTGTTTCTTTTTTTAAAACAAGATTTATGTGTATGAGTGTATTACCTATGTGATTGCAAGAGCACCCGTGTCATGCAATGCCTGCATAGGTGAGAAGAGGGATCCGCGGAAACTGGAGTTACTTATGGTTAGCCACCATGTGGCTGCTGGGAACCAAACCTCAATCCTCTATAAAAGCAGTCAGTGCTCTTAACTGCTCAGCCATCTCTCCATCCTCTTTTATTTTTTTCTTTTTAAAAATATTTTATTTATCATTCTTATTTTATGTATATGAGTGTTATGCCTGCATGTCTGTAAGTGTACCTGTGTCATGCATTGCCCAAGGAGGTCCAAAGAGGATATTGGATCCCCTAGAACTGGAGTTACAGACAGCTATTAGCCACCATGTAGGTGCTAGGATTCAAACCTGCAGTTGTCAGTGCTCTTAACCACTAAGCCATCCCTCCTGCCCCAGAATAATTCTTATACATTTTACTTTTCTTATCATCCAATAGAAGTAAAAAGTGGAATCCGATAGCATAGATGAATTGTATATGTTAAGTGTGTTAATTTGTACAAGTGTATCGTTTTGCTAAAGTATCTAAATAACCATTAACTCCTCTTTGTTTTCTTTTTTAATTTATGTGCATGAATGTTGCTTGCATGTATGTATGTGCACTATGAACATACCTTTGTCATCAGTGGCCAGAAGAGCTTGTCTGATCTCCTAGAATTGGAGTTACAGGTGGTGATGAGCCACTACGTGGATTTTAAGGGTTGAACCCAGGTGCTCTACAAGCGCACCAAGGACCCTTAACCACTGAGTCTTCTCTTCAGTCCCATAACTCCTATTTCTTTTTGGCTTGTTTGGTTCATTGGTTAGTTGGTTGGTTGGTTGCTGACATAGGATCTTCCTATAGCACCAGCTGGCCTGGAACTCACTTTGTAGGTAGACCAGACTGACCCAATTTCACGGAGATTTGTCTGCCTCTGTCTCCTGAGTGCTAGGATTAAAAGCATGTACCCAGATACCTGGCACATAACTTGTATTTCTCGATTGAGTATGTATTATTATTTTCCATGTCATTCAGGATCATACAGTTCCCCAGAGCTTCCTGCTAATTGATCCCAAACCAACTCCTTTATAATAGATAGTAATATATTTAAGTCAGATATATTGATCTCACAGTTTTTACTTTTCTTTAAATATAATAAAAATCTATTGTGGAGAGCTTGAATTATAGATCAGTTGATAAAGTACTTACCTAGCATGTATGAGGCCCTGGGTTCAGTTCCCAGCACCTGCACACATGTACACACACACCCAAATTCATTATGGAGTTGTATAGGTAACATGAAAATTATGATTTCGGGTCTTTTTGGAAAACTTGATCCTTAACAAGGAGATTTTTCTCAACAAGATTCAAATTTGTTTTTGAATGCTGGTATCTAAAAGATTATATCTTCCAAATAAGATAATGTCTCAACTTTCATTTAATTTTTTTCTGTGTATGATTGCATGAAGATGATTTAGGTTTTTTAAGTGAAATATCCGTTAATGTAGGCATTGATTAATTTCCATTTACCAGATAGTAGCAAGTGTTTTTAATTAGTGAGTAATCAATGAAAGACCCTATGTAAGAATGTGAGGATGAAGCTTAGAAATCAATAAGATATTTGTAATCAAGTGATCATCTTGATTTTAAATTTCATGATTTTTTTAATAACCAAGATCCAGAATATTTCACTTCTTTCATTGACTAAATTTTTTGTGGTATGTAATAGGTAATAGAGATTGGGATCCAAGTTCTTTCATATTCTAGACAGGCACTTAATTATTGGGCTCTTTTTTAAAAGTATTTTGGAGTATTTACTTCACTTATTTTGAGACAGGATCTTATTATTTTTCACAGACTGGTCTCAAACACCTAGGCTCAAATGGTCTGCTTCAGCCTCTTGATTAGTGGTAGACCTAACTGTTTAAGTATACTGTTGAATTTATGAATTGATAGGAGAGTCAGAACTCACTCATAAATGGCTATTTTAATTACACTTTAACAAACATTTATTGGGTACCTGTTGTGCTGAGTGCATGAAAGTGCATGAAAGTAGAGAAAAAAATTCATTTCTTTCCTACAAGAAATTCATTTACTATTAGAGCAATAGATAATAAACAACATGTTAGGTAGTTAATGCTAGAATCAAGGAAAATATGAATTATAAACAGAATCTCCTCAGAATTAAAGTAAAAAAAGAATTTGAAGTTTTTCACTTAAACTCAGTGTTTTTATTATATTACTAGCATACATTATTAACTGTAGTACAGTTTATAGTGTGCATTTCTCTTGCAGAAATTAGATTTGATTTTTCTGAGCACAAAGTTATTTGAGTATAACAAATCTTACTTAGTGATGTTATTGTCTTTAATAATTTCTCCTACATTATCCCTTGGAAATTACTCTACATGGATTAGTGTGTTTTAAAATTTTGCTGTGGTATTAATTCATTGTATAACAATAAAATTCATTGGGTTTTAGTTGCCATTACCCAGGGAGGAGCAATACAACTGGCTAACAATGGTACCGATGGGGTACAGGGCCTGCAAACGCTAACCATGACCAATGCAGCTGCCACTCAGCCCGGTACTACCATTCTACAGTATGCACAGACCACTGATGGACAGCAGATTCTAGTGCCCAGCAACCAAGTTGTTGTTCAAGGTAAGGGCATTAAGAATTCATAAATGTGCTGCGTTCTTCAATAAATTAAAATTTTGTACACAGAAAAAGTAAGTATGATGTTGCAAAGCACCATTAAAGTGTAGTTAATTTTTCTTCAGTATGGATTTAGATATGTATTTCATGCATACATATTTTCCATGAGATCTTCCATTATTCTATTTGGACCAAAATGTCATAACATAAAAACACTATTTTTGGTCTTTAAAGTATAATACGCACCTTTTGAACCTTTAATGTTCAGGAGTAGGAGAAACAGGACATGTTAGGAAAAAATGAAACCAGGACTTGGGAAAGATGGATCAGCCCTCGGAGGCAGTGGCCGGCAGATCTCTGTGATATCAAGGCTAACCCGGTTCACATAGTGACTTCCAGGTGGGTTGTCAAAAAAGAAAAGTTTTAGAGGTTTGCCAGGTGTGTGGCGTGATAGATTGCGCCTTTAGTCCCAGCACTCAGAAGGCCGAGGGAGGTAGGGCTACAGGGAATCCCTGTCTCAAACAATAACAAAAAAACAATTTTTTTAGAGGTTCAGGATTCTGGTTTGTTGTGCTTTTTGCATTTGTTTTTGGTTTTTGCTTAGTTTTTTCCAAAAGAAATGGTAAAGTAGGGTGTCAGTGAATTTGAATTTTGAACGTCAGTTTGAAGATAGTAACATGTTTAGTATGTAAATCTTTTCTACTTAAAACTATACAATTCATATTTTTATCTGATATGATGTTATAAAGACCTTCAAAATCTCTCACATAGTGTTAAGCTAATTATTAGGGAAGTATATTATTAAGCTGTTTTTAGAAGCAAATAATTGACAAATAGTAACCAAATTCACAAATGGTGAATTGTATAGTTTAAAAAAATTCAACCTGAGTTGATTTAGTGTTACTATTGCTCACATTAAAACAGTATTTAAAACAAATTTCCATCAACATGATAGCACACCTTTTTATTCTTTCAGTTTTGTTTGAATTAAAAATCCAACCTTGTCCATAATCTTTGACCATAATGATTTATTTTCTCTTCCATTTTGCTATTTAATGAAAAATCATGGTAGTTTTTAATGTCATGGCAAGAGTCTCCTTGAAATTTTTTAATATGAATTCACTCGAATCAGAGGAAGACATTGAGGAATATACTCTTATCTAGGAGGATCATCCATGCTGGGCCCAGCTATTCTTTTAGACTTAAGGTTGGTAAGCATGTTAACCACAGAATAGAGCTCATTGTAATACAAGATAAATATTGGACCCAGTAGATGGGTTATGACATCCTTTGCCTGTGCCTATACTAAGAAATATAGTAAGTTGGGAATTTATTTTTCATAATGACCCTAAAAGTATTCTTTTTTTCAACATTTTAGGCAGAAGCATCTGTTCCATGTTGCCTTCTAATCTAAGAGTGTTTAGATTGATGATTGAGACACAATTGAATTAGGTTGTAGTGTTTCTGTGTCTCACACCTTGTTCACTCTTCTTTACAGCTGCTTCTGGCGATGTACAAACATACCAGATTCGCACAGCACCCACTAGCACCATTGCCCCTGGCGTTGTTATGGCATCCTCCCCAGCACTTCCTACACAGCCTGCCGAAGAAGCAGCACGAAAAAGAGAGGTCCGTCTAATGAAGAACAGGTACTTGTACTCCATTTACTTCAATTGCCGTGAACTACAATGTCAGTAAATTCTTCCAGGCATGCCATTATATCTACTGATAGTAGGATCTTTGTATTGACTTCCCTTTTTTCTGATAGAATTGTTGAATCTTGAAAAAACTTCTTTATTTACTAAGCTGCATTTATAAGATAGCTAGTTAATGGGATTGTAGGTCAGTCTTTAATCATGGAGCGTTTTGGGTTTTTTTTTTTTTCATAGTTTTCCCACAAGAGATTTAGTATATAACTTTCCTGTGTTTGTACTTTATTCTAACCAACTGGATCATTTCAAAGTTATTTTGCATAAGTAATATTCATTAAAGTGTCATATTTGTACTAACATTAGATATTAGCTTATTTATATTAAATTTATTTATGGAAAACATATAGTGTCTATTTTATAGTTTAATGGTTATTTCCTTTTTCATTTTTGTTTTTTTTTTCTTGGGACATTGTCTTCCCATATAGGCCAGATTGGCCTGAAACTTATGATCCTCCTTCCTTGGTATCCAGAATGCTGGGGTTATAAGCGTGTACCACCCTGACCTACTTTGAATGAGTATTTTCTTTACTCAAAATAATAGCAGTTTAATATCTAAACACTCTTAAAATAGATTAATTCTAAAATATGATATTTGTAACAAAGTCTTAAAAATACAGTGTTAGTAGGGGCTGAAGAGATGGCTCAGTGATTAAGAATGCTGGCTGTTTTTTGCAGAAGACCCTGGTTCCGATTCCCAACACCCACATGGCAGCTAATAACCATCCATAACTTCAGTTCTAGGGGATCTGTCCTCTGAAGGCATTGTATGACACGGGTGCACTTACACACATGCAGGCATAACACTCATACACATAAAATAAAAATACATTAAAAAAAAAAAATATATATATATATACATAGTGTTAGTCTTCCAACAATTGGAGTACTATATATATAGGAATCTATGAAATACAGGTATGTCCATTCTTAGAAACTAATTTGCTTTAAATGGTTTTGTCATCTTAAAAACAAAAGGAAGTTAGGTGTGGTGGCACACACCTTTAATTCCAGCATTCAGAAAGCAGAGGCAGGCGGATCTCTGTGAGATCATGGGCAGCCTGGTATACATACCGAGTTCCAGCTAGCTACGGCAACAGGGAGACCCTTTCTCAAAAAAAAACCCAAAAAACAAGAACAACAAAAAAGGGATTTAGTATTCAGTTTCAGGTTCTAATATAGAAATAATGAACAAAACAAAAATAGTCTGAGGACATAGTTCAGTGGGTAAAGTGTTTGCCATACAAACAAGAGAACCAGAGTTCACATCTCTAGAACCCAGGTAAATGTTATGGGGGATTGGAGGCCCCTCTGTAATTCCAGTCTTGGAAGGCAGAAATGAGCTCCCAGGGCAAGCTGGTTAGGAAAACTAGCCATGTCTGCTAGAAACCCCACCTCAAAAAGAGTTAAGTTGGAAGAGCTGTTAGGGAAGATTCCTGACACCAACCTTGGGCTCCACACACCCAAACACATGAAAAGAACAGAGGGGAAAAGATGAAAACAAAAGAGATTCAAGATATATAAAGATATAAGCTGTTTGAAACTGGTAAATTTCTAGTTTTTACCCCAAGATTCTTAAATACTATGATAAATTTGAATGAAACAAATTAAACTTTGAAGATTTTAGCTTCAAGTCTTGGCTTCACCTTTGGGAGAACCTTTTAACTTTCTAAACTTCAGTTTCCGCCCTTGAATAAAATAAGATTCTGTCTCCGACCCAAAATATCCTTCTAAGGGTCAGGTAAGATGATACCTCTGTGAGCACTTCGTTACTGTAGTTCTCTATTGAAATGAATACTTTCATGTATTAGTAGATGAGTCTCTTTGTTCCTAAAATAATCTTAACTCTCACAGTGTTACTAAATTGTATCTAGCTACAAGAAATGACAGAGCCATTCTGAGATATTAGGGGGAAGTTGGAAAATAAAAGCCTTGTGACTTTTATTTATGTGTCAGATAATTTTAAGTATTTTAAGTTATAGAAATGTACATGTTGCATATATATTTAAGTATATTTAAAGGTATAAGTTAAATTACACATTTAAATCTTACAATTTAAAAATGTTTGTAAGGAAATACTTGTAAAGTCAGAAACAATTCTGTTTAAGACATCTCAAGTAATGGCCTAGCTATAAAATTTAAGACAACAGCACTTAATAAAGAAAACAATTTTAAGTAAACAAAGAACAGTTAGAAAATAAATACCTTTTGATTTTTTTTTTTTTTTAAAGACACTTCAGATTATTTGGCTTTGTAGAACAAAAAGAAAGATCTGTAGAGAAAGACTACTGAGGTGGTGGGATTATAGAGTCTGGGGAGGTGGAACTGTGACTTCTTTCCTTCTGTCACAGTACTAGAGATTGACACTAGCACCACGTTCATGCTAGGCATGCACTGTACCACTGATTTATATCTACAACCCTTTTATAATTTTTTTTAACTTTGACACGATATCTTGCTGTTATCCAGGTTAACCTTGAATTTACCCTGTAGCCTAGATGGGCCTTGAACTTTCAGTGTTCCTATCTCAGCTTGTAGAGTCGCTGAGGTTACGTGCCCACACCACCAGGCCTACCAACAGCATAGCTTCTTACCTGCCCTACATGTACAGACCAGCCCAAAGTGTTGGCCATTTATAAGAACTTGTTACATTTACTGGTAAATATAATTTCTCATTTCTCTTCCATTCATTTTTCTTTCAGATTTTTACATTTATTTATGTCAAATTGCTTTTTTTTTTCCTGGTCTTTTGAGACAGGGTTTCCCTGTAGCCCCTGCTGGCCTGGAACTCACAGTGTAGACTAGATTGCCCTCGATCTCACATAGATCTACCTGCCTCTACCTTCTGAGTGCTGGGATTAAAGATGTGTTCTTCCACACCTGGTATTAGTCAGCTTTCTGAAAGTCGCTATAACAAAATACCTGAGAAAGGTATTTAAAGAGGAAAAGTTTTATTTAGCCTCCTAGTTTCAGCAGTCCATGAACTCTCGCTCCATTGTTTCTGGGCTTATGGTGATGCAGAACATGATGATCAGGAGCATGAAGTGAACCAGAGTGACCCATGGCAGACCAAAGACAAAGAAAGGTGTTTAGGGGCTAAGGCAGTGGTTTAGTTGATAAAGTGTTTGCTGAGCAAGCATGAGGACCTAAGTTCATATTCTCAGCGCCAACATAAAAAGTTTAGTGTGGCGATACATGCCTTTAATCCTAGTCCTAGGGAATGGGTGTGTGTTGGGGGAGTGGGAATAGGAGTATCCCTAGGGCTTACTGGTCAGCTGCAGTAGCCAATTGGGTAAGCTCCAGTTTCAGCAACAGGCACTGTTTCAAAAAAATGTGGAGGCTAGTAAGGTGGGTCAGCAAATAAAGGTACTTGTCATTAAGCCTTGTGACTTGAGTTTAATCCACACATCCCAGATGGTAGAGAGAAACAACTCCCACAAATTGTGCTACTGACCTCCGCATGTGCATTGTGGCATGTGTGCCCCAATAAATACACTCAATAAATAAGTAAATGTAAACAAACAAAAAAAAGGTGGAAGGTGTTAGAGGAAGACATTCAATATTGACCTCTGGGCTCCACAAGGACACACACGTGTACCTGCATACACATATGCATACATGTGAACATCACACATGCATATAACACACACAGAAATGAATGAATAAAGAAGTGTAGGGGCAGGAAAAATGACTCATTAGTTAAGAGCATTACTCCTCTTCTAGGAGACCTGAGTTTGGGTCCCAGCATCCACATGATAGCTTACGCTCCAGTTCTAGGGGATTTGATGCCTTCTTTGGTTTCCATGGGCACCAGGCATGCATATGGTGCACATAATTACACGCATGCAGACAAAAGCATACACACATCAAATAAAAATACATAAAATATTTTTTATGTGTATGAGTGTATTGCCTGCATGAATGTGCACTGTGTCATGCAGTGATCATGCAGGGCAGAAGAAAGCGTTGGATCCCCTGGAACTAGAGTTACAGATAGTTGTTAGCTACCATGTAAGTGCTGGGATTTGCACTCAAGTCTTCTGTGAGAGCAATCAGTGCTTTTAACCACTGAGCCATCTCTCCAACCCCACATAAAATATTTTTAAAAAGAAAGGAAAAAAAAAAATTTCAGTGGTTGGAGATGTGATGTGGTCTCCAACGGCACATCCCAAAGAACCTATTCCCTTCAACTAGCTTTCATCTTCGAAGTTTCCAGCGCCTTCTAATAGCCCTGAAATTACGAACCTTTCATTGGATTAAGCCATTGAGGAGATCAGGACCTTCATAATTTAATTGAGTAACTTTCCAGAACAGTGCTACATTGATGGCCAAACCTTTTCAGGGTCTACATCCAAAACAAAGCACCTTCCACTACCACCAGGCATCTCTCCCTTGGACTAAAGTTCTTAAGAATTTTTACTGCATCTCTTGAGACTGGCTACTCTTGCAGAAAACGAGGGTTCAGTTCCCGGCATGGCAGGAAGCACCTGTCTGTAACTCCAGTTCCAGGGGATCCAGTGCCCTCTTCAAGCTTCCATGGGCACTGCACACACTGGCGCATCTAGTAAAACACTCATACACATAAACGAAAAATTTTTTAAAGATGACAAAAAATAATTTTTGCTTCCGTGAAGTCTTCAAAGCTGCCTGGCTTAAACATGGACTCTTTGGCTTAAATTTAATTACACTGCTCTTCAAAGGGAAATTTTCTACAGACTCAGTTATATTTCCCTTTTCCTGTCCCAGATTATTGCTGCTGCTGTCTTTTCCGCTTTACCAGAATCTGACTCCTGTGACCACAACCCTTCCATGTGTCTAGAAAAGAACACATTCCCACATGTGCCTGCAAATGTGCTATACTCTTGAATCATCTTACCTCTGTGGAGTATCTAGCAGTTTTGAATGCTCATTGCCCTAGACTCTTGTTTGGCTTACTCTAAGTCCTAGTATATGTAGTATGTATTTGGCATAATATAGAATTCTTTGTAAATGTGTTATTAATTCTACTTAGAGTATGGTAGAATTTTGTTCCTACTCTGCAAAGGACAAAGAAGGTAAATATGCAGTCCTGTCTTTTGAGAAATGGATGGAGCAGATTTGAACCTATATGATGCTGAATTTGTAAAACTGCTACTTCCCTGCTATGCCTGTAAACAGTGAGGCACTGTGTATGTAGCACCAGGAATAAATGTGTGATGCTATCCTGGGGTGTTCATTTCGTCCAAAGATTCAAGAAAAACACTAATAGATTCAAATGAAATTGACACTGTAAATGGTTGCTTTAAGCATGTTAGTTTCTTCCATTATTGTGAGAACTTCAGTAGACAGGGTAGAGCAGTGCTCTTGTAGATATGTTCACCTGGATAAGTTCCCCTTATATACATCAAACACAACTGATATCAAACTAAACTAGATAGGAAAATGTTGCAAACCCCCAGAATTCTGCAACCTAAGTCACTGTTTATTCCAAAATGAAGATAATTTGGCAAACATTCTATGTTGCTACAGCAACAGTCATAAAATCTCAGTTCTTAGAACAAGATTTCTTCCTCACTTATAAGTTATACTTTGGTAGCTGTGAGTCAGTTGCCATGGTTTGTCTTCATACCTCATCCTCGCTGCCATCTGGTTTCTGGATGCCCTGCTGCTGAAAGAGCAGAAACACCTCTGAGACATGGCCATTCTTATGACAGTAGAAAAAAGGCAGTGCTATTTATTTGTGTGTGTGTGTGTAAGGGGGAAGGACAGGTGTGGGTAATGGAGTCAGAGAGCTGCTTTTCAGGAATCAGTTCCCTCCTACCGTGTTTTGAGGCAAGGTGTCTTGTTTCTGCCAGTGCACTTATAGGAGTGCGGGCATTACAAATGGAAGTTACTGCATCTAACTTATGTTGGATCTGAGGATGGAATTCAGATTGTTATGCTTGCTCAACAAGTGCTTTTATGCACTGAGCCATCTCCCTAGTCTAGCATTGCTTTTTAAATCGTTTGCTTTGGCTCTGGTGAAAATCATACTCATTCCTGTTTTACTGTCCACACCACCAGGAAGGAAAGGCCTAAAGTCAGTGATAGTGGCACAGAGGTGAGAATTTTTCCTACACAGAGAGAATAATTGTGACAGCAGTACCGCTTACTGCCCTTATCATCAGACTACAGTGCAGAGGGATTCTAAATAGGTTTACAAAGACAGAGGTTCAATAGTTTGACCTTAAAATTTTTTTAGAAACCTATTTAGGGAAGATAAAACAGCAAAGGAAACAATAAGCTACAAATATTTTAACTGTGTCAGATTAGAACTGAGGCTGTGGGTAGACAGATTTACAAAGAATGAATTAGGTAAAAATACAAAAAAATTCCACTGTGAATTTGATACTAACTAAAGCGCCTCCAATCAACTCTATGGAGTTTTCCATTGAAAATAAAAAAGAGGAATGGTAAGATGGCTCAGCAGGTAAAAGCACTTGCAACTTGAGATGATGCGAGCCTGACAGCCCCAGTTTGATCCCTGGAGTCCATGTAAAGGTGTAAGATTATCCTTTGAGCTCCACACACATTTTATAGCACATGTGCTGCACTTAAACACATCACACACACACACACACAAAATAAATAAAAACAGATGCATCTTTATTGAGATTAAATGTTCTTTGTGGAAAACATGTTACCAAAAAATGGGTGCATTACCATTTTGCAAATTAGTTACTATACAAGTAAAATGTGCTCATTATCAGTAAATTAGAAAGCGTAGGCAAAAATTTACATCTAATTGCACCAAAATATTAAAGGTCCTGTTTTGTCCTAGTACTCTATATATGTGTATGCACATATATATTCATTTTAATACATAATTTTTAACTTTTCTTGAAGTAATTTTAGATTTTGTAAAAGAATTATGAGAATAGAGTTTTAGGTACCTTTTTATTTAGTTTTCCCTAATTTTAACATATTACATAACCCAAATACCTTTATCAAAACTAAGGGATACATAGATAGAATTAAATGTTTATTCCGATTCCTCTTGTTCCAGAATCTAATTCAGATACCACATGGCATTTAGTTATCATGTGTCTCCAGTCTGAAACCCCAGAGTCTTTCATAGCTCTGTCACCTCTGAGGAGTTTTGTTCAGTATTTTCTTATAGACTGAGGTAATAGGTTTTGGGGAAATCCCATAGCTGTGTGCTCCCTGGAGCACACACTAGCATGGCTAATCACTGGTTAACATTAACTTTCATTACATGGTTAAAATGCTGTTGATGTGACTGTATTGGAGAGCTGCCAATTTTGTCTTCATATATTCCTTTCTTCAGAAGTACCTTCACTGAGTCTAGCCACATTCAAGCGAAGGAAAATTGAATTCTACCTCCTAGAATAGGGAATATCACAGAATTTGTGGTTATGTGTTGCAGTCATCACACTAACTGGATTTTAGGGGACATATTTAGCAGCTATGCAAGTGTCTTTTTTTCTCATTGCCTACTAAATTTAGTTCAGGTTGAATATGCCTTATCCTAAGTGTCTCAGATTTCAGTGTGTTCTGTGTTTCTGAATATTTGCAAACTTGACCAATTTAGCATTCCTCATCCCAAAATCCAAAACATTAAAAAATATACTTTGGGTTTATTTTTTGACACCTTGATAACATACATAGAACGTATCTTGATCATATCCCCCTGAACTCCTCTCTCTGGCTCTTCCCAGACATCCCCCAACATGTGCCCATCTCCTTCATGTTTTTTTCTTCTTCTAATGTCCCTGAGTACAATTAGTGCTTCCTGCTTGAGTGTAGGCAACCTACCAGTAGCCACAACTCTGAAGAAAAATGACTCTCCCCAGCAGTCATCAGTTGCCAGTAGCTCCTCAGCTAAGTAGAGGTGGATCCTTATGAGCCCAGTCCCCAATCCATGCTAGAATTATTGACTGGCTTGATCTTGTGCAGGTAACTGTAGCTGGTGTGAGTTAATGAGTACAATGGCCATATCATATTTAGAAGATAGCACTTCACAGCATTCCTCGCCGTGCTCTGGCTCATAATATTCTTTCCATCTCCTCTTCTGTAATACTCCGTGATGGAACCTTGTAGGGGTTGATGTAGAAGTCCCATTAGAACTGAGCACTCAGTAGTCATTTATTCACAGAACTTTGACCTGTTATATGTCTCTGTATTGACTACTGTCCTCTGCAAAAAGAAGCTTCTGCCCAAGGTTAAAATCAGCACTGATCTATGGGTATAAACATAAATATTAACAAGGCAGTTTGACAATATGTCCATTTAGCAAAACAACAGTTGTGAATCATCACACTGTCCCAGCCAGGCCCTATGCCCTCCCCGGCCATGAGTTTTTGACCAAGTTTACAGTACCAGGCATGAATTCTCTCCTCTGGAGAAGGCCTCAAATCTAATTAGAAAGCAATTTTTAAAACCTCTTGCTTGGCAGGATAGTATAGTAGCATGCAGAGTCCAACTACTGGATAAGTCCTTTGATTTTTCTCCTCTGAGTCCTGCATAGCACTGTTAGCACTTTGCAAACTAATCAGCAGAGGAAGTTTCCAGGTCAGTTTCAGCTTGATTTCTTTGTGTCTTTATCAGTAGTACCTTACCAACTAGTTATGGTATGTAACCAAGAGTGATAGCAATAGCCTGTGTTGTTCTGGGAGCCTCTGGGGTCTCTCTGACCAATAACTCTTAGGGAAGTATGTTGCTTCTGGTATTGCGATTTTCATTGAATAATCCATGTTTTCTGAAAACAACATTGTCTCCCTATTTAGAGTACCTCATTCAAATTCCTTTTTATGTATTTACTATATTTTTAATTACTTTACAAAGTAGTGGGTTTCCATAAGGCTTTTTTATACAGCTTTAGTTTGGTTTGACTCATTCCCACCCTCTCCTGTCCCCCATCTCCCCTCTCCTATCCCTGCTTAAGCTTTTAACTTCCAGTACCTATCCCCATCATATTACATGTGTTGTACTGTCCCCTCCCCACTTAAGGCCTCATTCCTTCCTCCCATCATGGGCTGTTTTTAGCTTCATGACCTATACAGTGATTAAAAATAAACACACAAATCCAAAGATAAGAATATAGAATCTACATCTGAGAGAGAACTTGATATTTGTTTTTCTGAGGATTACCTCACTTAATATATAATATTTTCCAGTTCCATTTTCCCATAAATTTCATTTTTTGTTAGAGCTAAATATTCCATTGTGTATGTATACCACATTTCCATTATCTGTTCACCATTTGATGGACTTGTACACTGATTTTATTTCCCATCATCACTAGAGTAGCTATGAACATGGATATGTAGCAGGATATGGAGTCCTTTAGGTATACTCGAGAATGGTATAACTGGGCCATATGGTAGTTCCAACTTCAGCTTTTATAGAAACCTCCATACTGACTATTATAGTAGCTACACCAATTATACTCCCACCAGCAGCAGATAAGCATTCTTCTTTCTGCATATCCTCACCAACATTTGTTGTCATTTGTTTTCTTGCTAGCCATTCTGACTGGGGTGAGATAGAATCTCAAAGTAGTTTAAATTTGAGTTTCTCTGGTAGCTAATGATTGAACACTTTTTAAAATGTATATTAGCCATTTGTATTTCTTCTTTTGATAACTCTGTTAAGTTCCATAGCCTATTTTTTAATTGGGTGGTTTGTTTTCTTGAGGTTTAGATTCTTGTGTTCTTTTTGTATTCTAGATACCGATCCTTTGTTGGATGTGTAGATGGCAAAGATGTTCTCCCATTCTGTAGGCTGCCTCTTCACTCATTTGACAGTTTCCTTTGTTGAATAGAAACTTTTAGAGTCTTACTCATAAAATGGATGTGCCTATATCCTGAAGTGTATGCCTTACTTTATCTTCTTGCAGTTTCAAAGTTTCAGTTCATATACTGAGGTCTTTGATCCATTAAGAATTGATTTTTTGTGCAATATGAGAGATAAGAATCTAGTTTTATTCTTTTACATGTAGATACAAGTTTCCCAGCATCGTTTGTTGGCAGTGCTATCTTATCTTGAATATGTGTTTGGGGCATTTTCATCAGAAATTAGGTTATTTTAGTTCTGTGAACTTGTATCTGGGTTCTCTTGTATCTGTTCCATTTCTACATACTTGTTTTTGTGCCAGTGCCATGTTTTTTTATTACTGTGTCTGTTTAGAACAACTTGAGATCTTATGTGGTGAAACCTCCATCACTATCCTTTTGCTTTAGCTAACTAGGGTCTTTTGTACTTCCATATGAGTTTTGATTTTTTTTTTCACATTCTGTGAAGAATGCCACTGAAATTTTATTCAGACTGTATTGAATCTAATTTTTTTGGTAGGATAGCCATCTTCACTAGTATTAATTTTTCTAATTCATGAGCATGGAAAGTCTTTCCACCTTCTAGTGTCTTCCTCAGTTTTCTTCTTCAGTATTTTAAGGTTTTCATTTATAGAGATCCCCATATCCTTGGTTAGGTTTATTCAAAGGTTAGTTTTGCTTCTGAAGCTACTGTGAGTGGGATTGTTTCCCTGATTTCTTTCTTAGTATGTTTGTCATTGGTATATGGAAGGCTACTGATTTGTGAATGTTTTTTGCTGGGGCAGTTTTTGTATCCTGACACTTTGCTGAAACTATTTATCAGTTCTAAGTTTCCAGTTAAGTCTTTAGGGTCTCTTCGGTATAGAATCATATCTGCAAATAGAGATATTCTGACTTCTTCCTTTCCTATTTGTATCCCTTTTATTTGCTTCTCTTGTCTTACTGCTGTATCCAAGACTTCCATTACTATGTTGAGTAGGAGTAGAGAAAGTGAACACCCTTATCTTGTTCCTGATCTTAGTGGAAATGCTTTGAGGTTTTTCCCATTTAATGTTGACTATAGGTGTCATCTAGTCAGCGTTATATTATCCTTCTTTTCCAGGTTTCTTCAAGACTTTTAACATGAAGAGATGTTAGATTTTTGTCCAAAGCTTTTTCTGAATCTTTGTAGTGATTTCTCTTCTTGAGTCGATTTATGCAATTTATAACATTTACTGATTTATGTATATTGAATCCTCCCTGCATCTCTAGAATAAACCCTGCTTGATAACGGTGAATGATTTTTATGTGTTCTTGGATTCTGTTTGTAAGTATTTTGTTGAGACTTCTGCATCTATGTTCATTAGAGAAAGTTCTCTGTAATTCTGTGTGTATGCATGTGTGTGTGTGCCCTCACAGGTAGATGAACATGGCTGTGATGTAGCAACTTTTTTTACTCCTTAAAAATAAACAGCAAGGCACATTTGGCAATCCCTGATATAAATAAATAAGACCTTGTCTAACAAACTAGGTGTGGTAGCACATGCCTGTAATCACAATGCTTGAGAGGCTGGGGTAGGAGGATGAGGAATTCTGTGTTAGAAAAATAAAAGTCTTTGAACATAAGAAGGATGCTTTGCTAATCTTCTGGGAGTCTCAATTCAGTCAATTTAAGAATCAAATAAAATGTGCTTCTTCCGATATTAAAACTACCCCAGTTAACTTTGATTAGTATTTTCAGATTCTTCCCTCTGCCCCTCACCTACCTGTCTTTCTTTTGAGTATTTGACCTTTAAAAAGCACCTGGATTTTCTTAAGCCTGTGTTTGAGGGTTGTGATGGAACAAAACTCAGTGGTACTAACCTATAAAATCATATGCTTTAACACTAGAAACTAGTATGTAGATAGAGCATTCAAATGGATTATGTAACTCTACTCATAAACCATACATTTTTAGGTAATAAAGAAGAAAAATCAAGAGAGATGAGACTGGTTAACCTTTGCTGTATTAAGCTTTTTAATTTTTTTTCTTTTTAAAAAATTATTAAATGTTTTTTAAATTTTTATGTGTATGAGTGTATTGCCTGCATGTATTTAAGTGCACCTGTGTCATGCAGTGCCTGTGGAGGTCAGAAGAGGGTGTCAGATCCTTTGGAACTGGAGTTGCAGATGGTTATTAGCTGCCACAAGGTGTCGGGAATCAAACCTGGATCCTCTGCAAGAGCAGCCAGTGCTCTTAACCACTAAGCCATTTCTCCAGCCCCTAAATTAAACTTTTGTAAATACCCATACATCCCACATGTTCTCTATGATCAGAATCCACTAAACATGGAATATCTGAGTTGGCCTCAGACTCATTCCCACTATCATCCTTTTTAGGACACTTTCCTCTTAAGCCCACCCCTCCCCCAATCAGCATACATTAAAAGCAGGCGACCTTTTTTCTGAATTAATTATATAAGGATTAAAATATTAATGGAGTTAATACTGCCATTAATAGATTATACAATCATTTGAAATATCTGGAAATATAACAAGCAGTGGTTTTTGTACTTTATATACACTAACTTGTATATTCCTTATAAAACTCTTGAGGTAAATAACAGTATCATCTTTTATTTATATTCAGAAAACTAAGGTTAAATAATAGTTTGCCTCTTCCTTGCATAACTGGTTAGGAGACAGAACCACTTCAAACAGGAATCTAGAACTGGAGGTGCTATTAACTGCTATATTAAATCTACTCCTGTTGCAAATGACTGTAAATTGCTGTTTCATTTTTAGAAACTCTTTTCACTCTCAGCTTTTAGGCTTGTTGAACTGATGTGATCAACTATACAAAGTTTCAAGAGTTTATTTTGCAGTTTGCTAAAGAATAAATTTTTATCAGTTTTAATCTGTTTTAATATTTTTCTATAGTTATTTTAATCATTGTTAAAAGCAATGTGACAAAATTTAGAGTCCTGACCATTTTTTAAGTGTATAGTTAAATAAAAAATAAGTATTTTCCCACTTCCTATTGTGGTATAACAGAATTCCAGAACATTTTTACCTTGCAAAACTAGAAAACTCAGCCAGGCCTAATATGGACATGCCTGTAGTCCCTGCTACTCAGGAGGTGGAGGCAGGAGGTTTACTATGTGCTTGAGACTGGCCCAGGCTACATAGTGAATTCCAGGCAAGAACCAAGAAAAACCTCTGAACTACTAATTAAATAACTCTCCACCCCATTATGAACCCCTAGCAGCCCCACTAAGTCCTGTTTCTATGAATTTTTACTTTAGGATACCCTTTAGAAGTAAAATTATAGTTTTATCTTTTGTGAGTAGCATGTTTCACATAGCATAATGTCCATATTACAGCATGTATCAAATTTTTCTTCATATTTAAGGCCAAACTTAATTTTATGTATATACCATGTTTTCTTCATCTATCAAAGGACACTTAGGTTGGAGTCTGGCATGGTGCCACACACCTTTAATCTCAGCACTCGGGAGGCAGAGGCAAGTGGATCTCTGTGGGTTCTAGGCCAGCTGGGACTACAGAGAGACCCTGTCTCCAAAAGATCAAAAGAAAAGGACATTTAGGTTATTTCCATATCTGACTGTTGTGGGTGATGCCATTGACATGTCTCCTTGAGATCTTTCAATTTTTTGATGTGTGGTAAGAAGGATTGATGGATCATATGAATAATTCTATTCAGACTTTTTTAAATGCCACCTCCCCATTCCATTTGGTCAGTCTTAGCAGAAAATGAATTTTCTGTAAATGCATCTCATATGTTCTCTTAGCTATAAAACTTCATATTTCCAATTTAGGTAAAAGTGCTGAGGTTACAGACATGTGCCACCATGCCTACCTCTTACATGAGGGCTTTGGTCCTCATGCATGTGTGGCCGGCTCTGTACCTACTGAGCTACCTTCCTAGCCTCCCACCTCCAACAGCATTTTTAAGAGTTTTTTTTTTTTTTTTAACTTTTTCATTTTATTCTGTGTGTGCATATGTGTGTATGTACTGCCATAGTGCCTGTGTGGGAGAGTCTGTTCTCTCTTTCCACCATGTCAGATCCAGGGATCAAACTTGGGGTGTCAGGCTTGGCAGCAGGGACCTTTACCCACTAAGCCATCTGGCAGGCCCACCTCAGCAGCATTTATTGAGTATTTATTGTATGCCTAGTACAGACTGTTCATTTCAGCTATTTCTCTAAAAACATTCTGTTCTAAAACAAATGGAATAGATTTCATGCACATAATTTTTCTGTTTTTTGTTTTTTTTCCATTTGTAGGGAAGCAGCACGAGAATGTCGTAGAAAGAAGAAAGAATACGTGAAATGTTTAGAAAACAGAGTGGCAGTGCTTGAAAACCAAAACAAGACACTGATTGAGGAGCTAAAAGCACTTAAGGACCTTTACTGCCACAAATCAGATTAATTTTGGATTTAGATTTTCACCAGTTACCGTGGAAATGGACTGGATTGGCCACAACCAGAAAGACAAAATAAACATTTTATTTTCTAAACATTTCTTTTTTTCTATGCGCAAAACTGCCTGAAAGCAACTACAGAATTTCATTCATTTCTGCTTTTGCATTAAACTGTGAATGTTCAACACCTGCCTCCACTTCTCCCCTCAAGACATTTTCAGCACCAGGAATCATGAAGACTTCAGCTTTGTTTCCCACTCTCAAGAAGTAAACTTTGTTTACTTGTAAATTGTTGGGGGAAATGAGGAAAATGAAATCTTTTTTTAATGATTTCAAGGTTTGTGCTGAGCTCCTTGACTGCCTTAGGGACAGTTACCCCAGCCTCTTTAGCTGAAGTAATGTGTGGGACGCATAAGGAAAGTAAGTAAGGTGCAATGAAGAAGTGTTGATTGCCAAATTGATATTTTTACATTTCCATTATGAATTATGTAAAGCTGTTGGAGACACCCCCTCTGAAAAAGGATCTTAGTATGTGTTGAGGAATGAACTTGGATACTTTCTATGTGTGTTCTTTTCTTCAGTACTGAAGACTTGTCCTTGGTTCTTCAAAACATTCTGTATTAACCACAGCTCCTCTGTAGGGCAGTTGTTGCTTCTTAATTCAGTTTTGTGTGTGTTCAGCAATTTTGAATACATTAAAAGAAGTAATCAACTGAATGAAAAGGCATGGTATTTGAATTTTAAATTAAATTGAAGTAAAAGTCCAAAACTTAATACTAAATCTTAATACCGATGCTGACTAGGTAACCAAGCCCTGAGTTAACAAGGTTTTTGATAAATAAAAGCTTTTGTCCTTGCTTTCAAAAATATTTATATTGTCACTTATTTACCTAGGAAGGTATTTCTAATTTACTGTTGCCCTTTGCACATACACTGTGCCACCAACTGAGAAGCTTTCAAAAAAAGCAAAATGATTTGTTCTAGAAAGTGCTAAATTTAAAATATTTTCATATTAGCAGACTATCAGAAAATCTCTTGAATTTTTTTTAATGAAGGAAGTTACAAGGATATGTTTTCAAAAAACAGATATGCTCAAAGGTAATTTCTTCAGACATTAGCATGTCTGATGTGGTACAGTGTTGGGACTGTCTTTCTTGTAAAACCTTCTTTTCTTCTAAAAAGGGTGACCATGCTTTAGCTTGCCAATAGCTATTTTGTCATTTATAAAGGAGCTCTACCTATTTTAATTCCTGACTTTGATATAGTCTGCATTTATGTTTAACATGCATTGTTTCCAATAAGACTTTAAGTTACTAATTACTCATTCACTAAGCCTGATAAAATCTAAAAATTACTTCTTAAAAAAAAAGAGTAAGGTAGATTTTTTAAATTGGATTGAAATGTTAGATTATTTCTTATTTGAGAAAGAAATTACTTTTTAAGAAGCTCAGAAAATTGTTTTATATTCATTCATTGGTTACTAAAGCAGCTAATTTTAACATGAGAAAATACACATTCAAGATTAGATATCTGGTTCATTTTTCAAAATAAGATTTTTAATTCATATCTGTAAATGTTGTCTTGTTTGTAACGAACCATTGTCTTTTTTCAAGGATGAACAGAGTTTGTGAAGGAGCATCATTCTAAGACTTGAGTGATGTAATCCTTATGTTTGGACAGTTCACAAGATTCTCAAGAAGGCTTTCAATCGACTATAAAGTTTGATGTTTATCCTGCTGAGTTTATGGGGAAAGAGAGAGGATCACAATTGTCTCTATGCCAGCATATAAATACAGCATTTTCTTAACTTGGTTTAACAGAAATGAAGCAAAATCAAAAATCTGTTCACAAACTGGAATTAGTTCACATTGTCAAAATGTCAGATTGAACATCTTAAATGTTATGTGAAAAAATTGCCTAGTATGTAGCAACTTCTATAATATCTAGGTTATCTCTTTTTCAAAAGTTGAGTCTTTGTACTTCATTAGGAAGTTGGTGGTTCCCTTAGTCAAGGTACTCAGTCACATTACATTAGCTGGATGTATTAAGTCCTGGGCCTTTCTGCCTTGAGGATGACTGCACTGGTGTGAAGCCAGTTACTTAGTAGGTGAGAAATAGTTGTGTTGCGAAAACTGTTTTAGACCCTTGAGACTTGAAGATTTCAGTTTATACAGATAGGAGACAAGCATCTTTTGTGCAAGCTCTTTTTTTAAATATAAGAATTAGAAAAGTTTGTTTTTAAGCTAGAAACTTGGAGAATCTTTATTAAGAAAAATGAGATAATTTTTTAAAAAAAAAATCTTATATCCAAGGTCGTATGTGGCCTCATTACCAGTAATGTTTTTCTCTTCATATTGGCCAAAAGGGAATGAAAATGTCATCATAGGAATCTGTATATATGCTACTGATTTGCTTAGAAAATAGCAAGTTTGGTATTGCTCTCACTTTGCAAATATAGGGCCATGTGGCACTTTTATCTATAGGACAGATTAATAAAAATGAAGTGGGGAGGGGTTTATTTTTGATATATTACTCTTATGAGTTTTCAAGCTTTGATAGTGTTTAACTGAAAAGTGGTTTAGAAAGGGCTAGATCCAACATGTTCATATTAAAAAATTGATATGAGATAC
Source organism: Eospalax fontanierii (assembly GCA_035773235.1). Lineage (NCBI taxonomy): Eukaryota > Metazoa > Chordata > Mammalia > Rodentia > Spalacidae > Eospalax > Eospalax fontanierii. The sequence continues at coordinate 30,009,769 of CM069530.1, read as the reverse complement.
AATTTAAGTTCATTCTTTTTCAAACTCAAGTACCATATTGGCAACCATAATATTGTCATAGGTGCTGCGTTCATTTAGATGTTATAGGGGTGGGTTTGGGGAAATGGCATTTGTATAATATATATGTACATATATACATACATCCAGTATATAATCTAAAAGCTCTGAGAGCTCTTTTAAGTCAGGAATGCTAAGTATTATAGTATATCAAGGTCAGATGACATTTTACATTTTGTGTGTTCTCTTGCTTCCTTTCTGGTAGTTTCAATGATTGCATTACTCCAGCACTCATGACTGAATTTTCTCTTTTTTCCCCAAGGTGTTTTTTATTTTCTTTGCTTGATGCTTTTAAATATGTTACTAGTCACTTGAAAACTCCCAATCCCCAAAGTATTTGGTTTTTTCTGCTTTATTTCTGGCAGCTATAAAAGTAGTAAGAACATTTTGAAAATAGCTTTTAAAAGGAATCACTGGTTTTTTTAAAAAATCATATTGGGTAAAGAATTTTGGTGTTTGATCTGAGCAGGGATTTTTGTCAGGAAATGTGTTCTGATGATAGGTCAGCAGGCAGTGCTAGTGTCTGAAAGCACAAAACCAGTCGGGCAAGCTGTCCTATCAGAAGTCATCTGGCTGAAGTTTATCTCTGTCTCTCAGGACTATTCCCTACTATTTTTGACCATTTAGGGTGACATGTGGAATCATACAAAGGCTTGGGGCTTAGAAACAAACAAGTTTGTATAAACCAGGTTGCTTTTACTTACTTGAAGTGACTTTAATCTAGATGTCTTTGCGTGTTTAGGAAGCTTTTAATTCACTGATCAATTCCAGTCAGCTATTAATATAAATTGGTTTATCTTTACCAAAGGCTGCTTCATTTTGCAGGATTTAAATATGGCCATTGTATAAAAAACAGTTGTCACATGTCCTTTCAGTTATTTCCAAGAGGCTGTATGTTTTGCCTTTGTAACACAGAAAACTATTGGTGTATTATTTCCCAGGACCCAATATAAAAGTTGTATATTTACTTGGGGTTGTATTTACATTAATTCTTTGTAAATGTTTGGTGTAACTTGCACTTTTTAAAATGACCCAGTTTGGGTATCAGCAACTTAGGAAATTCCCTCATCAGTTACCAACTGACCTTTTGGTCTTTCTCCTCTCTTTAAATCATGATTCCTTGATGGAAGCTTTTCATTGATTATAGTCTTAGCTAGCCTTAAAGATGTTATAAAAACAAAATACCTGGAGAAAATTATATTTGAGTAGCCCATTTGATTAAAAGTTTTTTTTTAACCTGGGGTAAATATTGAAGGAAAAGTAAACAACACTTCTAATTTTGAATGAGACTTTATCCCCATCACAGCATCAGTACTCTCTAGAGTATGCCAAACATTTTTCCAGATAGTGAAAGCTTTCTTATAGTAATTCTCTTACTGTCTTCATGAGAGACCATGTAACTAAATTATTTTCATTTTTAATTGGCTCTGTTAGGATCAAAGAAATGCTGCCTAAATTTGACTGGTTTTAGATGAGGGGAAAGTAAAGTATGCTTTAGTAAGCCTGTAAAAAATAGGGAATAAATTTGTTCACTAAGTTGTACAAAAGCACAACTAGAATTTTTGTTGGGTGGCTTATGTACATCTTGATTACTTTCAATGTTAATAACGTTGACTTTTTAAAAGTTAACTACACAGTCACTGTATGTACTAGGAACTGGTTTCCTTGACTTTCTAGAATCAATGGCCAAGAGAGCCATTAATCCTTGAGGGGTTGAACGTATCATGCAGTTGAGTCATTATGGAAGAATCTCAAACAAATCAAACAGGGTGCTGCAGTTCCATCTGCCTCATCTGCCCATGATGCGCTCTTACTGATTAGTGAGTGTAGTGTAAGCCTTTGTATGTGTCCTCAGGGACAGACAAACTTTTAAGAGGGACCAGATAACATTTGAATGGAGGGATTATATTTCAGGTGTTTTAGCTTGAAATTTATTTTTTAAAAAAATAAAAATAAAAAAACAAGTAAGAGAACAAAGCTTGGGAAGCAAGAGTTGTTAGGGCAGAGCAAATAGGTGACTGACCTGACTTCATTCTGGTACTAGGGATGCAGGTCCCAGCTGGATAAAATGTGATATATTTTAAATTATTATCACCAGCAAGTTAAAGGAAGGTGAACAATCTACAGGAAGTACATGAGAAGGAAGAGTCAAACAGTAGGAAACTCCTACTTTCCAGGCATGAGCAGTACTTGCAAACAGAAGTGTGGCATTCAGGCTTCTGTTGGGGAGCATCTCGGATGCAAGAATAAATCTGAGACGAGAAAGGATTGAGTAGGGAAGGAAGAAAATCCCTCAGACCATGATCTCAATTTAGGTGGCCATGTGAAATGATCTATCATGTTTGGGAGGTTTTATTTTCTTAAGTTTTTTTAATTGAATTGGTAAATGCTTTATAGACATTTTTACCCAGGTGCCACTCCAATGTATATGTAACCAAGTTATTTATAGTAAGAATGGGAAACAATTTGTCAGCATTTTTCTGTGAGTATAAATTTATTTGGAGTGGCAGAGTGCTAGTTAGCAGTTTTCCTTGTAAAGTGTCTGACTGATCTGTGCACGTCAGTTATAATCTCCCCAGCAAAAGGAATTATTTCCGGCCCAGATATATCACTTGAAACTTTTTAGAAATAAAATAACCAGGGAAATTGCTAGAAAGGTGTTTGGCTTTTTGGTTTTTCCTTGAGTATTGGAGTAAAAGAATACCTCCCCTAAAACTGTCAGCACAAAACAGGGTATCAGTGTTTAACTCTGATGTTCCATTGGGGTTGAGTACTAATAAATAACTATAACGAGGGAAATACATTTCTAATAAAATTCCCTACATTCTAGAAACATCCCTGTTTAAATTTTTTTACCTAAATCTTTCTGTGCTTTATGTGTAAAGAAAAAAAGTACTGAGTTACAATGCATTTTATTAACACTATGTACATATTAGCTGCTTTGTGTTCAGAATGATAGCAGTTGCTTTGTATATTAAAGTGATCCTTGTGAATTTGTGAAATATTGTCATAAAGTGCTTTTTCTTACTGTAATCTTTGTGGTATCAACTGTCATAATGCCCTTTTTACACAAACATTTATGTGCAGTCACATAAACATGATTTTAAAAATTCTGCAAGTCTCTTTTTTTTGGGCCTGTGATCTCTTGCTTTTCCAGCTAGTACTGTTAGGACATTATTTTATTGGACTTAGGTTTATTGAGTTTAATTTATTAAATGAGCAAAAATTACATTGAATATGATGCAAGCTTGTTATGCCTAGCAACAGAAAAATTATTTCAAGCAACATATCTTCAGTCACTTAATTTTACTGAACTCCTAATTTTTAGCACTATTTTCTCAGTAAGGTTGAACAGTGCCTCTCTGAAGATTTGAAAACTACTACCTTTCTGTTGAAGTAACAAATGAAGACATGACCAGTAGTTTACAGTTATAAAATGCATGCAGGCATTAAAGTTACGAGAATAGTTAACTTCTTGGGTCCTTCTGTTATTCTAAATTATGCAGTGATGTGAAATGCAAAGGATGCTGAGCATGGTGGCATGTTCCTGTCACCCCAGCACTCTCAGGAGCTATGGAGGCTAAGGGAGAAGGATCAGAAATTTAAGGCCAGGCTGGGCTACCCAGACAGGAAAGGGGTTGGAATATGGATGTGATTAATTCTTCTTAGGAACTAAGAATAAAAGATTCCTACACTATTCCAAAATAAGTTCTGGAACTTGTGAAAAAAAAATTATAGTCTTATTCCTAAGTACTGTGTTCTTTTCTCCAATTGTCAAAATGTGTTTATGAAGCCTATCATACCTACCACTTTATTGAATGTACTTTTTTCTTTTATGAGACATTTTCAAGAATAAAAGGATGGAATCAGTTTCATGAGGACAGCAAGTATAAACCAGAGCTATGCTGAGCATTTCAGATCCTGTGGTCACCCTACTACTAACCTATGTTCAGGTACTTGGACCTCTGGGGAAATCACCATGCCTATCTTCATGTTTGCTGTCATGAAGATTTATTCTCATATTTATTGAGGACACAATTCTGGGTACTGGAGTAACAGAAAGAAAGTCCTTTTTCTCAAGAAGTTCTACAACATTCCTGCAAGAATGTAACTCTTAACAGCTCCCAATGGCAGGAAGAAGCCCTTTCCTTGCTAAATTTCAGACTTTGCTTTATTTCCACTCAGATTGCAAAGCACAGGTCCCAAAGAGAACTTTTCATTTCTCTTCCAAATCTATTCCTTCGGGCTCTTTCCATCTCATAAATGGTGCCGCTGTCATGAAAAATTATGGCAAGCCCAGGAAATTACTTCCTCCAGGCTACCTTGCTCACTGACAGCCACCAGATGTGGACAAACATCTAGGCTCATTTCTAGAGGTATAGCTTTGGAGTTTGGGGTTTATGTTTTGGGGTGAAGGGTTGTTTGAGACAGGGTCTCACTATGTAGCCCTGGCTGGCCTTAATCTCACAAAGATCCGTCTGCTTCTGCCTCCCAAGTGCAGGGATTAGAGGTATGGACCACCACAGCTGGCTTGCTTTTGCTTTTTGAGGTGCATATCATGTAGCAAATTAATCTGTTTAAAGCAAACAATTTGATGGTACTTAGTGCACTTACAAATTTGTGCAACCACCGTTTTCTATATATTTCTCAAAAGCCTATATCCATTAATCTGCTGTTTTTTCTTCTACTGCCTTTGGCATCTAACAATTTGCTTTCTGTTCCTGTGGATTTACCAACTGTGAGAATTTAAAATAAATGCTATCACGCTGATTATGACTTGTGTCAAACTACTTTCATTTCACATTTGTTTCTGTGATGCTGGCCTCACACTTACTAGTCAAGTACTCTGCTACATCCAGCCCCTCTTTAATACGTACGATATGGGGTGGTTTTGTTTGTAATGATGGGGATTTGAACCCAGGGTGCCTACATGCTAGGCAAGTGCTCTACCACTGAGCTGAATCCCAGTCAATACTGTTTTTATTCTAATTTCACCATCTGACCTGGAAGTAGCAGGTCCAGTTTTACACAAGGTTATGAAACAAAGTCTTCTTTTCATATGTTACACTTTTTAAAATTTTTATGTTGACAAATTTTCTTTGCTAAGAACAATTGTTTCTCAGGATTATTAAACTTAACCATTTCCTGGTTTTGGAAATAATTGTTTATAATTTTAGAACATTAGGGCTACAAGTCCTCAAATGTTGATGTAAACATAACTGGAGACTGCCTAGACATTCTTCTGTTGGTACATGTGCTGAAAGAACTCACCATCTCCAGCTTCCCAGACAGCAGCCCCTGCCCAATACAATGACTCACCTTGTTCTTGTTAAAGAACTTGAAAGTTCTACTTCTCTAGGAGGAGGGTCTGGGGACCAGAAAGATTATGACTGATTCTCTAACAGTAAAGCACATGACTTTCACCAACTGAAGTCAGGCCCTAGATCTAGCACCACTTATCAATACAAACTACATTATATAGTAATGTTTTTAAAAAATACTCAAGGGTTTTGTTAGATTAAGAACAGGTAGAAAATGCTCCTAGTAAAATATAGAACTTATCTAAGGATACAGCTAAGTGTGTGCAAAGGCTGAGACAAAGGATCAGGTGGAGGCCATCCAAGGCTACATAGTGAGACTAGGCCTCAAGGGGGGGGAAATTAAATGTAGCAGTTAAAGGTCATTGATTATTGGTGAATCTTACATAAATTCGTGATGATTTCATTATTGAAAGCATACTTTGTTTTAATATCTCTGAGAATCTTTCTTGTAGATTTCTCTTGGGTAAGAAGAAATACAGCACGGAATTGAACAGGTAAGTAAGTCCATTAGGTAACTTATCTGTAAAGGACTCCCCATTTTTGTATATCACTGTTTGTTGAGCCCCCTTCATGAACAGAAATCTTAGCACCTGAAATAAAAGTTATCATGCTAGTCTTTCAATGTAAGTTGTATTTGCTAAGAGAAAACACTCCAGGCAAGCCAGGTGTGGTGGCCTATACCTGTAATCTCATTGCTTGGGAAGGCAGAGATAGGCAGACGAGTTCCAGTCAGCCAGGGCTACATGGCTAGACCCTGTCTAAAATAATGGTTATTATTGTGCCCTAAAAGAATCTACTATTCAGTTTATTTACTTAGGACAAATTAAAATTCTGATTCCTGTGTAAAAGAATACATGTTCTGCTGACAACTGCGTCGCTCTGGAGGTATACCCTTCAAAGGTTGTGCCCCAGACAGCTAGTGACCTGACCACAAAGATGTAAAGGCCAGTCCTGCCCCCTTCAATATAGCTTGACCACAAGGCCATTTCAGCGCTGAAGAATCGGACAATTTAAGTGCAGCCCAGTGTCTCCCTCCATCCCAGTCCTGCCTCTCTCACTCCCTCCGGGTGTTCATCCTGGAAGCAGTCCTATTTAAACTCTGTGTTCCCTAATCTCCACCTCTCTGTTCCCGAGAGAACTTGATTTTCACTTATGACAATCCAACTTTCTCTGCTGAATTTTTTCCTTACATGTTCTGTTTGTAGAAAAGGAGGAGGGGCATTACTTTCAAACTTTTCTGATCCTTAGTTAACATTTCATGAAAATATATAGTCCAATGTAGCTTACACCATGTAGGAGAGCACCAGGTGTCTTTCTGAAGTTCCTCACTCCCACTTCAATACCCATCCCCAAAGTTAGAGATCTTAAAGGAACTGAATTTCAATTACCATTCAGTCACAATAACTTATCTCAGTGGGATCAGGTTTTCATTGCAATGTTGGTGATCCTGTGAGGCTTTTTACTTGTTTTTAGTGATCTTCCATGTTCATAGTACAGTAGTAGCATTTCACAGATTCAGTAACTTATGATTTTCCCATTTCAGGTGCATTTATCAGAACTGTGTTGAAATGGCACACCATAAAATGTTCATAACTTTTAGTTCACCAATACTAAAACTATTTTCAATATATGTAGACAACACTGTAAGGTATTTTCATATTCAAAATATTTATTACACAGTAAAAATAATGAGGTTTTAGTTTGTATATTTTATATAAAAAATCTCTATTACCAAATAACCATTTTGAGATTATAATATTCTTATGGTCCAAATGCCTAAGCCTTTTGTTAAGTTTTCTACTGTAAAAAGAAAAGCTCATATATGATAACTTATAAAGTATACCCAGAGAGAATCACAAAACAGTGTAGCAATCATTCAACCCAAAGACGAATATCCTCTGGCTACGAATGTAGCTCAGTGGTACAGTGTGTACCTAGCATGTACCTAGCATGGCCCTGGGTTTGGTCCCTAGCACCACAAAACAAAATATTAAAAACCTCTAAATGGAATCTTTCCTCATTATTTGGTTATGATACTCTTTTACTGGATACTAGGGAAGCAACCATAAAAGAGGCATAAATATTCTGGGCCTCCCACTAGCCTGCAATCTACCAGGAGTCCTCACATTAAATGAGCAACTGTAGGTACATACAATACAGGAGGAATTTATACTGTGGGAGCTAACCTTTGTGCAGAGATAAGATTAAACTTTTTAAATTGGCATCCTATATATTATAACGAGATGGGAAAAAACCTAGAAAAGAAATATAAAAAAATTGTGAAACAACAAAGCATGGCTTTGATTTGAAGAAAACAATTTATTTCAATCTTACGATTTTAGGCGCTTTCAAAAACATTATATTTTGATTTATTCTTTTGCTTATATATCTAACTGAAATTAAGTCAAATGGTAGGACATGAGATTCCAGAAAACTCACATCCTAATCTCAAACAACAACAGAGTATAAGAACCAAATGGAAAGCTGGGCAGGAAAACATCTGTAATCCCAGTGCTTAGGAGGCAAAAGCAGAAGGATTGCTGCAAATTTGAGGCCAGTCTCATCTACACAATGAGTTCTAGGCCAACTCAGGGCTACAGAGTGAGACCGATCTCAACACCAAAACTAAGTGGAGCAAGAGACTTCAAGAGCAAAACCAGTTCAGAGAACATATATTGTAAAACAATTAACAAAATCAGAAAACTGAGACAAATTTATACATGCCAGAATGTCTGACTTAGCCTCACTAAAACAAGCTTACCAGTCTAAAGATACCTTTACACCATACCTTTAAGCAGACTGTCAATGAAAACTACTTACCAAGAGGGAGAAACACAGGATAAAAAAACAACACAAGCCCAAATCTAAGTTTCATTTAATGTTCATTCAATGAGTGAAACATGACTGACAATCACAACATGGGACAAAGCATTGACTTGTTTGAAAAATGCACGTGTGCTTTGTTCCTTGACCAGCTTTGGCTGGACAGACTTGCACAGCAAGCCAACTCATTAACATGGTTAGATTTCGAGTTTTAAGACCTTCACTTACCCAATGACAGCATCTTATAAAATACAGCCCACTACAAGTCCTCCTTCTGGTCTCTCTTCTGTGCTTTGTAAATATGTACATCTTTTTCAGGATCATAGTGAACCTTACTCACAGTGAACTGCCTCTCCAGCATCACTAAGAAGTTACTATCCCGTTCATAGCGAATTCGGCAAGCTAAAAGAATCATGGACTGGTTGCTACAGAGATGTTCCAGTGTTTGAAGAAGATCTCTGAAGGTTTCTTCTAAATATATAATATCAGCTGCAAGTATGAGGTCAAATTCTCCAGGTGCAAAATTCCCCAAATTCTGTCCCCAAGTCAGCTCCTTAACAACAGCTTTGGGTTGGATATGGGGCGGCAAGTTGGCTTGAACATTTGATTTAAGAAATTCTAATGCTACTTTTCGATCCGTGATAGTCACATGAGCACCTACAATGTGAGACAAAGGGAAAGAAACATGAACATCAGACAACAGTAGTAAATATAATTAGACACAGAGTGTATCTAACTATTCCAGCTGCTATGAAGAACACAAGGCCCTTCACATGTCACCAGATCAGAATGATGTTCCTTTTGCATCGCCTCCCTTAAGTAAACTTTCAGTTTGCCTCTGATCCGGTGGTTGTTTGCCAAAGTTGCACTAGAAAACTGTAAAGTCACCAAGCAACACAAACTGATGCTTCTGAATTATGCAAGCAGAGCTGGCTCAACCTTTATGAGTACCTATCACTAGATTTGATTCATTAGGTCATAACCTTCAAATAGGCAGGGTTCAGAGAAAAATAGAATCCAAGAAGGAAAAATCTAGTAGCAGAATAAAATTATCAAGATGAGAAGATACAGATAAAAAACAGGAAAAGGCTGTTTTGAGGGGGTTAAAGTTTAAAAGGCAAACTGGCTACTGAAAAATCCCAGGCCACCTTCCCTGTGGCATTACTAAGTCACAATAACAGTTGTACCCGAATAAAGAATCAGCCTGAGTCTTAGCATTTAAGCCCAAGAATGGACCTGAACTCTGATCTCTCTTGGAACTATGCTCCTGAGACAGGCCTCAGACCCATACTTTCATTCAAAGAGTTTCTCCAACATGAATTGGGGAACTACAAGCTTGGATCTACCGTTATCTTATCAAGAGAATCTTACTCTTTGATCCCTAGGCTTAAAATATTTCATACACTCAAAGTCAAGCAGAGTTCTCAATTCTCCCTGTGTCCAATGAGGATAGGATTATGAATACTATACCCTGCTTTTGGTGCTTTGATGTGGTAAGTCAAGCATTCACCATCTTGGATACAGGGCAAAGTGGGATGGAGGGATGAAGGTCAGGTGCCTAGGACACAAGGGCACATGGCTCAGTGAGCTTGTCTGCATTATAAACAGTAGCTTTTTGGTGCAAAGTTAAGTCAAAGTCATTAGTCCAGATTCTGTCCATACTGTATGTCATTCCTACAGTTCTGTTTTGAAGCAGCTAACCTATGTTTGTATAACACATAACTATTGAAAACTGTCCTCTCAATTACTATATAGAATTACTATAAATTAGGTAACATGTTAAAAGGCTAGTCATGTTCTTTAAGTCCTATTTTTATACACAGTATAGAAGATTAATGGGGCAGTCTTTATTTAATCTGTTTCTTGTGAGTTACTGACAATTAACTGTAAGATCTTTATTTTAAACCAATGGGGGTAAGATTGAAGCATGGGTACACTATAGATGACCCAACCACATGAAGTTAAAGCGAATACAGCTCCTTTATAAAAGTATAATCATGTTTAGCTCTGGCTCCAGAAAGTCTGAGATTATGTGTCATTCTTTCATAAAAGTAGCTCTCCTTTTTCAATTTGTAATCTCTCACAGGATTCCAAGCAAATGGCAGTCAGCAGAATTCCAATGGCAGCTCATACCCAAGTAAGAACAGAACACTATGGCAGTATGTAATTCAATCTGCCATTTACAGTCCTAGAGTGTTAAGCTGATGAAAATGTTCAATTTCAGATTTTTCAACCCTAGACCTGCCACTCTGATAATCCACTGCCAGACTGTGCTGCCCAATAAGTAGAATTCAAGGACAATTTTCATCTCTTCTGATAATGAAAACTACAGATAGTCTCATGATTTGACTAAGAACTTTTATCTGTGTATTTCTTAGGACACAGAGCACTCTGCTGTCAACACTAGAGTCATCTGATCTTTTAAACGTCACCTCAGTATTCACTCTAATAGATTCTCTAATGCTTATTTTGGGGATTTCCACCTACTAGGTATTTCTAACCTACTAGGTGTTCCAGAAGTCTGACTAGAATCTTAATGTCAGTTTAATGTTCCCATTACCATCTATCAGTTCTACAAATATCTAAGTGGCTACCATCATCAGGAAAGACCCAGCACAGGCACAGGATGGGGAAACTGGCAATTAACTTGAGTTGATAGCAGCATAGGTAGGTAAGATGAGGAAAAGCATGATGTGGACAAAACATTAAGATGGCGATAAAACAGTCACCTGTGAGATATATGTGGAGTAAGAAGGGAAGCAGTCAGTATTTAGTTCATAAACAACGACGAAAACAGAGCTAACAAGAATACAGTGGCTGTCAGTCAGGAATGAAAACCAGTCTGTAAACTTGTGTCATCACCTTGGTTTTCATTTTGTAAGCACTGCCTTACTTTGGTTAAACATTCAAGCACATACCATATGCTAGAGATACAAAGCTGAACAAGGAAATCCTTAACTGGAGCCTCAGTCTCACCTGGAACTGTCAAGAGAAAGGGAGGGGGAGGAGGGAGAGAGAGGAGAGAGAAAAAGAGAGGGGGGGTGCTAAGGATAGTTGTGATGCAGTAGAAGGCAGAGCAACAAGAACATGGATGTGCACAGAAAATCATGAGGTCACAAAGAGAAATTCCTCCAAGGAAGCAGAGGCCAAAGAAACAGAAACCTGAGCTTACATATAAAACAGCATGTCTATCCTTCACTCCTGGAGAGAATCTGAAGACCCTTATCCTGACTTCCTCAAATCCACAGGTCCAGATTTCTAAATTAGAGAAAGAAGCACTCAGAATAGCAACCAATGTTGTCAAAGCATTTCCTTTGTGCCAGTGAATGAGCTAATTTAGCTATTTCTAGCTGAAAACTGTCCTATCTCGAGCCTCACTCTGGAGTAAATACTGGTGATGAAGAAGTCAATGTTTATAGGTTAAACAACCTGCCCAAGATCACAAAAGAGGTGTCAAATCTAATTATAACTAAAACTACACCTAACATGTCTCTACATCAGGCAATGAAGTTTTTACATGAAGCCCATGTTTACAACAGAAAAGAGGAAAAAATAAAAAAGGAAAAGAAGCTAGCATACATAATTGGAGCTGCTATGGTTTTGATAAGTTATTTTTTTATCTATTTTTATTTTATGTGTATGAGTGTAATGCCTGCATGTGTGTAAGTGCACCTGTGTCGTGCAATGCCCGTGGAGTCAGAAGGCGTGGGATTACCCTGGACCTGGAGTTACACATGGTTGTTAGCCTCCATGTGGGTACTAGGAATTGAACCTGGGTCCTCTGCAAGAGCAGTCAGTCCCCTTAACTGCTGAACTGTCTCTCCAGCTCAGAGCTAATATGTTTTACAAGATTAGTTTTGAGTCCCAGATTGCCACTGACTAAGACATCAAAGAATGGCTTTGTCTTTCAGAATGTCAATTTAACAAAGAAACCATACACTGGGTTCATTGTCCTTAACACAAAGTCACCTAAAGATCTTGTTTTTGGCAAAATCAAAAAGAGCAAGGTGATCTCTCAGCAGACGTATGAATAACAATTTGAGAGAAAGAGGAGAAATGACCACCAGCCTCAAGAGTAGAGAGCACCAGCACCTGGCCCAAAACTCATAAGCACTGAAGAAAGCATTAACTCCCAGGGGCTGGAGAGACGGCTCAGTGGTTAATAGCACTTGCTGCTCATCCAGAGGACCTGGTTCGGTTCCCAGCACCGACAGGATAGCTAACAACCTTCCAGTTTCAGGGGATCAGATACCCTCTTCTGATAGCCTCAGGCACTGCATGTATGTGGTACACATATACATGCAGGCAAAATACTCATACACATAAAATGAAATTTTTAAAAAGAAAAAGAAATTAACCCAGTAAGGGAAAACCCAACCATAGGTTTTATTCTAAGAAAACGTCAAATGTACCTCTCAATGAGTTCTGTTCACTAAGGAGTGAGTCAGCACATTGCACTCACCCAGCAGGGCAGCCACTATGCCCACCAGCCCTGTTCCAGCACCCAGTTCCACGGCAGAGCATCCCCTGAGTTCCACAGCACCCATCTCCAGATACGTAGAAAGAACGATGGCCTGAGTCAAAACACAGTGGGATTATGATTAAGGTCAGCCAAGTGCTTAAAGAGCTGTAAGGCTTCAGGATGGCTGCATGCGGGCAGAAATTGATCATGACCTACCACACACACACATACACACACACACACACACACACACACACACACACTCCCTACCTCCCTCCTTCCCTCTCCAGCTACAAAGTGCAGTTCCCAATTCCCAGCACACAGAACTTAGCTACTGCTGCAAGGTAACCTACAGAGTAAACCCAGGGACAGTGTGCTCAAAGCCCCTTGTGGGCAGTATAAGCTAGCTAGGAGCCTGCTGAATTTGAAATGTTTAATTTCTTTACTGTGTCACAGTACTTTCACACTGGGCTTTTCAAAACTATTCTGGAAGAACAGAACTGACTTGAATGAGCTCTGCTTTTCTTCAGGGCAATGCCCAGTTCCTGAGCCAAGCTCAGGTCAGCAAGCACACAGCTTTTAGAAGGAAAAGCATTGCAATCAATGCTCATGGTTTCCTGAATTGTGTTGTTGAGTCACTCCCCTGCAGCCATATACACCACCCCCACCCCTCAAGGACCCTCATCATGTTTTGTAAATCTAAAGTGGGTTTGGGTGCTTCACATGTTCAATGAGCATTTGCTTAAAATTCGATATTTTTTACTCTTTTTCATAGCTATATCAGTATAATTGACAGACCTTCTTGATGAGCAGCAATGAGGCAACCCATTCCCATTACTTACTTTTACTGCTTATAGGAATACTTTTCTATAGTTTCTAATAGGTTAGCATATATTAATATTTTTATGACTGAATGTTTGTCCCTATCCCCAACACAGTGTTACTATTGTAAAATTATCTTTATGCCACTCATTTATTCAGCATGGATTGAGTACCACCCCTCTCATACTGGGTGTGGTGCTAGGGGCTGAGGACAGAGAGTGGCCATCAGAAGTAGAAAAGCAATCATCAATTTGGAACTATGGAAAACCGAAAGTATATGTTGTTCATTTTTGGCTTTGTCTCTTTACATATTCTTTGTGCAATACTTTAAAAAGACTAACATATCATGTGTCCAATGCAGACAAGCTCCCACTTTCCCTTCAGTCACTTGTTTCTCACTGGCAAATACTGGTAAGTCATTTTACTTCCCTCAGCTTTCAAAATGCAATGTATTTAGGGGATAAAGGTAGTGACCTGTAGGGAAGAGATGGAGGGGGTAGGGATGAAAAAACTTAAACTGAGGTAGAGATGGGTACATTACAATGAACATACTTTTAAAAAAAAACAGTGCATCTATGTACGTTACATGAATGGAGGGCACAGTATGTGAATTCTCTCTGAATAAAGCTGTCAACTTTCTTTTTAAAATAAAGTTGTCTTACAACTGCCGATGTTTTCAGAAACCTCCAGAAATAACTTACCGCATCCCAAACCACTGCAGCGACTCCCAGTTGCCTCCAGTCCTGCCGGATCTGGATGGTGTGGTTTGCAAAGGAGAAGGTGGCAAGAGGCTTGTGGAATTTCTGGAGCCCCATTCCCGCCGTTTCCTCATAGGGTACCAGGGCCATTTCTCCTGAGTCTAGTCCCCTGCTGAGGCCTGTCATACAAAAGAATTCCGAGTGATACACAAGTCAGAAGTTGCATTACACGTTAGGAAATTTCAAATGATCATTAAGGCTGTTCTACAGGTTCAAAATAAGATAAACGACCTCCAAATTTGTTTGTGTTATCTTGAAGCAAAAACACCTAGCATGCTCCAACTCCGTGCGCTCGAAGAGGTGCGCAGGAAGCACAATGACCGCTCCGGGCCGCGGAATTGTCAGGATACAAACACACCTGGTCAGCAGCTCCCGGCTGCAGAGGTCCTGCTTCGGTTCTGGTCCTCCCACCTACAGTGCCACCTGCAAGGAGCCGAATCTACATTGGCCTGAGTCTTATCTGTTTACACTGCCTTCACGCCCCAGTCAACTCCCTGCGGTGGACGTGGTACAACTCTGGAGGCTGGAAATTGATGACACTCGTGGACACCAAGCCGCCGGAGCGGGGAAGCGCGGCCGCGGGTCCGGGCGCACTCGGGTCCGGGGCGCACTTGGGACCGAGGATCAGAGGCCTGAGAGGTACGGAACCCCGGCTCCGCGGAGCCCAAAGCTGTGCCCTCCTCCTCGCGGACCCCAGAAACCAATCATGGGCAGGAGGGGAACCCAAGTGGGCGGTCCACAGGGCCCGAGGGGAGCCGGGGCTGCGGGAGGGAAGGATCGCAGTAGACAGCACACTCAAGTCACCGAGAGGTACAGTCACACGAGTACTCACGGGCCGGGTGCGGGGAGGAAATCCTGCGCTGCGCATGCGCACCAACTTTCTCCTGGTTGGCTGAGGAAAACTTCGCCCTAAAGAGCAGATTGGTAGACGGTGGATGGAGGCGGGCCTCGGGGGACAGGGCATGCGTTTGCGGTGCTCCTCCCCACCCTCTCCCCGAGACCTGTGGTCCCGGCGTTCTGGGACTTGGGTTTCGCGGGTGGGGCCTGCTTTGAGATGAGCGGTGTCCTCAAGGTCTTGGGGCGCCCTGATCTGTTTCCTCAACAGGTAGGGGCCAAGCAAGGACAGAGAGCCGGCGGCCAAGAGCTGGAGGGTACGGGGACCTGCTGCGCCTAGGCGACCCGGGAGACTCCACCGCCTTGCTCCGGACGTGCTCCTGCGCTGGCCCATCTCTATTGTGCATTTTTACTGATTTTAGTTTTAAAGGTCACCAGTTAGTGGGTGGAAAAAGTTGGTTCCCAGGGACGTGTGGTCACCCGTGTGCCCCAGAGTAGGGTCCGAAGCGGTGTCATTGTCAGCTTGGTGACACCCGAGTGGGAAACTCACCACCGAGCGTTTCTTTAAGGCGCCGGCAGGGAGCGAACATGTGGAGACCAGGTACCCTCCATCCCGCCTTCGGGACACCCAGCTTGCCGCCCGAGGCGCGAGCGGAGCAGTCCCAAGTCCGCAGGCCCCTGCAGGCGCAGCCACATTGAGCATTCCAAGGAGACGTCTCTTGCAACTTTACTTTCCCGGCCTTGACCTCCAGCCCCCTCCCCTCCTGGAGTTCTGGCCTCAGCTGTGAGGCGCCGCTCCGAGGGAATCCCGACGGAAAGCTGTTTCCTCTGTCTGGCCTGAGCCCCTGGCTGTCCTCGCCTCTCCCAGCCCGCAGGGGGCGTGCCTGGACTCGCATTTCCTGGACAGTGGGCGGAAGGCGGAGGGCAGGTGAAGTGAACTGTGAAGACCAATAAGAGCCCTGCCTCTTAATTTTCATTTGGGTCTTCTCATCTTTGTTTTTCTCTTAGTAGGTCTTTTCCTCCTTACCTGCTCCATGGTTTTGTGTGCTTCTGCAGCTCAACTTTTTATTTTTAAGTCTCCCTTTTTTCTACAGAGAGAGATGTTAATTGCCCAGAGTATATGTGCATGTAACATTTTTTAGTAGGTATACCAGATTAATATGGAAAATTACATGTTAATTTTTAAAAACTCCATTTCTTCCCCGTGTTTTCTTTCTCACTCTTTCCTTTGGGAAGCCAAAGCTAGGTCCCAGGAAAAGTGTGCGCTTTGAGGGCAGAGGAATATTTACAATTTAAATCTTCCTTCTGACACTGAATGGGTGGAGCTGCCTAGATCCCTGACATCTTGCTGCTGCCCATTGGTCTCTCTGTTCTCCATCTTTTACATTTAAGGGGTGTGTGTCTTTAAAACTTTCCCAATTTCTCCAACACTCTGCTTAACAGGACATATGCTACAACATTGCATTTACCTAGTTTACCTAAAAAGATCTTTTTCTCAGCCTCCCAGTGTTGATTAGAAAGTACACACACACAACGTAAATAACAGACATTAACAGAGCTCGTATTTTATTAAAATAAATCAAAGCCACCAGTGGTGCTCCGTGGATATATGAAAATTAAATTTTGATCCTTGAAAAAATTGGACGTGTGGTAATGATGTATTATTTAATCTGTTCAGCCTTCTCCAGCCCTGGGTCTATGCCCCTTCCAATCGGATGCTTCCCATCTCCTTGCCTCATACTTGGCCATATGAATTGCTCTGCTCAAGAGAATAAGGGTGGCAGTGGCATTTGCTCCAGGACTGCAAATTTTAGGTTAGGAATTAGCACCAGTAAGTGAGAAAGATTACCTTTGTTACAACTGACGATTTGGGGGTGGTTACTGTATCACTTGAGAGCTGGAAGAACACAGAAGAGGTACAATTGTTTCAATATGAATGTTGAGCAGTTCAGCAAAGTAGGGATTCCTTCTGGAGATCTGTCAGGCTTTTAAGGACTGACTTCACTATCCTCTCAGTTCCCAGTGTCAGTGTCAGCATCAGCTGAAGACGACTCAACACCTTCACCAAACTGCCTTTCTGAGAGGACCCTTACCGACAACCTCTTTTTTTTTGGTTAGATTTTTGTTTTTCTTGGGTTTTAATTGTTTTGCTTTGTTTGAACCAGCCTTCAGTCTGTAGTCCCACCGTGCCTTAAACTGTGACAATCCTGCCTCAGCATCCTGATG
This sequence comes from Eospalax fontanierii, assembly GCA_035773235.1. Taxonomy (NCBI): domain Eukaryota; kingdom Metazoa; phylum Chordata; class Mammalia; order Rodentia; family Spalacidae; genus Eospalax; species Eospalax fontanierii. The sequence continues at coordinate 29,992,466 of CM069530.1, read as the reverse complement.
CTGGGATTATATGTGTGAGTCACCATGCCTGGTCTCACCAGCAGACTCACTGAGGATAGGCAAAATGGTAGATTTGTTTTTTGCATTATCTGGTAGTAATTCTAAAGTGGACTTTAATTATAATGATCTATAGAATTCTGATTTTTGCCTCTGGAAAGGTAGTCTGAGCTCCTTTCTTTGGCTTGCTCCTGGTCCATGACAGCCAGAAAAGGCATGTGTGTGATGTCACCAGATGTGTGGCCTCCCTGCACTCCTTCAGATGGCTGGGCACCTTCTTGCACAAATGAGTCTCTGTGGGGAACAGAGATTAGGGTGGGCTAGAATTCAAACAACAGGCTTTTAGTTGACAGTGAAGGAGTTCAGAGGAGGCTACCCTTAGCTGTGACGCCTGGGGATGCTGGAGACAGCTGCTGCAAGGCCTTTCTCTGAGTTTCCTTCATCTTTTTTAGCAGATATTCCAAATATGAAAACTGTGGTCATAGACCTGCTCTCCTGGGAAGCTCCTCAACGAGGGAAGGTGGAATTGCAGGACAAAACACAGAAGGTCACTGTCTTCCCAGATGAATTCCATCACAGGACCCTTGGAGCCTACTCTTCTCACAGGACCTACTTGACGCAACTTTCAGTACCTCAGGAAGCCCCATGCTCCTTTTCCTTCCTGTAACCCAGGATCCTCCTTAAGCGTCCACAACTCATTAGGCTTGGCGGTACTCCCTTTCTTTCCTGATTCCTGCATGTACATAATACAATTGTGTACCTTTTCTTCCGTTAATCTGCCCACTGTCAGTTCATTTCAGTTATTAAGCCTTCAGAAGATAAAGTGAATAGTTCCCATTCCATTACAACAGCTTTATTTTTTCCTCTTAAAAGAATCTGTGTGTGTGTGTGTGTGTGTGTGTGTGTGTGTGTGTACATGTGCATGGGAGAGAGAGAATATGTAATATGTGCAAAAACATGTGGCCCGCTTGTGGAGGTCAGAGGACAACCTTGGGTGTTGGTCCTCATCTTCAACCTTACTTGAGGCATATTCTTCTTGTTCACTGCTGTCTATTCCGGGCTAGCTGGTCCACAAGCTTCTGGGGACTCAACTGTCTCTGCCTCCCATTTCACTGTAGGAGCACTAGTATTGTGGATAAATGCCACCGCATCTGGCTTTAGTGAGTCCCAGGCATTCGAATTCAGATCCTTACGCTTACATAACAAGTGATTTTCCATCCCCCCAGCCCTTTTTTACTTGTATTTGCAAGACACATACCTGGTGGAAGACTCGAGTCCTTCTTGATTTCTGGAACTAGTCCATGTTTGATGTCACTGTAGAAGGAGTCACCTTGGTTCAACTTGACCCCTTGCTCTTCTCCTCACCAAGGTGGATACCCAGCTCTGTGCTTGGCAAATAGTTCTGAGAAGAAGGACATCTGCTGTTGCGTGCCCAGCGTCTATTTCCCATTTTCCTGGTGGCAGTTCTACTAATGGTCAGAATCCCAGCTTCCGGGACCAAGTTCTGAGTCAGCTCCCAACTCTGTCATTTACAAATGCTCCTCTGCTTACCAAGTGGCTACATCCAGATAAGCCCATTGTAAGTGAAAAATATCTTAAGCTGAAAATGCACAGAATACACCAAACCCAACAAACACCATAGCTTAGCAGCACAGAATGCTGCAGGAAGACTGTTATTTCTCCTTGTGATCATGCGGCTGACGGGAAGCTGCAGCTCACTGCCATGCCCAGCATCTCAAGGGAGGATCATGGTGCAATGTGCAAGCCTGGGAAAAGCTCCAAATTCAAAGTATAGTTTCCATTAAATGCATGACATTTTTATACTGTTATAAGGTTAAGGCATAATAAGTTGGTGACTGTATTGGCTGTGGGGGCTTGTATCTCAATTTTCCCATCCATAAAATAAGGACAGTGGGATGGTTAAATTAGAAAATAAGAAGGAAATTCATTATCTACTAGATCCGTTCCCAGCACACAGCATACCATATACAGCAGCTGCTATCATCGTTATGTCTTTAGGGTGGGCTATCTTCAGTCTCAGCTCAGGTCCCAGAGCTGGTGGTTGAGCACACTCCTGTCTGAACATGACTTAGAAGGAAATATGTGGCCAATGTTAGGCCTGACCAGATCACACCCTAAAGTTTGTTGGCACCCTTTGAGAACCAGCCTGTTAGGGAAGGGGAGAAGGGTAAAGTGGTCCAGTGTGTTGGTTAACTAGTCCCAAGAGTACTGAACTAGCAGAGAGCTAAATGGCCCAGTGAAGAGAGAGGCTTTGGTAATGCCCTCTGACCAAAGGATCCAGCTGGCCTATTATTTTCCATTATGTGAGCCATTAAATTCCCTAATTAGCTTAAGCCCTTTGAGTTTCTTTTTGTTGTTCTCTGCAGAAGAAAATGATCCTAATACATCCAGTCTGGCTGATCCTTGAACAAGGATACAAAGCCACGCTTGTGCAGGCTGTCATCAGTGTTGTATAAATACAGAAGCGGATTCCGGAAGAAACCTGGAAGGTAGAATTGCTAGGCTTCCCAGAGTCCCTAATTCTGAGCCCTTCCTCAGTGTACTTGGACTCAGGGGCCCAGGGTAAGGACGCCAGGGTAATGGGGTGAAGTTCTTTTTCGCTCAATGTGGCTGGAGTGTATTCAGCCGGATGATTGGGTGATTTCTGTTCGTTTTCAGGAAGTCATAGACAACAGAAACACTCAACAAGTTCCTCATACATAATTTGGTGATACTACCTGACTGTCGTATTCACCAAAACAACCTGGTCCTAACAGATGAACGTGTGTTAGGAAGACACCCAGCTCCTACCACACACTCAGCAATGACTGGAGTTAGAAAGAGTTTTGTGCAGACAGCAAAGAAGCATGATCTCTGCTACATCCTTCTGTCCATCCTAGGATAAAGAAGTGCACCCTCCCACTTCCTCCCACCAGCCCTGACGGCCTCTGGGTCCTGGCCCCTCCCTGGTGCTGAGGAAGCCCACCACCCCCCTACTTCTCAGCCTTCTTCCCACCATGTCATCCTTTTACTTCTCAACAGGGTCGGGGTTTCAGGTGCCCGGGGGCTTTGCTGCATGCAAGTTCTCACAGTCCCTTGTCCCCTACTGCAGTCTTCCTTTTGCTCTCTGCACCTGCTGAGATGTTTTCTTTGCACCATTGAGACAAGCCCAGCAGACACCAGATCTTGCCCCTCCTTCCCCCTAGACTTTTCCACAGCAACCCAGAGGTTCTTCTGGCTGTGTGGCTTTCTGGGACATCTGGGATGCCTGTCTTTGGTCTTGCACTTCTCCTGCCTCCTCCACTCTGCCTCTAGGTTTCCCCTAGACTGCTGCCGCTTCTCAGCAAGCCTGCTTTTTGTTTTTTGTTTGAATTTTTTCCCTATGTCCTTACTTACTGAGTCATTTTACTGTGATTTGAATGCATCTTGTTCAAAGGTAGAATTTAAAACAAGCCAGGTGTTCTGTGGGGCAGCCACAGTGGCGCAGTGGAAAGAATTTGGAAGGTGATATTGTAGGACTTGAACTTCTGGTGTTCTCCGACAACACAACCTTGACAGAGTCACTAAAACTCCTTGAACTTGTTTCTTCTCTGTAAAGCAGGGTCGGTGATGAGACGCATCTCGCACTGTGTGGAAAACCCATTACCACTGCAAGGTGCACTGCTCATAGCCCAGACTGACAAGAATCAAGAAGACAAGTTTGGAGTTATTCAACTGGCTGTGTTTGTCTCATTGTACAACCTTGCCTGATGAATTAGCATTTTGTGTCCCATTTTCCCCATCTGCAAAGTGGGGACAGTACCAAGTCCTGCTGGCTGTGAGGCGATTAGCTCACAGTCAGAGCTTGGAAGACCCAGTGTACAATAATGACATTCCCTAGGCATTCCCTGCCCTTGCCTTTCTCACTGCTGCTGTGGTACTCACTAGCTTTCTTTCCCGAAGCAAACAGGATTTGTGACAGGGGTCCACATTCACCCCTTCTTCAGTGGTCCATATTTTTCATCTGCTTAGTGACTGTGTATATCATCCCAGGTAACTGTGATGACTAATATGCCACTGGCCTCAAGGGGCGCCTTCATAGAATCACCCTCCAGGAAAGCAGCCCAGAGTTTCTGTCTTCCTTTACATTAGCACCTTCCACAGCCCTGGCTTGTGGAGTCCTCAAAGACTTGAAGAACCTGTGAAGAACTAAAACCATTTCCCAATTTTTTGTCTATTTCTCTGAACTTGATAACGTCATGCAGAGTCTTCTTGTACCTCACTTTAAAAGTACACGGGTACTTTTAGCCTGATCACTTAGTTTCTGTCTCTATGCCAGAATCAGCAGTCAGGGACAGCAAGGCCAGTGCTGCTCTATGATGGCCTGAGGAGTGCGTCCTCAGCGAGGCACCACGGGGTGCTATACACCATTGGTCCAGTACTCTGCCCCAAGAGGTCACCCCTCCAGGTCACCTCTCTGCGGTCCACTCCTCCTAAGAACCACTGTCCCCCACAGTCCCAGGCCTGCACTCTTCCTGTGCCTGCACATCATCCTTACAGTCAAGCTTTTCAAGGGCTCATTGCCTTCAGGTTTACTGGGTCAAATTCAAGTATATTTTGTTCTTTACTTCAAAAATTAAATAAGGCAGTATATCATTATTATGTTTAAAGACTATCAATGACCTTACTTGAAAATCAGACCATAAAAATAAGCTCATAATCCAGACACTGTGTAGTTATTTCCTCCAGATTGAAACATTCCCTGGGGTGGAGTGGGGTTCCTTAAGATTCGGGAAGTAAACAAAACTTTCAAGGGCTCAGGAAGCTCCTGAAATTTAAAAGATTCACAAGGATGCCTTCCCCAGGTTCTACAAGCAGGAGAGGAGACTCTGTGGTCCAGGGCTGCCTTCAAGCTGGGCAGTGAGCTGCAGGGAGGCTGGGCTGGGATTTTCAGTGATGCAGCTGCCTTGGGTCCACCTATGCTCCTGTAAGTACCTCTTCACCCAAACTCTTGAAAGCAACCCCTATAAACTCACTGGTTCCCTACGCTAAACTTGGGTGGAATTGTTTCTTCGGTCTACTGCCAGTGCCTTATCTAAGGTGCCTTTCCTCGTGCTGGGGACTGACCCGTGGCCTCGTACATGCGAGGTAAGTACTCTACCTCTGTGCTGCACCCCAGCCCTCCCTTTACTTCAGACAGTGGCACACTAAGTTGCCTAGGTTAGCCATAGACTCACTGTAGCCCAGGCTAGCCTTGAACTTTTGGTCCTCCTGCCTCAGCCTCCCACGTTGCTGGAATTAAAGACCTGTATCACCACGTCAGTCTTTTGATGCATTTTTTACTTAAAATTATTTTCAACTTATAATTGATTTATAGGGAGCAAACCCCATCATAAGTTAAGGAGCCTCTATATTTGCAAATAATGTCACATTCACAGTTCTGGGTGCTTAGGACTTCAACATATCTTTAAGCAGGGAGAAAATTCAACCCACAATAGCCAATAACCAAAGCTGCAAAGACAAAAAAGGACAGCATTTGAGTGAACATATTTGTGAACTATGAATTTATTTAAACTTCACAATTTTATATTGAAAACAGGCATGGGATAGTGTCAAGTACATGGACTCAGTGTCTGAATTTAAATCCTGCAAAGATCAACTTCTTCATTTTTTTAAAAACGAAAGAGAGGGCCAGGTGTGGTGGCACACACCTTTAATTCCAGCACTCTGGAAGGCAGAGGCAGGCAGATTTCTGTGAGTTCAAAGCCAGCCTGGTCTACATAGAGAGTTCCAGGCCAGCTGGTGCTACAAGGACACTCTGTCTCAAAAAAAAAGCAACGAGAGGAAGACAACTTACATTCTGCTTTGGCCTTTGGCCTTTGCATTTACAAATGCAGGTGCACACCTGCACACTCACATGCCTACAATACACACACACACACACATGCATACATGCACACACAGAGTTTACAATCATATGTTCATTCCATATTAACATCACAGCAATGACATCATCACCTATAAGGGAGCATCTGGAAAATCCCACAGTGAACTCATAGGAGAATGAGAGTGACAAGGGCAGGAGAGATGGCTCAATGGTTACGATCACTTGCTATTCTGGCAGACCTGTGTTCAATTCCCAGCACCTACGTGGCAGCTAGCAACTGTCTGTAACTCCAGTTCCAGGGGATCCAACACCCTCTCTAGCCTCTGCAGGGCAAAGCATGCACTTGGTACTTATGTACATACAGACAAAACACACATACACATAAAATAAAAATAATATATATTTAAAATGGCTTTATCTTTCTTGCAGAGTTTCTAGAAAGGTGTCAGGGCTCTCCAGAACCTGCAAGTCACATCTGAACATTGTCCTGAACTCTCCTAGCCTTCTTAGCAAAACTATCTTCTGGGGGACTAGAAAGAGAGCTCAGTGGTTAAGAGTACTAATTGCTCTTGCAGAGGATCCAGGTTCTGTTCCCAGCACCCACATGACAGCTATCAATCATCTGTAACTCCAGTTCCAAGGGATCCATCGCCCTCTTCTGGCTTCTATGGGCATTGTAGGACATGGATGCACTTACGTACTTACATACAGACAGGCAAAACACTTATAAATACATAAAATAAAAATAAATTTTAAAAACTATTTTCTCTGCTTAACCTATTATTCATGGAATAAATGATATACTTAGAAAACTCTTGAGTTTCTAACACTGACTATAAGTATCTAGTCCCTATGTTTCAATCTTAAGGATGAGTTCAGACTGCCTTGGTGTCCTACCTTCTAATCCCAGCTCTTAACTCTGTGACCTTGGGCAAGTCACTAATCTAAGCCTCCAAGTTCTATCTCTAAAATGAGTATACTATCAGTTTCCTCATAGACTTGCTATAATAATTAAGTACAATTATCTAGATAAAGAACCAGTAATTTCCTGTTTGGGTTCTGACCTCAGGGAAATATGGCATGAGGTCCTGGCATGAAAGCTTTCTCTCCCTATCTGTACCTCAGAGGTGGGCAAAGTGGAGGAGCTGGATGCCTAGGGCTGCTTGCAGGGTAGCTGTTCAACTCAAACTGGATTATGACCCGAGCAAGAAATAAACCTTGGCTATGTCACTGAGACTGGGAGCTTATTCACTGTAGCAGTGTGGTCTAATCCTTCTTCACTAATACAGAGACTACTTCAGTGCTAGTAAGAGAGAGCTCTAAGGAAGTAACATTTAGATAAAATTTTTAAAAACAAGGAGGAAACAGCTATCTGAAGTGTCAAGGGAAGGCACTGCAAGCAAGGGATCACAATGTGTGAACACTCAGGCAGAAGAAAGAAGTTGTCAATAGATCTACTCAGACAAGGTGAACCTGGGCAAGATAAGCCTGAAGACAAAGTTCTAGAGAATATCCAAACTCCTCAACATGTTCTACCTATGGGAGAGATGTTTCCACAGGATCACTACCCAACTGTTCTGCATCGCAGATGCTTTGGTGGTCCATGGGTGAGGCTGATCAACAAGCAAGTACTGAGTTGTTCTAAGGATGGTCAAGAAGCCAGAAAGGATCCAGCTCAAGTTGGAGTCCTGCTCTGACGATGCTGGCTATAGTCATGTCACTTACTATCGTGTCTCACCACTCGGGGTCAGCCCAAGTGGACTTTGGGGGGCCAGCCCAAGGAGTTGGGAGTGAGTAGATGCAGAGTCAAGCCACAGACTCCGGGAGTTGGATGGGAAGCAGGCCAAGCGCGTGGCACTGCGAACTCGTTTATTGACTAGGTGCACAAGCTCTTATAGGTCTGGATAGCCAATGACCTTATGGGGTGGGGTCCCAAATACAGCCAGTAGTGAGTTTGTCCCCAGGTAGGCAGGTACTTTCCAGATGCTGGTCTCACAACTAGCCAGTGCAGAACGCCACACCCACAGGAACCATTCCTCTATTCCTCCTAGCGGGTGGCCTGGCTAGGCCCACCTTGCATTATGCCCAACAGCTGGCCTCCAGTTTTCCTAAATTCTTCAGTGGCTTCTCAGGACATAGAGAAGACAGCCGACAGCTCTTCAGTTTGGCACTGAAAGAATGTGTGTTATGAGCAGGGATGTGTGAGTCTTCCATTTTGTAGATGAAATCGCTGCCTAACAACTGTTATGTCACCTAATGCTCTCATTCAGCAATGCAGTGGACACAGTGACTCTAGAGAAGTTCCCATGCTGGTGTGGTTTACAAACACATCTGTACATTTTAGGTAAACAATGCTAAATAAATATGAGTGAGTGAATGAATGTTCTAATATACAGCCATCACACCAAATTAATGTTCACCATTCTACAAGAGTTTTTAAACTCAAATCATCTTTATTAGACACAGAAGAGTCAGCAATCCTGAAGGATTACTAAAAGCCTGCCTTATTTGTGTGTCTCATTAACCTGAAGGTCAGTAAGATGCTTATATATAGGACATATTTAGGGGGCTGGAGAGATGGTTCAGTGGTTAGGAACACCAGCTGCTCTTGCAGAGGACCTGGGTTCAATCCCCAGCACCTACATAGCAGCTAACAATCTCCTGTAACTCCATTTCCAGGGGAATCCTATACCTTCTAACTCCACAGGCATTGCACAACATGGGTGCACTTACACACATCCAGGCAATACACTCATACACATAAACTTAAAATAAAATATTTAAAAAAGAACATGTTTAGACAAGAAACTATTATCTGTTTAGGCTATGAGACTGTGTAGCATTTGATAATTCCAAGAAAGCAAAACTATAAGTAATATTATACTGGTGACCAGAGTTTCAGGTCAAGTGACTAAGATATAATCATCACATTCATGGAATATGCCACCTGTGACCCTGCAGAGCAGGCAATGTGAGCACATCTACACAGATGACAGAATCAAAGCCTAGCATGATTCCCAAAGGCCAGAGGGGTCCCAGGCCACTCTCACTGGTTCTGAAGTTCCTTCTGTCTGCTGGCCTGCTGTCTCAACCAAAAACATTAGGGCAGGTGCAGCCTGAGGCCTATGAGGTGGCCAGGGTCAGCTCATTTAAAGACCCAGTGTGTGGTACCAGGGCCGTTGGCTTTGGCTGGAAACTCCAACTTGGCTCTGCCCCTGGTGAGCCCAAAACACGATGGCTTCTCTCTGCCAAGAGCTCACTTGTCTCTTTCTGCCTCCCCTCCAGCCTCTGGCTTTCCACACCACACCCCATAGCACAGAGCAGTATCCAGCCAGCAGGGGAAGGTAAGGAATGGCTGAGCACCCCGGGAGCTAAACTCAACCTCCTCTGGTAGTATGTCTGACTCTCTTTAGTCATCAGCGAGCGAGGTGACAGGAGAACTTTTATGAGGTCTTTCCTGACTCCACTCGTGATGCGCCTAGTGGAGAAGCCCAACACATGACCTACCTAGTCAGTTCACTTGGTGCTTCCCTAAGAGAGCACATTTTGAAGTTCCTTAATAGGAAATGTTTTAGAAGGAGCATATGGAGACTCCAAGTGGGGCTAAATATAAAAACCTGGATTCACAGGGCTGCATCAGGAGCAACCAAGAAAATGTGAACAGAAAGCTGGATGGAGACGCTTTCTCCCAAGACAGGCTTTTCTGTGCGTGTGGGATTGTTCTGCTGAATGTGTGAATTTATAGCACATGAGAGGTACCTATAATTAAAACGTGAAAATAAAGAAAGCATCCTGTGATGCCAGAAACAATTCTAATGCCAATCACATCACAGAAGCAGCTGAGGCTCTGCCCACCAACTTTCATCAGAAGAAACTCTTACTTGCATTATAGGTTTGCAGATAATCAAATAGAACACAGATGTTTCTAATACAATCTCAAAATTAGGAAGGTTTTTTTTAGAGCTAGGCAAATGGTGTATACCTATAAATGCAGTACTTGGGAGGCAGAGAAAAGTGGCCTACAAGTCTGAGACTACTCTGGACTACATGATGAAAAGTTTGAAGCTAGCCTAGGCTACTGAGAAAGACCAAGAAAGGAGAGAGGAGAGGGGGAGAGAGTTAAAAGAAGCAGAGGGGAGAGGAAGTGGGAGAGCGAGTTTCCTTGGTTTTTGTTGTTTTTTGTTGTTGTTGTTTTGTTTTGTTTTTGTCTTTTTTGAGACAGGGTCTCCCTGTAGCCCCAGCTGGTCTGGAACTCACTATGTAGACCAGGCTGGCCTGGAACTCACTATGTAGACCAGGCTGGCCTGGAACTCACAAAGATCCACCTGCCTGTGCCTCCAAAGTGCTGGAATTAAAGGTGTGCACCAGCACGTATGCTGAGAGATTCTTGTTCAAGCTAACGTACTTCTAAGAGAAATGTCTACATCACCAGTGAAAGAACAATAGAAAGTGGACTGGAGTGTACACTCCAGTACATTATGGTACTTGTCTACCATGTGCAAGGCCTTGGGTTTGATCCCCACCATCATACACACACAAAATAAAGGAAGGAATGAAGGATGGGAAGGAGAAAGTAATTGTTTCCTTAAGTACCTATCACGTGCCAGATGACTGGTAGGCATGCTTTTGTTTGACGTTCAGAATACAGTCCTCTCGATAATCTGCAGGGACTATCCTCCAGTCCGGCCAGCAGGTGCCTAAAGCCAGTCAAAGTACCAAACCTACATAAACTGTTTTTTCCCTGTACAGACATAATTGTGATGAAGTTGAATTTGTGAATAGACACTATGAAATGGAATAACAATGTGCTATGATAACATTCATGCGAGTATGATTTCTGTCTCTTCTCTTCTCAGTATCTTGCAGTCCTCTCACCCTTTCACTCAAAGGAGGCACTTTGTGTCTTTTTGGCAGGTTCTAATTACTAGCACCACCACTCTTTTTTGGGTTTTTGCTTGTTTGTTTTGCACTGTTTGAGAGGGTCTCCCTGTAGACCCAGCTGGCCCAGAACTCACTATGTAGACCAGGCTGACTTCCACATGCCTCTGCCTCTCAAGGGCTGGGACTAAAGGCATGTACCATCACACCTTGCACTACTCTTATGCTTTAATTAGTCTGTAAAACAAGATGACTTGAACAAATGCATTACAATCCCACCATGTCAGATCTGATAACTGATGATGAAGCATTTTGAGAGTCACGAAACCTTTCATGGCCCAGGTGTGTTTGATCCAAGGACCTAAGATATGGGCCACTCATGGTCATCAAAGATTGACCCAGGACAGCTCTCGGATTCATTGTTCCACATTCATGAAACTAAAGACATGGACTCTTGACGGAGCACACTCGGTGGGAGCTTTCTTAAGAGCTCTCACAGGAAAATGAGAAACCCAGGAAACCAGAGATAGTAAGAAGTGAGAGAAACTCTCAAGAGCTGGGAGGGGTTTCCAAGACCAAAAAGCCAGTTATTTCCTTACCTAGTAGTTTTACAGAGTAATTGGAGAAACATGAAAATGTGACCAGAGCTGAGGTAATCTCTATTGAGGGCAGTTAATTCTCTGCACTATCATGGATGAGTCAATGGAAGGCCACACACTCTAGCAGGTCTCTCTAAACTAGCCAAGGAGACGATCATGTGCAGTTCATGCACTGCCCACCCAGGTAAGGGTAACTGAAGCCCCCATTGTCTATCTTTGATTCTAGTTTGACGTTGACTATCTGCTAGCTGCTAGCCACTTGGTCAGCGTCACTGTCCACTGACTGTGCCGGTGTCTAAGGTGCTGTTAACTATAATTGCATTATTCTCACATTTATGTTATCAATTTATAGCGTTGCCATGGCAGAGAGTTAACTGCATCCCAACCACCAAGACGTAGCTGCATCTTTCTTGGTTACCTCATTTCCAGCTCCTTGTTGATGGGGTCATCTGGGTGGTTCCCTACGTGGAAGCCTTTGATTAGTAGCTATCCTTAATTTAAGTCTGTTATAATTAGGTGCATTAGACACAAAAATATATGGACAAGCTTGGTTATGTCCTATCAGATATACTCCCTGACTCACTTTACCATGTAAGACCTGCCTTAATCTTCCTCTCAACTCTAGTCTGCTCTTTTTGTGAGTGGCTCGCAGTTTTCACTATGGCCCTTTTCCCTTTCTTCCTATGAAGAGCACTTGCTTGCCTCACCAAGATGACTCCTAAGTGACTAAGGTGGATAGACGCACTGTGGACGCACTGGACAAAGGACTAGCTTATATGTATCCTGAGTGTGATGGAGAGAGACAGAGTGAGATTTTTGCAACACTACTCCACGTAGCATGTAATTTAAAACATGTGTTTTTTTTAATTGCTAGAATTTTTAATGTGCTGATTATTCTTTTACTGCTTTTAACATAATTTTATTTTTGAGAATTTCATACATGACTATTATATTTGCATCATTCCTGCTCCTCCCCATATTTCTGGAATTTCTATTTAGTACTTTTAACTGCAAAAAGCCAAGCTGTGGCTAAGGGAGGACTACCGCATTGCTATAAGGAGATGATTATCCTCTCTTTTTACAGATGTTTCGTTATTTTTAATTACATATATGGGGGTTGTGCTTTCAGTGCTGGAGTTCTGGGTGGTTGTGAACCATTGACATGAATGGAGCTTGAGTCCTATGCAAGGGCAGTTCAGTCTTAACCACTGAGCCAGCTCTCTAGCCCTTATTATATGATAAAAGTCTCAGTGCAAGATTCTGTAATTACAAGGCTGGTGTGGGGTCCAAAGCTGCCTCCAGAGATCTTGCCCTTTTCAACACTGTGTGGTTTTCCAGAATGGTGTTCAATGGACCCTTGTTCTGACCTCATTTCCTCTTCTCCAAAGTTTTCAACTAAGACCTACTATAAGATTTTCTGTCTTTCTTCAGGAAAAAATATGACCAACTTAGCAGTAAATTTCCTATAAATAAATTCTCTGATGGCTTCAATTTATGTTATTTCACTTTCATGAATTTCGTTGTACACCTGTTTCTTCTAAATTGAGACATTCCTTCCTGGAGAGAGGCTGTCAGGCTTAGGAAGTAAATGACACAAGGCTCAGGAAACATAAAAATTACAGCATTCACAAGGCCCTGCATATAGATATAGATATAGATATAGATATACATATATATATATATATATATTAACAAGTGATTGGGAGAGGAGACATGGACTGGCTTGCTACAGAGAACTCCAGGGAAACAGCTTTCATGATGTCATTACCCATACTGGAGGCTTTTTCAGTAATGCAGTAGGTTTTAAGTCCTTCATGCTCCTGCAAGTAACCCCTCACCTCACAGATGCTTCTCTAAGTCACCCTGGTGCACTAAACTAGACTTAGGTGGAATCATTCTTGTTCTGTCATCAGGGCCCAAATGGGATGAATAGACATTTGTTTATATCTTAGCAGGAAGCCATATAATTACTTTAAGTTTTTACATTATTTTGCATATATTTCTTCTGTACAAAGACCTTACATGTTTACATTCTGTGATGGGATACAAATATCTTATTCAACTGAATCACTGTGAAGCAAAATTTTAAACTGGTAGACTGAGTTCAGGTCTACACTACGAGACTAGACTACGCTGTGAGATTGCTCCAAAGGTAGGTAGACTGACTAGGACAATCACAAAACAGCCCTTTCTTCTCTAAGCACCCCCAGGCTGCTGAAACTCAGTCCTTCTCTCCTTCCCACATTGACATGTTTCAGCTGGGCAAGGAAGAGACATGGTGAAGACCTCAGGAAGTTCAACATACTTGTTCTACAAGGAATGTGAATTAAAAGAGTAAAAAAACCCCACTTTTTATTCAACCAGTTCATAGATTTGAACAAATTAGCATTTGGTTCTGACTCATAAAGGCCTACCTATTCTTTTTCTGCTCTTTGTCTTTTTCTTTCAGATGCTAGCCAGGCCCTAAGTATGCTTTATTTTATTAAAGATTTATTTGTTCTTTTAAATTATGTGTATGTATGCATGAAGGAGGGTATGTGCACCTGAGCACAGGTGCCATTGGTTGCTAGACGTGCTATCATGTAGGAGCTAGGAGTGGGTACTGGAAACCCAGGCGCTCCTCAAGAGCAGAAAGTATTTTTAACGGAAGAGTCCCATCTCTTTAAATTCTGTAATTGGCAGAGTAAATGAATCCATTCTATACCCCTAGACATCATCGGGGGGAGAGGAGGGAAGAAGAAAGGAGTGAGAAAGCAAGAGAGGGAGGGAGACGAGGGGCGTAAGCCAAAATTCTGTCTGCCTCATCTCCTTATTCTTCAGGTTTTAGACTCTGGTATTTTAACATAATATCCAATCATACTAAATTATCCTGAAACTAGAATCATAGGGCTGAGGATACTTTGGGGCTAACGAATCTCTATTTTAGGACCTAGGTCAGCCAACAATAAAAAACACTATTACTTTGCAATGAATGACTGATTGAGCACAGGGAAATGGTGGTTGGCCAAAGGACCCTATTTACTAATTACGCCTCATTGAAAATCTGACCCAAATATCTGACAATCAAAAAGAATATCTTTCCTCCTGCCATTATTTGTTCACAGTTATACCATATGGCTCATATCACCAGAAGAAAACTTGGCAAACCCATTTATCAGAATGAACATCAGTTTCAAAGACATTTTTGCGGGGCGTCAAGAGCAAACTGATAACTGATTTCAAAGTGTAAGCACTTGTGTACTTACACTTACAAAGCAAATGACTTGGGGGAGGAAGCTTTTTTCAGTAATACAAAAGATGAGATTGAAAGAGTGATGTGATGTCATCGGGTACTTCAAACTGTGTTCTACCAGTGTTGGTACTTCCTGTTTTCCTAGTGTTTGCCACCGAATTTCTAGCTCAATTTAACATATGCCTTTTGATCACCCTCTATATGAAATGAAATGACTAAGCACTAAAAAGATACCATATTAGTGAAGGAAAGAACTCTAGTTCTGTAAGAACTGAGATACTAAAGGACAGTGGTTTAACCCAATAAGCGTTTGTTTCACTCAACAGCACAATTGTGGTGTTCAAAGTCACAGGACAAATTTCTTCTATGTGGTGGTTTAGTGGCGCTAGCACCTGTCTTGTAAGGCAAGAAAGTATGTGATCACTCTTTCTTTTTTTTAAGTTTATGTGTATGAGTGTGTTGTCTGCATGTGGACAGGTCTTCCCATGTGTGCAATGCCCAAGGAGATCAGAAGAGGGCATCGGAGTCCCTGGAACTGGAGTTACAGACAGCTGTTAGCTGTCATGTAGGCGCTAGGAACTGAACTTGGATCCTCTGCCAGAGCAACCAGTGCTCTTAACCACTGAGCCATCTCTCCAGCCCTTTACTTTCTTTCTTTTTTTTAAAGATTTACTTATTTTGGGAGTCTAAAGAGATGGTTCAGTGGTTAAGAGCACTTTCTGCTCTCCCAGAGGAGCGAAGTTTGGTTCCTGGCACGTACATGACAGCTCACAACTGCCTGTAACTACCGTTCTAGGAGATCTGATACCCTCTTCAGACCTCCTCAGGCACCAGACACATAGATGGTACACATACATATGCATGCAGGCAAAACACTCATACATATAAAATAAAAGTAAATCAATCTTTCTTGGAGGAAGTTGTTTGTTTGAGATAGGGTCTTCCTGTAGCCCCTGGAACTTGCTATATGACCAGGCTGGACTTGATATCACAGAATCTTCTGCCTCTGGAGTACTGGGATTAAAAACGTATGCCACCACACCTGGCCTAAATAAATCTTTTTTAAAAAAGAAAATAAATTCAGACATGGATCTTTTACAAAATTCACTCCAAATTGTTCATATATCAAAATGTAAAACACAGAGCTATAACCTTCTTGGGAGATTACTTAAGAAAAGCTAGGTAGCCTTGAATACGTTAACAACTCTTCACACAACACCAAAGGCATGATCCATGAAAAAATAATAGGTGTGTTAGACTTCATCAAAATTAACGTTTACTTTGTCAAAGAAAGTGTCAAGAGAATATAAAGACATCCACAGTGGAAGAAGTGGCCTCCCTCTCTGCAGTGCTGGGATCGAACCCAGGTGGAGCATTGCTCTCAGGGCTGCTACTCTGACCTGTGCTCAGTCAACTTTTTGAAAAATACGTTTTATATTTATTTTAATTTTCTGTGTATGAGTGTATTGCCTGCATGGATGTAAGAGCACTGGTATCATGCAATACCCAAGGAAGACAGAAGAGGACACTGGATTCCCTGGATCTGGAGTTATGGATGGTTGTTAGCCCCCACTGGGTGCCAGGAACAGAACCCCAGTTCTCTGCAAGAGCAGCCAGTGCTTTTAACCCCGAGCCACCTCTCTAGCCCCTGAGCCTGCTTTCTTATACAACTCACGAATACCTGTCCAGGGGCGGCACTACCCACAGAGGGCCTCCCACATTACTCAACAACCAAGAAAATGCGTAACAGATATGCCCACAGGATCTGAAAATATATGTCTGAAAAAAAAAAACCTGCACACAGATGTTTACAGCAGCTTTATTCATAACTGCCAAAACCTGGAATTAAGACATCTTTTAGGAGGTAAACGAGCAAATTTCATGATATCCAAGCAATGGAATACTATTTAGCACTAAAATGAAAGGAGCTACCAAGCCTTGAAAAGACATGAAGGAATTTTAGATTCAGATTACTAAGAGCAAGAAGCCAATGTGGGGGCTGGAGAAATGGTTCAGATGACAAAGTGTCTGCTGCACAACCATGAGAACCTGAGTTCAGGTCTCCAGGACCCATGTAAAAAGCAGAGCACAGTGGCGTGAGCCCTGGGGAAGTGGAGTCAGGAGGATCCCCGGAGCTCACTGGC
Organism: Eospalax fontanierii; assembly: GCA_035773235.1. Taxonomy (NCBI): domain Eukaryota; kingdom Metazoa; phylum Chordata; class Mammalia; order Rodentia; family Spalacidae; genus Eospalax; species Eospalax fontanierii. The sequence continues at coordinate 29,975,750 of CM069530.1, read as the reverse complement.
CAGCTGGTCTTGCCAAATCAGTGAATTCCTACTCGGGTGAGAGACCCTGTCTCAAAAAGTAAGGTGGAGTTTGATAGAGGAAGACATCTGACTTCCACCTCTGGCCTCCACATGCACCTACATCCACATGTACACATGTACACACACACACAAGCATACACCACACACACAAATACAGACATAGACACACACAGAAGCCAATCTGAAAAGGATGTGTGCTATATAGTTTCCATTACATGACATAGCAGATAAGGAAAATCTATGAGGACAGCAAACAAATGAGTGTTTTCCAGGGTTAGAAGGGTAGGAGAGAACAACTAAGGAGTGCACAGGGGATTTTAGCAAATGAAAATACATTGACTGTTACTATAGTGGTGGATATGGGCCATTACACACTTGTCCTAATCCACAGAATATACAACACAAGCAGTAAAACCCTAAAATAAACTATGGACTGGGGATGCTCACCGATTGCCAGTGTTGGCTCATTGACTGTAACATCTGTACAAACATGGTGGGGAACAGAGAGAAGACACATCAAAGAAGGATTCGTGGGAGAGAAATGTCACAGAAGTAGCACTTAGATGATCTGTGACTAGCAGAACTTCCAGACAGTGCTAGTAAGAGGAACATTCCAGATGGCCTGACCATCACTGTGGATGCTTGGGGCAAGGCCAAGGGAAGGAATGCTATGTACAGAGTTTCACTGGAGCAAAGCTGTGTATAGGGAAAGAGATCAGGTTGCAAAGCTTGCAGACTGGCCTGCTATCTAAGGCCCTGAATGTCGGGAGAGTTTGATTTCCACTCTTACATTATCATGATTTTCGTGCATTTTTTAACACAAAGGCCTGGGAACAATGGCAGCATTGATGGCTGACAAGTAACAGTCACAGGCTGGAAAGTACATTCAGTATGAAGGGATTTCATTTTCCAGATGACAACACCAATGACAGTATCACAGGCATTCACAGACTAACAGACTCCAAAATTTGGCACTTGTTCCCATGTGTCCTGATGTTTACGAAATCTAATCCAGAGATTTCCACTCCATTCTTGCTCTACTTCTCTCAGGACTATCTCTATTACCCAGAGATGCCAGAGGTCGCCTTACACATTGACATCACACACCGGCACTGCCACTCCTCAACTCGGGCAAAGAATCCTACCCAGCGCTGTGGACTGAACACAGTCCCCACACTGACATTCCTCAAATGTGATTCCTTCCCACTTCAACAGCACAGTCACAGTATTAGCATCAACAGTTACATACAGTTCCCACCAGATATTTGTTTTTGAGATAGAGTCTCCCCGTACCCCCAGTTGGCCTGGAACTCATGATGTAGACTATCCCAGACTGGCCTTGATCTCACAGTGATTCGACTGCCTCTGCCTCCGGAGTGCTAGGTTTAAAGGTGTGCGCCACCACACCAGCTCCCACTAGATATTTAACCACCACTAATATTTATTTAAAAATTTTAGGTTCATAGTAATAAGAACACAAACAGCACTGTGGAGTCTTAGGAGGGCGGTAAGTGGAGGTTTAGCTCTGTAATTCTGGAGTTCTGGGAATTATGTCGCTAGTGTGTGTCCTTCCAAATGAGCTGTGGCTGTGAAGAATGCCTAAGTAAAAATTTCTGGATCCTGTGAGATTTGACTGCTTTGCCCTGTGTTGTGCTCAGCGTATTTGCTGTGTTTTTTTTTTTTTTTTTTTACGCCTTTTGAGAACATAGTAGGAAACAACAGAGAAATAGACCCCCCAAAAAAGAGAGATTTCAGATGGTGTGGCCCTCATCGCTGCTATAGGAGTTTCACTTGATTTTCCATCATATCTGACAATTCCTCATTCTTTAAGTTCTATTTAATAAAATGTAGTCTCACAAAAGTATATTTAAGCTATTTTACCTTGGCTTAAAAATGTGCAAATAAATGTGATATAAACTAGAATATAATCATATAGAGCTCCTAATATTATTTAATCTTATTTGCTCCAAAATAATTATTTAAGTAAACTACAATTTCCCACAACAACCAATATTTATTTTTTGTAAGTTCACACTCACAACCATTTCCCACTACAAAATCAGCAAAATTTGATGAAGATATGATATCATTCTCGTCGACTAATGCTAATGAATTTAAATTAGAATAAACTCCCTACAATAATCTGGTACCATGTATCAAGAACTTGAAACGTGGAGCCGGAGAGATGACTCAGTGGTTACCTGTGCAAAGGACCAGAGTTCATTTTCCAGCATCCATGTTGAGTGGTTCACTACTGCCTGACTCCAAGTCCAGGGGGATCTGATGTCTCCACAGGCACCTATACCCACATGAACATATGTACACACTGAAATGCATGTATACACATAATAATGAAAATCAGTATTTTTTTAAAGAAGTTAAGCCAGGCATGGTGGTGCATGCTTTTAATCACAGCATGCTAGAGGCAGAGGCAGATGGATCTCTGTGAGACTGAAGTCAGATGATCTACCAGGTCGGCTGGGGCTACAGGGAGATCCTATCTCAAAGAACTTAAAATGTGTGTTCTTATGGTTTCAGCTACATGTGTTTGTACAAACAGAAGAAAAAGCACCCACAAAAATGTTCTCAGAGATACTTCCCCTTTGGCAATGGGAAAATACATAGTTTTTACTTGCAAATCGTGTTCTATTATTTTTAATTTGATAATGTGTTTGTGCAAGTTTGTGTATGTTTGCATGTATACATGTGAGTGCTTATGCACATGTATGCATATGTAATTTGTGGGGGCTATTTTACCTTGGCTTAAAAATGTGCAAATAAATGTGATATAAACTAGAATATAATCATATAGAGGTCAACATTAGGTGTCTTCCTCAAGTGCTCTCCACCTTAGTTTTGGAGATAGTGTCCCTCACTGAACTGGAACTCACTTATTAACTAGATTGGCTGACCAATAAGCTCTGTGAAACTGCCTGTGCCTGGCCTCCAGGACTGGGTTATGGGCATGTGCCACCATAACATTACTTGCTGATTATGATAAAAACAATTTCCATCACTGGAAAAAAAATTATGGACAATTTAATAAAATAAAATACAGTTTGAGAATTTAGCTTTTAGTGTTTTGCCTGTATGTATGCATGTGTGCTATGTGTGTGCATGGTGCCCACAGAGGGCATCTGATCCCCTGGAACTAAAGTTAGAAACAGTTGTGAGTCACCATTTAGGTGCTGGGAAATGAGTGCTCTTAACCGCTGAGCCATCTCTCCAGTCCCTACATAAAATACATTTTATGAAGCTCTAATACTGGCTATTTTTGTGTGTGAACATACAAATGATAAGCCTTCACCAAGCAAATACATCTCTTTACTAGAGCCTAAAATGAATCAAAGTAGGCTAAGTTGCAAACAGTTTAATAACATGTGTTATTGAAATATAAAACATGGATCTGAAACAATTTTTTATTTTTGTGTTGTATGTGTGCACATGTATGAATGTGCATACCTATGTGCACACATGTGGCGGCCAGAGAAGGACATCAGATGTCCTGCTCTGTCACTCTCTGCCCAATTCCTTTGGGTCTCTCACTGAACCTGGAGTCTCAGTGATCCTATCTCCGCCCTCACAGTGCACACGTGTGCACATGTGGCCAGGTCCAGCTGTGTGGGTGCTGGATATTTGAACTCAGGTCCTCATACTTGCATGGCAAGTGCTCTGACCTACTGTGCCATTTTCCCCAGTCCCAGGTATTGTTTTAATTTCTGATACTATTTAGTTTTTAGTTCTGTTAGCACTGACCTTGCATTACTCTTATATTCAGGGTGAAAATAAACTGTTAAAAGTCAGAGAAGGTCTGGAGAGATAGCTCAATGGTTAAGAGCACTGATTACTCTTGCAGAGGACCTGGGTTCAATTCCCAGCACCCACATGGCGGTTAACAACCATCCATAACTCCAGTTCTGGGGAATCTGAGGTCCTCTTCTGACCTCCTCAGGCATTGCACAGCGCAGGTACACAACATAGATGCAAGCAATATACCTGTACACATAAAATAAATTTATTTTAAGTCAAAGAGAAAAAAATTCTCTACTGAGCATAGTTAATTATACCTTCTATTCTCTGTTCTACACAGAATACCTGTGGAGCCAATAGCTTCCTCGTGTACAAAATGAGGCGATTAGACTAGATAGTTGCTAAGACATCTTCTAGTTCCGAAAGCCTCTGGCTCAGTAGATTATACAGGAGAGGGCTAACCAATATGATCATATGTGGCATAATGATGCTTTAATCAATGACAGATGGCACAAATGAGGATGGCCTCAGATTATAATGGAACTGAAAAATTCCTATAACCCAGTGACCTGGAGGTGCAACACCTTTCCACATGTCTATGGTACTGGTATAGGTCAACCTCCTATCTAATTAGGTGTTGTTCAAAATACCTGACAATGAACGGCTACACTGAAACAAGTCACATGGTCTGCATGTTAGCTGACAGCAGCCTCATATACCTCATGTCTACTTGGAGTCTAAATGACTGACCCTCACCACCCAGGCCTGTAATAACACTCTGTGATGTTCTGAAATGAAACTGCCTAAGGATGCATTTCTCAAAACAGTTCCCCATCATTAAGTGACACATGACTGTAATTATTCCAGCAGTAGACCACATCTACTGGAAATTTGAAAAGACTCCAACCTCGAGGTGTCATGGTATAATCATCAGAGCACTGTCTTGGGGGTGAAGAGACTGGGCGGGAATACTGAGTGAGGCTTGTTTTCCTCATTCACAGTGGGGAGAGAGGTTAAGCCTACCCTCAGAGGCCTGAAGAGGCTGGACTGTGACAGCACATCTTCAGGCCTTGATATGTCATGTGACATGGCACAGACACCTCATAAATTGATCTAAGTTCCCCTGTGGGTTCATGGATGGAAGCAAAAGGGAAAGGATATTGAGTTTTGAAAGTAGGTAAGAGGTTTAGATGAGTGTAGTTGCTAAGGGCCAGACAGAAAAGAAGCCTAGGCCTGTCTCTCAGAGCGCCAGCTTGACCTCCATGGCCAAACGTTCTTACTTCCTTTGGAATTTTTGATGTATTTGTTGTTTCTCATTTGATTTTGATTTGGTTTTTTGAGACAGTGTCTCACTCTGGAACCCAGGTTAGTCTAGAACTCACTATGTAACTTAGGCTGTCCTTGCAACTGTGGGCGATCCTTCTGCCTCAGCCCCTCCAGTTCTTGGAGTGACAGGAATGAGTCGTCAGACCCTTGTCCCTTTAACCATGCATACCACATGCTAAGCTGCAGAGTTTAAAAATTATATTGGCTCTGACTTTAGGGAGTTTATAGCCTAGTTGAAAGGGTGAGGTGTACAGTGTGAAAACAACAAAGGCATGTGTTCAGCTGTGCACAAAGGGTAAAGTGATGGTTTAGTGGAGGGAAAACCAAATCTGTTTGGGGTTGGGGTTATAGAACATGTGAGCGATGGTTTCCCAAAGATAACTCCTTCAGAGTAGTCTGTCTTTCTGACAGAGGTAGGTTTCGTCCTAACAGCTGGGATGGGTTGAAGGGAAGAGAGCAGACCACCAGGTGGAAGCGGAGTTGTAAGTAGCATGGCCCTTTGTCAAGGAACTTTAATCCTTACTGCTCCAGAAAGAAGGGCGAGACATAAGACGTGAGGAGTAAGTCCAAGACCAGAGCTAGGGCGGCACGGACCATGCTTGAGAACTGGGAGCTGTCTGACGAAGGAAACGAGCCATTCCCCACGGGTTTTAGAGCTCGGAGAGACGTGCCTGCACCTGCATGTTAAGCAGCACCTGTGAGGGAAGTGTTTCTTGGGGCAGTGGAACAAACTGGGGCCTGGGGACCAGCGGGAGGGCCCAGGACAGTCCAGAGGAGGGCCAGTGAGGCTCGGAGAAACAGGAGGATGTGACAGCACTCAGGAATGCAGGAGTGGCTGAGAACCACTGTCATTATTCCTGAGGTGTATAATCAGGGACACTGCCTGGCTGGGTAATTCTGGGCATTGTCCAGCTTGGCTGTTACTGATGTTGCTGGAGAGACAGTTAGAGACAAAGGACTCACTGCCAGGAGTTCACAGTAACTGGCTTCTAACTGTTGACTGTGTAACTTGGGGAAGGGTCCTCTGCCTCTTCTTGTTTGCTTCCTCTTGTTTTTTTTTTTTTTTAGCAATAGCATTGATACCCTGTAATCTACCTTCAAAGCTGCAATTCTTTTAAATCAGTTAAAGTGCTGATTTCCAAACTGTCCAGAAATTCACTAACTTTGCATTTATCTTTATCCCCGTTCTAGTGTTTTCCAGGACGAGTACCTTCTCCAGAAGTGTATCAAGGCTGAGACTTCTGAAACCTCCATAATTGAGAAATCCATGTTTTCCTTCAGAAAAATACATCAACATGTGACTTCTGGAGGGTGAGTGCATCTCAGCGGCTGGGGGAGAAGGACAAATCTACACTGAAATTCAGGTGCTTGGGAGGCTGCTAGTATGCACAGTGTATGTTTGTGATCTCTCTAAAATCCATGTTTTGAAACATAGTTGCCAAAGTAGCAATATTCAGAGGTGGGGCCTTTTAGAGGTAGTTAAATCATGAGGGTAGAAACCAGGTGAATGGGATCATAAGGCTTGACCAATCTAGTTTCTCTCTTTTGTTCTTCCATCCTCTGCCACGTGAGGACAGTGTTCATCTTCCCCAGAGCAGGCACTGTTCAAGATGCCATCTTGAAAGCAGAGACTGAACACTCACCAACCATCCAAGCTGGCTGTGCTTTGATCTTAGACTTACAGCCTTCTAGAATTGTGAGAAATAAACTTTGCTTCTTAATAAATTGCTCAGTCTTTGGCATTATGTTATAGCAGCACAAATGGGTTAAAGCAGAGTCAGACAGGGAACATTCTGCTGACAGACTCTTTTGGGCCCTAAGAAAAAATCAAATTTAGGCTCAACAAACTATAGTTTTGACCATGGCTTTTAAGGTAATCTGTGAAATGTGGTCATCACTGAATAGCAAAGCCCAAGAACTATTTTTCCTAAATTAGTCATGAATGATCTCTGGTAAAATGATGTTGCTGGTTAATACCACCTTTAATATTACTATTCCTATGTATAGATGGCCAAATGGCTTGTTTTTGTCCTTTGAGATTTCACTTACTACTTCCAGACTTCTTTAAAGTATTTTATTTTATGTGTATGAGTGTATCGCCTGTTTGTGTGTAAGTGCGCTGGTGTCATGCAGTGCAAACAGAGGTCAGAAGAGGGTGTTGGATTCTCTTGGAGTTGCAATTATAGTCGTTAGCTGCCATGTGGATGCTGGGAATTGAACTCAGGTCCTCTGCAAGAGCAGATAGTGTTCTTAACCTCTGAGCCTTCTCTCTAGCCTCCTACTTCTAGATTTAAACAAGTGATCATACCTCTGTAGCTTTTATAAACTCTTCTTTCTGTTACTTTGCCAGGACTTGATTTACATACTTAATTTGTAAGTCTACCTAAAGGGTTTTGTGTGTATGTGCAATGTAAATTAAATTGTTTTCAATATTGCTAGCATTCAGAAATCAATTCAGAAAGGATTTCACTTCTCCACATAGCAGATAATTTGCATGTTTTGCAAGCTGCTTAGAGTGGCATAAATGTGAGGTAATCTAAACCAAAGATAATTTTTTCACCCCACCTTTCCCTTGGAAAATGTTTGAAATATGGGAGTGACGTTTCTAATTTATCTTTGAAGGTATACTGTTGGACACAGTCCTGGAAAACTACCCTTCATGAAACGGATGAATACTTCATCAGAAAAGTTGGTCCACTTTAAAATATTAACTATGGGGCCCGTTGACTCTAGTTGCTGTGGCACAAATTATATTCCATGGACGCTTCCTGCTGAGAAAAGCTACGAAGTGCCTACGATAAATGCATTCACTGTGATTATGCTCTTCAGGAGCTAGACAATTACTACTTAGGAAGAATATGCATGAGAGTAATTGCTGTTTAATAGAGAAAAACTGGGAAATAATTATAAGACTGAAGAAGATATTTCCTTACTATCTGTCATTTAAAAATAAGAAACAAAAAGGGAAACACAGTATATATTTTCAGAAAGACTAAGAAGCCATGCCAAAGGCAGTACTCTGATAGTGCACACACAAAGAGGGCTGAAATTAGATGTAAAGGTTCTATACCCTGGAGCTGTGCTTTGCTGTTTTGGTCAGTTACCTTTATTTGACATATCTACATAGCCAAAGTAAAACAATACATCCAAATGAAATGTCAGTAATTGGATACAGGAGGCACCAACAGGAAGATATTTCTTCATACTAGGATAAAAAAGAAAATCAATCTTTAACACCTTTCCTATTTCATATAATGCACTTAACCTTTGTATGTTACTAAGATACTACATTGATACAGGCTTGATTCAGATAGCAGTTGATTGACATTCTCTTCTTTTGTGGCAGGTATGTGAAAACCTGTGGATAACAGCTCGCTATATGCCTGCTGAGTTCTCCAGCCTGCCTTGAAGAGCTGGTGACTGTGAGGAGGGAAGAACAGCACCGAATTGTCTGGCCTGACAACTTTGCTATTGTTCAACCACACTGGAGTCAATAAGCAGACCAAACAAAACAAGAGATGTGGGGAGGTGCCATGTGATTAAACATGCAGCTGGAAGCAATCTCTCTAGCCTCTGAATTCCAGAGCGCTCTATCTGTGGCCTTGTGGCACTTTCTCTTTCCTCTCTGATGTGACTGCGGTTTCCTCTTGCTTTTTCCCCTGACTAGAAAGTGAGCCCTGGCGGGTAACTCCATGTCAGGTTCTCCTTTGATCCCTTCACGGACCCTGGCCTAGGCTGGCCGAGCACGGCCTCAAGGAAACACTTCTTATCGGAATCAAAGGAGTGGCCCAGAGAATAAGTTTTCTGTGTCAAGAGGGTGAAGGGAGTGCTGCGGGGTTCGTATGGAGACTACACAAAAAAAAGGGGTTTTTAACTGACACTAAATATCTCAGTTGGACATACTGTTTGCATGGCTGTTTTTAAACTTTTTCATTTTTATTGGCTTTGGGTATTTTTTTAATTTTTCTTCTTTTTAAACCTCTTTGGCATCTATGTACTCACTTTTTGTGGTGAGAATGCCTTGATTTTCTTTAAGGGAGCTACCACTCCCCTGTTGAATGTGGGACAGCCATCATGGTCTTCCTTCCCTGGCCTAAATCACTATTCCATCATGGAGATGGAACTAGACTACAATCAGGACAAAGCCTGCCTGTCCAATGGGATGATGGAGAGTCCCTATTTGGTCTTCCATTCTCTGGCAGATTAAAAACGACTACTTATCCAGCTCACTGTACCCAACAATTTAATAAAAATATCAGCCAAAGATATCAAGAAAAAGGTTCTATTAGTGTAACTTCAGAAATGTATAAGAATTATAAATAAATATAAATTTGTAAGGTGATAATCATTTGAAATTTGTTGAGATTTACTTTGTAACCTTGGAACATGTGAATTTTTATAATTGTTTCATGTGTTTATGAAATGAGTTCGTCACATTCAGAATTCTCTATATGGATCTTTATTAGATCAGTCTTCTTAATTTTATTTTCAAATATTCTATATCCTCCAAGGTTCTTTTTTGTCCCTGGCCTTAATAACTTCTTCTTAAAAGTGTCAGGCATTTCCCATGATGATTCTGGATTTGTATTTCCTTCTTCTTATGACAGTCTTTGCCTTTTATGTTTCGAAACTATTTTGTCAGATATGTACAAATTTATCATTGAAGATTATTTCTCCCGTGATTATTACGTGACATCCTTGTTATCCAGGTTTTTTTGTTCCACATTCTGTTTTGTCCAGTATCAATAACTATTGTACTGACTCTCACTTGAGTATTTCTTCTATCTCTGTATTTGCCTTATATTTCACATATCTCCAGACACACTTTCTCCCAGGCCTTTCTGTCCCCTGGAATCATGTGGTTTCCTCCCCTCGGGATCTCAATGCACCACTCACTGTTTTTCTTCTGATCTGTACATTTTTTAAAAATTACAAAGAGACCTTCGAAAATGCGTATTCCTTCCTTTTCCCCACTGTGCCTGCTCTGCAGAGAAATCAACTTGGAATTGCTGAGAACTAAGCATTTTGTTGTAGTAGTAAAAAAATAATACATAGCATAAAATGTACCGTCTTAACCATTCTTGGGAGTGTAGTTAGTGGTGTTAAGAATGTTCGTACCATGTTGCAACTGATCTCCACAACTTTATCATCTTAAAACTGGAATGTTTTAGTGTTTTGTTCATAATTAAGCTTTTTGCATCAGGCATTCATGTCTCTTTCTAATGGAAAGAGAATCTTTATCTTTTAGTTACATAAGCACATTAATTTCCAATTCTTTATCAAATAGTTTGATAAAATTAATTTTATCTGCAGTGAAATCATGTTCCAAATGAAGAGATGGGGTTCAAACTTTTTCTCCTTTTGGGTATCTTAATGTGGTCTGGAATTTGACTTTGCAGAAGGTTGGCTTTGAGTGGGAAGTGTCTTAGTCCTTTACTGACTGCTCCCTCTTCTTCCAGTCTCACCAGCTCCCGCCTGATGATGCTACTACTTTTGCCTCCGTACAGAAGCCAGGGACCAGATCCCTACTTGAGAAGGAAGAACACAGCAGTATTTGGGGATTCCTGCCTTACTTTGATATTATAGGTTCACAGAGTGTCTCACTTGACTTCCCAGTGTCCACAGTTTCTTATAGTCCCTGGCTCTAAGGAACTGATCAGCCAGTTCTTCCAGTCTCCCATCACTAGCACCCCACCTCTCTCCCTGCCTTGGGGTTCTAAATAGGATGCAGTAGTAACCAATGCACAGTACTCACTCACCTGTAGGATGAAGCCCTACACACAGAAAGGCAAGGTCAGCAGGTACACAGCTATAGCCCTTTGCCATAGTTTGCTTGTTTCCATGACAATGAAGTATTTACAATTTTTAACTCAATTACATCATTCTAATTTTTCCTTTTAATATGCTATTATCATCTTGCATTTGGATTGAATGGAGGACCTGAAGGTAGGAGGAAAGAGTTTTATCAGGGAACGAAGTTGCTACGTAAAGGTTTGGGGCTTAGTCTGGGGAGGTAGCTGAGTGGTAGAGCTCTTGCCCAGTGTGCTCAAGGCTCTACATTCAATTCCCAGGACTGAAATTAATTAATTAAAGGCACATTAATTAATTAATTGTTACTTCATTCCTTTTGGCTCCTCATACTTATAACCTTGGGGCACTCATTTCTCATATTTAATAGTCATTTTTTTAACTTTGACATTTTCATTATTTTATCATTAATTTTAACATTCTTATAATACATTTAAAATATTTTGTATTTATTTTTATTTGTGCATCTGCTTATCTATATGTGCACCAGAGTTATCTACAGAGGCCAGAAGAGAACACTGAATCCCCTGAAACTGGAGTTATAGTCAGTGCTTAGCCCCAATGTTGGGAGCTAAGCTCTAGCCCTCTGCAAGAGCAACAAATGCTCCTAATCACTGAGCCATCTCTCCAGCCCACTAGAATTCATTTTAGTTTTTACATGTATGAGTGTTTTGCCTGCATGTATATGAGTGCACCCAATGTCATGCAATGCCTGTGGAGATCAGAAGAGGGTGTCAGATCCCTTGGAACTGGAGTTACACGTGGTTGTTAGCCTATATGTTGTGGTAGAAACTGAGCCCAGGTCTTCTGCAAGAGCAGTCAGTGCTCTTAACCATGGAGCCATCTCTCCAGCCCCTAGAATACATTTTACTAGTAAGAAAAGTACTTTTTAAAATATTTTATTATTTTTATTTCATGTGTATGAAGTGTATTGCCTGCATGTATGTAAATGCACCCATGCCATTCAATGTCTGTGGAGATCAGAAGAGGGCATCAGATATCCTGGAACTGGAGTTATTGACAGTTGTTAGACACTATGTAGTTGCTGATTCAGGTCCACTGTAAGAGCAGCCAGTGCTCTTAACCACTAAGCCATTTCACCAGTTCCAGAAAAGAACTTCTTTTTAAAGAGTTAAAATCTCTCAACACCGTTTACTGAAAATCTTTTCCTATTTTAATATAATTTACTAAAGGCTTATATATAATAGGATGTATTTATGAGCTATCTCTTCTATTAATTTACCTCTCTATTCATCCTTTGATGGCACTGTGCTTTATTGTAGCTTTTATATTTCATAATATCAGGTAGAACTAGTTCCACTGTATTCTTCTTTTCAAAATGTATTTTAAATCTGGTCTAGTTTTTCAAAATAAACTCTACTTTCCCTAATTTAAAACTCACATTGGACTTGTTTAGCATTTACATTCATTTCATGTGTTAATTTGCGGAAAACCGATAGGAATACATTAACTTGACACATTAGAAATCTACCATTAAAATGTCATTTTCCTTTTTAGGTCACATTTCCTTTATTAAGGTAATTTAGGTTTTCAATACATTTTTTTCTCATCTCCATTATTTTTATAAAAAATTATTTGTATCCAACAGGACAACTTCATCTGCCTTGCTAGTGATTCTTCTGTTTATTGGAATTCCCCATCCCCAGTATATGTTTTTGGAAGTATAATGCACCTCCTTGATTCTGAAAGAATTCGTTTCTCTTTTCAAAAAATTAAGTTCTCATGAGATTCAGGGCAGTTTTAATTCTCACTTCTGAAATTAAAGGTGTGTGCCATCGCAGCTGGTTTTGTGCTTCCTGATTATAGAAAATGATGGAATCTCAGGAAAGGGAAATCCTAATTTGGAAAACGGAGAATAGAAAGCTTTATGGATGCCCTTTCCTGGAAGACGTATCTAAAACATGAGAAGTACAGCATTAGAGCAGAGGGTACTCCAAATAAGTGTAGCAATTCCACATGGTTCACAGAGCACTGCTGGGGTCACAGAGGAAGCTGGAGTGAGATTCTGCAGATCTTGATCGTGAGGCTGAGGCATTTGCCACTTATTCTGTGGGACATGAAAATCTAAATTTCATACTTGTCTGAAAATCTCAACTTCCGGAGCACACGGAATTCCTGTAAAGTTCTTTGTGGCGTTAGAGCACAGAGGAATACAATGTTGTGTTTGAGAATCACTATTTGTTCATTTCCTGTGAGACAAGCCTGAATGGAAAATGGGAGGAAAAGCCTTGTATTTAAGTTCCTTCCTGACTTTTCCCAAAGGAAGGGGGACAGTTACATATTTATCCTTCATAAGTAGTTGCAAGAAAAAAACCCCTATCTATACCAAAATGTGAGACACACTCACAGCAAAAGCACTTTATAAGCCCCCAAATGCCACTGCCGTCAGGGCAAATTTCACAGTCTTCAAAGCTTGTCTGTAATGCTATCTAAAATCTGAGACGTCTAGTTTTGGTCCTTTGCCCAGTGTGTTTAAAGGACTTACTATTTTTTTAATCTTGAGTTTAATTTTTCTTGTTCTAAAGCCCAACCTATCACCAGTGGTGAGTCAGAGGGATGGCTGAGATAGTTTTTGTGACGTTATCTGTGTCTATTCCTTATCGTCCATGGATGGTCAAATACTTATACATCTACGTATTTCACCAAAACTCCAGCAGAGTGGCCCCACAGTAAATGTTTGTCAGATTACATAAAAATGTTTCAATTCATCTGTCAAAAACTGTGAGCAACACACGTTTCATGAGGTCTACTGATGTGAACTTCAGGCTGTGCTAAGAATCATAAGGCCCAAAGTAACCCAGCAGTTTCTTAATCCCCTTTTCTTAACCAAGGAGATCTACTCAGTGAATGCTAGTCACTGATAAGAAAAATGTTCCAGTAATAAAACTGTTTTGAAATAGAAATATTAAAGTAAAACTATTCTTTTATAAAATTTGTCTGTGAGAGAATTCAGGCACACACAAAGGCCATGTTGCACATGTGGAGGTCAGAGGACAACTTTTATTAGAAGCCGAAAACCATCAGATCATTTTTGGAACAAGATTAGCATCGACTAGATTGAATGGTACAAAAAAACCCCGAGATGTCCCCCATGGCATAGGATAAGGGACAGAAGCTACACACCTGAACTCCCTTCCTAAAACCCTAAAAAGCAAATAAAAATAGGCTGGCCAGTAAATACCATGCTCATGATACTAAAGAAGGCCACAGCTTTTGAAGAATGTCACAATGAGCTCCAGTGAGAAGGTCTCAGCGTTCTTACTTTTGTCTCAGCTTCTGCAGGCCATGTGGCTGGAAGGCTGTGGTTGGTGCCTCTGCACTGCCAGCACACTTTGCAGAGGTGCTGTTGGTGATGCCAAAGAGCCTTTGTGGACCATACATATAGACGTCACCAAAAAGACATGGAAGTTGGACAGTAAGGGCCCAAGGCAAAAGTCATCATTGACACTGGCTTGGAGTGATCAGACATCATGCTTTTGACATGCATTTGTGAGTGTCTTAATGTGTTTGGGCTGCTATAATACGATACCATTGACTGGGTGGCTTATGGGCAACAGAGGCTTATTTCCCACAATTCTGAAGCCCAGGGAGTTCAAGATCAGTGTCAACAGACGTGGTATCTGATGAGGACCTACTTTCTGCTTCATCAAGAGCACTTTCTCTCTGCACACAGGTAGAAGTGGTGATAATTCCATTCAGGAGGGCTCTGACCTGGTGACCTAAGCATCTCCCCAAAGTCCCATCTCCTAAACTCATCACAGTGGGGATGAGATATAGTCAGAAGAGGTAAATGGATGTTGCCTCAATCAATGTTCCTCCCCTGAGCCTTGCCTAGATGTTCTCACCTATCCATTCTTGCTCTGCATCTTACTATATATTCCCCACCAACTGCTCGATAGTCCTGGATTAGAACATAATGTAAGTCTGGGTTGAGGATGTAACTCAGTGATAGAACGCTTGCTTAGGAAGTGCAAGGCCCTGGATTTGAAAGTCATGGTTCTCAATTTGCTTATGATCTGACAATTCATTCAAGCCAGATGCAGCACCTATAACATGGTATGAACATGTCAATAAAGCAGAGTATTTGCCAAATGAATGGTATGACACTGTGCATGATGGGATTTAGAAGGCTATATCCAGGTAAATAGCCTGAGAAGACTTTAACAAGGAACTGAGACTTGTGGAAGGAAGGAATTTAGGCTAAAAGATGGACAAATCTGTTGACACTTTGATCTTGAACTCTCTGGGCTTCAGAATTGTGGGAACTAAGCCTCTGTTGTCCAGGTGGTGGACTTAGAAGAACAGAAGTGTAAGGAACCTGAGAGGACTCACACTGGAAAGGGATGCTCCAGTTAGACCGGAGACTACCCTAGGGGGTTAAGAAATTCTTGGGGAAAAGGCAGGCTTCAAAAGCAAGATGATACTGCCCTTTCTGCAGGACCCATGCTCTAACACCTAGACCTGTGATTTATTACTCTGCATAGCAAGGAAACTTAATGTGATTAAAGATCTTGAGATGAAGGAGATGGTTCTGGATTACCTGGTCCTGAATCCAGTGACAAGTGTCCTTGTAAGGAATGAGTAGGAAAAAAGGAGGGGTTTGTATAAAGACAAAGGTAGAGATGGGGTTCTGCAGCCACAAGCCAATAAATGCCTGGAGAGATCAGAGGCTAGAAGAAGCAAGGAAGGATTCAGTCTAAATGGTAGCACAGACTATGGACAACTTGACTTCAGTCTTCTGCCCTCTGAGCTATGAGAGAACAGATTTCTGTTCTTGTAAGTCATCGAGTTTGTAGAAATTTGTTACAGTATCCTTAGGAAGTTCACCTATCGGCTACCCATCTCCGGTGACCCTGCTCTCCTTGCTTTGCCTCCTCGGAGGCATCTCTCTCCTACCTCTCAGATTTCCTCTTCAGCCCATTTAACTCAGCACCCCACACTAGCATGCTCTATGTGTGTGTGTGTGTGACTTCCTCATAGCCTTATCAGTCAAAACACAGGATGTCCAATTAAACTTGAATTTCAGATCAGCTACAAATGACGCATGCATGCCTTCATATATATTTATACTAATAAACAGTCTGAAAATTGAATTTAATAAGCATCAGCTTTATTGGCTTTTATCTCCCCAAATTTGATATTATAGTCATTTGTCTGTTGGGATGACAGACAGCTTCAGAGCAGGCAATTTATTCGGAAGAAATTTATTTTTCCTAGTTCTATCGTCTGGGATGGCTAACTTTAAGGCACTGGTATCTCCCTATTTTTTTTTTTTCTGTGTTATAACATGGCAGAAGTTATCTCGTGGCATGAAAGTGACTGTGTGAGCTCAAGTCTCTTCCTCCTCTTACAAAGCCACTCATATCATCCTAGGGGCCCCTGCCTTACAAACTCATCGAACTAATGGCTTCCCCAAGGCTTCACTTCCAAAGGCGGTTAATCTGATCTATGGATTAAATGTCCAACACACGAACGCTGGGGAACACATCACTTCACAGTGTCTGATGATTTTATCTCCTTGCCCTACTTAGGCTGGGATCCCTGCCTGACCACTCTTCCATGAAGATGACCTCATCTCTCCACTAGAGTGCTCACACTGGAACCAGGCTGCCTTTCTGAGAGTCACTGTGCTCTGCTTGGGCTACACAAGGGACCCAGGACTTCAAACACTGGGTCCACACTGGGACCCCAGGACTTCAAACACTCTTCCCATGCCACCACAGGGTATGAAGGCCAAGCTCATCCCAACAAATGCTTTAGAATGATCTGTCACAAAAAGAGAAGGAAAGAAGGAGGACACAGAGCAAAAGGAGAGGAAATGATGATTTTTAAGAGTTGTTTGTTTGGTTGTTTTTTTTGTCATTGTTGGTTTTTGTTTGGTTTTGTTGGTAGTGGTGGCAGCTGTGGTGTTTTGAGACAGGTTCTCACACTGTAGCACTGGATGGCCTGGAATTTGCTATGTAGACCAGGCTAGCCTTAAACTCACAGAAATCCACCTGCCTCTGCCTCCTGAAGGTTTTTTTTTTAATGTTCTTTCTATAATTTTTTTTATGTAAAGAGATGGCCCCCATGGGAAACTGATAGCTCTTTGTCAGTCATCAAATGGAAGATACTTTTTATTTTGTTTTTGTTTGTTTAAGATTAGCTTGAAATACTGAAATCAAGAAGGTTTCAATAGCAAGGAAAGAAGCACTGGAAGGTGTTGGTGTTTTGCCTTTTATCCCTTAATGAGTTTTCAGTCCCTGGCTTCAGCAGATCCCTCTCATATCTTACACTGTGTCTACTCAGGATTTTAAAATGAGACACTAGAATTCTAAAGAACTTCTAAGTTCCAGACTCCAAATTTCCCACCTTTTCTCACAATTGCCATTGTCCAAGTCTTAATCTTCTAATTAAAAAAATAAGAAATAAAAAAAGCTGGGTGTGGTGGTACTCGCCATTAATCCCAGCCCTCAGGAGGCAGATGCAGGCAGATCTCTTCAAGATCAAGACCAGCCATGTTCACACAGTGACTTCCAAGTGGGCTGGGTCTAGGGAGACCCTGTCCACCCCCCAAAAATGGTGAGAGAGTTTTGAAATCAGGTCTAATATTTGTCCTAAGTATGTAACATGGCTGGTACTCCCAACTCAGCTATGCTTTTTCCACCAAGTCTGCTGCTTCTCCCTTAAATCTACTCCAGATTGTCCTGACCAGCAAACAGTCCACACCAACCACTGAGTGTCATCACCCTGGAGATCTTCTCTTATGTTCTTTTTGGACTCATGCTGTGCCACCATTTCTGGACACAGGACAAAGGCTGAGCTGAAGACCAGGCCTCTGTCTATCTTCTGTTGCCAACACAGGCATTTTAATGGTGTCTATACGGAGATCGGAATTGCTACCCCTCTTGGAGTCCCTCCTGCCTGCTGCTTCTTAGTTCTCATGCCTCACAGCAATCCTGGTCAGATACTCCTTATCAGCACTGCAGTAATACAGAACATGATGGTCTTTAATGGCTCAGGTTGCTCCAGACTTAATCTGTACAACATTTATAACAATGCACAGCAAAAACACTAGGACTGGGGGTACAACTCAGTGGCAGAGGGCTTGTCTACCATGCATAAGGCCCTAGGTTTAAATGCCCAGTGCCACTAAAAGGAAAAAAGAAAAAGAAAACAACTTGTACCTGATTTTTTAAAAAAAGCAACATTTTATCTTAAAATAACTGAATTAGAAATTCTAATTTAGGGAAGTAGGCTGTTTCCTCAGTGCTGTCTAATTATGTTTTGAATTTATTGTCCAACCAACTGTGACCATAAACCAAAGTGCCATGGTTAGCAGACATATTTCTCATCAAATAAATCACAAATTCAAGTCAGTCAGTAAAAGCACAACATGCTTTTTTCTGTTTTAAAGTCCTAGAAGCAACATATGATAAGGGCTATCAGGCAATAAAGCTGTTATGGGAGTGTGAGAAAATACCATATATTAGTAGTTACATTATTGCTACATCTGACTTATAAAACCAGATGCCTTTTGCATGATTGAACATTTTCCCATCAGAAGTGAGGTACAAAGTAATGTTTGTCTTTCTAAAGATTTGTCAGAGCCATTCTTCTGACTCCTGTGAGTCATGCTGGTTCATCTGTTAATAACTTAGAAGATTACTGCCAATGGTCAACACAAGCCAAAGTGATAAATATGCAGTTGGCTCATGTGAAAGTCCTTATAGATTAATTTCAGGAACAAAAGAGGGAAGATTTATGACGGAGAGGCAGTGGTATGCGTGAGAATTTCAGCAGCGGCAGAGCTGGGACATGGAAGGACTGGGATGAGAGGGTCAGGCTCATCTACTGAGCTAAGAGAAGGAAAACTTAGAACTGGATTGAGATCATGGTGGCAAAACAGAAAACTGAGTCAAGGAAGATTCCAGATTAGTGCTCCTTGAGCTACTGGAGTTTGATTCAGTAGAAAAGCTGTGGATTCTTAACCAGGGGAGCCTTAATTCTGCATGACAGATGACTACAACCTAACAAAAATTTTGGTGACATTCTACACACAAAAAATGTAACTTACGTTGGCCAGGCGTAGGGCACATGCCTTTAATTCCAGCACTTGGTAGGCAGAGGCAGGTAGGTCTCTGTGAGTTTGAGGCCAGCCTGGTCTACATAGTAAATTCCGGCTAGCCAGGGCTACATAATGAGGCCCTGTCTTTAAAAATTACATATATATAATACATACACACACATTAAACATTTATGTTAAAAGGTCATTTTTATCATCAGTCTTTTCAAAATGGCTTGTAATTGAAGAAAAATCAGTAAGTAATGTAGATAAAACTCTGGTTTATATCTATCCACCTCTAAAAAATTTTCACCTTCAATAAGGTCAAGTTAGGTATGAATCTTAAAGATCTCAGGAGCAAGAATGGCTGGTGACATGGAGAAAAGACACAAGGTTATAGACACCACATTAGGATAGGGTCCACCTTTTCCTTATTGTGGTTTCAGTCTCAAGATTAGACGTGGGATAACAGGAAACCCAGTCACCTTACTGCTATGGGAACTGGGCAACTAGGGCACATACTTTACAAATGACATTTCATGTAGATGGGATTGCACTTGAGAAGAAAGAGGAGAACCCTGGGAAGGATCCAGAAAGGAAATCCAGTTTTCTGCTTCTTATAAAGCAGAAATTGCTTCAATGGCGGTCCAGGGTTGAGGGTATCTGACCTTTCATATGCTGGTTGGTTTATTTCTACTTCTTGCCTTTTGTTGCATGTGAGCCCTCAACCTATTAGATGATGTCTCTGACATTCAGGGCAGGTTCCTCCCAAATGAGTGTGTTGACTGCGGACAGGACCTTGTGGCACCAGGCCCTTTTTCCTTCAGCCTTTCCACCTGAACTCTCCAGGGAGCTTCCAGGTCTTCAGCCTCAATCAGGGCTACATCTTTGGTCCCTCTTGTTCTGAGGCTTCCAGCTTCTGGTTTTACTGGCTCTCCAGCCTGCAGCCAGCCAGCCATTCAGACTCTAATCCTAATCTAGTAAATTCCTTTTACAATTACATATGCATCCTATTGTTTATGTTCTAGTACAGAGTTGGTGGGTCTGTAACAGTCATGTATCTGTAACAGAATTAACACAGAATCTTTTGGGGACAGCTTTACAACTCAAGACACATGGTGCATCTAAAACAAAAAAGTACACCTGCTAAAAATGTGCTCACAAAATTACAGAAAAAAAAAAAGATCTACCAAAGGATGGGAAAGAGACAGTAAACAGGAGAATTAGCATCCAAGGAACTTGAGATAATTGACAGTAAAAAACAATAAAATGAAATTAAAAGTAAAATAAGTGAACACAAAGAAAGACTATGTTATTTAGCAAAAGAAAGAGGTTGAATACCATAGCATACAAAGTTTCACAAAGCTTCTGATTTGTAATGGATCCAGACTGAAACTAGAAAAGGAAGGTGGGCCTGAACACTTTTTGATTGGTTCTACTCTAGAGTGAATTATCTACAAGGATTTCAGAGACTCAATTATGTGAATCTCACTGGATTATACAGAAAGCCATTTAGTGGATTTAATTAGATTGCAAATGTGTAAAGTCTTCATTGACTCTAAGGTACAATGTGAACTGAATTTTTCCTCATAGAAATTTTTTTCTAGTTTTTAAAGTTTTGTCTAATTACCAAAATAATATATCACTGTTATCTGAGACAAATTCTAAAATTGGGAAATGAGGCAGGAAAAGGGGCAATGGTATCACTCATTAGAAAAACAATCAATAGTTTTACATATTTCTAATTCCTTTTTCTATGCATTCTATCCTTATGAAGCTGAACTTACATTGAAACACAATTTAGTGCACCCTTTATTTTCTAAATTAACATTAAATCATAAGCATTTTTCCATGTCCTTAAAACTTGCTATATAGTTTAACTGGAGAATTTGAACTGGAGAGATGGTTCAGTCAGTAAAGTCCTTGCTTTGAAAGTTCACGTGAGGATCTAGGCTCAGATCTCCAGAACCCCTGTACAAAGCCAAGCACGTGTGCACCTGTAATCCCAACAGTGGTGAACCAGGAAGCAGAAATAGGAGGATCCCTGGAACTTGCCCACTAGTTAGCCTAGCCTACTTGGCAAAGTTCCAGGCTAATGCCAGACCTTGTCTCAAACAGCAGGAAGAAGGTACATGAGGACCACTACCAGTAACTCCCTTAAGCATGCCATGCATATGTGCACCTGAGCACATATGTGCACCCCCTTCATGAATGCACATACATAAAAAAAAGAAAACTAAAAAACAGTTTTAGTGGTTGCATAATACTTCCTCATGGATATAATAAATTATTTCATAATTCTCATCATTGCCTACTTAGATTGCTCCTTTTTTTCATTGCTAATAACCCTGCAATAAAAAAAATTGTGCTTTTTGTTTATGATTTATGTCCTTGGGCTATACTAATGACTTTTTAAAGTCAAGAGACAAGCCTTGATCTTTGTAATTCTTATATTCAAATGTATTTCATCTTAATTCAGTTAAATTTACTGAGTATACATTATATGCAAGGTAACTTTCATCAATATACTTGTAGCTTCTTTCTCTCTAATTACTGGTCACAGGCACTGTAGAAAATCTGGGGTGTGCATGTGTGTGTGAAGAGATAAAAAGAACAAGTATCAAAAAATTCAGCTATAGTTTAAGTTCATCTTAAAGGACCTAAGACAACAAAAACAGTAAAAGGAAGTTTTTCTGGGTATCTAAAACATTCACAAAGTAAATTTATTATTTGTCTGAAGGGTGACACAATGTTGGTTTACTGCATTTGATGGATAGAATATGTTTATGATAAACCAGTAAGGAGGATCAAATGACCACCTTACCAGACTTGCTTCCAATTCTAATTCTGAATTTGAAGAGACTTTGGCTACATTTGGAAACTGTATCAGTTTACCACAATGCTTCATCCACCAGCACGTACCATAAGGCAGCTCCCTCACCAACACCAGCCTTCCAATCCATCTTTCAACTAAGAAAACTGACACCAGTCCCGTGACCAAATAACACAAGCACACACCTCAGCAAAAATCTCCCTGAACACTTAAATTTTTAAAAACTAAATTACATTGTGCTTATGTCAAGGTCAACACTAATTTCTCATTTATCTTGTGCACATGGGCAAATTATGCTGCTTCTCTGTTCAGGATCTACAAAAGAAGATATAATAATTTTAAAGTTGCGGTATTAAAAGTTAGAAATAAAGATTTATAAATAGAAGAGGGGAGAAAAAGAAATCAAAGAGCAGAAGTCCCTATTATTAAATTCTTGGCTTCACTTCTCATTTCTAGCACAGAGCTTTCCCTCCAGGGTCACTCTCTGTGGTGTGTGTTTGTACAGTGAATAATCCTAGGGGGCACTGTTCCCAGAGAGTTCTGACTGTGAACTAAGCAAGCACTGTCATTCGATAATGCAACAGGCAGAGATGACTTCAGACAAAAACAAATGACAATAGCTTATTATATGAAGGGAGCCCTTTCTAAAGAAACAAAGGTGCCAATCATGTAGACAGTTCGGAACAATGAACTACCACTTTGCAGGAAAAACATCTTTTGCATGTTTTGAGCCAGGCTAGGCTGGCACCATCTCCAATTTTTGAAAGTTCATTGTCAAAAGCTGAAGCTATGAACACAGTATGAGCATAGGTCAAAAGAGTAATTTGAGAAAAACAGAAATCACTGCAACTTAAAGCCTAAATAATTCCTTAAACAATGTCCAGTGACGAGAGAGAGGAAGCTCAAAATGAAAACAGGAAAAACCACAAACTGGTTTTTACTCTGCATGAATAGTTTCTCTTGAGCTTTCACAGTTTGCTTGTCACTTGAGCCTTCAAACTATTGGCCTAAACAAATCAGTAGAAAATACCAAATATCAGGAGAAGTTGCAAAAACCCTTGTCTTCCAGTCTGGGCAAGCCCCTGGGAAGACTAATTTGCTACAACCAAAACTGGGGCTTGCCTTCCAGGGCTGGTTTCTTCTTGATGGCAACCTCCCCTATCTCTGTTAGCTCCCTCTCTGAGGCCAGTGCCATGGAAGCTGGAAATGCTGGAGAGAGTGCACCTTCCTCTGGGCCCAATATGGGGCATATGCTATCTGGGTGTTTCTCCTGCTTCACCGCCCATCCACCGTTTTTTGCCAGCACATGTTCTTTTTCCTATGGATACGTACTGCACCTTTAGATGCCACAGAAACTTTTCCTGGGCAGTAAATAAGGTGTTTCCAAAGAGTGTGGGTTTGGAATCTATGCAAAAGCAGGTTCTGAACCCCAGCTCTAAGCTCTGAGCAAGCAGCACTTTAAAAACTACAAAGCAAGTTTACTGGTTAGATGCAGAGGTGCTGACGTGTTGGATTATTTAATTTGTTCTATGGGGCATGTCTATGCTAAATCAGTAAGGTTTTCCCTCATTTGAAAAACAAGGAACACAATAAACTCCTCATGGTGAAATAAAGACTATTAATGAAGATTATTTGACATGGTGCCTGGAGTACAAAACTCTGTAAGAATGTAGAGCAATGTTGAGCAGCCATTTGCCAAGAAGAATGAGCTGGGAGTCAAACTGCCCATGTTTGAGTATCCTGGCTCTGCCCTTAGAGCCATGTGACCTTGAGCAAACCACTTCAATCCTGTGCCTCAGGTTCCTTATGCCTAAAATGAGACTAAGACCACCACTGTTTTGTGGAGGAGCTATGAGAAATGAATGAATACACAGAGAACACTAAGACCCTGACAAATGTAGTAAATTCTCAATAAAAAGCTTAGCCATAATGATCACTACAGTGTGAATTAGCAAATTATTTTAACGCCCTCATAAATCTGTTTGGACATTACACGAGGTGAGCATAAAATTACTTAAAACTCACTGCTATTGCTCTTGGCTGCCCACCAGAACTTGATGCTAAGACCCTATTGTGGAAGACTTTAGTCAGAGAACATGGAAGAAATCAAATTGGTGCTCACTAGGAAGCCCCATCCCAGATGGTTAACTTTCATATCTACCAGAAGGTACTACGTAGACTGCTGGGGAAAAACCACAGTATTATCTACCTGTGAACACTGTGAGTTACAAAAACCAACTGCATGGCAATATATGTCCACAAGTGCAATAGTGACAGGAATGTTATGGGAGTAACCAACCACTTTATGATTGAATATAATGCCTGCTCCACAGGAGGAAATGCATACCTGATACTGCAAATCTGGCTAAGAACCCATGGTTGAAGATCTCCCAGGAGTGAAATGGTCATAGTATCAAATTGTCCTCTTAATTTGTATCTCTATACAAATTAATTAATATAGATTAATAAATATAGATTAGTGGCTGTTCTCTAACCTTCACCAAGGTTTCTTTTTGAAGTGGATGGCTATTAACACAGAAACTCATAACTGGTCAAAATACCGAGAATGTGTCTGTGGAGTTCTCAGCCACAAATGGGATCTATATGTCCCTTCTCCCCCACTGGGATTCAAGGTCCACTGCAGAAAAGGAGATGAAAAGATTCTAAGAGCTAGAGGTCATGGAGGACTGGACCAAAACAATGTCTTTGGATATGACAGGGCCACTGCAGTCATGAATTCACAGCAACTGTGGTTGCCTGCACAAGAACCGCAAATCAATTGAGTCAATATTCTAATACGGAGGGGGAGGGGTTCACAAGCCCCCATTCCTGACTGAGGGAGGGAACAACAGTTTTCAAGGGTATGGTAGGTCGACCACACTCCTGGGGATGTTCCTGTACCCATGAGTATACGGGCAGCACAAACTGGCCTCGGTGGGCTGAAAAAAAACAAAAAATGACATGAAGTTGGGAGGCAGTGGAAAGGTGGATCTGGGAGGAGTTAGGAGGAGTGAGGTAGAAGAATGAATAAGATCAAAGTACACTGTATGCATGTATGAAATTATCAAAGAATAATTTTTTTAAGTACTTAAGGGGCTGGAGAGAAGGCACAGCAGTTAAGAGCACTAGATATTCTTGCAGAAGATCTGGGTTTGGTTCCCAGAATCCACATGGCAGCTAACAACCATCCATAACTCCAATTCCAGGGGATCCAACGCCCTCTTCTGTGCTTCAGAGGCATCGCCCAACAAAGCTATACTTCCATACATACAGGCAAAACATTCATAAACATAAAATTGAAATAAAAAATACTTTTAAAAAAATGTACAAGCATTCAAAGTTAGTACTTATTCTTACTATGATTACTAGGGAGCTGATTGATTAGGGGATATGATTATACAGGGTTTGGGGATATAGCTCCATGACAGAGCATGTGCTTAATATGCAAGAGGCCCTGAGTTTGAGTCACAGCACACACAAAAAGGTGAGCCAAATTATGCTGGATTGTTCTATATGATTGTTCCACATTTCTTATAATGATTAATAATTAGATGCCACTGAGTTGGTTAAAACAGCATTTTCACATGTGCTGATAAAGAATATGAATTGAAAAGGTCATAATAGCACAATTAAAGAAAACACAAAATGCATTAGTTTTTAAAGAAATTTCTTATTTTTATCACTTTCTAGTTCTTTGTAATACTGAGTATCTGAGTTCTTAAGGGTTTATCATCTGACGTGGTTAAAGATATATTTATTTCCTTCAAAGTAGGTTAAGGCAGTTGCCTTGTATTCAGCTAAATTGAATGCTGGTATTTTGGAACAGTATCTGTTGACATGAATATATTTGGCGTCACTGGGGAATTTAAAACTACCTACGGTGTCATGATCCCTCAAACTCCACATGACAGTGTTCCTATGGTCTAGTGTTGCTAAAGTGTCATAAATGTTGCCGTTTCCATGTTGAACATGTGTGCATGGGAGGCTCTGTACAGCAACAGCAGTCAGAGAGATCAAACTACAGGTTTGCAAACTTCTTTAATAAGGTACACAGGGATTGCTCAAGGAAAGCAGCATGCTAATGTGGTAAGACATTCAGTGAGAACTGCGCAGCTTTTTACACACCTTTGAGCTATCCTATTTTGAGATGACTCTGTGGGGTGAAAAAATCCTTTCTTCACCTCATCCCCAGGGATATACCTGAATTTTAGCCCAACATGAAAGACAGGGGTTCACATTGTTTGTTGTTGCTTTCTTGTGCCAAAATTTTCTCTTCCAGGAAATTCCCAGCTCACTACTACATTAAACAAATAAACAAGAAAAGAGGCTCAGAATGCCTGGTCTGGCTCTGGGTCCTGTGCAACAGCATTTCCTAAGAAGTAACACGAGGAGGCCCTCAGTGCTGAACTGCCAGACTTTGTCATCTTGCCTTGGTTTCATGTTTTCATAAGGCCTTTCAGAGGTCAGAAGAGACACTGGTCACTTCCACACCAATCAAAGGACAGGGAGAAGAGGAGAAAGGCCAAAAGAGGGTTATAAAATTTGTGGTCTACTTTAAATGCCAGTATGTGTCAGTAATCCACATTCAGTTTCATGTAAGTATGCTGTTCCTCTGGTGATTAAGGGAATTTGTTAGGGGATCTAGTAAAAATTCCTGTCTTATAGTTCACAACAGCTGACGCTTAGAAATGAGGCACAGAGTTCAAGTTGACTGCTGTTGTCTTCTTTTTAAAAACCTACCCAGGGTCTCCTCTGACTATAAGGCTGACGTGGGTGAAAATCCCTGGCATATGATCCTCCTAAGATACTATTTTCTTGACTGCCTCATTGCTGTGACAAAGTACCTGACAAACATAACTGAAGCAAGGAATAGTTTCTTTTGGCTTACAGTTTCAGAGGATATAATTCATCAGGATGGGGAAGTATGACGGCAGGAGAAGATGACTGGTCACATGCATCCACAAGGAGGAAACAGAGAGTGATGGATGCTATGCTGGGCTAGCTTTCTCCTTTTCATTCAGTCCAGGACCCCAGGCCATAGAACGGTGCCACTGACTCAGGGTGCGTCTTCCTACCTCCGTTAGCCTTATCTAAGTAATGCTTTACAGACATGGTAAGAGGTTTCTATCTTCAGTGATTCTAGATCCTGTCAAGTTGACAGTATTAACCATCACAAGCACCATTCTTACCCTGGGGCATTTGTTTTGAGAATGTCTGATTCTCTCAGTATAGAGAGATATTGGTGCCTGTCTTTTTAGTGTCAACTTTCCTCTGAGATCAAGGGAGTGGATCAGTCTGAGAGCCTAGGATGAACAGCATGCTTTCCCGTGGCATTCTCTCTCTCTC
The DNA here is from genome assembly GCA_035773235.1 of Eospalax fontanierii. Lineage (NCBI taxonomy): Eukaryota > Metazoa > Chordata > Mammalia > Rodentia > Spalacidae > Eospalax > Eospalax fontanierii. The sequence goes on along the minus strand of CM069530.1, from coordinate 29,948,601 downwards.
CCTCCCTCCCTCCCTCTCTGTCTTTCTCTCTCTTTTCAAGCCACATGCCCTGAGTTTAATCACTGTTTTCATTGAAGAAAGTAAAATACAACCTAAAATAGAAGCACAGTGTAGTTGGTAGAATCAGTAAGACCTTCTGGGGAAGGGGAAGAGGAGGATGCAGGTCTGAGCAGAAAGAAGCACAAACAGGTCCCTGTACCCCTAAAAGAAGTCACTAATGCGAGATTTTTCCACTAGAGGCCCTCAGGGGCTGGTGAGATGGCTTAGCAGGTAAATAAAGGTGCTTGACAAGCCTGAGGAGGTAAGTTGGATCCTTGGTACCCATATGGTAGAAGGGGAGAACCAATGCCCACCAGTTGTTCTGTGATGTCTACAGGTGCACCTTGGAACTGCTCCACCCAGTAAATAAATACAACGTAAAAAAGAAAGAAAAGAGTCTAAGAAGTTGAAGAGGAGACGAGAGGTGCATGCTGGCACAAGTTCAGGCCACAGCCACTGCCTGTAGCTGATAGGAGTTTCTAAGATGGATGGGACACTCATGATTTTGTCCCCAGCCTGAGGGATGGAGACTGTCCTCTTCTCTGGCTGGGCGTGCAGATCTCAGAGGGGCTTAGATCTCTACATTTCTTATCAGGAATCCAGGGGTGAGGAGTGAAGGGTGTGAGCAGCAGTGAGCAATGGAACTTTGGCAGATGGCAGCTCGTGCCACTCTTACTGGACTAGGGCCTGCCTCAGTGATCTCATTTTAACTTTTTAGCTCCATACACACCTTACTTTTCAAGCTGGGAATGATGTCTCACGCCAGCAATCCCAGTACTGAGGCAGGAAGATGGCAAGTTCCAGGCCAATTTGGGTTGCAGTGAGACCGTTTCAAAAACCCCCCTGAAAACCAGAAAACAAAACAAACAAAAAAGACTTTATCTTCAAATATAGTAATATTCTGAGGTATTACACTAGGGCAGGACCTTAACACACGTTTGGATGAAAAGGGACACGGTGTACAACATAGCCACAACAGTTTCTTAATTCCTTGGGAAACTGCCCTATTAACTGGCCTGCATTTGCTCATTTATTTATTTTTTTAAGGTTTCCCTCCACTTAAATACCAACCCCAAAGGGCCAATTCTGTATTTTGTGAACTGATGTATTTCCACTTCCTAACTTATTGCCGTAGAGCAGCAGGCCCTTAATGAATATTCATGAGTGAGTGAATGCACATTGTGAAGTCATTAAAAATTACAGAGAGGGGCTGGAAAGAGGGGTCGGGGTTAAGAGCACTTGCTGTTCTTCCAGAAGACCTGGGCTCAACTCCCAGCACCTACATGGCAGCTCTGTCATCCTCTTCCAGCCTTCATGGGTACTTCACACATACCAGTAAACATACTGGCCAACAAAACAATTGTACAAATAAATTTTTTAAAATCATTGAAAAAACTACAGAGAAAAATGTTTATATTACTAAGAAAGCAAGTTATAGGGCTGGAGAGATGGCTCAGCGGTTAAGAGCATTTACTGCTCTTCCAGAGGACTCAGGTTCAGCTCCCAGCATCCACATGTGAACTAACAACTCCAGTTCCAGGGGATCTGACTTCTGGCCTCTGTGAGCATTGCACACGCATGGTCACTTACATGCATGCAAACAAAACATTCATAGACACAAAATAAATGAATCAAAAAAATTTTAAGCAAGATATAAAAACTGTAAGTAGCATAGTTTCATTTTAAATCATTTGAAGATTTTATTAAAGCTTAGTGAAGTATACACAAAACAAATCGCTAATAGCAGGGATCTCTTGTGATAAGATTTGTTAGTTTTTATTTCTCTACAGTGAATATATATATATATATATATATATATTTCTATAAGAGGTAAAGGGCAGTAGATATTAAAATTTAATAGAAGATATTTTGCCATCACCTTTAATTTGCTATTATACTTTTTCTTTTTTAGTGGAGAATGGTGATAAAGAGACAGAGAGGGCAATTTCTTGGAGCACAATGGCACTTTCTAGATTTGTAGTGTCCTGAGTCCTGACTCTTCATTTAGTAATGGGTGACAGTGGTACCCTGGGAACAACAGGCTGTGCTCAACTCTGGACCATATTGGAATTTGGTTCTTTTGATCAATGGTTTGGAAAGATCAGGATACCAAGGATCAGAAAGTCATCCAGGGTTTTGGTCATCCATTTATCTCCTTTCTTTCACATGGCTTCTGACATAGGCCTGTACCAAGTGCCTGGGAGAAGGGAAGGAGTTAGGATAGGAGGCACTTGCAAGGCCACCAAATTTAAGTGGCATCTTAAAAACTTAGTAATCAAGATAACAATTGAAGCAACAGTACTTTTTACAATTTTGCATATGTGTACTTTGTATACTGACTACTCTTACAAAGTAATGCTAACATTTCCTTTGCCTAAGGCTGTATTAATGGCTCCAAAAAGCACCATTCCAGTCATAGCCTGAAGGCAGGGGCCAATCACTTATTCAAATCATTATTAATTACTTGATTAGCATTAACTAAATGATCCTGAGCCTCCAAAACAGCATTGCTCACTTTGTTTAGTCTCAATTAATCCCGTTATGATACCAGTTAGAATGTATATTTTTATGACAGTTTATTCTTCTCCTCCATGTAAGAAACCCAACCCAATGCTAACTCATGACTGCTCTCACCTCTGGAGGCCTCGGAGGGACAGAGTTTTCCTTACTCTTTTATAGGAACATAAAATGCCAGCAAAGCATGATTTCTGTCCAAAAGAGTACTAAGCAGGGTTTACAGATGTTTCAGACTCCCCTCCTGACACTCCTGGGGACGGGCACCACGGACCTTGAACACCCTGCTGGGAAAACGGGCAACATGAATGGTGCACTTATTCTACGTTGTTCTGTGGTGGAGTCAGGATGTCTCTCAGCCAGGGGAAGTTTGCCTGAGAGTCTGGGCATATGACCATTTCAGAGGATTTTCATGGATATTGGTTTACCCATATGTAAAACACCTCACAGTGTACATTCACAGGGCAATTGTGAGTTAAAAGCAGCAATGATGATCACATTTAGGATACTGTTTCATTTAATGGTTTCCTTCTTACGTAAGAGTCCTCATTTGCTGAAACTATACAGTCTAAGTTGAAGGAATCACTAGAAAAATTTAATGTTCTTGGTATGTAAGTTTTGGATTTTCTTTCTCTATTATACTTCTCAGTTTGATTTAATGTGTGGGATATTATAAAATGAAATTAACCTCCAGAAAATATTTCTGAAGGTACCTTCAGTAATATATGTTCCTTCTACCTACTAAAAACCTGAAGGCTGCTGGGCTTGATGGTACAGGCATGAATATCCCAGCACAGAGGATGAGTAGTAAGAGTCATGAGTTAAGAGCCAACCTGATCTACATAGTAAGACCATCTCTCAAACCAAAACAAACAACCCCCTAAAGGGCACAAGGAAAGATTTGGTTCCAATTAATTTTAGCTTATCCATTGCAAAGTAGTAAACACAGAAGTTCAACAGTGGAAAAATAACTGGTTTTGAGTACTTCTTTTTTCCTCCTAAAGGAATGAGGCTGCCCACTACTCTCCCTCTTCCTCTATATATTTTGATTGATACCTTTACTGAGAATGTGAAACATACTAGGATTGTATATCAGTGTTCTGTAAGCAGTCTAGTTACGCTTGAGACAACCATGATATGTCTAGTCAGTCCTGGGTGTCCCAAACTCTGCAAACCAGGTACCTGACATGTAGTGAAGAAGTCATTGTGGGCATTCCAGCCTCAGCATGTTAACATGGAGAATGGAGGAACTTAGCTCCAGCCAGAACCGACGCTACAAGAAAACCATCTTGGCCATTTCCATTTGCTAGGCTGGTCCACTCTGGCTAAGACCTCCATTTCTTGAAAAGTAATGAATAGTCCTCACTGTGTCCTGACTCATTTCCTGATTCAAGTTGTAAGACTATTACAAAATGATGGTTGTTTTACAAAGATGCTCCAGAAGAACAGAAGCTAGAAGAGACATGAGAGAGATGCTACTGACCGAATAAATGACTGTGAGTAGTTCTCAACTTCTGATTGCTGGTACATCTAGTCAGCCTTTTCATTCATCTATCCTTTCATCCAAGAGAAATATATGTTGTAATTGCTACAAGCTGTGGGTACATAAAATGGACATAAGAGTTGTATTTTCAGAATGTGGCTTAACCAGGGATGAGATAAGAAAACAACTCTACACAATGCCACAGAATGTTGCTCTGCAGTTTGACTGTGTAGGAGGAACTCATTACATGTAAAAGACAGAATTTCTTTCTAGAGGGAACAAGAGAAGCACTTCAGAAGAGGCTCTGCTCCAGATAAACCCCACAGAACTGATATAGGTTGACCAGATGGCCAAGCCGAGCTGCTATCCTGTCTCCATTTCAACACACTGGAATTAATTCTGGCTGTGGAAAAAACAACAAAAGGACAGAACTGGACTGGCCACTCAGCTTTTTACTGCTTCCATGGTCTCAGTCATTCTCCACCCCTCCTGACAGAACATTTGTTGAATAACCAGAATATTCATTCATAGCAGTCTATATCATGTGTGGTGACTAAACAGGGAGAAGAAACAGCTCATAGAGGATGTTGTGTTTTTCTATACAAGTACCCCACAGAAGCCATGTTACTGAATTTGGGGCCACAGTCTGTACTCCAAGAAGTCAGGTACTGCCATTCATCCTTGAGAAGCCAATTAAAACAGTCAGATTCACTCTCCAGAGGAACCCAAGGTCCTAGCTCTGGAAAAATGCAACCAGAGTCATTGGGATTTTTGGTTTTGTTTTATGTTTTGTTTTTTAAAATGGTTTTCAATAGCAATCCATCCGTTAACACAAGTTCCCTGGCCCCTGCATCCACCCAGATTGCTGTGCTAATCTCTTCTGATAGCATAATTCTAGAGATACTTCAGGGAGAGCATCATGCTGTGAGGATAAAAATTGTTTTGACAACACTGCAATAGAGTCATTATGATAAAAAGATCCTACCCTAAGTCTATAAGCTTTGTTTCTAGCAGACAAACTTGGCTAAAAAGGCTTCTTCCAACTGTTCAGGCCTGTCAAGTTTAATGAAATTCTTCTTCCCCCTCTAGCACTGTCTTTCTAATGTCAGCTTGTTTGAAGAGGCTTCCAAAGAGCTTCTGAAAGAAACTGGAGGGAACATGTCACATTGTAAAAAAATGGTTTTCCTGTAAGAGATCCTTGACCAAATAAACCAATTTGACAAAGATTCCCTTTAAAAGAGACATTAAGGAGCTGGAGAGATGGCTCTGCAGTTAAGAGCATTGGCTGCTCTTGCAGAGGACCTGGGTTCCATTTTCAGCACCCACACTGTGTCTAACAACCATCTGTTATTCCAATTCCAGGGGATCTGATACCCAATTCTGGCCTCTGCAGGCACAGTACACACGTGGTGTACTTATATCATACAGGCAAAATACTCATATACATAAAATAAAAAAATTAAAAGAGAGAAGTTGAGTGGCTGAAGAGAGGCTCAGCTGTTAAGAGCACATGGTGGTCTTGCAAAAGACCCAAGTTCAGTCCTAGCACTTACATCAGATGGCTTACAACTGCCTAAAATTCTGGCTCCAGGGGATCCAATGCCTTCTTGTGACCTCCACAGCACAGGTATATACATATATACATAATTAAAAATAAATATTTTTTTAAAAAGAGAAGCTGACACATCTTAAAGTCCTAAAATATCACAGAAGAGAAAGAAGTAGAGCACATAAATGGAGGGAGATGTTCACAGGACTGAGGAGCAAATGACAACTGGAACAATTATACTCTGCCTTGCTTCAAAGTGGATTTCCAAGTGAGTTTATTTCCTAGTCAAGTGCAGAGGGTGACTCTCTCATGAAACTCACTGGTGTAGAACACATGCTATGAGAGTCCTCAGGGCTGGGAGGAAAGTTGGTATCCAATTTAGAAAACCAGGACCCTGAACATCTTTATTCTGACCTTACCTGGGGATCTGAGGCTGAGACAGACTGCAGATTTTCTATAGCACTTACAAAAGTGGAACCAGAAGCACAATAAATAGAGAAAAGTAACGGCCAAGGAAAGCAAAAGGAAATGCTAGGTCTTTCCCAACAAGCTGCCCCTAGAGCTCCCTGATGCTAGCAACATCAGTCACAGAGGACATTGGGGGCCAGAACTCACCTATCTAATGGGCACCTCCCCTGAAGGGATGGCATACTGACAGAGCATCATTTCAAATAAATTAGCATTCTTGGTCCATATCCTGTGAGAGGGGACAAAGTGGGAGAACAGCTGAGGGATACAGAAGCAGTTTATTAAAATGTGTGTCCCAGCACTATCCAATGCCCAAATTACTGAAGAACTGGATTATAGTTACCTAAAGTTGAGAACGACAGAAGTCAGGTTGTTCTATATCAGGCCAGGTGTTACAATAATAGCTTAACTTTTTTTTTCAGATTTGAGACTATGAGAGCAACGGTAGATTCTCTGCTTAGAAAAAAATACATGTGACTTACCCAAACCCATTCTATAAGTAGTGTGTTAGTCAAACTCCATTGCTGTGACAAAATAGCTAACAAAAACACCTTAAAGGGAGGAAATCTCAACTTCGGTTCACAGTTGTGGGGTTTCAGTCCATAGCTCTTGTCTCTGTTGATTCTGGGCTGGGGTGAGGCAGAATATCACTGCAGCAGAAGCATGTAGCTGAGGCTGCTCACCTATGGCAGACAGGAAGCAAGAGGGAAAGGGGAGAAGGAGAAGCGGAGGGAAAGACAGACCCACCCAGGACAAGATAGGGCCCCAAGGACATACCCTACATAATGTACTTTCTCCAGATACACCCACCTCCTAAAGTTTCTAGGTCTTCCTCAGTAATGTCACTAGTTGAGGACCAAGTTTTTAATACATGAGCCTTCTGGGGAAACACTTCTCACCTAAGTTACAGCAACTAGTTATGGCCCTCAAACCAACATATCACAACACACGCATAATATGCAATAGACAACCAATACAATGCATTATATACAATATACAACTAATACGATGCACACATAATATACAACTCTAAATATCTATCGTATTTCTTGCTTTTTAACCTATTTCATTTTATAGTTTAAGCCTCTCCTTTTTTTGGTTCATTTTTGTTCTGATTTTGATCTTCTTGGCTTTAGAGAAGACCATTATAAGACTCCTTGTTTAGATTTTATGAATATGCTTATAAAGGTCTATGAAATTTTACCATGATCAGTGGCTACGTGTGGCTATGTTGTTAAGTGTTAAGTCAATGATATGTCAGAACTATGTTATATGAATGTTCTGAAAAAAAAAAAAAACCCTCCCTTCTTCCTTTCTTCCTGCCATCTGGAATGAAGCTATAATAGCTGGAGGTGCCAGGAGGGTTGGGGGAGTGGTGGACCACACTGCTGACTCTTTTGGTAAAAGTTTCATGAGAGTAGGATAATGTTTATCTTAGTCAGTCATATTCCAGCTGGAGGCCTATAATCCCAGAAGTTGGGAGGCAGAAGCCCGAGGATTTTGAGTTCAAGGCTATCTCATAAAAACCTGTCTCACAATCAACAACAGTAACAAAAAGATAAACAGCCCATAACCAGAATGTGGCATATGATGTGCTACCTTCTTAAGTATTGAATATTGAATGAAGAGATGAACTAATGAATGTACTCCAGACCCATACAAAAAAAATTCTAATTTCTTTCACAAACTCAAACTTTTCATCCCTCTATTTGCCTTTTTCTACTCTTCCAAATGACAGGGGTTTTATTTATTATTATTACTTTATGTGTATAAGCTTTGCCTGCATGTATTAAGTGCACCGTGTGTATGCAATGCTCATGGAGGTCGAAGAAGATGTAAGATTCACTGGAACTGGAGTTATGGATGGTTGTTAGCAGCCATGTGGGTGCTGGGAATCAAACCTGGGTCCTCTGCCATAACAGCAAGTATTCTACCACTGTCATCTCTCTAGCCCTGAGAAGGAATTTTAAAAAAATAAAATAAAATTAGTGCTTTCTCATGTTCTTTGCAAGTAAAATATTTTCAAAACAATGGTTCACAATGCTTTCTGCTTCACAGGTTATAAAATCTTTAATTTTCAAGGTCATGCATATCTATTTTTGTGTCTGTCTGTTGTTGAGTGCAGGCACTATTTTGCAACTTGATCTCAGATGGTCACCTCAAGTCTACAGAAACCATCTAAAATGGTATCTAATGACGTTTCTAGCACTTCAGACAGCATTATTATCATGCAATGCAGTTACAAGGGCCTGATGATTTTATAGATGTGTTTCCACTGAACACTCATTCCACTATGGTTTCCCACCTTTTAATATATTATCTTTTTGTCATCAATGCTTAAATGTTTTAAACAGAATTAAATTAAAAATGAATTCCCTCTGTCCCATTGCCTTTGGAATGTGACCTTTTCCTCCTGTTGAAAGGGTACTACGCCTTTGGGCCCTTTGTGTGGTCTCTTATGTGGCCACGGGGTTTGCAAACGTCCACACTTTTTACAATTACACTGTACTTCCTTAATTTCTGTTTATTCTTCCTCAAAAGTTGTTGCCATTTCTTTTAACTGCTTGTAGGAAATAATTAGTCTCACTTTCCATTTTGAGATATACCTGCTTATCCTTGAGCTCCATGGATTCTGCTTATATTTCTCCTCCATTTATCCACTTTTGAGGAAGAGACAGTTAGATTGCTGTACCTGTGGATTCTGCATGCATGAATTTGTGGACTGAAAATATCTGAAAACACTTGCATTTCTACCAAACACATACTTTTTTCTTGTCATTATGAATAATACAGTATTGCATGTACTTACATGGCGTTGACATTTTATTAGGTATTATAAGTAATTCAGATATTTAAGTACATGGGAGAATGTACAGATGTAAGTTATTATGCCAATTTATATAAGGAATTGAACACACTCCATTGTGTGACCTGTGGAGGATCCTTACCAATACTGAGAGACAACAAGTATTTGTTTTCATTAAGTATGCCAAAATTTTTTGAAAATGTAGACTTCTACACATAATACCCTCTTTCCCAGAGTTATTTTCCAAATAGAAACCTACTAAAGAAAAATAGAGGTCACCAAGTGAACTTTTCCCAAACCTCTCCGCCTTCAGAAATGCCTCCATAGTCACAGATCTTTTCTCCCTATTTCTCCTCCTTGCTTTTTGCATTCCAAAGTTTGCCTATCCCAGTACTGGACTGCAGACAGTTCTGCCTTCCTAGGATCTTGTTTTATTAATTCCTCCTTTTCCGGTAAGTTCAAAAATATGTTTTCTCCCTAGGTTGTTACTCTTTAACATTAAGGTATGTTCATCTTTTATCCTTCAATCTTAAATTAAGAAAATTGGGGCTGGAGAGATGGCTAAGCAGTTAAGAGCACTGGCTGTTCTTGCAGGGGACCTGGGTTCAATTTCCAGGGCCCACAGAGCTGCTAACAACTGTCTATAACTCCAGTTTCAGGGGAATCTGATGTCCTTTTCTGATCTCTACAAGCTCTGCACGACACAGGTACACTCACATACAGCGAGACAATACACTCATATATAAAAATAATAAAATCTTAAAAAATAAGAACATTTTCTTAGTCATACAACTCTTTTGCCTTCTCCCCTCCCGCAAATACCTCCCACCTTCTTAGGTAATGCCTTGCTATATAATCTAGGCTATACTTCAACTCCTAATCCTCTCATCTTGGTCTTGGAGTACTGCAATTATAGGAATGCACCACATCCCTTGTATATGCCACAAGTCTTTTCCCACCCAAATGTTTGAGCAGAGAAGCCCTTCGATCTTCCCTTATTTTCTGTTATGGTTTGAATATGATTTTATTTTGGTTTCAGTTTTTTGACAGGGTCTCCCTAGCCACAGCTCACCTGGAACTCACTATGCAGACCAGGCTGGTCTCAGTCTACACAGAGATCTGTCTGCCTCCCAATGACTGGGATATGATTTGAATATGATATGTCCCCTGTAAGCTCCTGTGTTTGAACAATTGGTCCCCAGCTGATGGCGGTGTTTGGGCAAGCAGTGGAAACTTCGGTCTATGAGGCCTAGTTAACAGAAGTGGGCTGCGGAGGGCGGGTATTGAAAGTGTTATCTGTTCTGGTTCCTGCCTCAGTTCTGTCTCCGGATCCACCGAGATGTGAGAAATGGCAGCCACAGGCTCCCACCACCATGGACCGAGCTGCTCCTACCATATACTTCCCCACCATGATGGACTGTACTCTCTGTGAGCCAAAATAATCCTCCTTTAACTTGCTTCTGTCAGGTATTTTTCACGGTCGTAAGAAGAGCAACCAATCCACTTTCTCCATTTATGTTTTTCCCTATTGGTTGTCATCTAGCTTTGTTCACACACCTCCCCAATCATGCAGCTGCCAAAGCCAATGGCAAAAAAGAGAAATCCTATTAGAGAAAACACTGGTTATCAAGAGAACTTGTCACCCAAGCCAACGCACATGCAGCTTTCCTGCACTCTTGGCAGTGCTGAGTCATTCATTAGGGAGTTAGATAAGTACTGTACACCAGCAGTGCTGAGTCATTCATTAGGGAGTTAGATAAGTACTGTACAGCAGCAGTGCTGAGTCATTCATTAGGGAGTTAGATAAGTACTGTACAGCAGCAGTGCTGAGTCATTCATTAGGGAGTTAGATAAGTACTGTACAGCAGCAGTGCTGAGTCATTCATTAGGGAGTTAGATAAGTACTGTACAGCAGCAGTGCTGAGTCATTCACTAGGGAGTTAGATAAGTACTGTACAGCAGCAGTGCTGAGTCATTCATTAGGGAGTTAGATAAGTACTGTACAGCAGCAGTGCTGAGTCATTCATTAGGGAGTTAGATAAGTACTGTACAGCAGCACAGTGCTGAGTCATTCATTAGGGAGTTAGATAAGTACTGTACACCAGCAGTGCTGAGTCATTCATTAGGGAGTTAGATAAGTACTGTACACCAGCAGTGCTGAGTCATTCATTAGGGAGTTAGATAAGTACTGTACAGCAGCAGTGCTGAGTCATTCATTAGGGAGTTAGATAAGTACTGTACAGCAGCAGTGCTGAGTCATTCATTAGGGAGTTAGATAAGTACTGTACAGCAGCAGTGCTGAGTCATTCATTAGGGAGTTAGATAAGTACTGTACAGCAGCAGTGCTGAGTCATTCACTAGGGAGTTAGATAAGTACTGTACAGCAGCAGTGCTGAGTCATTCATTAGGGAGTTAGATAAGTACTGTACAGCAGCAGTGCTGAGTCATTCATTAGGGAGTTAGATAAGTACTGTACAGCAGCACAGTGCTGGTGCCACCATTACAGAACAGCATCTCTACCTTCCTGGACTCCAAGATCAGCTGCTGCTCATCCTGCAGCCTTCACTTAAAGCCACTTCAGTCTCCCTGTTCTCCATGTTTTCTTCCTTCCTTCCCACTCCGTCCCCTTTTAAATATACATCTTCTTAGAGTATTCACTCTTGTACCCATGACTTTATTTTCTGTATTCAATGACAAAACAACTTTCACTGTTGTTTTCGTCGAACAGCTTTATTTCACACTCACTTGCTAAAACCACAGATTCCAAGTTGTTCCGTGAATGTAATCAGTAAAACAAATGAAGTATTTTTAGCACATAAACTATAGGAAATTTCCCCAAGTTACCCTTTTTTGGTTTAATATATGCTAGTTTTGAAACCATAAAGTGGGATGTCACATGATGCACTTTGCCTACAGAGATTCACAACCAAGTTTCAGAGAGATCCATTTCCATGTCACTTAATAATGCCAAAAACTATCTTCTTCCTTAAACCTATTCCTCTTCCTTCATCTGTCTAGGAGAAAGGCATTGCTAGCTACCTAGTCACCTAAGTCAGAGGCTGAGCAGTCTTTTTGTCTTTTTTTTAAACGCATGAGTGTTTTGCCTGTATGTGTGGAAGTGCACCCCATGTCATACAATGCCCCTGGAGGTCAGAAGAGGGTGTCAGATCCCTTGGAACTAGAGTTATAGACAGTTGTTAGGCCTTCCTAGTTACAAATACCTGTGACAAAGACGTCTGAGCTTCAAATAAGAGTTCAACAACTCTTAACGTTTCCAAGATGATTCAAACTCTTTACTCCCATGACCTCCAAGTCAGATAGATCTGGATTTGTATTCTAAATTCACAGTGTGATTTCATACAGCTTGATTTTCCAAATCTTTCTCATTTGCTCATATGCACTGAGGGTTGGAACTGTTCCACACACATTCCTGATTGGAGAAGGCATTTTTAACATCCACATAAAGACTGTTTTTTTCTTAAAATAAACAAAGAGAACACCAAGTCTTTGCAATCTGTCACTTTTCCCAAGTTTGACTTCTACCTGTACATTAGGATAACTACAATAAGGTGCTTGTGGGGATCTGACTCGACTACCTGGAATCCAGACTGTTCTGGCCCAAGCCTGAGCAGTCATGTAGCCTTGGTAAAACTTATTTTTTGCATCTCAATTTTCCCCCTAGAAAAATCTGAAAGATATAACATGGAACTGCTTTTGAGAATTAAGGAGTGCTTCTGTTGAACGGTGACCAGCACACAGAGCTTGATAAATGTTAATTGTTCGCCATCATCTTCATCAGGACTGTAGCAGCGTGTTGTATGGTTCTCAAAATTTTTTTTAGGAGAGAACTGTACTTTTTCTGCATTGTGAGAAAAGGTAAATCTGGGACACCCCTGTCGTGAGAGGGGAGAGGAGAGAGGGGAGAGACGAGCGAAGTGTGAGTTGCGTACTCCCAGCCTTTCAGAGCCGGGAGGGACGAATCTGCACCTTGTTTTACGCACGAGGAAGTAGAGGGGTGACGTGTCCTCGGGTCCATGCAAGACTCAGTCACAACTCTTTACTGGGAGTGGGACGAGAGCCCTGGGGTTGCTATGGTCAAGGTGCAAGCGAAAACGGAGTAACTGGAAAACACAAGAGAGTAGTATCCAATCACAAAAACGTCCAAGTCGGGTGCAACTTACTTCGGCGAGCGAGTGAAAGCCGTCACGAGATGGAGAAGCCGAGCTGCTGACAGAACCAGCTCTCTACCAACCCGGGCTTTCCGCGCCCGCAGCCCAGCGCGGCCCGGACTAACGACCAGCCGCGGCTCGGCCCGCACGACTCGAGCTCCACGCTGCCCGCGATGAATGGAGACGCGAATCCGCGCCGCGCCGCGCGAGGAACGGGGCAGAGCATTGCGCGTCACGTGCCCGGGCCGCAGGCGGGCGCGTGGAGGGAAGTCCGGGCCTGATTGGTCGCCCGTCGCCAGGTGACCGCAGGGAGCGTTCCGGTTGGCAGGAGCCGGCTAGCGGCCTTCAGTCGGGAGGCGGCGACGGAAGGAGGAGGAGCTCCGGCCGCGCTCTCGGCCGGCAGTGGCTGCGTTTTCCAACGCCTGTCGGGTCCCCACCCCTTTTAAATAAGCGGGGCTGGTCGCCGCCCTCCCAGACTAGTCTGCCGTGGGGAGGCGGCGGCTGCGAGCCGACGGGGGTGCGGCCGAGGCCGGAGCCCTGTCCCGGGCGGGCGGCGGGGCGGACGGGCACGCGGCGGGCGAGGCGGCGAGTGCAGGCGGGCGCAGCCCCGCTCAGTCCGGGGCTGCCAGCGCTCGCCGCGCCATTGTTGGGGGAGGGGGCGGCTGCGGAGTCGGGGGCGAGCGGAGGCGCAGGCGGCGGCCGAGCGGAGCGGACGCGCCCCCATGGGGAACACGCTGACCTGTTGCGTGTCCCCCAATGCCAGCCCCAAGCTGGGCCGGCGCGCGGGGCCGGCGGATCCCGACTACGAGTCTGAGACCTACGAGGCGGCGGCCGGGGACGCGGTGGCGGTGGCGGTAGCGCCGGCGCCCGCTGCGGCCGTGGAGCCCGCCGAGTTGGATTTCGGAGCCGGCGAGGGCCACCACCTGCAGCACATCAGCGACCGAGAGATGCCCGAAGGTGAGGAGGCAGCGGGCGCCGTTCGCGCCCGGGCGCACCTCTGGCCTCCGCCGTCCCCCGGGTCCCGCGGGGAGGCGGCCACCGCCCCGGGCTCCTTCCTGCCCGGAGCCGCCTTGCCCGGGCCTGGGCACCCGGGATGAAAGCTGGCTGTGGCTCGTGTCCCCACCCCTTATTCTTTCTGGGCCGCGTCCGGCCAGTTTCTCTCCCACCCCTAAGGCCCATTTCTTGCCCTCCTCCATTCTCAGCGGAGTCTGGGACCCTCCGGTCCGCACGCGTGCCTCTTTGTAGTTGTGTACCGTCCGGTGGGACTTTGGCAGGACTTTGTGTGTGTAATAAAACAGTCTGAGTACCCCAGCTTCAGAATATCCATCCCAACTCCGTCTTTACCTAGCCACATAGTACTTAAGGTAAGAGCCTGATCCTCTACTCCAGGACCAGATAAGTAACTGATGCTAGAGCAGTTCAGACCCAGCCATTTGAGGATTTCAAGTAGAGGTTGCCATAGAAATGTGTATGTTGTTAAATAGGCCTTTAAAAGGAGCCTGGATAGAGGCTACTTTATTCCAACTATAATTGGAACACAGAAGCGAAGAAAATTGGGGAAAGGAGCCTTCTGGTAGCTATGAAAGGTGTCAAATCTTTCTTCCAGGACTGCAGGAAAGTCCTGGCTCCCTCTCCTCCCAGAAGTTTACCCACAGCGTTCTGTTAATTTTAAAATTCCCATTGTGATAACTACATCTCCACTCTTTTACCTCGCCTCATCCGGAGGAGAGATGGTAGGTGGGGTGGTTTTTGAGTTGGGTGTTTCCTGAGATTGTTGGACGTTTCAAGGGAGACAAAAGCATACATTTAGGCTTTAATTAGTAATGTGAAGTTTTTAAAGTTAAGAATGCCAGACTCTGCACCCGGTGGGTGCCTGCAGTGCTGGTTGCTGTGGCTCCTCATCCCTCCTTTCTTTCCTCCCCACCTTCTGCCCAGAGAGTCTAGTTCCAAGGTGAGAATGTTCAAGTAAAAGCACAGTTCTGCAGATTCAACCACGGGGCGGAGCTGGGGGACGGGGGGAGGGACGGCGGGGGGGCGAGGTGGGTGGGATCGGTGTGTGGGAGGGAGGAAGGAACATGCTTGATGCTTTACTTAGAATTTTGGAAACCCTTTGAATCTAGGTAAAAGTAATTTTGGATAACAGTATGGTTATTGAGGGCTACATCCTTGAATTGTAAGACATTGTATATCATGAAGATTTTAAGCCGGATTGGCCTGTTTAACATAAATGCCAGCGATCACTTCATTTCTGTAGAGGAATGTCTTTTAGCTGTCTACTTAAACTTTAGTTGTGGGCTGTTGATGTTCTTCAAGTTAGAAAAACTTAAGGCCCATAGTCAACACATCTTTGTAACTTTTTAGAATATTCAAAAATTGTGAAGAATAAACATAATTAATTCACTGTGTATTTAAGTGCTTGTGAAAACTGTTCAGCTGCAATGATGTAAGGTAAGCCTCTGGTTTTATAGGCCAATTAGATGGATAGTATTAGATGAGAGTCCACACAGGACCTTTATAGAATTCTTCAGGATTTACAGTACATTTTCATGTGTGCTCCAAATACAGAGAAAGCCTGTGCATACTCTCTGCATTGCTGATGAAGATGCAGAGTTAGGATGAGGGCTTTAAGGCTTAAAAAAAACTGCTTCTGCAGAGAACAAAAGTTCTATGTACTAATGTGAAGGTGGTGGAGGTGGTAGATGTACCAAGTTCAGCTCTGAAGGAAAATTGTCAGAATGTATCTTCTATTTTGATCTGGAAGTAGACCTAAGACTTAACTGTCTTCTGTCACCTGTGTTGATTACATTTTAAGTAACTAATGGGAAGGAAACATTTGCCCTATCTCTTCTTTCTTATGTGTTCATTTCAGTGGAAAGAATAAAAGTAGAGGACACAGTGAGGCCTATATTTGTGGAGCCTGGAATTTGAAAAGAGAAGACTTTGTGAGCACAGAGTATATTGACATAAGTTAAATGTTCAGTTCAATTTTTCTTTTAAAATTTAATTTTTGAGGGGGCTGGAGAGATGATGTCTCAGGGGTTAAGAGCACTGGTTCAGAGAAATTGGATTTGGTTCCTACCACCCACATGGAGGCTAACAGTGATCTCTAACTTCAGCTGTAGGGGATCCAACACCCTCTTCTGGCCTTCACAGGCATTGCATGCACAGTTGCACTTACATGCAGGCATAACACTCATACATATTAAAAAAATCAAAGTAAATTAAAGTCTTTAAAATTTAATTTTGAGAGTTGGAGGCACAGTTCATGGGTAGAATGCTTGCCCATCAAGCACCAAGGTCCTAGGTCCTCAGTAAATTCTTTGACATTCAATAAAGTGATACAAAATCTCAGCATTTGACTATTGTCTCTAGAAGCAGGATCAGAACATAAAAGTACATTGAAAGTTTACTTTTAATACCTTTATTTCAGAAATTCTTATATCAGTTTTCTTGGAAACTGAGAAATATCTAGATTAAAACGTTGTAGTTTTTTTAATGAAGAATTTATTTTGATTTCTTAAATAAAATGATAAATGATACTCTGCTTTGTTCTTCCCTTTTGAAACATTTTAGAACATTCAGAGTCATTTCCAAGACATTCCTAAGAACATAGCATATATACCCATAGACTTGTGTGTTTCCTACTCCATTCCTTTATTTAACACCGTGTATAACTGCTGGTAACATCAGTTAAAAAAAACAAGATGCTAAGGCCTCAGTTTCTCAACCTTTCATGTAGCTTTTTATGCTTTGACTTTAGGAGCTTTGCTAGTTGACTGAATAAAGGTGCTCTCTCAAATGACCCTTCTTTCCCCTCTTTCTGCGGGGTGATTACTGGAAAAGAATTGGCAATGTGATGTGGAAAAACCTGAACAACAAATCTTTCCTCTTTTTTTTTTTTTTTCCTGTTTAAAAAAATATCAGTGTTGGTAAAAGATGTAGAAAACAGTTAAGTCATTCATACATAGTCATTGAGGCTAAGATCTAGGAATATTTTGGTGTTGATATTTTGGTCTAGAGTCTTTCATATGTATATAAATAAAACATTTCATTTTCTAAAATGAGATCATTCTGTGTGTACTACGGCTTTGTAACTTAAAGCAGTAGCATAATAACACCAAGCCCTTGGACTAGTACTTGATCGCCAGAGAGCACTCCAGGGTGTCTTCATGCTGATGTATGCTGCTGTACCTCGTGCTTTTTCTTAGCTGCTTAGGATACCATTGAATAGCTGGAGCATCATTTCTATACCTGTCTTTTTGGCTAGTCATCTTTCATAGTAAAACCACATATATTCCCAAAAAAGTAAAAACGAGTTTTGAAGACTGGTGCCTTATACCTCCTTGAGATAGAATTCAGATGCTGTGTTTTGTCTTATGACTTAAGATTATAATGTGTCATTTTGTAATTAAGGTATTTTAGTATTGAATGCTCTTACAGCATTTTGACGTTCCCAGTGGCTTTTCGCTGGTCATTAGAATTCCCATTTTAGGTTTTTGTGGTTTTAGTAGCCGATCTCATGATCCTTCAGTTCTGAATAGCTACTACTAAGAGGTTTGCCATAATGCTGATCTAAGATAACAAATGGAAAAAGAGCAGTTGGAGAAATTTAGAAGATACAGGAGTTAGAAGGGACTGTCTTGGATGCCACTGTTTGTCTCTATCTGGAATACTGTGTGGCCATTCAAAGGCATTAAATAAATATGTTCCAGGGTATTAAAAGCTAATTTCTTCCAATTTTTTAGCATCATCGCTAATTTATTCAATAAAGAAACACTAAAAAATTTGTTCCAAAGATGCCTGTACCATAATGTGAAGCAACATATGTTCAAAGTTCTCACTGTCTTCAATGGAAAGATACTGTCAATAACTCAGATGGGTAGTAACGGACAAGTAAAATAAAGTAGTATGGCCATGTGGCTTGTGTGTGTGTCTGTAAAGTACACATCTGTGGGGCTGTAAAGATGAGAGCAGTCTTCTACAAGGGTGTATTATATGAAAATGAGCGAGAGGGGAGTTCATGAGGCAATCTGTGTGAAGGAAAATATGTGTCTGCTTATTAAAAAAACACTAATGAGTCCTTGATCTGTGTGATTATGTGTGTACCTTCCTGTCCATTGGCTAGCCAGGATAGTATTTATGGTATGGGTTCTTCAGTGAAATGGCAGTTTTCACTTGTTTACTTTTGAGATTGTGAATACTCTGTGATTTATTGTATAATATTTCCTGTATATTTCATTTGCTTCTCTTCAGTATTTTGAGTTAAGGAATAATGGGAATTATAGCTGTTTTACGTATGAGAAGACAGCCACCAAAATGTAAAAGTCTGAGTTTTCTAGGATTTTAAAAACACAGCTTGATAGATCTGGAATGTAAAATCTCATGGTAGCATGTTTCAGCATAGAACCTACAAAATGAGATTCATTTTGGGCCTTTTAGGGTGCTCTTTTTCCTCACCTTTTTTTAAAGGTATACTAAGCTTTTGGGGTTGAAACAGTAGCATTGGCTAAAATGCAGTGAAGTGGAGATAGTAAATTTGTAACCTAGAAATGTTCCTTAAAGTCTAATTGAATAAAATGCTTTTGAGGAAGAAAGATGTAATACAGTATATGAAAGATCACAACCACTAAAGAAAGCACAGATTGAGAATTAGGACAGGACAAGACTGAGAATTGATTGAGAAGCAAATCCAGAAATGGATTCTAGCATTGGAGGCTAGAAAAGGTGGCAGGACTAAGTGCTAGACTGCAGACCCTTTGCTGAGGTATCTGCTCAAGGTGGTCAAGTAAGAATTGCCTAATGGTGCAAAATGTGGACTGCAAGGCTATAAAATGACTCAGTGACAAAACCATCAGTTGACACAGTAATTGTGAGATTTGGAATGTTTGTGTTAGGGCCCATAAAAGTAATACTGTGTGTGTTACAGGGATGATATAGCAAGTCAGTGAATGGACTTAAGCCTTTAAATAAATACATGCCTAGCAGTTGGCCCAGAAACTGCTGACATCATCTGTTTAATTTGAATGTATTGAAATCAATATATTGGAATCAGTCTTTTTTTTTTTTCTGTCTGTCAGTTTTCTTGGTTACTCGTCTTTTTTTGTATTTTGACAAGGGAAATGATTTCTTGACAGTTTATGATTGCATAATTTTAACATTTTGACCCTTAATGTATTTAATTACTCTAAGTTGACTTACATTTTTAATGTGAGTAAGGTGAATCATACAAGTGATAGAATCTTGGACTGGAGAAAAACCAGTATTTTAGCCTATCATTGCTGTCAAATTAAATTGCAGATTAAATTGATAAGTAAAAAAATGGTGGTTCTTCAAGGCTAATTATATTCCTGCTCATGAGATATATGTCCTAGTTGAGAACATTCCTGTTATTGTTGTTGATTTGAGACAGGGTCTCCCTCGAGCCCCAACTGACCTAGAACCTACTCTGTAGATCAGGCTGGCCTCCATCTCAGAGATTTTTGCCTGCCTCTGCCTTCCAAGTGTTGGGATTAAAGGCGCATACCACCATGCCTGACTGGTCCTGGAGCATTGTTAGAGGTTTGTGTGTGTGTGGAGAATAAATTTGTACATATGAATTTGTGTGAATTGTTTGTACAAGTGTGGAAGGCATCGTCTTCCTCATTCGATATCTTCCTACTTTTTGAGAACAGGTTTCTCACTGAATTTAGAGTTCATAGATCCAGGTAGGCTGGCTGGCCCATGAGCTCAGGGGTTCCACCTGTCTCCACCTCCCTAGTACACGAGAACTACAGATGCAGTGGTACATGCTGGCTGTTTACATGGGTGCCGGGCGTCCAAATTCAGATGCTCTTTACCAGCTGAGCTGTAGGTAAGAAACTTACATATTAGGTGCTTGGTTGCTGTGTTATTTACCCATTATCTTTTTTAATCCATGTGTGTACTAGAGTATATGTGTGTTCTTGGAGTATAATGCTTTGCCTCATAGTTGGTAGTCTTACACCTGTAAGAGTGAAAATAGAGTAGTTGTTTTGTCAGAGTTTTCTGAGGCTTTTGGGAATAGAGTTAATGGAGAGTTCAGGAATAATACAATGTGTGTATAGGTTTCCTGTCTACTGGCTTAAGTGTCCATTATATAAAATAGCAGCATGTAGTAGCTATAATTGACAGAAAGTGCAAGTTACATGGCAAACTTTGATAGCTACATATGGAAAATTCTTTCTCAAAGCCTTGTGCAAAATGACAAGCACTCTCTAGTGGATTTAATTCCTCCAGTATATACAAGTGATAGAAAACTCATCAAAGTGGAACTGCTACAACTAACTATGGGAGAGTGGCCAAACTGTAATCAAATATATGCAAATTGGAGCCACGGTAATGTTCCTCATTTACAACCATCAGGAATTTTTTAAGTATGTAAAGCTGGGGTAGGAGTTAAAATTGGCATAATTGGTAGTGTTATACTTCAGTATGTCTCTGCTTTCTGTAGAAAGCAATTTAGCACTATATATTGAACATGAAAATAGTCCAAAAATGATCTCACATTTTGAAGATCTTTCCTAAGGAGATAAAAAGAATTATTTCAAATACTCTGTGCTTTGTTTTCCTCTTAAGGACGGACTTTTATAAGCCCCCTATAGAGGACTGACCGAAAGAAGTGTGAGAACAACACCTCCTGTGTCATTACACATTACACAGTAGAATGTTGTATGTGTAGGAGTAAAGATATTTCTTTAGTAGGACAGAATTGTGAATTGATGAGATTTTAGTGCTGTTTTGTTTGCTTTGGTTCAGGGTCTTGCTTATGCAAGGCAGGTACTTGAGCATTGAACTACAACCCCAACTTAAGAGCTATTTTTTTAAAGAAATGCCTAGGAGTTTGCATGGAACTTGTTCATGTGGCCTCTGTTACTGTGAGTTCATATAACTTACTTCCTTGTGATCGTCCATCTCCTCTGACTCTTACAGTCTTTCTACCCCCTCTTCCACAATGATCCCTGAGCCTTAGGAGGCAGAAGTTTGGTATAGGTGTCCTATTCGAGGATAAGCACTCTGCAGCCTTTTATTCTCTGTTCATTGACCAGTTTTGATTCTTTGTGTTAATCACCATCTGCTGCATAAGTAAACATCTCTGGTAAGAGTTGAGAGATACATTAATCTCTGAGTATAACAGTAAATCATTAGGAGTCAGTTTAATACTATATAGGTGTTTAGTAGAAAGCTAGTCTTAGGTTCTTCCCTCTGCCCTGTCTAGCCTCAGTTCCTAGACAAGATACCAGTGTCCAATATGGATTCTATCCTATGAAGTGGACCTTAAATCCAATTAAAAAATGTTTGGTTACTCCCATAATATTCATGCAACTGTTGCATTGGTGGGCATATCTTGCCAGACCAGTTGTAGTTTACTGGATTCACAGCTGGGTGAGGTTGATGATTATTCCTTCCAGTAGCATGCATAGCACCTTCCAGCACTACAAACACTAGCCAGTGGAGATAAGGCTTTGGAGTCAGCACTAGCTTGATTTCTCCTTGTTTGTTCTACAGCTCATTTATGTAGTATCTTCAGCAGAAGGGTCTTACCATGAAGTTCTGGTGGATAACCAAGCTCAAACCAGGCAAAATCTGGTGGGGAAGTGGAGAAAAAACTCCAACCCTACCTGAGGAACTATTGGCAACCAAAGACTGCTGGGAGGGGATGAGTAAGTCTCTTTCAAGTGTGTGATTCTTGTTAGACTAACCAGGCTCCAGTGGATGGACAAGCACTGAAGGACATTTAGGAACACAAATTAGACTCTAGGCCTTAATAGAGTGCCTTAAATTGTACGGGCAGCAGTAAGTGGAGGCACAGAGAAAGAAGGGATCTAAATTCCATCAAATTGTATGAACATCACAGAAATTCAGTATAAAATTTTTTTAGCTTTAAAATTAAAAATATAGAAAAAAGACATGCATAGAAAAGATAACCAAACTGACCATGGTGGTGCATTCCTTTAGTCCCAGCACACAGAAGTAGGTCTCTGAAAGTTCCAGGCTGGTGAGGGCTACATAGTGAAACCCCGTCTTAAAAAAAATAACCTACTGTTAATGATTGTGTATTAATAGTTTTTAAATTAAGCATGATTTGGGCTTTTGCTGCTCTTTTGTTGAGAAAGAATTTCAACCATCTCACTTTTAATGCGATCAGTACTGCTGATTAACTAGGCTGTTTACAGTTGTGAATCAGAAAATATATCTCAAAATAATTATATATAACCAAGGGGTTCACAGAGGTAAACTAGCTACAGCATGACCCAGGAATTCAGTGATCTCAGGCACTGCTTCAGTTCTGCTCTAATAGTAAAGGGAGTCACCAGCTTCTCCTCAGTAGCAGCTAGTGATCCTAGTGTGCAGTCTGCCTTTCTCCTCTGGCTCTTGAGAAGTTTCAAGAGAGCTGCCCTGGGGCATGTACCTACTCCGAAACCCAGGATAGGAGAGAGCCAGTTAGTTTGTCATTTGGACTAATTTAACCCCCTCTCCTCCAAGTCACTGCTTTTATCCCAGCTGTCTTGTATTTTCTTTGTGTCCATACTTTGGCATCTTGATTTGGTGCTCTTTTTTTTTTTTTTTAAGATTTATTTTGTGTGTGTGTGCATGCCCAACTGTATGTGTGTGCAGCATGTTCATTTAGGTGCCTGTGGAGACTTGGGAAGGGTGTTCAGATTCCCTGGAACTGGAGTTACACACAATTTTGAGCCTCCCAGTGTGGGTGTCAGGAAACTAAACCTCAGTCCACCGCAAGTGCAGCAAATGCTATTAGCTACTGAGCCATCTCCCCAAAACCTTTGATTTGGCTTTTTCATGCATGTGTGTTTTAAGCCTTGTCCTCTTTGATACTTGCACTTGTGAAATTTTCTTGATTCTCCCTTCCCCAACCTGTAATACTAATACTGAAGATCAAATAATATGGTTATTTCTAATAGTTTAATCAGCAAATTACATTTTAATTCAAATGGTAAGATACTTGCTTTTTGGCAAGAAGTAATCGTAAATTCTTTGAGAAAGAAATTTTAGGTTAAAAACATCTGTGACTTTATGCACACAGAGCTTTATTTTTCCATATAGCTAACTTTGCCTCATTATTTTTTTAAAGATGGCAGAAAACTTTTCAAATAATTTTGTATGGATCTTTAAATAAGGACAGTTTTTTTCAGTCAGATGCACCCTGTAGTCCCAGCATCCTGGAGGCTGAGGCAGGACCATCGAAGAGCTCAAGGAGATATATAGATCAATTCAGCCTGAACTGCATAAAAACACTGTCTCAAATAAATAATTTTAAAAATAAAGTGAATAATTCCAATTCCTGTTAAACTAGGAAGTCCTGAATTATGTTCATGCAAGATTCTAACCATGTTGCTTGAAGAGGGGGAAAAAAAAGTGTTCTAAGTACATAAATGATAAAATGCTGAGTTAGGCAGTAATCAGTAGTAGAGTAGGGTTTTGGTTTCAGGTGTTACGTTTTGTTTTGTGACAGAGTCTTGCTAGGTAACTCTGACTGGCCTGAAACTCACTGTGTATACCAGGCTGATCTCAAACTCCAGAGATCTGTCTGTTGTTGCCTCCTGAGTATTGACATTAAAGAGGGATGCCACCATGCCTGGCTTATTTTTTAATCTGTGTATATGTGCACAATTGCCCATGCCCGCAGAAACCAGAAGAGGGCATTGGTTCCTCTGGAGCTGGAGGGTGCTATATATGGGTGTTAAGAACTGAACTTGGGTCCATTGAAGGGCTGTATGGGCTCCTAACCACTGAGCAATCTCTCCAGCCCAGTGGAGTTGTTTTTAATATGTGAAATGTGTATCCTTTACTTGCCAAGAATGTAGTATGTATTGCGATTCACCAGTAAAACCCCCTTTTCAAAAAGAATAGTGCCATAATGGCTTGGGAAGTATTGATTTGCCATTGCTCTGTCTAGATCTTGGTCTATTCTCTTATAAGATTAGTTAAGTAGCACTTGAGATGGGCATTAATGAGACGTATCATAGGTTTTTTTCCTCCCTCAGGAAAACTTCCCTTTCCCATATGATGACAAAGTGTGCATTATGAAAAGCTAGAACTCTGTTTTGTAGTCTTGGTTAAATAGGAGATTATCCCATCTTGTTCCCAAGGTGGACTACAGAAGAAAAGAACGTAGCCTCAGAAATGGAGGCCGAAAGTTCAATATCAGTTTCTATTCATGAAAATTTTAGGGATTTGCCCTTTGAATTTTTATGCAGTCCTTGTATATCTACATAATGAGTAGCTCCAAATAAACAGCTAACTTAAATGAGCTCACTTGTCTAATGAAGCTAGAATTAACTATGTGGTTGTCTAAAGAGCATTTGTCAAAACCAGTTAGCTTTGTTTTCGTATATTTGATATATTGAGCTAGTTTCCTACAACAGCTTACTGCTTGTGGCTGTTGTGAGATGTTCCAGTAATAAGAGCACAAATATAGTTTTTTTTAAAAGTGTAAGCTGTAGCTCAGCTTTATTCCACATGACTAGAGATAATCCACAATTTTGCAGTTTTCCGAGGTAAAATTTTTATATTGTTGCCTTTATTTCCTTCATAATCAAAACTAAAACCCTTTCCCTAAAAGGTTAAGAGTAGTTAAAGCTGCATGCAGCTATTTTCAAAACAGTGTACTTTTCTGCTGAAATAGATGCTCACATCTTTTTCCTTTCCTTTATAGATTTAGCTTTGGAATCAAATCCTTCTGATCATCCAAGGGCAAGCACAATTTTCCTCAGCAAATCTCAAACGGATGGTAAGACAATATTTATCCCCACTGCAGGAAAAGAAGGAAAATAGGTTTTGTTGTGTATGATATATCATAGAAAATACTTAGAAGAGCTTGTACATTGAAACTTTATACATTTACTATTTTATGGTATACTTCCTTTGTACTCTTGGGAGAGTGTGTGGGCTTTGTATATACACTTCCCACCTTGCTGTCACTTAGAAGTGGTCCCATATGGATTTATGCATGTCCTACCGTTTGCCTTTTTGTTGTTGATCCAACAAATGTGTTTTAAAGATGGCTTATACAATTTAGGTTTCCATTAGATTTCCATGAACAAATCAAAGAAATGCTCAGACTCAGTCTTGTTTTGACCCCATTTTACATAGTACCCCAACTAAATGAACCTATGTCACACCCAGATTTATGTGACTCAGAACTTTATTAGACTATTCAAAACTTTTTCATCCTAATGTAAATCTCAGAGCAAACATTCCCTAATTTATTTCCTAGATGGTTTACTAGTATGTACATTTTCTATGTCCTGCTTGTTTTAAGATAAGAGTCAGAATCCCCCCACCCTTTTTATTTCTAAAAAGTTAAGGACAGTGATTTTAATTGATTATGAGAGCAGGAATATAAGAAGTGTTCTATAATACTAATTGGAATAATGTAACCCAGTTTTTAAAAAGTTGCTCTGTGAAAATGCAGATAAAAAGGTTGTATTTTCATAGTTGGTTTGTGTTTTGCCTGTCCTGAACTGTCACTTCTGGTTAGTATTGCTACATTTCTCTGTATGAACTTGGGCTTTTCACATGTAGTGTGAAGGACCAATAAAAGGAAAACTGTCCTCGCATCAGTGGGAAGAAATGTGGGCCTACAGTGCCATCTAGTGTTTACAGAGGGAAACTGGCCAGCTAGGTCCCTCTTCCTTTGTTAGAGCAAAATGAATTTGCATGAATTAGCTGTCATGTTTAATTATGTTAGCAAGCTCGTTTGAAATTGTAAATTTAAGACAGGTTAATTACCAGTAGTGTGAAAACCAATTCGTGTTTCCAGTACTGCATTTTCCTAAATTATGGTGGTTCAGATGCCTCTAAAGGGTGTGGAACTTGACCAAAAGCTGGTGATGCCAGTGACTTATATGAAGTGTGGAACTATTGCTCAGTGGTTTAGACATGTAACAGGTAAACTTTTTATTAGCTGAATTTCTCACCTGACCTAATTTATTTGCTCATTTTCTTTTGTATATGGACATTCCCATTTGTGCCCACTAGATGATCTGTTAAACAAAATTAAGTTTTTAGATTTTGCTTATGCAGTTCATTTTGACAAATGTATTTTGTTGGAAGTCATTTTTAAAGATAGAACTAAATTTCATCTTACTTGCATGTTGGTAATATATCCGATAAGTAGCAGCTACTTTATTTTCCTAATGACACGTTTCAGAATTGATCAGTTAATTTTTTTTATTCTTAGTGCGTGAAAAGAGGAAGAGCAACCATTTAAACCATGTAAGTAGTTGAAAAGTTAAGAAATTAGTTGTTTGAATTAAAAGTATGTCTGCCATGATTTCCAGAAAATATATTGGGAATTCTGATATTTAAATTTACATGATGGTATATTATGAAAACATGCCTGAAATTTTTTGCCTTTTTTTAATCAAAGTATCATTAGTAAGTCAAGTTTGGGGCAGTCTATTAATTTCCCATTATAATAGGTAAAAATTCAGTTTCTAATTCCACTGTGACCGTATTTCCCATTCTCATTTCCTCAGTGTCATTATTTTTGGTAAAATCATAAGCCAATATTTACATTACAGCTATGCACAGATAGATATTGCTAATTGCCAAGTCATGTGATACTTTTAGCTGTGCTGCCTTCTTGTATTCCTTAATCTTTTTTTTTTTTTAACCCAAAATGCTGTCACATTTGTCACATGCCTATCAAAAACACTTTCTATCTACTAAAATTCGTATGTTCAGTTTTCTCCTGGAGGTGCCCCTTCACAGCCAGGCTGCGTTTTCCTTAGGCCTGCTCCCTGCCTGTTTTCCTGGGATCTCACATACTTTCTTTTTGTGTTGAACCCTTTACCCTAGATTTTATCTTTCCCTTTGTCTTCTCACGCTCTGTTGTTTTCCAGGAAGGAGCACATGGATAGTGTAGTGATCCGACCTGTGGGAATCTCCTCTCACTGATAAGAGTTCCAGCTTGAACTACTTTCCACAGTCCTTTAGATGCTTCTCTGTTTGTAGTCTCATTTATAGAGTAGCTTTTGTTTTGTTTTATTTTTGGTTTTGTGGCACTGGAGATCAAACCCAGAGCTTCAGACGTGCTACGCAAATGCTCTGCCACTGAGCTCTGTCACTCACTACAGTTTTGCTTTTAACAATGAGGTGCCTCCCCCACCAAAAAAAAATCTGTTGCAATTATGTGGTATATTGATATCCCAGTGTTAGGCATTTTCCTCATTGATTCTCTGGAAGCTTTTAGTACTTAACTCTAGGATGCTGAAATTTCATAGTATGATTTGTTATAGGCCTTTTACTTTAATTCAGGGCCAGTAGATAGGTAAACAATTTCTTGTTTCCTTGGTATTTTCTCTACTTTTTTCTTGTATTATTGTTATTCAGATTCTGGGCCTCTAGACTAGGATTTCAGCACTAATGTCTAATTTCTACCTCTCATATTTTTCTGTCTTCTTTTTGTTCTTAGAGATTCTTTGACTTATGTTTTAACTTTTCTATTGAATTTTCTTTAAGTTTTCATTTGCTTCTGAGGTTTTAGTACACTCATGAATTCCTTTTCCCTGTTGTCTTGACCTGTCTTATTAGAGGCTTCCCGCAAGTATATAGCTGCCCCTGACTTTCTCTGACAAGAAGCACCATGGATTATTAACTTGAATGGTCACACTGCGAGGATTTGGAAGCCAAGCTCACTCGGGGACCTCATGTCTCTTTCTGAGGTCTTGAGAGAAGACTGAGAACTACAGTTATTGCTTATACAGCAAACTTGATTTCTAGAAGTTGGCAAAGCAAGACAGAACTCCCCTTTTCAGAGCACAGTTCTTTTGCCCTTACACCTCAGAGACTTACACGGACTTCTAGAAAGGTCAGGTTCAATAGCTCAAAAGATATCGTTAGGGAAGAATGGGTAGACTTAGAGATGATCATGGATGTCTAGCTGATCTTGGCTTCAGCTTCATGTTTTACGCTATCCTCCAAGATGCAGTGTCTCTTGAGTTCTGAGTCTGCTCATTTGGGTTCCATCCACTCCCCCTAGGTACCAGGGTTCTGCTTCCACAGCTCTGCTCTGCCAGTTACTATTCCTTTAGCTACTTTCAGTTTTTTTTTTTTTTAAAGCTTTTGTTTTTTTTTTAAGTTAGGATATCCTTAACTCCTGATCTTTCTGCCTCCACTTCCAGAGTGCTTGAATTATATACTTGCAACACCGTGCCCCATTTACTTTTCATCTTTCAGATATTAAAATTCCTGTTAATCCTGTTTCCTTGTCTTGATATAAACTGTTTCCTGCTTTTAATTCAAATGAGATTTCAAGAGAAAAAGGAAATAAGTTTGGTGTTAAAGAGTTGGCTCAGTGGTTAAGAATACTTCATACTCTTCCAGAGGACATGAGTTCAGTTCTGGATCCCACATTGAGTGGCTCACCACTGCCTGTAACTCTAGCTCTGGGGGATCCAACACTGCCTTCTGGCCTCCATAGTGCACCTACACACACAGCATACATAGATATACACACATATGCATAAATAAAATTCTTTTTTAAAAAGAGCCTATGAACTAGGAATGGTGGCACCCATCTTTAATCTCAGTACTTGGGAGGCAGAGACAGGTTCCAGGCCAGCTGGGACTATAATCCTGTCTCAAAAAGAACCCCCTCCCCAAAAGAACCTGTATTTAAAGTGTTAATTTAAATTCAACATACTTAATTTGGGGGGTCTTTTTGAGACAGGGTCTCCCTGTAGCTCCAGCTGTCCAGGAACCCGCTATGTAGACATGCTGGCCTTGAACTCACAGAGATCTGCCTGCCTCTGCCTCCTGAGTCTTGGAATTAAAGACATGCACCACCACACCTGACTTTCAAAATACTTAAAGGCAAAGCACACACATAGACAAAATAAATGAATAAAAATATTTAAAATATATAAATATATGAAAGAAAATGGGGGAAAATGTCACTCAAAGATCTACCAATTAGTCTACATTTCAATTATTGCCACTTTTTTTTGTCAGAATTGATTTTCGTGTATATACTGTATTGCCTCATGATACAGGTTGAACATACCTGATTTGGAAATCTACATTGCTCCAAAATCTGAAACTTTTTTAAGTGATAACCTAACACATACAGAAAATTACACACCTGACTTCATAGGACAGGTAGCAGGCAAACCAAAAATACTGTGTAAAATTACCATGTGTGTGTATACGTATGTGTGTATGTATGTGTGATTAAAATATATGTGAAACAAAATGTATTTAGAATTGGGTCCTGTCCTAAGCAATTTTGATTTGGCATCCTGAACTTAGTAACCTTAAAGGTGTTTACTGCCACTTGGAGTAAAATTTTTTCAGTGAATCAGGTTTGTTTTTCATGTTGTATTTATCTTTTGAGATTATAAAAGCATACACTTTAATACATAGGTAATGTAAAGTGTACATTTTAACTGAATAGCTTAAGAAACATAACTTTCCATGTAGTTAAAACATTGCTAGCTTGAAAGAGTATTTAGATCTTCAAATAATCTCAAAAACTTGATATCTGGGAGTTTTTGATAACAAGGAATAAGTGACTTTGCAGTCAAATATGAGACACAAGCAAAATGCCGTTTTATGTGCCATATGGGTATTTCTGACTGTGCGCTACTGGCAGTTCTTAAATGCTCTGCTCCTTCAACTAGATTGTCTGGTTGCCCTCTCTTTCCTGTGTTTATGAGAAGTACTAATGGGCCACAGTGACAGCAGAACGAAATTGGTTAATTATAGGAGAAGGAAGGCGCATCTGAATTTTTTTTAAAGAGGATTAAATTGTTGATATTTTGTTGTTTAAAGAATGCTGCTGTTCGTCTTTATTCAGTGACAAGATTTTGTCATGGTCCAAAGGAAGGAATTGTCCTAATGCACTCTAGGCTGTTTTGGTATTTGATCCTGTTATATTCTTGCACTCTCTGCAAATGAATGGATACTTCTAAAGTGTTTAAAGACAGTGTAGAGGCTCAAAAGGCTTTTTGTCATCTTGCCAGTGCCAGTGCAGACGTTCTGTAGTAATCTCTATCTGATTTACCTTCCAAATTATAATCGACTTATTTCAGCACTGGAGACGAATCCATGGCCTCAGCCATGTGAGACAAATATTCAACCAGTGAGCTAACCTCGTCAGCCCTCTAATTTTGTTTGTTTGTTTGTTTGAGATAGGGTCTCAGTGTGAAGGCCTGGTTGGCCTAGAGCTTATTATGTAGATCAGGCTGGCCTGGAACTCAAAACAGAGATCCACCTGGCTCTGCCTTCTGAGTACTAGGAATAAGGGGTGCATCACCACGCCCCACCCTATAATTGTAATTAATTTGTCACATGCTTATTTGACTCCCTAAATTTTGAGATTCTGTTCTCAGAAACTGGAGGTAGGAATATTAAGAGTCCTCCTGTGGAAAAGCTTAGATCCATATGAAGGGGATACCCTTATCCTTCGAGTAGCAAATTGGAGGATAATTAAATCCAAAAGAAAAACATTTTGTGATGTGGCTGTTGACAAAGGTACATTGGAAGGAAGGTAGATGGAGACAACGAGGGAGAAAAAGGCATCCAGGAAGAGGGAGATTGAAGAAGGAAGGTGTCATGATGTGTGCTAAATATTGTTAGAGAGGAAAAAGAAGTTGAAGTTTTCATTTAAAGAATGTAATGGCACTACACTTGCAGCATGAAATGAAAGTAAATTCCCCACATTGTCTTTGCCTTCTGTTTGCAGATGGGAGAAAGCATTAAAGTTTAAAGGAACTGGCTCAGAGAAACCTGTGACACCTGACTTGTTAGTGGTTGAGCAGCCTAGGCCTGTAGACCTTCTGACTCTAGAACATTCCAGCCCAATAAGAAATTTATCATTTACCTTTCATTTACTGTAGTAAATGATGCTCTTGTGCCAATATTACTAAATAAGGCATTATATTTTATTATAGTTACTCAATAGAAGAAATCAAAAACATCAGCTACCTTTTGTTGTTTAAGAGAAAATACTGAAACTAAGGGAAATTGATAATAGCTACTAGCCAGGTTTGATTATAGGTACCATACTAAGAGCAACATTTTATAACCCATTCTTCAAATACGATCTGTGGACGTTGAGAGTCTCCAGTGGGTTCCCATCAGAGCCACACATACTGTTGCACTAGGCAGTTCATGAAGTGTACAAAATACCATAATGCTTTTATCATTTGACATTTTAACCAAGGAAAAATACCACATTTTATAGGTTTAACTTACTGTGACATTTTCTTCTATTTCCCTTCCCCTTCAGGTATCTCCAGGGCAGCTTACTAAAAAGTATAGCTCATGCTCAACAATATTTCTAGATGACAGCACAGTCAGCCAGCCTAATCTTAGAACCACAATCAAATGGTGAGTACAACTAGGGTGCTGAGGGCTGAGTGACAGGCCCCTCCTGCTAAAAGCAGCCGAGCCATTCATGGTGATTTCAGCCATTTGATTATCATTTTTAGTGCTCAGTATAAGAAATTGGGGTCAATTATGTATTAATTTTTAAGGAACTAAATGTGAATTTTCAGTTTCCATTTTAATCTTAACCTGGATGATGGAAAGGAAAACCAGTTAGCAGATATGAAATCCCAGGAAAAGTAGGCTTCTATTTGATGCATTTATGTTGTGAAAGTACTGTTGAATATAGTGAGAAAAAGAGGTGCTTTTAATTGCATTTCTGCATAAGTTAGTTTTTCATTAGTCACAGGCCTAAAAAAAGTGCTTACTCCTTTGAAAACTACTCCTGGAAGAAGGAATAGTTTGTCCTCTATTGGCCCAGTAGTAGATCTGCATTTGAATTTTCCCCATGGTGCATTAGCAACCTCAGGCATAAGTCATACTTAGAGATGATACTTGAAATAGCCTTGCGATGAGTTCTTACGATGAGGTTTATTGAAAAAAAAAATAGTGCAGAGCTTCCCCAAATTCTTTGGAGTTGTCAGGGAACATTAGCGTCTCTGGGTTTATAAATATTTTTCTTAACATAATTTGGATAGTTTGGTAAATGCTTGTTTAGAGTATTAATGCCTTTATCCCTAATTTGCTGAGTCTTAAAAATGTAATCAGCTTATAAATCTAATTTTATTTCTAATATACTAGCTTTTAAAATATTTTAGCTAATTTTCAGTAATTTCTACTTCAATTAAAAACTGCAAGTTCACATTTCATCATAAATGTAACTTTCCTTTTACATTTGTAACAGTAGTTGACAGCAAAAATTGAGCCCTGTCTAAAAGTCCTGAAATTGAGCACCTCTTGTGTAATCACTGAATGTTTATGTTTAGCCAAAGCCCTAAATCCAGGTGAAAAAACATCACTCAAGTTTGGTTAGATTCTCAGCTCCTTTTGAATTTAAAAGATTCTGATGTTTTCTTATAAAGAATAATCTTTCTCAAACAAATAGGCTTCATGCTGTTTTCCCCCAATGTAGTCTTAACTTTTAGGAATCTGCTTTTGAAGTACAGTAAGTTTTTAATTTGCTTTCTTAAATTATAGAAATCAGTACATTCACTTAGTGAAATAAACATTTACTGAGAAATTAAATAGAAAATTGACTTTAGAAAAAATTTGAAAATGTTTATTACTAGGTGTAAAACATTACTTGCAAGGCGATTGATAAAACTTATTGACTCATGCAACTGTTTACAAAATAACATGTCTGCAGCTGGACGTGGTGAGCCATGCCTGAAATCCCAGCACTTAGGAGACTAAGGCAGCAGGATCAAGGTCATCTTCAGGTATATAACAAGTTAGGGACCAACTTAGGCACATGAGACCTTGTTTCCAAGAAGAAAAGCATGTCTTTAAGCACATGCATTTTTTCCTCGTCCTGTCTTTCCCTCTATATGTAGCTACTTTGATAAGCCTTTAAGAAAGGGTGAGAGGAGCAAGAGAGATGGCTCAGTCACTAAAAACACTAGCTGTTCCTAGAGGGGACCCAGGTTCAGTTTCCAACACCCCCATGGTGGCTCACAAATGTCCATAACTCCAGTTCTAGGGATCTAACAACTCCCCTCTTCTGCCCTCCACGGGCATTGCACGCATGGGTGCACATAACATGCATGCAGGCAAAGGCACTCATGCACAGAAAATAAAAATAAATTTTTTAAAAACTAAAAATAAAGAGGATATATGTGAAGCATAATTACATAGGCAATAACATCAGAATGACTCTTCTGATCTTAACCATAGGCCCCTTCTAAACTTCAGCACACTGGAATCCTCTGGGGAGGTGTAGAAGCCATCTTGTTACCTGCCTTGCCTGGGGTCAATTGACCAGAATGCGTCAGGCTGATTGATTTTAAATCACATGACAGCCATTGTGAGGCAGAGTTTGGAAGCCACTGCTTAATCAGAATAAAGAAGGAGAACTGTGTCTACCTAATTGGTGGGACCTTAGATGCATGGGTTTAAGCAGTACATTTTTATGAATCTCTTCTATAAAATTGGTTGTGGGATGAACCATCTCGTAAGTCTTAGAGGTTCTTTTCAGAGCCAAACTTTGTGACTTTTAAAATCAGTCTGCAGGTAAAACTGAAGCACTATAGAAGTATCCATCTTTGATGCCAATAATGTTGCAAACTTTTAAAATTTATGCAACCTTTAAAATTCAGATTT
This sequence comes from Eospalax fontanierii, assembly GCA_035773235.1. NCBI lineage: Eukaryota > Metazoa > Chordata > Mammalia > Rodentia > Spalacidae > Eospalax > Eospalax fontanierii. Next base: position 29,914,945 of record CM069530.1, on the reverse strand, counting down.
GCCTTTCCTCAAATATTTTGAGTTGCATTTTAGACAGTAAAGGCATGTGGAAGCGTATAACTTCCCCAAAGGACACCTTTTTCCCTTAATTCACAGTATCTGTGGGTAACTTAGGAGTAGAGTAAGATAGTATCCAAAGGGTTATGTCTATTTATTAATATGTCACTTAAACTAATTGAAATCTCTGCCATTAATATAATGCTGTGGAGTAGGTAATGTGCTGTGTATTGTCAGCCCTGCTACTTTCAGGAGAGTCAGATCTATCATAAGGTTTTTGGGCACTTACACTTACTAATAAGTTTTCTACTAATAATCATGCAAAAGTAATTTAGACTGAACTTTCATTAAACTATTAAATCAGCTGAAATCTGGGGCTAACCAAAAAACTGTTTTATGTTTTAAATGTTAACATATACATATACAAATACTACAACTTGCACAGGGTGAAAGGGCAGATGACAGGGTGATATGCTGTAATTTACCATGTGATCATAGTCCCCAGAAGCATATCTTATAGCAACACATTTTCTGGTGTCTAGTGTCTGGGTTTTTCTGTTTGTGTTTAAAGTCAAAGAATTGTAAGTATCTCTGGTATTGTTCTGAACTGGAGGATTTCAGAGCTTCTGGGAAGGTCAATCCTGCTAAAAAATGTCTTCAGACCTAACAAATGAAAAACATGAATTGCTACAAATATTTTTATTTTCCTTCCACAGTGTAACCTTAGCAATATATTACCACATAAAGAACAGGTGAGCTTCTTAAAAACCTGTCTTACTATTGTAGCTAATTACCTTGCATGATACCAAATATAGATATACCTATAGACAGCAACATTTATTACAACATTGAAGTAAATCTGTTAGAATTTCTTGATCTTAGGACTCTTGAAAAACTCTCTAGTTATTGAAAGTTCCAAAAAGTATTTATTATGTTGATATTTGCTGAATAATTTTATATATTAAAACTGAGATTTAAAAAAACAAACATTGTGGCCAATACAGACTTTTTCATTCTTGATGCAGTTGATTTTGTGTGTGTGTGTTCCCTAAGTGCTTGCTGTGGGGTCTGTACTCTGCATGAATTGTAGGACGTTTATAGCGTTGCTGTCTTCCCCCATTGTGACAACCAAAAATGCTCCCTGAGGGACAAGTATCACCCCAAAGAACCATCTTGTTAGTATAAATATTTTCCTGGAAAAAAAAAAAAAAAAAAAACTTCTTCTGCAGCAGAAGTTAAAAGTGTTACTTAAATTTTTACAAATCTCTTTATTGTTTGACTTCGTAGAAAGAAGCAGGTTTTCATACTTCTCTGTCTTGCTTTTCAACTTGTTTTTAAGCAATAAGAAGACAGTCTTGCCTCAGATGCTTGTTTGAGGAAAAGTGAACTTTAAAGCTTTTGGATTTTTTTTGGATATTTTCTAATACTACACTAAAACTCCATGAAAATGATTTTCCTAAATTAGTGATAATAGAATCTTCTCTCACCTCCATGACTTGTTACATTACTACTCATTGAGCTATATCTTGCATAGTAAATGGATCTCTGACTAGTACACGATTTCATAATCTATAATGGTCATTTGGAAAATAATGATTCACCTTTCTTTATAATGTCAAAAAATTCATTTTTATTTTCAAATACATAGACTAAAACATCTAAGAATTAAAAGCTATCAAGCACATAGGAGAAGGTATAGGCTTTCCCAAATCTTGACTTTTAAAAAGTCCCACAGTTTGAATTTTATAATTGATACTTTATATTTTAATTTTATCATTATCATTTTATGGTTTCCTGAGAGTGACAGGCCCACTTCAGTCAACTTTGAGAATATAGGTAGTTTCACAGAAAAATGCTCTTCTTTGCTAAGCAGCTGGTTCAGTTCACAGCTAAATCACAAGTGCTACACATGAACTTTCCACTTCCTTGTGCAAAATAGTTTTTAAAAGGGTCAAGATTTAGTAACATTAGTTTTTACTACTTCATCAAAGACATGCTTAAGGTGAATCTGGCATTAAAACAAACAAACAAAAAGCCCTGCAAGTGGCAGTGAAGAACCCACCAGCGGAATGGGGTGCCAGAACTTTGAGTCATGAGTCAGAGAGCAGTTTTTACTTACCTTTGTTCTTAGAATCATCACAGATGTACAGCAGTGTCTTACCAATATTTTCTATGAAGATCTCTGAAGGTCCACAACAACAGGGAGCACTGGCTTAAATGAGCAGAGTACATTAGTTTAATAAGCTTATAAGTGAAAAAAACTGATCTCTTTTAAAATAAAAGGGCAGCTAAACTTTTAATAAAAATTGTAGTAACAAATTCAGCCAGATGTGGTAGCACACACCTTTAATCCTAGCATTCCAGAGGCAGTGGCAAGCAAATCTCTGAGTTTGAGGCCAGCCTGGTCTGTATAGTGGGTTCTAGGTCAGCCAGAACTACATAGTGAGACCCTGTCTCCAAAAACCTAAAGAAAAAGAAAACCATAACACAGACAACTAAAGACGCAAAAACCTGTAAAATCTAAATCTCATTTGTATTAGTTGAAGTTCTAAGTTCTTGACATATCCACCACTGCTGCCTTGAATGAGGAGTGAAAAACTTATTGATTAATTAGCACTGCCTGTTTAGGAGAATCAGTACATAGCAGACACCTTTAACTGGTTAAAGATACCACAGTGTTGAATAAAAAGAGGTTTTAAGACCAGAATCCAGGAGAATTTGTAAACTGTTTGTATTGTTAAAGATTGAGCTTCTCATTTCAACCCCCTACTTCCAGTAGATATTTTACTGAGGTATTAACATGTCCTGTATTACTTTTAAATTTTATAGAGATGCAAACAGATCCCTGGACATTTTTGATGAAAGATCACATCCACTCACAGTAAGTTTCACTTTTTCTGAAATTGTATTTTTCTTCCATAGAATTCTGTTTATTTCATGCTGGTTTGCTCTGAAATTAGTTACTACAAGAAAATCACTCCCTCTAGGGTGAGGTTAAAGCATCTTTGTCTGGTCCTTGTTGAATCTTACCATCTTAGAAGCAGATATTGAATTCAGTCATGGCTATGATAGACTGAGAATTGACATGCAGCTTTGTTTACTTAGTGAGCTAAGTAATAACAGAAATAACAGAAAAGACAGCTTTTCAAAAGAGAATCTTCAGTAGCATTAAGCATTGTAAATATTTGTAAATCAAATACCCCAAATCTCAAGAGAATTAGAAAGCTTTAAAATTGCCCTGTGCCAGGTATGGTGAGACATAACTGTAATTCCAGTACTTGGAAGGCTGAAACAAGACAGTGACAATTTGGAGGACAGCCTGTGCAGCACAGTAAGACCCTGATTTCAGAAACAACCAACTAACCAGTGTGTAAAAATTGAGAAAGTCACTTCACATATTAACCACTGTTGTTTACTTCAGAGCCGCATGTGGCTGGGGACTACTATGTTGAACAATGCAGTATTAAAGCCTGTGGTTACAGGAAACTAAAGCCTTTTTTTCAGAGTTTATTATAGAGAAATGTGACACAGGATCATTAAGACTTTTCAGCATAAAAATAGAATTAGAAGAGTCAATGGAGAGAAAATGGAAAAGGATATAAATTTTCCAAGCCTATACCTATAGTTTCTTTAAGAAATGATGGTGGATATTGAACAATTATAATATGATCCCATGTTGCTCAACAGCTTCAGAGGTGTATTATTTAAGTGATTTCATTGTTGTGCATAAATCATGGTGTATACTTAACCTAAGATGGCTACAGTGTTACTAAGTGATCGCTTATGGAGCTGATGTTGTGTGTGTAGTCCATCATTGACTGAGATGTCACTCATGTCAATTGTAAGATCCCACTTTATATTTTTTAACACTAAAAGACATACCATCCTGCAAGATGGCTCAGCAGGTAAAGGTGCTTTCTGCCAAGCCTGACAACCTGATTATGATCCCAGAACTCACATGGTAGACAGAGAAGACTAACTCCTACAAGTTGTCCTGGGGCTGACCTCTCCTTGAGTGATACGGTGTGCACTTGCCCACACACAAACAGTCACAAACACACACCTACAAAAAAAAAATGTTTTTTTAAAAAAAGAGCATGCCATCTAGTTGAAATTAAGGAACATGTAAGCACAATGTAGATTACTATCTTAAGAGTACCTAGTTTTCTTCGGTCAATATTTATACTGTATCTTTTTTTTCTTTCAGCGGGAGAAAGTTCCAGAGGAATACTTTAAGCATGACCCTGAACACAAATTTATTTACAGATTTGTTCGTACACTTTTTAGTGCCGCACAGCTAACAGCTGAATGTGCAATAGTAACTTTGGTAAGATATTTCTTATTTATCAAGAATCTTTTGAAATTACTTTTGCACCTGGGGTATATGAAGTTGAAGTTATTATAAGAACTTTATTAAGAGAAACCTTTCAAAGGGAAGACAAGGTATTTGAGTTTAATGACCACTGTGGTTTAGAATGCTGCCTTTGCCTTCACTATCACGAAACAGGTGCCATTGAAGGCAGTAAGAGAGATTTCTCCTCTTATACCTCAGTACACATACATGGGGCATGCTGATGGCTGGGATGAGAAGCAAATAACAAAACCCAGTGGCCCACAGAAACTGATTCTCTAGAGAGATGACTCTGCATTTAAGAGCACTGGCTATTCTTGTAGAGAACCTAGGATTGATTCCCAGAACCCACATGGTAGCTAACAGCCTTCTATAATTCCAGTTCTAGAGGATTTTATGCCCTCTTCTGGTCTCCATGGACATTATACATCATGGGTGCACTTACATACATTCAGGCCAAGCACACATATATGTAAAATAAAAATAAATAAACCAAATCAGTGCAGTCTAATCCAAGTCCTAGGCTAGACTAGTCTTTACATCATGATTGACAATTACTGCCCTCATTTCTCTGTTCCATGGATGGTGGTGTTAATCTATCTTCGCTGATGACTTGTGTCTGCCCAGTAAGTTGTCCCAGGGTTATATTACCAGTAGTTCTTAGAAAGACTTTGTTAATCTGCTAAGCTACAGCTGTGTCCTTATCTTTATGTCATCTGTTCAGAATGCCCTTAGTAAGATTTTATCATTTTTGAATAATAAATGATGTTCAAGAGCTTGGGATTTTCCTACTTCCTTCAATAAATGCAGAGTGAATAGTTCAGGGCATGGTCTTGAGAGAACAAGCCCTTTGATCAGTACCTTTTCCTTTAGCATGCAGTTAGAATTCAGAGAGGAAACTGTGGGCATGAGAAGAGCCCCCTCAGTGGCACTTCTGTTGTGAGGGTAGTGAATATAGGAAGGAAAGCTAGGTTGGAAGAAGAGGGTTCCCCTGTAAAAAAAAGGGAAGCTGTCATTCCTGGAAGAGCAGAGTGATCATATCTGGTCCTCTAGGAATACAGAATTATAGCATGAGTTTAAGTCAGAGGTAAGAAATTAAGAGAAATTTCACAGTAAAAATTGGGCAGAAAGCCCCCACAGACCTGCCACCAGTGTTTAGGAGACAAATTTCCAGAGAGTGGAACCCCAGGAGGAAGTCCAATAACAAGTGATGGGAGGCAAGATAAGAGGTGTGACCACAGTGTTAGATGCTGCTAGGAGGCTGCAGACGTACACCCTGGACAGCTGCTCTGTGCCACTGCTGTAGTACCAGAGCAGAGAAGAAAGTAGGTGGGACAAAGGCCTTGCCTGAGGAGCTTATGTGGTAAAGAGGATGACAGCAGGTGTTTATTTCAGGTAGTGCCAAATGCAAGAAGATTGACCATAGTAAAGGACTAATGAGTGACTGGAGAGCTTTCCATTTTAGATAGGATGAGCAGAACTTCTGCTGAGAAGTTGAACAGAAGTCTAACTGAAGAGAGGAAGCCAAGAGCTCAAGTTATAGGTGATGAGACAAGCACTAAGAGACTGGTACAGGAGCATTCTGTGTGCTCAGGGAAAGCCAGTGGCCACATGGTAAGAGTGAGGACTGAGGGAGACCTAGGAGAGCAGATGACAGTGGCAGTCATGTAGGGAAGAGGTTAGGTTCCAGGTTGGTAAGTGACTTTGGTAGGTCTTGAGCAGAGAAATAAAATGATCTTAACTTAGGAGACTTTCCTAACTGCTCTTGCAGAGAAGAGACAGCATTTGGAAGGCAGATTGGGACAGGATGGAAGTTTTAGGATGCCTGCCACATAGTGAGCTGGGCAAGCAGGAAAAAGTGGTGACTTGGGATAGAAAGTTGTCAGATTACCAGAGAAGATAGCAAGAACAGGCAGTGCTTGCAGATTGGAGTGAGAGAACATAAGTACAGGGTTTAGACTTCTACAACCAGGTGAGCAGAGAGTTGGAATGATATGGTTTAGTTTGTAAGTAAACCCATGAACTAATGAATTTGGCAAGAGTTGTTTTAGTAGATGGACAGCAAGAGGCAGACACAAGTGTGCTAAGGAAAAGGCAGGAGATGTGCCTGATCTGGTTAGCTTGAGGAAGCTATGGGACATGACATCAGAACATCCTCAACATTTATATTAGACTAAGTCTCTAGAAGAGGGAGAACATCTTCAAAAAGGTCATTGAAGGAAGAGCGTTATGCACGGGGCATTGGGTCAAGAGCACTAACAGAAGAGTTGGCTTCGGTGGAGGAAGACACAACCCAGGAGCAAAGTGCAAATGAGTGCCAGCACAGAAGACACCTGTCAGAGAAGTCGCCGCTGCTCTCTTTCTCTGAGGAAAAGAGGTGTGCTCTGAGGGAAGTTCTTTCCTAGGGCACTTGAGAGTGTGAGTGTGGAGAATGGCAGGAGGCTTTCAGACACTGAGAACATGTAATGTTTGGTAGCCATTTCTTTTTGGAAGCAATTGAATTTGAGAACATTGGCAGATCCAAGCCATTAATCTCTTAACATCAGACAATGAATATACTCTTAAAAGTAAACTGATATTTCTTTGTTTCTTAATAAAGAGTTCAGACACCATGCACAGGTTACCCTCTATGTCCAAGCTCAGCATCTTGTTTATGCACTGTGAATAAGAAATGCTGGGATAGGAGGGGAAACATGACACTTTTTGCCCTCATTATCTTTCAAACTATTATTTTCATAGCATTTACATCACATTTAGTATTGTAACATATTGTAACTAATCTAGAGGTGATTTAAAGCATATGGGATTGAGCATAGTGGCTCACACTTGTAATTGTAGCTAATTGAGAAGTTAAAGCAAGAGGATCACAATTTCAGGGCTAGCCTGGGCTGCATAGCAAGACACCCTTGTGGGGTGTTATATGTAAGTTATATCCAAAACTACCATTTTATATAACGTACTTAAGCATCTGTAAATTTTGTTCATAAATCCACCTTTCCTTGGATACCAAGGTATGACTGATGTTCTGCAGAAAACCTTTTGAAGTAACACACAGCTTCCTCTACAATCTACCCATCTGTTAATCTCAATCCGTTGTTTGGTATATAGATGTTTAATATGTATAAGATCATCCATGAGAGCAGCTTACAAACCACGTGGCAGGTTTAGGAGTCCCAGGGATACAAACTGGCAGCTCTCCTTACTACCTTAAAGCCACAAGAATTTGACTAAGTTGCAGATCATGTAAGAGAGAAAATGAACTCTGAGGGAATGATAGTGGAAAGGGGAAAGTCAGGCCTGCCAGGACCATCTTTTGGCTCAGATGGTGCTGCTCTGTCTAGCAGCCACTGGGAGGCTCTCTTGTCCATTAATTCTTACCTTTAACTAGCTACACAGGGTTATTGTGAACAGGAAGAGATTAAAATGTGCTCCTGTGACTTGATTTTGCACATTCACATGGTGTACCTGCACAGTTATGTGAAAAGCACTCAGGATTTATTGGTGTGATTAAAGCTTTCTGAGCATGACAGTGACAGCAGTGCATTCTTCCAAGTGCCTTTTGCTTAGCTGTCCAGTCATTCTTGAGACCCATATCTGACTAGAAATTCACATGAGCGAGCTAAACAGCAGAGATGTTTGACTTCAGATCTGGCCACTTGCTGAAGCAGAGCAGAGTCTCTGCAGAACTTAAAAACACAAGGCACTTTGTGATCAAACACAGATGAAGTCTGTCATTCAAAACACTTCTTAACCCAGCACTTAAACTGAACTAAAATCAAAGACCAGTGCTCTTTTTGCAGGTTTACTTAGAGAGGCTTTTAACTTACGCTGAGATCGACATTTGTCCCACTAACTGGAAAAGAATTGTTTTGGGAGCCATTCTTCTTGCCTCCAAGGTTTGGGACGATCAGGCTGTGTGGAATGTGGACTACTGCCAGATCCTCAAGGACATTACAGTTGAGGACATGTGAGTGTGTAAGGTTTCAGTAAACTTTCTAACCATTTTCTAGTACATTGATTTGCTCCCATAAGGTTTACATAAAATTTAAGCAATATCTGTGTATTTCCATTACACAGATAATGGAAACAGGCATAAAACTACATTCTTTCTATTCAGCTGTATAGCGATTTTTATTTTCCATCATTAATTGGTAGATCTTTGATTTATCATAATAAAGTGCTCAATAAATCAAAAAGTATTTTTCTGGTGGTTTTAGTAAATAACCTTGCAAGGTTACTAATAGAACAACATGGTATACCATATTTTTACGGCTTTTTAAAAGCTACCATTTCCACTGTCGTTTTTTTAAGGGCTTCTGAAATGTGTCTGGCCAACATTTCAGGTCTAAGAGTCTCTGGACTTTTGCAGACTTACAGCTTTCTAACTTGAGTCACACGTTGCATATTTGCTTTTGCTGGTCTCCCCTCCACCTCCGTCTTTTAAAAAAATGTGAGCGTCTGTGACAGAAACCATGAAGTACAAAAGTAAAGGTTTCAGGTCTCTCTGCCCCTGCCTCCTTCCCGTGTGGAGTGGTGTATGTGTTTAGAAATTGGTGCAATGGGCTGGGAAGCTCCTGGATTCTTCTCGGGTAGCCTGAGAAGCACCACAGAGGCTTCAGCAGGTAATGGGCATAGTCACAACAGTCTGCAGGCCATGAGTTTGCTGAGGGCATAGAGAGCATGGCATGAAACTCCAGTATAACAAGGTCTTTTCCAATTTAGCCAACAAGATGCTGTGAAGGGCAGGGCTGTGCATGCAGTTGGTAGGTAGGATAAGCAAGGGAGCGATTTCTACAGACTCTGAAAGTGCCTACTTGACAGTGAAAATGTCTTTACAGGTAGCACTTAGGAAACTATGGAGAAACTTCTTGATTACATTGAGCATCATAGGAAGATCAAGGTATGAGGAGGGTAACAGTTACCTTTGCCCATTCCCTCAGTTAAGACTGTTACTCAGAATAACCAGACTGTTTATCACTAAAGGGACTGAGGGACCAGGGATTGTTAGAAGCCGCTGAAGTAGTGTTTGGTGAAAGTGACCACATTTATGATGTGAACTTAGTGATTGTGGTACTCATAGCTCTCTCAGCAAAGGATGTGACCAAAGAAAGAATCTGAAACAAATGGACATGCTTTTGGAAGTTACTGAGGCCAGAGTGACTTTGATCACTGTGTTTTCAGTCTGCAAACTGGCCCCTTGGAAAAAGGAAAATTTGTAAACATAAACACTAGCCATGCCAGAATGGCAGCTGAAAATGTCTCAAAACGTAGAGCTCAGCTGCTAGGGACTTTCGTCCTGGATGTCAGATCAGAAAAATGGAGGAGAAATGTTTAAGTTTCCATAGCTGTGAGTCCATTCCAGGAGCAGTTGGTGGCAGAGGCTAGCTGCAGCCCTAGTGCTCACCATGCTTTTTGTGCATGAACAGAGAAACACCGGGAGCCATGTTCCTAACTGGCACCTTTTGTTTATGATCTTTGAAAACTGGAAAGCATGACAGCAAAGTGTTAAATATACATTTGTCTTGTCTTCCTGCTGTTGGCTATTTGTAATGCCCCCTCTTTTAGTAGAAATTGAAAATTAAAAATCCATTGTCTGTCAGATTTTTCTTAAAACTTCCCACCATGTATGTGTTTTGTTAGAATATATTTCCCTTCAAAAGAATAAGTTAACTGAGCAGCTGCTGTTCAGAAAATTTGCTGTGCTGGTAAATGGTATGCTATTCAGTCATTTGAAAACAACACAAAACCCAGAAGGTGCAGATTCTGTTGCCATAATGCTTTTCTTCGGTGATTAAATCTCTATTAATAGACATGTTAATCCCATGAATTACTGTATTTCTACACAGTTAAAATGTATTAGCCGAGAAAATATAAAAGGGATAGCGAAGTGCATTTATTCCTGTAGTAAATTAAGCCCTGATTAGCTGATTATCAAAACATTATCTGATTTACATTTCTATAGGCTTATTGCCATATGCACAGGAAATTAATTTTGAAAGTAGGCTATTTGGTTTTAATTTCAACAAATGAAAAAACCATGTTTTACCTGCTCTTTTTGAGGTAAAAACATTAAAAATTTAGAATGAAGAAATTAAATATGTTTAGAAATATGCCTCTCATGTTTGTTCAAGTAGTTATCATTTTTATATAATTTCTACAGAGGATGATTATGCCTGTGGTCAGGTTTACTCTAATTTTGTGTTTATTGATGTAACCTTCAGCAAGGTAATGTGGACAGCAGAGGACTGTCCTCAGCCCTCCTCTGCCCCACTGTGTTAAATTCACTCCTGTGTATGCATATTCTCTTCTGGTGAGGGTGGCAGATGCTGAGCCTTAAAGAGTTTCATTCCCAGTACTAGAACAGAGTCTGTAAGTCCAGTACTTTTATCACATCATCCTAAAGTGGGTTTAGTGTAGCCAAGACACTGCCTTTGATCCCTTTGCTTTCCAGAGTTTAAGACGAGTATCTTTGCTGGCATAGTGACAGTTTGTCACCTCAGTAATATGAAGGTGAGCAGAAATTTGCATTATGCCCTTTGACATAGCCTCCTGTGCTGGGGCAAAGGGAAGGGATTTCCTTTCTCATCCAATGTGGCATATTTATTTATTTATTTATTTGAGATGAATCCTTGTTGCCTCAAGAGTTTTTCCCCCTCAGAGATAATAGCGTGGCTCTCGATGGATCCATTTGTTGCCGTGGTGATGTGCCCACTCCTTTTGTTGGCGCTTCTCTACTTCAATAAGCCCCTTCCTGTTATCAGCCCGGTGAAAATGTCTGCAAGTTCTTCAGAGCTAATAAACAGCATACATCATTCCTTTCATCTGCTCACTATAGCAGGGCCCTGTCAGTGAGTGTGGAGTATGAATCGTACAGCTGCACTAATGGAACTCTGAAGAATAAGCCTGCAAGTCAGCAGCACGAGCACATGAGAGGGCCGTAACCTTTTCCCCTCCGCCCAAACTCTGAGTGCTGGGATGCAGAAAGGATCCCGAATGGCTGTACCTTGTTTGAGCATTAGTGTATGAATCCAGCTGGGTGGCCTTTATATGTGTTCCAAAACAAGAGTTTAGAGCCGTCCTGGAAGCTCAGAATGATATTTTTGAAGATCGCCCAATTGACTAAAATTGTCCTCTGTGGGTTTTGCTGTGTTCCTCCCCCAGGAATGAGATGGAAAGGCATTTCTTGGAACTACTCCAGTTTAATATTAATGTTCCTGGCAGCGTTTATGCCAAATACTACTTTGACCTTCGCTCCTTAGCAGACGACAACAATCTGAATTTTCTGTTTGCTCCTCTCAGCAAAGAAAGAGCACAAAACCTAGAGGTAAGACTGCGTCACTGAGTGGGACTTTCTAGTCAGCCACAAGCCAGCATCTGTGACTGAATCATAGTGAGTAGTGATTTAAGACAATAGAAAGCTTTTAAATTAGCACATTGAAGAGGTTATTTTCTGTTTGGCATCATATTTCCCTTTTATGGTTTATAAGGTATCTGTTATAGAGAGGTAGATATTGTCTCCTGTGATCATAATTCAGAATATTTTAAATAAAATTTTATGTAGCCTTAATAATTGTCCTTCTGAACTCTATTATATAACTTTGTATGAATAATTTCTTGAAATTGTTTCCCTAATTATTCCTACCTACATGTCACTACTCTTTTGGTATGTTTTACTCAGTTGGCAAATTTATCAGTTTAGATACCATGAGATTATTAGAGAATATCAGTGGCTAAGGTAAGAGACCTGTGTTTAGGATGTGTATAAATCATACATGTTCAAATACTGAATATAAGAAGTATATAGAGAGTTTTTGTTTGTTTGTTTGGTCTTTTTGAGACAGGGTCTCCCTGTATCCCTGACGGGCCTGAAACTCTTCCATATAGACCAAACTGGCCTGATCTCACAGAGATCACCTGCCTCTGCCCCCTAAGTGCTGAGTTAAGGGTGTGCATGCAGCGTCATGCCTGGCAAATATATAGTGTTTTAATGAAAGTGGTAACTTAAATGAGAAAAGGTAATATTTATGGCTTATGATTTAGGGTGAATATACATCACAGTGATTCACAACTGAAATGGATACTTGTACTTTAAAATGGAAATTTCTTTAGTACCTTAGTAACTTAGAATTTTTTTTTAACTATAATTAACATGCAAATGAAATAACAACTTTTAATGCTCCAAGCATTAGACTCTTCTGCCCTCCAGTAATAGTACTTGCTTGTCTTGTTGAAATTTGCTTAAACCAGTGAAGACTGGATAGAAACAGTTATACAACTAACATGATAATACTGTTACAAGCCTGTTACAACTTCTTTCACATCCTTGAGAACTCAGTTTGTGTGTGTGATGTATGCATATTTGTGCTCATGTGTAGGCATGTGTGAATGCATGTGTGGAGACCAGAAGCTGACATTAGGTATCTTCAACTACTCTTCACCTTAAGTTCTGAGATGGGATTTCTCATTGAACCTGGAGCTCACCAGGCTGGCTGTTGACCCCTTCAGACCCTCCTTTCCCCACTCCCCAGCCCTGGGGTTACAGGCATGTACCACTATGCCTGGCTGTTTAAATGGGGACTGGGGGTCCACATTCAGGTTCTGATTCATGCACAGGAGGCATTTTACCCACTGAGCCACCTCCCCAACACCAGGAACTCAGTTTTAAGTAACTTAATTCAGTTCCTGGTCCCCAATCATCACAGCCCTGAAAGGACGTTACCTTAGGGAACTGGCAGGAAGTAAGATTCCCTGGATTTAGCACTGTAGGCCTTAGGCCTGAGATAGCCCAAGCAGCTGCATTTATGAAGTATCTAAAGGATGACTTAACAGTGGACCACCGTGGATTTTCCCCCATGGGGGTAGTGTGTGATGGATTTTTCTTTTGTTTTCTTTATGCCTGCATTCTTTTTAAAAATCTGTGTTCTGTTTGATTGACTTCTAGGCCATTTCAAGATTATGTGAAGACAAATACAAAGACTTATGTAGAGCTGCTATGAGAAGATCTTTAAGCGCTGATAATTTCATTGGCATTCAGCGCTCTAACGCCATCCTCTCATAAAAGAGAGAAATGAGGAGCATTAACATCAGGAGCTCCTCATCTGCAAAGCCTGGAGATACAGTACAGCACCTCTCCTGCTTAGAACCAGCACATTCAAGTTTCCACCAGAAAGAAAGAGCTCAGATCAAGAGACTCCTGGACAAATGACAGTTGCACTCCATAGGAAAGACTGGGACCTTGTTAAAGCAACAACATTTTCTGTCCTTTTTAATGTAAACAGAGTTACAAAAACCACTCCAAAGCAAAAGCTCCGACCACGCACAGATATTGCTTACTATGTAGGCCAATGGCTGTGAAATATGTGAGGTTTTTAAATTGTTTCAATTTTTAGACTTTAGTTTGAGACAGGGTCTTATGTAACCTGGACTGGCCTCAAACTCACTGTATGACTGAGGCTGGCTTTGAACTCCTAATATTCCTGCCTCTACCTCCCAAGTGCTGGGATTACCATGCCTGGCCCAAATTTTTAGACTTTAAAGACACTAACCATATAACTAGTTTTTCCTGACCCTCCACCCAGTTGCTGCATATGCTTTTACAATTGATGAAGTATTACCACTAAAACATGAGACTACGTCCCCATTTTTGTGGTGCTGGGAATCAAACTGAGGACCTAGCATGTGCTTGGTGAGCACTTGACCACTGAGCTACACCCCTCAGCCCCAAACTTGGGGTGCTTCACATTCATGGAACCACCTAGGAGCAGACAGTAGCACTGTTAGGTATTAAAGGGGTTCTTCCTATCAAGCTGCTAGTCATTATTGTCAATCAGTTCAAACCAAAAAGCTGCTGAATAACAACTCACCATTCATATTCTTTGCAAGCTCTGCTTGCTAGCATTTTGGAGCCGCAGAGAGAATCGGTTATTGACCACTTTTGTTGGGTCCACATTGCATTTCTTGTGAACTATTAATGGTGCTTCTCATTTTCTGGTAATTTTCCTCTTATTTGTTAAACAAGTGTATTAAAAAATATTTTCATAATGCCAACCAACATAGTGGTGCAGTGATCATGAGCAAATAGGAATAGATAGGTGTCCTGAAGCAGTGTAGCTTTAAGCATGACTGTTCCTGGGCTCTCTTGGGCACTGCAGCAGAAGTATAAAAGCCACAGACTTCCACAAAACATTACTTGAAAGTTTTAAATTTGTAAATCTGAAATAAGCTTATAATTTATTTAAATTTTTTGTTTTTTGGGTGGGGGGACTGTTTTGTTTTGATACAGTGTTTCACTATGTATCCCCAACAGACCTGGAACTTCCAGAGATCCCTTTGCCTTCCTGAGTGTGCGGTTCAAAGGTGTGTACCACCATGCCCTGTGTTACTTAATTCTTTCTCTTTGTTTCGTGAACCCATGAAACAATTTAAAATTCAAAGGTTAATATTCCAAATTTGCAAAATTAAGTTGAAAGGAAAGGTAATTAACTTATAAGCAATGTTTCATGAGTTTGTAGCGTTTACACTTCTACAGGTATCAACGCTTAAACTGCATTGAGAATTTGGGGTATGTTGTATCCTCAAGGACTTTTTTCTTTTTTTTTAAGTAGTTCTTTGTTGGGCTGGGCTCTTTCTGCTTTGATCACCTAGCTATCTTTATACATTCAGTTAAGGAAGATTATGAAAAGCAGTGTTAATTCATATATGATAAATGAAAAGGAGTTGGATCCCCACAGCAGCAGGTAAAATGAGCAATTTAAAAAAAAATCTTTCCTGTGTGTTATGCTGAGTACAGATGTCTCTTCAAGCTGGGCTGCTAATGGGGAATTTAAATGCACCCCAGGAGCCTTGCTTTAAACTTGCAGGGCAAGGATTAAATAATTAAGAAGCTGACATCGGCACCTAAATTTGAAATAATAAAAGATTGTTGTTTTTAACTACTTATATTCTGTTTCTCTTCTCACACAAAACCTTGAGAATTTTATCTGTAAAAAAGACCATCGCAAACGAGGAATAGTTACGAGGAATGTGGCAATATTTCACAGGCTTTCCAGTGCTACCACCAGGTTTATCATTTTTAAAGGACAGACATAAATGTTAAGGAAAGTTGTATGAAATACTACAATCTACCACCTCAAAAAAACATTGTTTATGGAGTTCAGAGCTTGGAGATTCAAGTATTGGTTGCAGTTTTATTTTCAAAAGAATGCTACAACTTAACGTGGTTTCTCTTTCTCATGTTTATATTAAAAGAAAAGCTAATAAATTCTATTTTAATTAAAATATGATGAGTGTGTTTGTAACACTTCTCTGTTCATACAGCGTCACATCTCCAGAACTTGAATTATTTTACCTGGTCCTAATAACTTTTAAGTACTTTCAAACTGACCATCCCACCTTGATCCTGCTTCAAGTTAAGGCACAGTGATATTTTTAGTGGCTTAGTGCAGTATATCCTTATGTCTCATAGGGAAAAGCACCCAAGAGAAAGGAATGACTAACATAGGGTGGAAGTAGAACATACTTACAAGGAAGAAACTGAAGTATGGGAATTAGAATTGGGGGTCCCAGTTAACAAGCTGTATGATCCTTAACAGTTTCAAGTTTACATTTTAATTGAAAATAAGCCAATGTGAGGTTTTTTTGGGGTTTTGTTTTTATCTTTTTGTTTGTAGATAGGGACTCCGGAGACCTGGCTGGTCTGGAAATGGCAGTGTTCTGCTGCTGTTTCTGCCTGAGGTTCCTGAAAGAAGAGCCTAGCCACTTGGCTCCAGCAATGGCTAGAAATGCTGCTCATGTCTGCAACATTCACTTGGACTTCTCAGAGAGTCATATCCCTTTGTTTTCGACACAGAATGAATGAACTGATAATTTAGGAAGGGGAAAATGTCATACATCGCCATTTATGAGATAATTTACACCTATGTAGAAATGCTGATTATATGATTGGTCAAAAGTTTAAAAAAGTATTTGGGAGAGGGGCAGTGGACTTGAATCTGCCACTTTTAAGAACAAAGTGGCAGCTTGAGTATCAAAAAATTATTTTTCCCTCTGACCTGACACTGGGATATGAGGCAATCATGTTGATAAATGGGAAATTGGATTAACAGTGTAAAAATGTAAATGTCACCAAAAGTGGATAACTTCACCACCAAATGTTAGGAGGCTGGAAACCAAGTCACCAGGAGGATGATAACTGGAATCAAGGTTCTGAACTTTGGAAAGATGATCAAAAGAATAGCTGCCTGGCCTCATCCATTTTCTTTGGGGGAGGGAGGTTACTTTAGTAATATAGACCTCAAATTTTAATTGGTGTATTATAAATTGAATTTTTCTTCATTATAAGAAAAAGGGTTCTGATGAAACTGCTATTTTGCAAGTCCAAAAGTGGCTGCTTTTCAGTAGTAACTCCCTTGTGTTTGAGCCTGACTGAGGACACTGGTATTTGTGGTTAGTGTTCACTGTTTCAGATTCCATTCTGGCCCATCCTTTCACTTTCCTCTTTATGTAGCTTTTGTGCCCATATCTTTTTTGAAATCCAAGGACACAACATTCGGTTGGTTTGCTCCATCTCTAAATACAGTATTCCTTGGTTCAAAGAAGACAAAGCCAACATTAACAAAAATATTCAGGTTAAGCAGTGTGTTGTAAACTAGCTACAGTATTCAGACTAAGTAAAACCTTTCACAACCCAACCCTTCTCCCCAACCACATTTAAAATGACTGGTTTACCTGTCCCTTCACCTAGAAGCTGCATTCTTGAGATAGTCTATTTGGAATAGCACTTGGCAAGGAAATATCCAAAGGTAAGAGCTAGTTTCTATGCAGACTCTTGCACCTAGGATCAGTCAAAGCCAGCCTGAGATTACCTATAGTCTGTTAGCCACTTACTGACCTGGAAGCCTGACACTGAGCCAACACCATGAAGGATCTAGAAACCCTTCAGTAATGCTGCTTCCCCTAAAAAGTAATTTGGTTTTTCAGACACTTTTTATTTACAGTTTTAAATAAGTTTGACAGTAAGAGAACATTTACTTCCTGTAAGATAAACTTTAGGAATCTCACCTTGTGTTTTAGGTTCTCGGGTGCAGGAGGAATCCCTGGGAACATGAAATTGGAAAGAAAAGGGATCTTGAATCCAGTAAAGAATTAACATTCTTTTACAAGGAAAGAGTTGAGTGAGGTTTAAAAATACCTAGCCTTATAAATGCTGTAAGAACTGAATAATTTCAATGTGACTGAGGAAATTCAGTGGTTGTCCCAGGACTTAAAGTCCTTAGGGAGACACCAGTATAATACTTACGCCCCCTAAGGATACACAGATTGGTCTGCTGCTTTAAAAAAAAGAAAAAGAAAATGGGTCTGGAGAGACGACTTATCAGTTAAGAGTATTGGTTCTCTTACAGAGGACCTTGGTTCACTTCTGAGCACCCACTCAGCTAATCGTACATAACTGCAGTTCCAGGGGATAGGGGATATGACGCCCTCTTCTGGCTTCCATGGGCATTGTATGACACAGGTGCACTTACATCAGGCAATACACTCATATTCATAAAATGAAAAAATATTAAAGAAGGAAAACCTGCAGCTTCATCTTTACTTATAGCCCCCACACTGATGGCTACCTATTTCCCAATAGAACCTGCCTGTCATCAATTGAAAATACCTGAAGAATGAGGCTTCTCTAAAAGCGATGGTATCGTGGATGGGATCCCAGAAAAGGCAAGAGCATTCATGGATAATCTAGTCAAGACTAGAGTTAATAGTAATGTGCCAGCATTGACTTTTTAGCTGCAACATGCTCGGTGCTAATGTAAGCTACCAACATTAGGGGCTAAGGGTAAGGACTCTTAATTATCTCTGCATTTTTTAGAAAACAAAATTTTCACAGGCTGGAGACATGGCTTAGCAGTTAAAAGTGCTGACTGCTCTGGAAGACCTGGGTTTGGTTCCTAGCACCCACATGGTGGCTGACAACCATCTGTAACCAGTTCCAGGGGACCTGACGCCCCCTTCTGACCTCCAGGGAATTGCATGACAGGTACACTTGCATATATGAGGCAATACACTCATATATAACATATCTATTTTTAAGTCACTAAGGGTCCCAGAGCTACTAAATCTCAAGTTCCTGGGGCTGAGTCTTGGGAATCTCATTTCCCAGGAAGAGCCCTAACTGACAATCTTATGCGGGACTCCAGTTTAAAAACTTGTCTCTCCGTTCCCTTTCTACTCTACACCACCAGCTGCTGACTCCATGTTGTGCTTACTATAACCTGATTTGATCTTTAAAATTTCTAAACTCTAGGATATGAGTACTATTCTTAACTCCTTTTCACAAATGAGAAATCTGAAATACTCACAGGTCAAGTGCCCAGGATTAGAATCTACATAGTGGAGCTGGGATTTGAATCTCCAGTCAGCCTGGAGACACTCAGTCCATGTACACAGCCATTCTCTCTCTGAGCATGGTTTCCATCATGACAAAGAACTCTAAGTCACTTTAAAAAAAGGTTATTTCCTGGACCCACTTTTTTATTTGTATTTATTTCCTCATCCATTCATTTAATCTTTTTGAGTCTCCCTGTAGCCCAAACTAGCATCAATCACAGAGGTCCACCTGTCTCTACCTCCTGAGGTTAAACTGGGATTAAAAGTGTGTACCACCATGCCCAGTTTTTCTCCAACCTTCTACAGTCCCTCTGCTCTACCTGTGACTACCCCTTTTCTCATATTCCACTGGGTGAAAATGAGTGTGGAGAAAGGGTGGAAACGTGCCAGGTTGAGTCCAGTGCATGTGAACTATACCTGCTCTTCCTCAGGATGCTGTTCTGTATTTCCTAGACTGCCTCTCCCACCAGCCCTAACTTATAAGAAAAAAGATAATGAATTAAAGTCATTATCTCTTAGTACATTTGTGTTTCTTCGCTATACATTTAAAACTTTTCCCTCATACTTTCCTACAGTGCCTGAGTATTGATGAAGAACACCATAATAAGGTGGTGTTTGTTACCTTAGGACTCATTTGTATTTTGCCAGGGCAGCCGACACAAATAGAAGACAGTGGTAATAGCCATCTGACATCCAACCAAATTAACAGGGGGTGTCCACTCTAAGTCAGTTTCGTTTTCTCTGAACTCCAGATTTGAACTTGGAGCTCAACACCTATTTGCGGATCCAACTGCTGAACGATAAGGATTTTCTAGGAGTTCTTGCACCTCAACCAGACTCACAGATCATGCAGCATCTCTACTCAAACAGGCACAGTGTACATAAAGGTTTATAAAAGGGAACGCAATCGGGCCATGCCTTAGATCTTCCATAGAGCGCTCTTCATTTCTTCAAGTAAAAGGTGAAACATTGGCGTGAACAGTTGAAACCCCAGAAGCATATGCAAGTAAAATGTGTTTAAATTAATTACACTGCTAGTGATTGGAGTTTGTTCCAGTTTTCTGATAAGAATTTCATTGCTTACACTTTAAGTAGACATCTGACAAATCTGAGTATCAGATTAGCATCTGCATCTCAGTCTCAGGTACTCTTAAAAA
This sequence comes from Eospalax fontanierii, assembly GCA_035773235.1. NCBI lineage: Eukaryota > Metazoa > Chordata > Mammalia > Rodentia > Spalacidae > Eospalax > Eospalax fontanierii. Next base: position 29,895,055 of record CM069530.1, on the reverse strand, counting down.
CCAGTGCACTTCTCCATAAGGAGAAAAAGACTTGTACAACACCGCTTTATTCTCCTCACCATTGCTTTAATACGTTTTTAAAAAGTTACCTACATTAACTGGGAACAAAGAAACAAAAATAGACATTTCTTTGTTTTTCATAAATAACTAATCTCCATAGTCGATAAAAATCTCAAATCATTATTTTACCTTCCCACAAATATAATACAAAACTTTTCTGAAATAATGTCAACAAGTATCTTGAGACCAACAGGACCACATACAATTGCTGTTCTACTGACTTCCAGGAACGAAATCAAATCAAATCTCTTCAAGACACTCTGGGCTTCCTTTCAGTGTTACAAATTCAGAGAGAATCATTTCCCAGTCGGAACCTATAGATTCAAACTGATTGTCTACAAATAAAATATTGCTGGCTCTGACTTGTGAGTTCTGGATTGTCATGACAGTGATTATACTGCGTGGGACAGGCACAGAACACATATGCAAATCACACACAGCACATAATGCCCTGGACTCAACTGACTTGGTATGTGCCTCATTTGGCTCAGTAATAAATTCACCTGCACCAAACCCGTATCAAGTCACTAAACCTCTCATGTATATAATTTATGTTACTTATATACACACAAAACATACACACTGTACACAGTTTGTAGCTACATTTAGTAATATTGTCTTAAAATGATATTTTAAGATAATCAGACAGATATTATCCTGACTGAAATAAATCCTGTAATTATCATCAAGCTGCTAGAAGCTTCTGAGAGTTTGAATCAGGTTAGTTACATCCTGCCTACCCTTCGCCCTTCTTTAATGTCTTGGTAATTTTTTCTTTCTGAATCATCTTCCCCAACCCAGGCAGATTTCTTTCCCAGGATCACTTGATTGTACTTTTTGAGACAAGAAAGGGTTTGCAGAGGGAGCAGGCAATTCTCAGCCACCGTACCTCACACCTGCCTAGATTTGTGATGTGCTCAGTCCTGTTTGCCACATTCGGTGTTAGAAAGCAGTTATTCAAAGCTTTGTCCTCCTACCCCCCTTGGTCTTTCTGTAGAGCACAAAAGTGAAAGCAGCTTCTTTAGCAGGGGTGGCAGTTCATTAAAATATACAACCGTGCTTCCTAGCTCTGGGGTTCCCATTCTGCACTGGCAAGTGCAGGTCACGGATGCTGTTATTAAGGTTTGGTGTGTGATCCATGAGGTTTTCTCCTGGCTGCCGGTGTCAGGATTAGTGCAGCCCTGGCCCAGGAGGGAACAGCCTAATGAATACCAACTTGGGACCAGTGCTGTCGGCACATTATTTAAGCTTGTACATGTGCACAATTACACACAAGGCATACACACAGGCCCTGGTCACGTGAAAATATGACAAAAGGGTTGCAAGAATAAACCAATAAGGCACCAAGAAAAATTATTTCCATCCAGTTCAGACAACTTCAGAAAGCAAGGAGGGAAATAATGCATGTATACATAGATATTTTTAATGCCCTACATCTGGCCACCTGGTTCACTGGGGGTCCCATTAATTAATTTATTTAGACCATCTAAATCCTCACCCTCTAACTGCTGAAGCAACACACTGCTTAAAGCCAAGAGGTGAGAGAGGTGGCCGGAAATTTGCTAGTGGAGCCAAAAGCAGCCCCAAGCTTCGAGAAGCTGTCGATGAAGAAGTTGCTGAACTATCCCACGGCTTTTCATTTCATTTATTTATTGTTATCACAGCAAAAATGTCAAGCAGGGGAAAATAAGTGTTAGAAATAGGGGGTGACCATAAGTGCATGCAACCTCTCTCCCCTGCCTCTCATTTCTTAAGGCTGTAGGGAAGCAGGTGGGCCTTCTCTTTGTCTCTCAGGGAGTGAGGGAACATAGAGGAAAGAAGCAAAGCGAGGAACAAAACGAAGTGGACCCTGAAGCCGCACCCCCAAAGCATTACTACATAGCCTCCGCTAGGCTTAGCATATGTGTTAACTGCCGCATTTCTCAGAAGAAATTAATTGTCCTTTCTCAGCTTTGGCATGTTGCTAAAATGGAAAATAAATGTAATAGATTAAATGACTGACACCCACATCCATCCCACAACTTTTAAATACCTTGCACACCATTTCTAGATTCTTCCACCAAAGGAAAGGAAGAGGGGACAACCCAAACTAGGCACAGCAGCTTCCGGAAGGACACGCTAAATAAGGTGTCAAGGTGATCAGAAAAGGGTCACATTTGAAAGATAGGAGAGGAAGTGGTACTATAAGACAGGACTCCAGGAAGAGGTTTCTGAGCAGAGTAAGAAGGCATGCACAGAGTTCTGTAACTAGGTGTGCTAGGTTTTATCCAGGCCCCTGGAATTTGAATTGAGTGAGCAAGAACTGTGCATTTTACAAATGTGGACAGCTTCAGAGCTACCTTAAAGCTACAGCACTAGGCTTTCCTCCCACCAACCGAGTATTTAAATCCCCTGGGGGAACTATGCATTTGTCTACTAAGTACCCAAGAACTAAAGCCCACCCAGGCTTAAATCCCACTCTTCCAATTTGATGCAAATGAAGATCAAATGCCTAGGCTCCAGCTGTTTTCCTAGGGAAGTTTGCTCAACTTTTTAATTGCTTGGCCATTTTAGCTTCCTAAACTTAGTCCCCACTGTCTTGGTCACTGGCATTTGCTGTCACTTCTTTCCCAGTAATGGCCTCCCACTCTTCATGAATGAATGGTTAAACAGATTAGGAAAGCAAACAGATTTTCTTACTAGTAAAGAAACTTACTGGGGGTGGGAGGTCCCATGACTATACAGGCTTTCTCAGAAGAGCTGAGGTGTAAACTGGGAGGGGACTCTCCTGGAGTAGCATGATACTGGCTTGTATTAGAAAGCTTAGTAAGTTATGGGTCTTGTTTATTTTCAGACTGCCAGAGCACAGTGTTGGGGATATCTGGCTGTAAGGTGGCTGAGTTCAGGGATGCGTTTTTCTCCAATGGGCCAGTTTGTTCCCAGGTAGCCAGCCTCCCTCCCCCCAGGGGCAGCACTTCATTGGAGGGTGGGCGTGGTTTCTAATCACCGCTCTCCAGGAGGAGAGGAATAAGAAAAGCAGAAAGACTGTTTAACATGATAAAGGAGGTGGGGTGGGAGGAGCAGATAAGAGAAGCACTGGAAATTTATTTTAATTACTAGAAGCATATCCTTTTTTTGTCCTTTAATCTAAAGGAGAGCCTCCTTTAGCAAGGATCCCTAAGTACTTCCAGAAGAAGGGAGTGGATTTACTTTTAGTGAAATTGTAGTACAAGTTCCTTTTCTTAAAAATAAATAAGGGATCGCTGGAGCTTATTAACTCCCCTGGTACAAAGCACCATCTCACCAGTCTAGAATTCAAGTCCAACCAATCACCATCCCTCAGGCTCTTACTACAGCAAATGTTTATGTCAGCTCTATAATGCCACCTCTAACTTATTCAAGACACGATGCTGGCTCTCTTAGGAAGGAAAGAGACTGCAGCTAGGCTGAAAAGAGCCCAGTGCTTGCTGAACAAGGTTAAGGAAGCACACAAAATCCCTAGCTCACTAACCTTGTCATTTGGGGACACCCTAAACATATCATGCTCCCCTCCCGTAGAGGATCTGAGGTGGGGGAGGCTACACACAGCAACAGCTGGCCTCTAAGTGTCTTGGACACTTTGAGCAGGGTAAGGAGAAACTAGATGAAAAACACACCACACCCTTCCAACCACAACAACCCAAACTTTCACTGTTCACATTATTTAAAAAAAAAAAAAAAAAAAAAGACACACGTATAGGAAATATATTTTCCCAATTTAGACCACACAGTCCAAAAAAACCTGAACCAAGGGTACCTCTTTACAATGCCAGCTTGAGGATTGTGAAGTCCCCAAAGCAAAGGTAAATTTTGTTGCCAAAATGCAACAAAGTTTAAAAAATTAAAATACATATAAATTAAAAACACAATTCTTCTAAAGAAGGCAGTAAGAAACGCAAACTAGAATACACACGAGCCAAGCCCCATTTGAGAAGATTGGGGACAGGCACTCTGTTGACACCGCCTCTTTCCCCTCTCTCCAAGTCACTCGGGAGGGGGCATCAGCACCAGGTAGGCAAACGGAAGTGACTCTCGAAACGCCACCAAACAATACACCCGCCGCCTTCCACTCCCAGCAAGGTCCCGGGACCTCCTCCTATACGTGCGACAGGGACACCTGTTTGTGGTATGAGGCGGCGGGGCCCGGAGGCCCGGTCCTGCCAGTGAGCGCAGCACTGGCCTCGGCGTAGTCCCCTGCGGCCATAGCACCACCGCTCTTGTGGCCCCGCCGCGGGCGGCAGCAGCAGCGGCTGGTGAAGCGCCGCCAGGACTCCACAGTCTTGCCGGACCAGATCCAGACGCCCGACGTGATGCCCACCACCAGGCACATGAAGTACTTGAGCATGAGCACCCAGTACTCAGGCTTGGCGCGCGGCTGGCCGGCGTCCGGGCCCGGACACGCGCAGGTTAGGGCGGCCTCCCAGCTCTCGCGGTAGTGCTGCTCGTACAGGTAGCAGGCCACCACGATGCTAGCTGGCACCGTGTAGAGCAGCGTGAAGATGCCGATGCGGATCATGAGCTTCTCCAGCTTATCTGTCTTGGTGCCACCCTGCTTGATGACGCTCCGGATGCGGAAGAGCGACACGAAGCCTGCCAGGAGGAAGAGTGTGCCCACCAGCAGGTAGAGCACCAGTGGCCCCAGGACGAAGCCACGCAGCGAGTTCAGGTTCTGGTTGCCCACATAACAGATGCCAGCCACCGGGTCCCCGTCCACAGAGCTCAGAGCCAGCGCAGTAATAGACTTGACGCTGGGGATGAGCCAAGCGGCCAGGTGAAAGTACTGTGCATAGCCCGCGATGGCTTCATTGCCCCACTTCATTCCAGCTGCCAAGAACCAGGTGAGCGACAGGATGACCCACCAGATGGAGCTGGCCATGCCGAAAAAGTAGACTAGCAGGAAGACGACGGTGCACAGCGCAGGGCCTGTCGTCTCATAGTGGATGTGACTGTGCTCACGGCTGCAGGCGACGCTGGCATGACCCACCACCAGGCGCACCAGGAATCCCAGCGACACGCACAGGTAGCAGGCAGACAGGAAGATGATGGGGCGTTCAGGGTAGCGGAATCGTTCCATGTCAATGAGGAAGGTGGCGACGGTGGTGGACGTGGAGATGAAGCACAACACAGACCAGAGGCCGATCCAGAAGGTGGCGAACGTGCGCTCATCCGGGCTGAAGGACGGCTGGTAGCAGGGCACCGCACAGTTGGGTACCTGGCCTGTCCGCACCTTGTTGTAAAGCGGGTGCGACTCCTTCAGGATGGGCACGAAGGGCTCCCGGCACGTGCACACAGATGGACCTCCTGCAGGGCACTCGCCCCCGGAAGATGGCGCCCCTGGTGGGCCTGGAATGGTAGGCTTGGCCGGGAAGGACTTGGGGGACGCGGTGGTGGCCTCGCTGCGGTTGTAATCCATGCACAGGACCTCGGCGTCGCGGCCCAGCACAGGGAGCCGGTCGCAGCTCATGCGCTCGGGCCAGGCGAAGCCGTACTGGCGCATGAGCGGCGAGCAGCCGGCCTTGGCGCGCTCGCACACCGAGCGGCACGGCGGCAGCGGCTTGTGGTAGTCCGGCAGGCAGATGGGCGTGTACATGGAGCACAGGAAGAAACGCAGGTCGGGAGAGCAGTGGATCTCCACCAGCGGCCAGAACTGGTGCACCTCCAGGCCCGCCTCGTCCTGCGTGTCGTGGTTGAACTGGTTGGGCATGTGCGTCAGGTTGTAGCCGATGCCGCGGCACATGGGCACCGTGATTTCCTGGCACACCGGGGCCTTGGACGCCGCCGCCGCCCGGCCCGCCAGTTGCGCGAGCAGCAGCAGCAGCAGCGAGGGCGGCGCGCAAGGGTCAGGCCGAGCCATCGCCGCCTCGGTCCCCTCTCCTCCCGCGGCCCCGGGAGGGGCCGACGCTGGCCGAGGAATCCGGGGCCCGGGCTTCCCTCTCCGGAGTCTGTTGAGACGCCCGGGCTGGCAACCTGTTGGTTTCTTTTTCCCTTACAGAAATCCGTGCAGAGATAAACTGCTCCCTCCAGGAAGGCGCTGCCTCCGCTGGCAGCGCTCAGCTCCACGCGGACTAGAGTTGCGGAGAGACGCCCAGGGCTCCGATTCCAAGGACAGAACTCTTAAAAGAGAAGGTAGGGGAGAAGAAGAATCGCAATCTCCTCTTAGAGGAGCGCCAACCGCTCGGTCCCTGCAAGCGGTCTCCAGTCTCTAAGTTAACTCCTCTCCTTTCCTCCCTCCACCTCCTGGAACCAAACTTTAGACTCCCTCCACCCACCCCCAACCTCCGCCTCCCTTTCCCGGCCCGGCCCTCCTGGCAGTGCCTCGGGGCCAGAGAGCTCAGTCCCCCCCGGAAAGGGGACGGGAAACTGGGAGACCTGGGAGAAGGGGAAACTCACCTCCAAGGATCCTGCTGAGAGGGGCAGATGTTTGCAGCCAGCCGGCGTCCGCCGTCCCAGGGGCACTCCGCTCAGAAATGCGACCCCCAGGCGGGCCAGAGCTAGGAAAGTTTAGCGGCAGGCTAGGTACCTGTGGCGGCGACACATGGCAGCAGGTGGGGCGTTTCAGAGAGCCCGGCTCCCCGGAACCAAGGTCGGCGCGGGCCGGTCACTCGCCTTCTCCTCCGGGGTCCCCCGCATGATCCGGGCGGAGCAGGGAGGGGCAGGCCGTGCCTAGTTTGGGGGTCCCGGAGCCGGGACGAAAGGCAAGGACGCCTGGCAGCACTAGCGCGGGAGGAGAGCAGGGTGCTGCGGCCGGAGGGGACACCCGCCCCCCGCCTACCTCACAGCACCGCGAGCAGCCGGCGCTGGCCCGGCCGGGACTGCATGGTCCGCGCCCGCCGCCGCGTCTCGCCAGCCGCTCGCCTGCTCCCCTGCAGGGGGCTCCGCGCTCCAGCAGACTCCCGGGGGCGGTGGCGCTCTCGGGATGCGCCCCACTCGGCTCCTCCCCCGCGCTCCCGCACTCTCTCGCCCACCTCCAGCGGGCACCGAGCGGCGGCAGCGGGCTGGCGGCCGCAGGCTGACTGCCCTCCCGCCCCGCCCGGGTCACCTGCCTCTAATGCCCGCCAGGAGGCCCCGCCCAGACCCCGCCCCTCTGGTCCCGCCCCCTCCAGCCTGGGCTCCGGTGCTGGACGCCCCAGCAAGCTCCCTGCACGTCCCCGCCCACTGCCCCGAGGCCTCCGGCACCTCCCCTGGCCCCCTCGGACCCCGCCCGGAGCGGGCAACGGAAGAGCGCCGGCCAATAATGGGCCGGGAAGCGAGGAAGGCGGGGCGAATGCTAATCAGGCCGCCTAGAGAACCCGGGCGGGAAACCCTGGCCAGAAGTCGCTCAGGAGTTCACTTTCCTGAAAGGTGCTTGTTTCTGCACTCCAGCTCCCAAAATCTCCGCCACGTCCCTAGCTAAGGTCGCTATGAGAACCGGCTCTTGTTTAGCACTGAAAGGATCAGTTTTAGCTGCGCCACATGTCTCCCTTCTGAGCTGTCTTGGTTGGACCAGGTGAAAGAAGCGCCAATATTTAATGAGACCTTATTGTATGCCTAACAGCATGTTTGTTAATCGTTTACATCTTAACACGCGATCTAGAATCTTTACTGTTGTCACAGGCGAAGAAACCGAGATTTAACTTGACCTAGACAGCTGAGCTAACTCGACAGCCGAGAATCGACAAACTTGTGCTCCGCCCCGTGCCTAGAGCCAGACACACAGTAGGTGCTCTGATGGCAAACCAGCGGTCTGAAACTATGTAAATGGGCAGCATTCACAATCTTAACCATATCTCCATGCCCGGAAAATACTCATATTGCCCAGGCTTCGACCTTTCCTTTTGCATATCGTAACAAAATCTTACTGTTGTGACAGGAAAGTGAATTTCTTTCCAATTTTGGATGTTAGTCCTTACCGGTCAAGGTTTGCAATCCCAGGCCCACAGAGAGAAGCTACCGGGGCTCCCGGCTGATTACCCAGCAGGGCACAGGTCCTCCCCGGCTTCCCGCTGCTAAGCTGCACACTCCCGCGAGGTCCCGGCCTAAGGGTTGGGGGGGTCGGGGGCAGTCGGCCACCGCGAGAAGACCTGCTTGGCGAAGGAACCATAGGAACACACAGTGGCGCTCTCTAAATGAGTTATTATGCTGCAAGTTTTAAATGTCCTACAAATGCCTCTTTTCTGCATGTTCTAATTAGGTTGAAAGACTGAGGTGTTTAGCATACTTGAAATTCATTCACACGCTTAGGAACAGGCTTTAAATTCTATACTGCTCCCCCACCTCTTCCTTCCACTGGGAAAAGGGCGAAATAGAGAGAGTGCCTAAGGACACTTGAAAGACTCAGGACTGGCTTTGGTGGCTGAGATGCATTGCGTGTTATTGTTATCTTCTGTGCCTTTTATACCGGCTGGGAGACTAAAGTGCTGAAGAGCCATCTTCTGTTTATCAACAAGGCTTTGTGGGAGCTAATGAAACTGCGTATTTTAATCTCGGTATCAAAGTTTAAAAGGAGTAAACAATCCCTTCACAGACATCACAACTATTAATAAATGTTTAACGTATACATTGCTTCTTTAATTCCCTGGAATTCTACAGGTGTGTTCATGTTTAATCCCTTTGGTTCTTGGTAACTACTTGGCACTTGGGTTGGAAGCAGTGGACAGTGCAAAACTATGTCACAGCAGTCAGAAAGAAAAGGGAAGGAAAACCCTCAGTGGAAAGTATGTGTAGCCTGCCAACATGCCAAGGGAGGCCTGTACCCTTTATGCACTGTATTTATTGCTTGGATGGACAAGTGTTGGCTAATAATAAAAATTATTTTGAAGTTGGAGAATGTTAATCACTCATACTGGAATTTAGCCAGAATACTTGTGTCTTTTCACTTGGTTCTAACTCAAACTGCCTCCTACTTTTTAAACATGTCTTTTTAATCAAAAACCTTACATTTGCTTGGAGATCTCTAGTAATTACAGTAATATTAGAAGGAAATGCCATCCAGGCAAGGCTCAAACCATTAAATCCAGCACTCTAGAAGTAAGGCAGGAGGATTTTTAAATTTTTATTATTTTTATTTTATGCATATGATTGTATTACCTACATGCATGTAAGAGCACCCGTGTCATGCAGTGCCTGAGGAGATCAGAAGACAACTTTGGATTCCCCTGGAACTGGAGTTGTTAGCCTCTATGTAAGTGCTGGGAGTTGAACCTGGGTCCTCTGCAAGAGCAGTCAGTGTTCTTAACTACTGATTCCTGCGGGAGGAATTTGAGTTGGAGACCATTCTGGGCTTTATAGGGAGTCCATGTCTCAAAACAACAACAACAACAAAACCCCACAGAAACCGGAGAGATGGCTCAGTGGTTAAGAATTTGTATTGCTCTTGTAGAGGACCAGAGTTCAGTTCCCAGCACCTATGTGGGGTGGCTCATACTGCCTGCAACTCCAGTTCTACACATACCCAGACACAGAGACACACACATACACATAATTAAAAATAAAACAAATCTTAAAAAAATTAATTGACACAGGCCTGGAGAGATGACTTAGCAATTAAGAGCACTGCTCTTGCAGAGGATCTGGGTTTGACTCCCAGTACCCACAAGGTGGCTAACAACGGTTAGTAACCTCAGTTACAGGGGTGCACATACATACATACAGGTAATTCATTCATACACATAAAATAAAATAAATCATTGACAAAAGAAACTTATTTTGTATAGCTTTTTCTATTTCAATTTTTGCTTTTTTCTCACATATTAGTTCAATTTAAAGTTGATTTTAAAATATGCTGTTTAGTAATGGTGGAAGCATGCACAAGTCCCACATAAGCTCAAAATCTCAGCATAGGCATGGGGATGTGGGTAAAAACCCCAACCCTACCTGAGGAACTATGTCAACCAATGACTGCTGTGAAGGGGAGAGTCAGTCTTGTTTGTGAGACTTTTGGTAGGCTGACCAGGCTTGGTAGGTTGACAGATCTCCAGGATCAAACTGAACCCACAGAAGGATATTTGGGGGACACAAACCTGACTCTCTATAGACCTTACTATATGTTAATATTTCCTATGTAGACAGGAAATTTTGTGGGGAGGTAGTTAGGGGGGTGTAGATATCGGAGGGAATCTAAATATGATCAAATTATGTTGTATGAAATTCACAAAAATTCAATAAAAAGGAAAAAGTGTTCTTAAAATATGCTGTTTAACATATCTTAGATAACTGATATATTTTTACTCCATTTAATGTTTGGAATAATCAGATGAAGAGACTGGTGCCAAAATGACTCACTAGTGTAGTTATTTAGGCCATGAAAAAAATAGAAATCAATACTTTTTATACTTCACTCTGGAGGATAAATGTTACTTATTTCACTTAATAAGCTATGGCATTTTAGAAAATTTTTATTTTATGTATATGAGTGTTACCTGTATGCATGTATGTGCGCCACAAGTGTGCCTGGTGTGCATGGAGGCAAGAAAAAGGCATTGGGTTCCCTGGAACTGAAGTTAACAGATGGTTGTGAGCCACCATGTTTGTGCCGAGAACTGAACCTAGGGAAAAGCAACAAGTGCGCTTAACCAGTGAGCCATCTCTCTAGCCTTGGTATTCTATGAGTTTGAAAGTAATGGTTTGGTCTTCTACCATCAGGGAATAGTTATGCATTTTTAATCTTAGTACATTTATATTTTCTACACAAGTGTTATTCTCAGTGCTACAGAAACAAGTCAACAGGTAGCCTTTGTATATTATTTATTTCTTTTATTTTAGACAGGATTTTACTACAAAGCCTAACTTTAAACTCTAGATCCTCCTGCCTCCACCTTCTGAGTGCTGAGGTTACAAATGTGTCCCACCATGCCTGGCTCCTTGTATACTATTTAGTATCTTGATAGCAGCCTAGAATGTTATGCTAAACATACACACGTTCGACAATCTATTCCACAGCCTTGCAGAATAAATGCGTGAGTGCAGCTGAGGTGAACTTTTTCCAATTAATCACCACCCCTGAGTCCTTGAATAATAGTGTACCATATGAACTTCATCTTTGAGCTTGACCGTACTCTGTAAAATACAGCATGAGTCTACACTTTTTACTTTGCCCTTACCTTAGTGTGTACCCTTGAGCAAATCACTGAGCAGCTCCAGGCCCTCCTTTATGTCTGTAAAAGACAGTTAGAAATAGTAATCTAGCTTCTTTTTCTATTCTGCTGGTTTAAGATACATGTTTGAATACGAAAGAATAGAAGGATGGTGGGGCTCTCTTTTTAGAATGTGATTAATTTCAAAGGTGTTTATGGTTTGGAGCAAGACAAGGTTCATCTTAAAACTGCAGCATTATACTGGTTGTCCAGCATCTTCTAACTTATCCTGAGGAACTTGACTTACCGCCCTGGATGAGAACAGGTTGTCCTAATGATGATTATCTCTCTGTCTTAAGATGTTTGTATACAGATCTCCAGGATCAAACTTCTGAAGAGAGCTGAAAGTGGGGGAGCTTGTTCCTATGTGCCATGGAATGCCTCCAGCATTCAGAGCTTGTTACCGTACCAGGACCATGCTTGTTGGGTCAAAGATCTAGAATCAAGGAATGATACAAGGGATACTAGCCTTTATTCTGATCTCTTGCAGGAAAATTAAAACATATCTAGACTCAACTCCATACTAAAAGTGAGGTCTGAGGAAAGAATGGGATCGATGTAAATGGAGTTCGAGTTTTCAAAGACCAGGATGTTTCTGGTCATTCTATATACGATTTAGCTATTCAAGATTGTTATTTTTGTTTTCCTAAAAAGGCAGTTCTTTAACCTTAAAAAAAAAAGAGAAATGGTTATCCACCTAATAGAGTTGGCATCAGAAGTAACTGAATTTTTATGGTAAAAGGATGGGAACATATCTAGTACCTGGAGAGTCTCCATAGAACTTAGTGACTATTGCTGGCTTCTTCCAAGGTTCATTATACATTCTTGTTTCCTAATTTTGTTATTTTTGTTTGTTGCATATTACTTCAACAATGAAAAGAAATCATGAGTTCTATGTTTCAGATGTACTTTCTTCCTGACTGCATGCCAGCTATCACCAGCTATCTTTGGCACCTAGCACTAAATCGAATACCAAACTGGGGCTCATTCACTTGACCTGGATCAAAGGGCATACATCTGACACCCCAATCACCTGTGTACGCACATGCTGGCACAGATAGTAACCCTCAGGAGACTTGACTCACGGGTATTTCCAGACTAGTTCCTTGCATGTCTGCAACATCTCTGTTCATTCGTCTTCCTATTATATCAGCCACTTTCAGATGAGAAATGAGAACCTAACCAGAAGACACTTGAACAATTTTCCTAGCTTGATAATGAAAATGTCATCTTCACATTACGAGTAATGCCACTATAATCTCCAGTCCTCTGCCCTTCCCACACCATGGTGGAGATTATTAGAAAGTAGAAGCAGCTTCCTTTTTCTCCCAAAGGTAGTAGAGTACTAATCTTTCCTGTATTGATCAACATCTCTCAGCTGGATGATACAGTCTCCTGGGACATTTAAGAACTCCCTCAAACTTGGACACTGTGGAATTGGGATTTCTGGCTGATACTGTTTGTAGGTTTCTTTGGTTTGCTTGTTTCTATTGCTGATCTGTTTTGAATTCTCTGGAGGACTCTAATTTTCATAGAGGGCTGAGAATCACTGAAGAAATAGTTTCACTGTGTCCCTGTTCACTGCTTCCTTAGTACAGTCCCAAGCTTGAACCTCATAAACCTCCAAAAAAAAGAAGAAAGAAAGAAAGAACTCATCACATCTGTGAAAAACAGAAAGACAAGACAAGGAATAAAATGTACACTCTAGGCTAATTGAACCTCACAAGCTGAAGGGAACATTGGAGACAGCAACAGAATTGTGAGACAATGTGTGACCCGTGATGAGAACTATGATAGCATCGATGGAGGAATGCTGGAGCACTGCTTCGGTAGACAGTGTGCTAAGATTTTTACTTCTATCATTTCTTTTCTCCTAAGAATCTTGGAAGATTGGATATTATTATCCCCATTTCATAGATGAAGAAATCATCGTTTAGATACGTTAAGTAGCTTGCTGAGGGACTGCACACCTTCCTTCCTTGAGTTCCCTTGATTTCAAAAATCACATGTCCATCAACTGTAGGCCTGGCTGTGGGCCTAACAAGCAGTCATTCCAGAACGGAGGCCCCAGAGCAATCAAGGTGGTAAATGTCAAAATTATTGATTTCTCTTGCTTTTTTGTAGTCCTTTTAGTTCTGCTGTGGTCTCTTATGTGTGGAGATAAAAACGGGAGAGATCTGAGGACTCCGGATTCATCTAGAAACCTGTAAATCCAGATGCAACTTATTCTCTGGGTTTAGCCAATTAAGCATGAAGTGGATTTCAGACTAGATTTCAGAACCTGTTTTATTAATTGCTTAGCAGTTTTATAGATTTATATAATAAATTATAGATATTTCACACTCACTGTCCTGTTTCACCCCCTTCCTTTTCGGAATCCCTTCTCCCAACAAATCCTCCTCCTACTTTTTGTGTGTGTGGCTCACTGAGTTTAAGTGGAATTTGTTGCTAGAGTGTGAGTAGTTGGGCTAGTAGGGTAGTGGGCTATTTCCTAGAGCATGGGAAGTTTATCTGTGACTCTGTCACTGGAGAAAATAATACACACCTCCTCCAAGAAACACTAATTGCCAATAGTCCTTCAGGGAGAGGGGAAGCCTCTCTTCCCCTTTCTCCCTCTTGATAAAATGTTGAGGGGCCCAAACTCATGCCAGTCTTGTGCAGATAACCACAGCTCTAGTGAGTACGTAAGGTAAAATGCGGTGTTACCTCCAGATAGCATCTTTTTTGCCACACATCTCCCCAGTGACTGGCTCTTAGGTTCTTTCTGCCCTTTTTCTATGATCAGAACCTGGGTCTTAACATCATACCTGATTTTGTTACAAGGCCCTGGATTCCCTCCCTAGCACCTCAAAACAAAAAACCAAGAGCAATGACTGTGCCTGCTGTGAGCCAAGTACAAGGATGGTAGACACCAAGGAATGACTCCTTCAGCTTCCGTTCTATCCTTGCAGTAAACTAGTGGAAGAGGTTCTGTGAGCCAAGGGCAGAAAGATAGGAAGACATGGTCTGACGAAATGGGAGTTTAAAGGAGACACTGGGCCCAATCTGACAGCTAAGGAAAGGCCCAGACTTGCCTGAAAGATTGATATGAGTTGGGTGATCCATCAGGGATTAATTCAAGAAATAGAAGCCACTCTAGGTATTTCAAGCAGAGAAAGATTCAGTACTGAGACCCAAGCAGGGATTTATACAACTGTTGGAAGGACTGGAGACATGGAAGTCAGTCTATTACCCCTGGCACACTGAGTTCAAGAGCCCTCCACAGTGGCCATGCTCCAGAAATCAGGAACAACCTTGCACATCCTCAGAGCTAATGACTTATTGATAAGAAGGGATACCAAGTCCAACAGCATGTGCTGCCTTTTAGTGTTACCTCACTAACCTTGCTTACCTGCAATATTAACAGCAGAAGGATTGCATCTGCTTTGCCTGTCAAATCCCACATGAGGGCACCTGGATGTCAGAGAGTATTTCAGGTCACACCCTAGCTGCAAGGGAGTCTGAAAGTATCATTTTGAGATTTCTCAATCAGAATGATAAAATAGAGACCAAAGGAGTCACCTCTCAATATCTGCTATAAGGTAAGGATGCCTCAGACAGAGAATCAGACCAAGCGAATGACGCAAAGTCATAAGGAGCCTTGCTTAAGTGGTGAACAGCTGGGAATTATCAGACCATCATGGAATGCCTGTTTACCTAAAAGTGTACTTAGCTCTAATCAAAATATATTTTCATTAACTAGATTCATATGTACACCCTATAGCTAACACTTCTTCATTAATACTGTGGATTTTTTAAAAAATTAATCTTTATTTTTATTTTACGTGTGTGAGTGTTATGCCTACATGTATATAAGCACACCCATATCTTGTAGTGCCTCTGGAGAACAAAAGAGGGTGTTGGATCCCCTGAAACTGGAGTTACAGATGGTTGTTAGCTGCTGGGATTCAAACCCAGGTCTTCTGCAAGAACAGCCAGTGCTCTTAACCACTGAGCCACTTTTCTAGCCCTTGATAGGGTGTTTGATTCATTCAACTTACTAATGACGTAGAAGAGCAAGGGAGAGAAACAAAAGGTACAAAAGAAAATAAACAAAAGCATTTTATCCACAAAGCAATGGGGACCTATGTTAGAATTGTATTGTGACAGAATATTCAAGAATATTTTTCCCGTCTTGGGATGGAATCCAGGGCTTCCTGCATACTAAGCAAGTGTCCTATCACTGATGTACATTCCAAGCCCAATACTGGGCAATTTATAATAAACAGAATTTTATTACGATTGTTAAGGCTGCAAAGTTCAAGTCAAAGAAATATCTGGTGAGGACTTTCTTGATACTTCATCCCATGACAAGAGGCAGAAGAGAAGAGAAAGAGAAAGAAAAAGATATCTGTACAGCAAATCTACATTGTTCACTAGGGAGGTTCTATGGTCTTAAATTCCACATGAATTTTTTTGAGCATGAACAGTTGAGCCACAGCAGAACCTTACATTTCTGCAGGCTTAGGGTCTCAAACACTAATGAAGCTCATTCCTCTTTTTTTTTTTCCTGACAGAACTATGGTTGTTTTTTATCCATCTACCTTGTTCTTCATGCCACATGCTTCAGAGGTGGCAAGAGCTCCAATCCAAGCTCCAGGTCATAACTCATAATTAGTCCAACTGACCACGGTTCTCCTCTTTTTATCAGGATTGGAATTACACAAGAGTATGAGATACAATCCTGGCTAAGAAGGAAGAGGGCCAATGGAAAAAATCTGTCAAGGGGCTTATAGTAAAGGCTTTACCCAGAAGACGCCTTCCGTGGTCACTGACTTGTCACATAAATGCTAATCTGATGGGGCTGAGAAGATGGCTCAGTGGCTACAATGCTTGCTGAACAAGTGTGAAGACCTGAGTTCAGATCCCTAGCACCCATACAGAAAACCTTGTGGCATCATATACTTGTTATGCCAGCACAAGGAGGGAGCGACAAGAGGGTCGAGGAGCTTCCTGGTCAGTCATTCTAGCCAACTGATGAGCTCCAGCTTCAGTAGAGACTTTGTCCCAATAAATAAGATAGAGAGCAAAAGGGGGTGAAAGTGACAGCAGAAGACACATAGTGTCAACTTCAGGTCTCCATGTGCACATATCCTCATATACCTGCATATACACATACACATGCACACATAGCTAAGACCACACACTGAGGAAAGACAATTTGAGGCTGACTGGCTCCAGACTTCTTGTTAGAGTCTACAATCCATCACTTTATCTTCAAGTCTGTGGAGCCATGTTTTCAGTCACTTACAACTGCTCTACACAGCCAGTACACTTGTAATGAGAATATGCCCACTTACCCTTGCCTAATGGAAGTCTCTGAAGAAACCTTAGCAATAGGAAATTATTCTCTTTTTTAAAGAGAAAAACTATTATTCATCCTCTAAAAGCCTTCAAGACCCACTTAAATGTCACTTCTGTCAAGCTGAGTCATTACTGTCTTTAGTTCCACAATACTTTGACCACGACTCTATGAAGAACATTTTACTCATCAACTCTTCCAACAGATACTTGTTGAAGATCTTTTACATCCTTGGTACTCATTCAGGCACAGGTGATGAAGCAAGGACCTAGTCAGAGCATGGAAATTCCAGCCCAGTGGGAAAACAAAATAAAGGGAAAACTTGAATATAACGACTCCTATGGAAGAGAGACAAGAAATAAAGATATGTATGATGATTAATCCTGATTGGCAAGTTGACTGGATGGAGAAGACCCAGGAGATTTTTACGGCTCAATTCTAGCCATGCCTGTGAGGGCACCTCTAGAAAGGATTAACCAAGTGGTAAAAATCTGCCTTGAATATGGGCAGCATCATCCCATAGGCTAGGGTCCCAGAGGAAAAATGGGACAGAAGGAAGAGACCAGCTAGTACAAGCATGTTTCGCCCCCCTCCTCTCTCTCTCCTCCCTCCCTCCATCTCAGTCTCCCGCTGTCTTTCCTTCTCCCTCTGCTTCCTAACTGCCATGAGGTGAACAGCTCAGCTTTACTGTGCCCTTTCACCATGATGTTCCTTATCACCAGTGTAGGGTCTGGCCCCCCTGCAGCCCTTCTCTCTTAGTGCTAGGCTCTCGGCCAAGAGCTAGCAGGATCTTGTCAATTGCAAAGCTGAAGTAAATAACTTGACCTTTAAGCTAGTCAGACCACAACTTCCTTTTTCCTGTTTATAGCTGTGTATCATCAATAGAGGAACCTCCTGTAAAGCCCCGCCCTCAGGTTATATAAGGCTTGCTGCCTCTGGATAAAGTCAGTCAGTCATTCTCCTTTCCTCCTACCTAGTATGTGTGTGTCTGTGTCTCTGTTTTATGTGCATCATTCAGTCCGCAGCCCTCCGCCGATCCGGACTCGGTCAATGAAGGTAGCCAGGGCGCTACACACCAGAAGTCAAAGAACAATGCAGCTGACTGACCAAGGACTGCAGTCTCCAAAACTGTGAGACAAATGAATCTCTTCTTTTAATTGTCCCATCTATGTTCATCTTTCAGTTTTCTCCACTGGACTGTGTGTTCTTGTGATCTCATAGTCTCAGCAGTTCCCTGGCAGATTATATTTTCCAAAGATAGTGTAAAAAATCCTCCCTTCCACCCCCTTGTTCTTCTACAGATGGACATTATCCTTCCAGAGAGGAGGACAGGTAGGAGGCCCAGGTTCCTTCTCTGCAAGCCTGGTGTGCCTGTGATGGTTTTGTCCACTAGAATGTGGTGGAATAATGCAATAGTATTTCCATGGGAAGTTCAAACATGACCATGTAGCTGCTGCCTGGTTCTCTCTGAACAGTTTTCATGAAATGGTCCTTATTGAAAGCCACTGTGGATGCTTCAGTTGACAGGCCAAGGTGAGAGACTTCTGGTCATTACAGGTCAGTTATCTGATACATGGGTAAAGGAGCTTCCAGAAGTTTCTAGTCCCCACCTCAAGTTACCCCAGCTAGTTAGCTCTTCCCAGTGGAGGCCTCGGATAATGTTGAATGGGGACAAGGGTCACCAGTGCCCCTCTTCAAACTTGTGAGCCACTGCCTCTGTGAGTGCAATTTAATGCTTGTTGTTTTACTCTACTGGCCTGGAGTGCTTTGCCACATGGTGGTAATTGGAATATCCCAAATCTGCCTTCCTATGAAGTCTTAGATGGTCGGGAGACAATTTTTTTTTTCTTTTTACCTGTCTCAGTTGGTGATCAACTGAGGCACTGAAGCTCCAAAACTTTCATCCCTGGCGCTTTCATCTCATTGAATCTCCCTGTTGATGATATGCATGTGAAATGTCTAATCTTTTAAAACACAAATCTTCACCATTGATCTTAATATCCTGCTGCAGTGGGTTCCCAGGTCAATTGTGTGCAGTGGGGGAAAGAGGGACCTCCTTTCATCCATTTTAAACACGCTTCCTTTTCATCTCATCTTGTCCTCTTGTTCTTCCTCAAGTAAAGCCATTTCCATTTTGTGGGGACCTAGACACAGAGGACTGAGCTGAGACAATAATCTTTCTTTGAGCTGGTCACCCAGAAGGCCTTGGGCGCACTGGGACTTGGAGGCGTGGATTTTAGCTGGTGACTTCAGGGTTCTAATTGGTTCTAATTAGTTGTGGTTTTAGTTCTAAACCTTTAAAAAACAGTTATCAAATCCCACAAGGTGATGAGTGACTTGTTGTTTGACTGGTTTTAGAGCATAACACAGTGAAAGAACCTTGAGGTAGGTCAGAGCAACCTGGGTTCAAGTCTCAGCCTATGAGCCATCTGCATGCCCTTGAACACAGAACTCAGCCTCTCTGGGGCTCATTTTCATCAACTAAGAAAGGGAGAGATCCAATCTGAGCCCTTTGGTCGTTACCATTCTGTGAAGCAATTTGCCAGTCATTTAAAAACACCTTCTATAAGCATGCAGGAGAAGTAGGTTGTGGCTGAAGAGGGCTCTTTTCTAGTGCTACAGTGGAGTGCCAAGAACAGCAACAACATTATCTGTTTCCATAACAGAATCCCAACTAGGCTTCAGTTACCAAACACAGATTCCTGCTGAGACTGGTAAGGGACAGCCTAGTAGCCGGAGTCCAGTGCCTCCCAGAGCTGCTGTCCTATCCCCCGCCCCGCCTCCATCACTTCCAGTTCCGCTTGGCTTTTGATTCCACAAACCTGTCTATTCCAGGGGTCCATCTCACAGCTTCACTGCTGGAAGTGTGTGCTGGGACAGCTTCACACCAAGTGACGAGAGTAAGCAGAGGGGTGGCAGCTTCTGCTGTGCAGTCCCTTCTTAGAGGAACAAAGAATATTGCTCTGGAGATCAACGTAAAGGCACTAGTCACAGAATCTCGAACAATCTGAACTCATCTGATCCTTTCTCCGCACAGAAGAGAAGCTAGGCATATTTGGGTTAAGAAAAATCATTCCACCTCATTTAGCCTGGGCTCTTCTTCCTTCTTTTCTGCCGCCACAACCATTCCTTCTACAGTGTAATTCTTTTCTTGTTCCCCTGTCCCCTGGGGCTGGGTATTGAACTGTGGACCCCATGCATACTAGGCAAACTCTATGCCATTGGGCCACATCTATAGTCCCGTTCTTTTTTAAATGTTTTATTTATTTTGATTTTACGTGCATGAGTGTATTGCCTGAATGTATGTAAGTGCACTCGTGTTGGGCAGTACCAGCAGAGACGAGAAGAGGGTGTGGATCCTCTAGAACTGGAGTTACAGAGAGTTGTTAGCTGCCATGTGGATGCTGGGAAGAGCAGCCAGTGCTCTTAACTGCTGAACTGGCTCTCCTGCTAGTCCTGCTCTCTACTGTTTAATTTTGAGACAAGGTCTCTCTCTATTGTCCAGGCAGCCCTTGAACGTACAATCTTCCTGCCTCAGTCGCGTGAGTAGCTGGAGTTACAGACGGATGCCGCCAGGCATAGCTACAGTGTGGATCATAGAACTTCTTAGGTTCTAACCCACGTCTCTAAGCTCTGCATCCTGCTTTCCCATGAATTTCACTCTCCCGTATAACAAAGCTTCTCATCTCTGATACCAGAATCCCTTAGAGATTCACAAGTATTGAAGGGCTGCTATGTATTAGGAAGACAGTGCCTTTTCACTCTTGAATTGACCAACTCTGTCAATAGTAACAAGTAGCAAGATAGGTTCCACAGAAATTTATTTGGAAGATTAATGAAACCCCTGATGCCTTCATAATTCATGGAAGCTATAGAACCCTAGACATAATTTTAAGTAGCAAGTGGGATAAAAAAGTATTTAAAATAATTAAATCATATATCTAATATCTAGGAGATGCTTTTGAAAATATCACTGAAAGGAAGAATATATTCCCTGTTTCCTGAACAATATGCCTCTGTATTCTATATGATCGTATTCACCCCCTTCTTTATCGGGGTCATCCTAAGTAAGAATTTTTTAAGGTTGTCAAAGAAGGCTAGAAATATAGTAAATACAACTGAAAATTGAGGATATGGGGAGACTGATTGCTTAAGTCATTTGGTTAAAACAAGAAACAAGGATGGCTGGTTTCTCAGGGTGATTCTGTCCCCAGTGCCTGCCTTCATATTCTCAATGATTCCTTGGTTGAAGCTAAAAAGGGGACCTGTGTACTAACCACTGTGCTGTAAAGCAGTCTAGTTAAGGATTGGCTTTGAAAGCTTGTTGCCTTCAAAATCTTTCTGCCCAAATTTGGCTCCAGAGAGACCAATTCTTGTTACAGAAAGGCACTCTGCGGATACTTTCTTGCTTAACTAAGCAGTTGGGATAACTGACCAAAGTAATGCTTAGTAATGGAGTGCATTTTTTCTATTTTTCTTTAATAGAGAAGTTTTATGTTTAGCAAAAATTAAGTAGCTAGGAGAGAGTTTATAGCAGAGGAAAGCTGCTATAAACATCTATGTGCATGTTTTTGTGTGGGCATGTGTGCAGGTCAGTTAGATAAGTAACCCCTCCTCCTCTGCTCTGTTTCCTTTGTTAACACCTTCATTAACCAGCATGCTACATTAGCTCCACATAATGAACTAATGTTGGTATTTGATTATCAACTAAAGTGCATAGCTGATATTAGGGCTCTCTCTGTGTTTTGTAGTTTAGAGGGTTTCGACAATATCCAATACTGTGTACTCACCCTTATACTATCTAACAGAATAGTTTCACTGCTCCCCAAATCTTCTGTGCTCCATTTACTAATCCCTCCCTTCCTTGAAGCCCCTGATAACCACTGATCTTTACTGTATTTATAGTTTTGCCTTTTGGTAGAATCGGAATCACCGTATATGTTCTTCCCATTTACTTCTTTCAGTTTATAATCTATGTTTACTATTTCTCCATATCTTTTTGTGGCTTCATAGCACTTTTTTTTTCTCCCTGTAGCCTCCGCTAGCCTGGAACTCACTATGTAGACCAGGCTGGCCTCTATCTCACAGAGATCAACTTGCCTCTGTCTCTTGAGTGCTGGGATTAAAGGTGTGTGCCACCATGCCAGGCCATAGCTCATATCTTTACTGCTGAATAATATTGCCTAGTGTGATGGCACCACAGTTTGTTTATCCACTCATCCCCTGAAGGATGTTTTAGTTGCTTCTGAGTTCTGGTGCTCTGTGCATGTTTCTGTGTGGATGTGTTTGCAGTTCAGTGGATAAATACAAAAACATACAGTCATTGGATCACATTGGAAGAGTGTGATTAGTTTCTTTAAAAGCTGTCTAAGTATCTTCCAAGGTATCTGTACCAGCAAGTATTTCTACCATCACTGAGTGAGAGTCCTGTTCTCAGCAGCTTTGGGAGGGCAGGGGTTGTCTTCAAAATTTTAGCATTCTGAAGGTTGTATAATGATATATCATTGTTTAAATTTGCAATTTCCTACTGTCATGTGATGTAAACACATCTTTTCATGTGTTTATTTGTCATCTTCTCTGTCCTCACCTATTTTGAAACTTGGTTGTCTTTTTTTTTTTTAATTGTTCATCGTAAGAGTCCTTTGTGTATTTGATGGGGGAGGCTAGAGAGATAGTTCAGTGGTTAAGAGCATTGGCTGCTCTTGCAGAAGACCTGGGTTCTATCTCCAGCACCCACATGACAGCTAAGAACCATCCTTAACTCCAGTTCCAAGGGATCTGACACCCTCTTCTGTCCTCTGTGGGCACTGCACAACATGGGCACACTTACATATATGCAGGCATAACACTCATACACCTAAAATAAATATAATAAAAAAAGAGCCCTTTGTGTATTTGGATGTAGGTCTTTTATCAGATATGCATTCTGTGAATATCTTTTTGCAGTTATAGTTTATCTATTCATTTTTAAAATAGTATATTTTGCAAAGTAGAGATATTTCATATTCATAAAGTCCTTGCCAATTTGTCAGTATCATATTTTTATTTTTAGTTGTTAGTTTTACATGTATGAATGTATTACCTGCATGTATGTAAGTGCATCTGTGCTGTCAGAAGGCATTAGATTCCTCTGGAACTGGAGTTATGGATGGTTGTTAGCTACTATGTGGGTGCTGGGAATCCAACCTGGATCCTCTTCAAGAGCAGCCAGTGCTCTTAACCGCTGAGCCATCTCTCCAGCCCCTCAATATCATATTTTTGATATAAATTTCATCTTTTTTTCTTTCATTGATTATACTTTTGATGTTACATTTTAAAAAGATGTTTAAATTTCTGGGTAAAATACTAAAGCAAGTTCTGAAGCGGACTCAAAAGGAGTAGATTGAAGAATCTTAGGACATATCATGAGGGTCCTACCATTTAGTAACTGCTGGCTCTGGGTCACATGTGAAGCATCCCCAGGTCTTTCCTGCCTCTCCATTAGCAACTTGATAGCAATGACCAACCATGGCATCTGCCTTCCTGTAAAACAGGAATCTTGTAGAGAGGAAAGAGATTTAATTTAGAAAAGTAGCATTGTGTCTCAATCCTTGATTATTTATTAAATAAGGGTTCAATTTTAGGCTAGTGGTGTGCCTAAGCTTTTCCAATAAAATCAGTCAAGCAATTGTCATAAAGAACTCCAGTCTTTCTAATATAGATACAGGGATGACCTGTTTTCATGCTTTTAAAAGGTAACCAATTTTTCTTTTAAGAGTTCTTTGAATGTATTATAAGTAAGACATTTCAGATTGGTAAAGAGACTAATACAAAACAATGTTATAATAGTTAGACTGTCAAAAATTTTGAAGACTCTCTCATTTTGTAAGAAAACAACTTTAGTAATTGTCAGCATAAGATTTATCTTCTTGACTGCATACTGCCTTGTGTTTTGTAACTATATTGTAGAATATTTTGGGGGAGAGTGTCTTATGTAGCCTAGGTTGGCAACAAGCCCACTTTGTAGTAGGGATTGGCCTTGAGTTCATGATCCTTCTGCCTCCACCTCCCAAGTGATGGGATTATAGGAATGCACCATTATGCTCAGCTATATTGTGAAACATTTGATAGATCATGTTATATGAATGTTAATTTTGAGTCTACTTAGATTTGGGGGCTCCTTTAAGTTGGGAATCAATGGTATTCAGTACCCAACCCAGAATCTTCTATGTAGTAAGCACTAGCAAGTACATGTTAACTTTAGAAATATTTAATAACACTTACTGGGTGTTAATATTTGGATATGAAGTGCCCTGCCAAAAGCTCTGTTTGGAAAGCTTGGTTCCCAATGCAACAGTGCATTTGGGCTTTGAGGTTGAAACATTAAAGCTCTGCCTGTGTCAATTGATTAACCTACTGATGGGTTCAAAATCTGAATACACTATTGGGTGGTGGTGGGACTATAGAAGATGGAGCTTGGACATAGATCACTGCCTACCCACAAAAGACTGTGCTCATGAGAAATATACTGATTGCCCCTGAAGACAGAACCACCTCCCACCAGGAACTACCTTTCAAATGTTCTCACCCTTCAACACTGCCACAATGGGGACAAGCTTTCAGCACACAAACCTTTGGTAGAGCAGACCATATCCCAGCCACATCAACATGTGAAGAGGATTTATTTTATTTTATTTTATTTTATTTTTTACTCTCTAGGACTCAAGAGCTAGTCTTTCTCTTAGCAAATGCACAGTCTGGCTACTTTAGATAAGCACAGCTAAAGGGGCATTGCAGAAGACAAGGAAAGCCACACAGTGGCCACTTCCCTCCCACATGTCCCTGAGCCTGTGCATTTACAAATAACATGCAACAAGTTGTTTGCAACAGAAGCTCAAACCAGCATGTCTTCCTCCAGACCATAGGAACCATAGCTGTGAAAATGGAAGCACACAGCCTGGCAGCCTTGCCTGAAGTCAGAGGCAGACCTCACTTCTTCCAGGCTCATTTCAAACTGGCAGCTTTATGCAACAATGGCAGCTTTATGCCACAGTAGCTTGTTTATGGACTTTTGATATGTGGAAAGAATATTCATCGCAACATAACCATGGGTCCTGCATGACAGGAAGCAATTCTGTGGGGTTATCTCCATGACAACCCAGGGCTCTTAGCTATTGAGTGACAGTGCCAGATCCCCGCTCCAGATTCTTAGGCTTGCCTTCTCCTCACTGGACTGCCAAATTACCTTTGGACTTTGTACCTGCTAAACCAATCCCATGCCCATCCCACCAACTCCCAGCTGCTCCAAGGCTTTCTCCTAAGAAGAGGATGCCAGCTCATAGACCTGAGTCTGAGCCTGAGCCGGCTAGAGCTGGGGCTCGGGGCTGGGGCTGGGGCTGGGGTTGGGGCAATTTCTCCACCTGGGCCACACACCCAAGTTTCCTGGAGAGTTTCACAAAAAGATTGATGCCAGGTTCCCATCCCCAAAGATTCAGTTCAACTTCAACCAAAGGATTTGTGTCTTATTTTTTTATGGATGATATTATACATGTAGCAACGTGCAGGTACCCTAAATATGCATCTCAATGAAGTTTTACAGACCAAAGGTGCTGTGTAAACACCACCCAGCTCAACACTTAGAACTTCACTACACTATAGCAGCACAAATCATGCTTTGCTTCAGTACCTCAGTCCTGACTTCTAACAGCTTTGAAAATATGAGCACAAGGATTTCTTTAAAAGTCCCCTCAATTTTGTTTCATTTTTCTTTGTTGAAGCAGGGTCTCACATTTAAACAACCTAACGTAGAACTCCCAGGCTGACCTCAAATTTGCAATCTTCCTGTTTTGGCCTTCAGAGTTATGAGATTAGAGGCATGGGTCACCGTATCCAGCTAAGGTCCCTGACCCCCAGTTCTAATGTGCATGTAAGACTGAGAACTAGTATCATACTGCCTCAAGGTAGGGAAGTAGGATGAACTAAGCCAAAAGCACACATGTTAAGTAAACCAAAATAAAGTGAGCAAGGAGAAACCCAAGCTATACTTAAGCCTCAGTCCAGGCTACTACTTCCTCTCTTACAAGCATAAATCTTACTTCCCATCAGAAAGTCAACAGGATGGGAAAGGCTGTTGTCTTAAACAAGCTCCTTCCTTTATAAACAACTTTTCTTTTCTCAGTATTCACCTCTTAGCGAAAGAAAACCTGCCATCGCGTTGTTGCCAAAATGATGTTGACAGATAACAATAACACTTTGAAGGAGAGCTTTTTATGCACCAAGCCCCTCACTAAATCCTTGGTGCATTATCTCACTTGATCCTCACAGCACCCAGTAATGACAGTCTCTCTCATTTTCCCCATTTTACAGATGAGGAAACCCAGGCATAAAGAGATTAAGTAACTCACTGGAGGGTATGTCGTGAGTAGCTGGCAACGCTTAACTTTCAGGGATTCTTCTGTTGTAACTCCATTGTGGTTTCATTTTAAATGCCCGTGCCAACTTGCCTCTGCTGTTAAAGAGTTGGACAAAAGTAAATGCCACATGGATTTAATTCTTTCAGAGTCCAGGGTAAGGGGCTGGGACAATAAATCTAGAAAAGTCACAGAATCACTTGTGGATACTGGAATGGACTTTGGGTTTAACCCTCACAGAGGAAGAAGGTGGGAGAAGCTTCTGAACAGAGAGGAAATTCCAAACACTCCTACAGCATCTGGGTCCAGCTTCACTGAGCAACTAGGGTCTCTCACCTCTTCCTTCTCCCCCTCTGACCTATACATGAGCTTCTGGCCTTTGTAGCTTGCTTTGGTGGCTAGTTATCATCATTTAACATTCACGGCACTTTAAGAAGTGAATGCTACTGTTTGTATCACTACAAAAGCTGCCTTATTCTGAGCTTAAAATCTAACTTGGGTAGAAAGCTGAGAGTCACAGAGGTAGAGTTGGAAACCGAGCTCTTTCTGGTTTCCTGAGTTTGTTCTGTGTGTTTAGATTTCATGTCGTGTGCGATCAACCTCCTGGCATATTTGTTCTGGCAACAGACGTGGCAGGGTGTGTGAAAGAAACCTCTCTGCAGAGTGCTCATTGAGAATTTGCTGGGTATGTCTACTGCTTCTCTGATTGAGTACTTCCAGAAAGCAAAGCTGATCTCAGAAGACGTCAGCCTGTGGCTTTCCCAGATTCTCTCCAGGATATTTCATACGTGTCATTTATTTTGCAGTGCTGGGGATTGGAGCCAGGGACTCACGCATGCTATAACTTTACCCCCTTTGAGCTGTGCTACTTTTTCTTCTGGTTTAGACCTCTCTTGTCTGCTGTATCCATCCACCTACTCTTGCTTGAACCAGCTGGATCCCCTCACCCTGCTTGGTTCAGTCCACTCCTGGTTTTTTTTTGTTTTTTGTTTCTTTTTTGGTTTTGAACTGCCTGTGAGCTGGAGTATCTGGTCTGTTGTTCTCTAATTTCTTTCTTTCTTTCTTTTTTTCAGAGCAATTTTCCCAGTATAAATTACACCCTCAATTACTTTTCTTTCGCTAGAGCGGTGAATCACATTCTAAGAAGCTGTTAGGGTGGGGGCAGCTGGATAGGGAGCCGGAGCCAGGAGGTGTGAGCCAGTGCTGGCTTGTCAACCTCCTCTCTATTTACCCCAGAAGGCAGACCAAAGTGCATGCAGCCTTTGTGCTGAAATCACCCACAAGGGAAGCACCTTCTCTGCCCAGTCCTGCTTGTACTGCATGCTCAGATTCCAAAGTGAAGAGGACATCAGCTTTACAGAAAAAAACCTATGTTTCAATGCAGGAAAAAAATTAGCTGAATCCAGGAAGACTTTCTGCGTGGAGGCTGTAGTGGTCTGCATCAGGGCAGTGCCTGTATTCTTCACCCCTCTCCCAAGAAGGGATGAGTGTATTCATCATCCATCAATTTCTCGTAGCAACACCTGCTTCAGCCAATAGTGTTTTAGCAGATGTAATACAAGTAGGGGCTTGAAAACATGTTTGTGAGATTGGACTTGTTTTCTTGTATCTTGCTCTTTCCATGAGAAGAATATGCCTAGGAGAATCCACTGGTTCCAGGAGAAGATGAGAGACGTGTGGGGCAAAGTTGCCTCAAGGAAGTTGCTGAAACCCAGCCCAGTCTAGAGCAGAGCTGACCCAGACATGCATGTACAAGGTCAGCCATGGTCAGCAGCTCTGCCTAGCCAGCCTTTATGTGGTTTGCAGATGCAGGAGCTGAGAAAGAAGGGATCATGGTTTTAAACGCTTGAGTTCCGAGGCTGTTGCTGCCCAGCGTTAGTGATGACATCATGTCTTCTGAGACTATGATGGTGATTATATGAGTAACTAGGAACAAGAGCACTTTGCTAATGTCCAATTGTGGGGATTTGGAAAATGGGCCAAATGGTGTCTGGAGTAGGTCCCGGAAGACCTGAGTTCAAATCTACTGCCATCCTCAACTTTCTCTGTAAATTTGGACAGATCTTTTAACTTCCTTGTATATTACCACAGAACTACAGAGCTGTCTTGCAGACTCAGAACATGAAGTTGAGATGTCAGAAAATTAATATGAGAGTCTAGAGAGAAGGCTCAGTGGTTAAGAGCACTGACTGCTCTTGCAGAGGACCCACGTTCAATTCCTAGCATCCACGTGATGGCTAACAACAATTCATAACTCCAGTTCCAGGGGAATCTAATACCCTTTACAGGCCTCCATGGGCATTGCATACACATGACATACTTATGTACATGCAGGCAAAACACTCATACATTTGAGAAAAAAAGAAAAAGAAAGAAAGAAAGAAAGAAAGAAAGAAAGAAAGAAAGAAAGGAAGAAAGAAAGGAAAGTAATGTTGGCCTTTGAACTTCACCACAGAAAGCAGAGAAAGGCCTAGGGAAGATAGGAGCGAGTTCAGAAGGTATTTTACCTGGGTATAAAAAGTTGTTACAGCTAAACAAATGGCACAGATTGGGAGAGTTTTGAGTTGAATGGTTTTGAAGACCAATTAAAGCTGAGAGGTAGACTTGAAGCCCAGATATAAAATAAAGCTTTCTTTTCTCCAAAGGTCAAAGACGCTGTCCAGGAAGTGGGGGATATGTGAGTGAGCAGGGAGGAGAGTGGCCCTGAAATTTGCTCAGAGGAGGCCCCTTCCCATAGCTTTTCACTCAGAATAAAGTGAAGTTGAGGATTACGAAGCATTTGCTCAGGGAGAAGAGAGCTATTTGTCCAAGCTCCAAATGCCTTCTTTAGTTACCTTTAATTTTTCTCCGTCATCGATTACATGATCTCAGACAAGTTACCTGTGGTTTGAACAAGCCAGCACATTGAACCTTATCTATTCACTATGTTTGGATTTCATGCTATATTCTAGGAACCTTTCTGCCTGCTGATGATGAATCAATGAATAAGACATGGCTTCTGAGCTGACTACCAACTGATGCTAGATAGAGTCGTCATCCGTTGTCATTCAAGACAAAGCACATAAATCCTTTATAGAGTGAGATTAAGTGCCATGTGCCGAGAGAGAGAAAAAGTAACTAAGCTTTTTAAAACTCAAGTTTGTTTTTTCCCCCCTACAGAATTCCACCAATCCCTCTTCTTAGTTGCTTGATTTTATTTACAAACAATGCATTTTGACACATAGTTTTAAATGTGCTTGAGTTTGGGTTGTTGTTCCATAGTGAATGGAACACCCTGAAAACATGAGCATAATTACCTATTTTTCATACATCACAGGTAAGAGTCTAACTTGTTCTACCTCTCCAAAAAGAACAATCTTAATATACATTTGAAAGTACAAATCAATGTGCCTTTTGTTCTAACAGTTAGACTTTAAGTATTTATCCTACAGAAATATTCACAAGTGTACAAGATTTTTGTTTGTTTGTTTTGAGACAGAACCTCACAATGTAGCCCTGGCTGGCCTGGAACTCTCTATGTAGACTGGCCTTGAATTCATAGAAATCCAGCACTTGCCACCACATCTGGCTCAAGATTATTCAAAATTTGACCATAATAGGTGGACATTATAGCATACACGTGCAATTCCAGCATTTGGAAAACATAGGCAGAAGAATTAGTTCAGGCCAGCAAGATGGCTCAGTGGGTAAAGGCACCTGCTGCCAAGCCTGATAACCTGACTGTGATCCCTCTGAATCACCTGGTGGAAGGACAGAACTGACTCGTGCAAGTTGGCCTCTGAGCTCCACAGGTGTAATGTGGCACATATGTGTGCACATATGCACACACCCAAGAAAAATTAAATATAATAAAATGAAAAAAAAAAAGAAGTTAAACGTCATCTTTGCCTATAGAACTAGTTTGAGGCCAGCCTGTGCTACCTGAGATCCCATTTTCTAAAAAGTGGTCATAATTTAAATGGCCATGATAGAGAACAGAAAACTAAATGATGGTACATCTGGAGATGGAGGAGTAGAGTAGCTTCTTATGTACTCATGCAACATTTCCAAGATACTCTGTTAAGGGAGGGTGGTATGATAAATATTCACAGCAAAGGTCAGGCAAGGTACCTCCAAGTATGGAGATAGAAAGTCACCATTGCTTAGATCAAAGGTAGTGAGATCCCTCTTGATCAATCTTTCCCAACTTTGACTGTGTATTATATGGGAGGTGCACAGGTTTGTGTTACAGAAGATATAAAATATGTGAGAAAGTCTCCTGTCTAGTACATTCTAAGTGAGATGTACGTGATCTTTTACCTATAAGAAATAACCAGTAATTGAAGCTAGCATATGATCAGAGAGGAGGGGGGAATCAAACTTAGGGGAATGAAACAGAAGTCTGGATTTAAGAGGGTCAGAGGTCTTTATGAAGATTTCACTGGTGTTAAGGAAAGAATTAGGTAGACCGGAATGACTGTGGGGGAGCCAGGCCAGGCCTGGCAAGCAGGAGCCTCTCTAAGCAGAGGCTGAGCCTGCAAAAAGCAAGACAGGCTGTGGCCCAGGAGAACCACTTTTGGCTGGAGACATAGAGACGGGCTGAGAGTGACTCAGTGATAAGATGAGAACAGTAGATGAGGCAACACCAGAGGACCTTGGATGCCAAGATAGCGACCTGGAATTTTGTTCAGGTGTTTGAGCCAGAGGCAACAAGCATGAAGCAGTGTGTTGTGGAGTGGAGTCTGGCTGTCCTACACCAAGTGGATTGTCTATGGTTTAGGAGCTCCTGAAGACCACGACAGAAATCCAGGGAGGAGGTGAAGAGACTCAAGCCAGGTCAGTCCTGCAAATGTAGAACAGGCAGACACTAAGCTATTATTTCTCAGTCAACCCTGTCTGGACACGACTTTGACATTCCAAAACTTGAGCTTACCTCCCCTGGCAAGCCGTAATTACTGTGACAATTATTGTCTTGGTTTTGCAGGTATACAATGCTGTTGATTGCGCAAGAACATGAGGGTCAAAGACAATCACATTTACTTATGCCCTGACTCTTTGTCCCCAGACTGTCACTGATGGAGAACTAGTGGGCTGAGGGTAGCTCAATGGTAATGCCTGCTTAGCATGTTTAAGGCCCTGAGTTCAATCCAGCATCGTTCTCCCCACAGAAAAAATGAAAGCTGATTGATGAGCACCATGTCTTCCAGCTCGTCTTAGAGCTGCACTGCATAGGGTACTGTGCCCAACAAGAGGTCATGAACAGAAATCCAATTCCTGCATGCAAAGACCAACAGTGGTTCTTAAAAGTTATTTTCCTAGTATTCAATCATAACTTTAATTGATATTTCCACCCAAAACATCAAGCTTGAGATGGCTATAAGAAGGTAGAAGGAAGTGCAGTGGAGGGCAATTTAGGGACAGCAAAGTGTCCCTGGTTCTTTTGGCACTGTTTCCTGAGGGCAACTGTCCTACAGAGTTCAGTGTGGCTGAGACATTGGACTTGTTCAGTTGAGCAACTTCCTTAATGTCTCTGGACTTCAATTTCCTCGCTGTAAAATGAGGGTGTCATGATTAAATATTTGATGAATTAAATTAATTACATAACATACAGCTGAGCTCTCCATAGCTGCAGCTTCTGCATCCGTTCAGCCAGACAGGGTAAACAACGCAGTATGAAGCTGCTTCAGAACTGGCGCTGTGCAAGAGTACAAGTCACCAAGAGAGATTCCTTTTTAGGGGTGATTTAAAGTACCTAGGAGGACACAGAAGGGTTATATACAAACACTGATATGCTTCTCAATAAGGAACTTGGCTGTCCTTGCCTCCTGGTATCTGTAGGGATCCTGATATGAAGGAATGACTGTACTTTGTACATAGTGGCGAATAGCTAGACTTTCAATAATTACTGGTTAATATTAGTGTGTACTTGACTATCCAGACCTCTAAGGTGACCTTGTTTATTCCTTGATTCCTTTTATTCATTTGGTTTTTTAATATTCATTTTATTTTTAATTATGTGTGTATCTGAATGTGGGTATGTGCACATGAATTCAGGTGCCCGTGGAATCCAGAGGCACAGGATCCCTTTGGAGCTGGCAGTTGTGAGCTTCCTGATGTGGGTCCTTAGAATCAAACTTGGGTCCTCTGCAAGAACACTATGTGCTGTTAGCCACTGAGCCATCTCTCTAGCCTCGGTTTATTTTGAGACGGGGTCTTCCTCTGTAGACCATGCTGACCTCAGACTTGCAGCAGTCTTTCTGCTTAGCCTCCTGAGTGCTGGAGACACATGCCTAGATCGTCTTCCTTTTCTTTTTTGAGACAGTCTTGTAAGTGGCCCATACTGGTCTTGAACTCACAATACTTCTGCCTTTGTCTCCCAAGTGTTAGGATTACAGATGTAGGCCACCATGCTTAGCTTTCTCATCTGTTCAGAGAAGGAATAAGGTGAAGGAGAAATTTGGGCCATCCTTGCCTCACCCCTTGAGAGCAGGTTTTAGAAGTTCTTTTAATTATTTTCTTCCTGTTGACAAGGCATAGTAATCTAAGAATCAGCCTTAATTTGAACCCCCAAAGGTAGCCGTGGTAGAAAGTGGTTTCTGTAGATTTTTCTAGAATAGTGATTGGAGCAATACTGAAATTCCTTATATAAGTACTGGAAGTTAGAGGGATCCTGCTAGACCTGGTTGAAGGTGGACGATCTGATATTCAGAGTAGAGGATTTTCTCTAAACTGACCTAGGATTCACTCAAACTAGAATGTACAAGGACAAAGAGGAAAACTCAAGGCTGCCCCAGTTAGAGCAGAAGATTCTGAGATGATGCAAGTTTGGTGAAAAAGAGTCTATCAGCACCCCAGACAATACCACGGGGATGTGTGGGGTGTGCCCCAATTAACACTTCATGTGCAAAATCAGGATGCAGCCCAGTCAGGCTATGCCAGCTCTCTAGCTGTCAGCTCCCCCCTAGATCAGCTCTAACAGAAGCATTTGAGAGCCACATAGGATATTTGGCATTTTCTTGTTGCAATACTAAAAAAAAAAAAAAAAAAAAAAAAAAAAAAAGTAGTTTAAAGGTAAGTTCAGTATCAACATATTTCATTTAACCCCATGTATCTAAAATGTGATCATTTTAACCATAATCAAGGCTTGGGAATACTTCACATTTTTTAAAATTTGTAGAACTCTTAAAAATTCACTGTGTATTTTATACATACAGCACATTTCAAGTCTGATTAGGCATGTTTCAAATATTTAACAGCCGTGTGGTAGCTTAGTTGTGGTATCTAGATTGTTTATATACATATAATGTATAGATATATTTTTAAGTGAACATTATATAATATATGTCTTTAAAAAAAACCAACAAATAATCCTTCTTGGATCTTTCTCTATCTTCCCATAAAGCACAACCTTTGGGTGAGACAGCTCTAAAGTTGCCGTAGTAGTTTATTATTTAGATTTATTATAATCATTAGTTCTCAGTCTTTCATTCTCAATCACTGAACATCTCTGTCATTCTTAATTTTGAACTGGTATTTTAAATAGGGTGGGGATTTGGGGGTGTAGTATATCCTTAGGCTTTTGTTGTTGTTTGTTTTTGAGACAGGGACTCCCTGTAGCGCCAGCTGGCTTAGAACTTGCTCTGCAGACCAGCCTGGCTTTCATCTTATAGAGATCCTCCCGACTCTGTCCTCAGAACTCTGGGTTGCCCGGTTTCATTGGACTTTTTTATTTTTTCAACTGGGGCCTTGAATTTGCTACACAAGTACTCTACCACTGAACAATATCTCTAGCTAGAATAAATTGTGTGCATACATGTGTGATGTGTGTAGCTGTGTGTTTGGGCCGGAGGTTGATGTTGTGGGTCTTCCTTAGTTGCTCTCTATCATAATTATGTAATTCTTTTGAGACAGGGTTTCCCCATAGCCTCAGATGATCTGGAACTAGTTATGTAGACTAGGCTGGCCTTGATCTTCCAGAGATCCACCTGCCTCTGCCTCCCTAGTGCTGGGATTAAAGGCAGGTGCCATCACACCAGGAGCTTCACCTTATTTTTTGAGACAGGGTCTCTCACTGAACCTAGAGTTCACTAACTGGTTAGACTGGTTGGCTATCAAACTCTAAGTATCCACCTATCTCTGTCCCTCAGCACTGGCTGGCAT
The DNA here is from genome assembly GCA_035773235.1 of Eospalax fontanierii. Lineage (NCBI taxonomy): Eukaryota > Metazoa > Chordata > Mammalia > Rodentia > Spalacidae > Eospalax > Eospalax fontanierii. Next base: position 29,860,997 of record CM069530.1, on the reverse strand, counting down.
TTTATGTGGGTGCTGGGATCTGAACTCAGGTCCTCATGTTTGCATAACAAGCACTTTACTGACTGAACCATCTCTCCAATACATTCCCTTTTTTTGAGACAGTTTCTAACTCTGGCTGGCCTCTTACCCCTGTGTAGCTGAAAATAACCTTAAATTTCTGGTTCTTCTGCCTCTGTCTCCCAAAGGCTGGAATTACAGGTGTTCGGCATCATGTCCAGTTTATGTAATGCTGGGGATTGAGTTCAGGGATCTGTGCATGCTAGGCAAGTAGTCTCCAACTGATCTCCATCTCAGGCCCATAGAATAAATTCTTGTGGGGCTGGAGAGGTGGCTCAGCTGTTGAGAGTGCTGACTGCTCTTGCAGAGGACCTGGTTCAATTCCCAGCACCCATATGGCAGCTAACAACTGTCCCAACACCAGTCCCAGGGGATCTTATGCCCTCTTCTGACCTCCACAGGCATTACATGACATGAATGTACTTATACATATGCAGGCAACATACTCATACTCATAAAATAAAATATTTTTAAAAAAGAATAAATTTTTGTATGTTGAGTTGCTAGGTCAAAGGTTATAATGACCTTTAGTTTTTAAATAATTAATCAATCTATTTTTTATGTATATGAATGCTTTGCCTGCATGTTTGTAAGTGCATCCATGAATGCAGTGCCTGTGGAAACCAGAAAAGGACATTGGATCTCTTGGGACTGGAGTTGCGGAAGCTTGTTAGCCACCATGTGCATGTAGAGAGCCGAGCCCAGGTCCTCTGCAAGAGTAGCCAGTGCTCTTAACCACTGAGCCATCTCTTCAGCCCCAACATTTAGTTCCTAAATGATTACTGTCAAGCTGAAAGATGAAATTCTATCTTTATTTTCTTTGTATCTCCAGAATGTCGGCACTCGGGGGTAACTATTAAATGAATGAATGGATACAAATTTCCCAGTGTGATAAGTGGGGAAAGAGAAAGAAGTACATAACACAGAATGAATGGCATGATGGCGGTACAGGAAGAAGGCAGGAGTGAACTGTGGGTCACAGCCAGGGATGCTGGTGCATCCCTTTCATTCCAGCCCTCGGAGGCAGAGGCAGGCAGCTCTCTGTGAGACTGAGGCCAGTCTGGTCTACATAGTGCTTTCCAGTTCAGTGCATTCCAGGAGACCACCACCACCAACAACAAAAACTTGGGGTTATATAGTGAACAGTGCATGTGTAGCATTGTTAAGTTCCTCTGAACTCATCCCAATTCTATTCTTCTAAGGAAGCCTCTGAGCCTTGAGTCTCAGACTGTGGCATCCTAGGTTTCACAGGAAAAATGCTGTGTACATTAGAAGGCCAATGTGAATCCCGATCTCTCCTGTCGAGCAGGCCTGTTTCTAGTCACACAGGGGATGGAGCAGTTAAAGATACTGCACAATCCTCAGGCCTTGGGAAATGTCTCTGCAGACTTCCAGTTGGGAGCCTCTTCATGGCCCTCTCTGTCAATTGGCCACCTCCCTTCCGGAATGAGGGAAAGCTTCCGTACCTAGGCCAAGCATCTCATCCCTAAGCAAATGGATAGAAAACTCAGCAACAAAAACCTGAATTTAGCTCAAATTCTCTCCCTCCCTCCACCTGCTGGGATTTCTCCTAGAATGTGACTCCACTCATGGCTCTCCCTGGACCTGTCAAATCACAGCACAAGCCCCTGGCTGCCCTCTCATCCTCCAGCTTCTCTTGTCCTTGTCTGCTTCACCCATATCCCTCCACTCATCCTCTACACTGCTTCAAAACACAATCCGAAAGCCTGGTTGTGGCCCCCAGGGAAGGCTGGGTCTGGTTTCTTCATCTTTCCCAAAGAGTGCCACAGCAGTTACCGCTAAGGAAAGAATGGGATTTTAAAAAATGATTTCAGGGTGGGTGTGTAGCTCACACCTTTAATTCAAGCACCAGGGAGAGAGACGCAGGTGGATCTCTGTGAGTTTAAGATCAGCTTGGTCTACATAGCGAGTTCTAGGCCAGCTGGGGCTACAGGGAGACCCTGTCTCAAAAAGATACCCTCCAAATATTTTATTTATTATTTTGGGTTTTTTTTTTTTGCATATGAATGTATTGACTACATGTATGTTCGTGACCTGTGTCATGCAATGCCTTTGGAGGTCAGAAGAGGGTGTCAGATTCCCTGGAACTGGAGTTATGGATGGTTATTAGGTGCCACGTGGGTGCTGGGAATCACTCCTGGGTCTTCTGTAAGAGCAGCCAGTGCTGTTAATCACTGAGCCATCTCTCCAGTCCCAAGAATGGCACTTTTTAGCTTACTAGCCAGTGTTTTCCATGTCATCATTCCAGTTTCAAACTCCATATGGAATGATTCATAGGACAATAATTTATCAAGCACCAACTATATGGCAGGTACTAGGTCAGCAAGCAGACAGGGTCCTAGACTTCATGTGTCTTTTTCTGCCTATGCTGGACACTTCCCTAAACAATATTTTTTGTTGCTCTTCTAACCACATGTTCTGTCCTTTTTTCAACTCAAATATTTATTTGAGGATTTATGTGTAGAACTTTACTAAACATACTTTCTTTATGTTCCTCCTTCGGAGAATCCTCTAAGGAAGGCATGATCTCATTTTACACATAAGGAAAATGTGATTAGGTAACTCTCCCAGTTCCCCACATGCTCACAGGTGTGTGAGATCGGCATTCTTCCCCGGGCCCGTATCACTTAGTGTCCACACCCTGTCCACTTGGAAGCCTGTGTCAGTCAGGAAGCATTTGACCCTTCAGGGATAGGAACTTACCAGTCCAAGGAAATACCTGGGGCCAGGAAGAAATTACTGTGTGTGTACATGAGCACACTTACTGTTCCACCAGACTGGGGACCTAGAGACACAGATACTGAGAGGGAAGGCAGGAAGAGCAGGAGCTGATTGCAGAGGTCACTGAGCTGCTGTTCTTTGCATACTGTCCCCCACCTCCGACACCTCACCATCACTGCTTGTCTTTATTGACATACTGTTTTATATGTGTTGCTTCATGGTAGCTCCCTGAAGTGCCTGGATGGGGGTGGCCTTTCCAGTCCACCCTGACTAGTGGTGGGCAAAGACTGGAACCAAGCTCACCTTTTCAGGTGGATGTTCATTTTTGTTTTTCTGAAACAAAATAAAAGCAAGTGGCTTTAATTGTTCCTTTGGTGGGATTATCCAAAGACATTCTGCAGTGTTCAGAAAGAATTGGGCAGTGGGGCTAGAGGGATGTCTAGGGTGTAGAGCACTTGCTATGAAAGCAAGAAGACCTGAGTTCGAACCCCCACAGTGCCATATAAATTCCGGTCATGGCTTCACATACCTGTGACCCCAGCTTTGAGGGGCAGAGACAGACCAATTGCTGGTCAGCTAGCCCAGAGGAAATAGTGAGCTTCTAGTTCAGGGAGAGACTTAATCTCAAAAAATAAAGTAGACAGTAACACGGGAAGATAGCTAATGCTCTCTCCTAGCATCCACTTGTGTGCGTGCACGCGCGCGCGCACACACACACACACACACACACACACACACAGTAGGCAGCCCTGTGCCGGTCGTCACCTCACATTCATGTTCAGAGTCCTTCCTTCCTCCTGCTCTTACGCTTCCCTTGGCTCCAGCCCATCTCTTTAAGATCATGCTTTGGTGAGCAAAGAACCAAAACAATGTTGAGTTATTTTGGTAAAATAAAAGCTAATGATGCAACACAAAATTATTGTAATCAGAGCTATAGATCCACCTTTGGTTATTGGAGGTCAAGTCTGTAAAGTAATAATGCTCACATTTCTCCTCTCTTTTTCTCCCTTCTCTTCGAAATTCTACTTTAAGCCATGTATTTTTTGCCTCAACCATGTCTAAAACCTTGTTAGAGGCAGGGACACAGAGGAGACGTATTCCTGATTATGAATGAAGGAAGAGTTCCACGGGAGGGACTTCGAATTCTGAGGTTTTTACTAGAATTGGCAGTAGGAAAGATGTAAGACTCCGGAAATAATGACTCTATCATTAGGTCATTTGGGCTGAAAAATGAGGCTTCAGCCTCTTCTCTTCCTAACTAGAAGCTACAGAAGGATGGCTCCTTCCTTCCTCCGGTGTTCATTGGACCCTGAGTATTCACAGGCACTTGAAGAGACACAAAGTAACAGCCTGGCTCTCCTGACAGGAGGAGCTATGGACCAACATAGCTGTCAACCAGGCCCAGGGTTCAGAGCCATCTGCAAGCCTCCCCTCTACAAGTGCTGAAGGACATCTCCCTCCTTTGACCTCTCCCCCTGCCCACTCCTCTTCTGCATCCTAGTTAATCCCACCTCCTCTTCTGCACCCTAGTTAATCCCACCTGAGCAGTAAGGTGCTGTCAGCCTTTAAAATGTGGGCTGTGGTTTCCTGCACTCTGGGTTATGGAGGAAGGAAGACTAAGCACACCAAGACGAAATACACCCACGTTGACCAAGTTGGACACTAATGGGTGATCTGTCTGGATCCAGATGATTTGCCTGTCTTTCTTTCCTAGCCATGTCCATAAAGCTATTTTGAACCTTGTCTTTTCCTTATAACCAGGAATGGGATGCTCCATCATGCTTCCCCAACTCAAATTCTGGGCAAGACAGACATGTGTCAATGACCCACCTCTTTCTTTGCATGTGTGTGCTCATGTGTGTACACCTGTGTGGGCTTATGGAGGCAGAGGACAATGCCAAGTGTCTTCCTCAGTCACTCTGCACCTTATATTTTGAGGCAGAGTCTCTCACTGAACCTGGAGCTCATGGATTGGCTAGCTGGCCAGTGACCCTCAGGGATTCTCCTGTCTCCATGTCCCTGTTGCTGGGATTACAGGTACGCTTGGTTCTTTATGTGGGTGCTGGGCGTCCCAAGTCTGGTCCTCATGCTTGTGCAGTAAACATTTTACTGACTGAACCATCTTCCTAGCTCTTGTCCGCATTCTTAGGGCAGATGTTTGAACATGTTGCTTCTTCCTCCCATCTCTTTAGCATGATTGTTCCTCTTTCATAGATGAGGAAACTGAGAACAAGACGTACACAAAGACAAAGAGCCTGTATTGAGGAGAGCTTGGACTAGGGTGAGCCCTTTCCAATCCCAGCCCCCAGTATCTTCTTTTCTAAATGTTGCCTCCTCTTCATCCTTCCCTCTACAAAAGTCCCATTGCCTTAACTTTGTTCCATCAGTAGATCAGGAAGCCTTGAGTAACAGTAAGATGATCAGTCCTTTAATCCAGTAGCTCTACTCCTAGATACTTACCTAAGAGAGAGTAAGCATATGACCACAGAAAGACAAACTTCTTTTTTCGTCTTTATTCTTGATAATCAAAGCCTGAAGACAGTTTGGTGTATATTACCAAGTGAATACACAATTGTTGGGTCTGCACAACGGAATCTTACTCAATAGAAAGGAATACACTACTGATACATGTGATAGTGTGGATGAATCTCCAGAGAGAATGGGTGGATAGAGTCAAAGACAAGAGCATATACTGTATGACTCTCTTGTATAAGCTCCAGATTGAGAAAAACTAGAAATCAAGTTGGTGTTTGCTTGGCAGGGCTGGAAGGACAGAAGGCCAGGAGAGACACAAGATAAGATGGGAACTAACTGGGAAGGGCATGAGGGAACTTCTGAAGCTTTACTTTAAAAAAAAAACTTTATTTTTATTTTATGTATATGAGTGTATTGCCTGCATGTAAGTAGGTGCACTTGTGTCATACAGTGGCCGTGGAGAACAGAAGCGGGCATTGGATTCCATGGAACTGCAGTTGTGAATGGTTGTTAGCCACCATGTGAATACCAAGATTCGAACCTGGGTCTTCTGCAAGAACAGCCAGTGCTCTTAACTGCAGAGTCATCTCTCCAGCCCCAAGTTCTACATTTTGAAAATGCTTTCTATCTTGCTAGTTGTATGGGTCACATGAGTGTACACATTCATTGGAATGAATCAAACAATTCACTTTGCACTTCAACAATGTAAGTTATACATAACTTTGAAAGAGGAAAACAAAGGTAGCCGATGACCATGGAAAAACTACACAGAAGTAAAGAAGTAAACTAGTCCAGGAGGCATAGAACTGAAATCCCAGCCTCTTGGGTGGTTGAGGCAGCAGAGTTAGGAGTTTGAGACCAGCTGGGGTTATAGTGACATCCTGTCTCAAAACGAAAAATTAATAAAAGGCTTAAGGATGTAGTTCAGGGATCCAGTACTTGGAGAAAGAAATCCAGATCCAAATTTTGTGTTTGCGTTGACTGGTGTTTGTTATCCATGTAGTAGTCTCTAGAGATCCTTTCCAGACATGTATCCTTCCACATCAGAACGCCCCTGGATGCCGTGCTATTGTGTTACCTGCTACAGGAAGACTGTACAGTAAGCAATTAGATTAAAAACAGCCATTTCCAGGTTTCTGCAGTTTCCTGTTCTTTTGTTGACTATTGTTTTTCCGGGTTAGAGCATCAGGAAAGACATACCCCTCGTCAGTGAGGGGTAAAAGAATGTTCTAGTGGCATCACAGTTTTTTAAGCCAGTCTCCCCGCTCTACCTGATCCCAGGTCCCCACCTCTGCATTCCTGCCTCTCTCTTTCCTTGACATCTCAGGTGACATTGTTTAGCTTCCAGCTGCCTTTTCTGGACTTCCCTGGCGACTGTCGGACTGAGCACACTGGAAGCACGAGGAGGCAGTGCTGCTCCCTTGTGGACTGGATCACCAGTACTCTCAGCATGAGAACTCTTTTGGAAAGTCTGGATAGCCAGGGCCATTTCTTTTTTTTCTTTTTCTTTTTTACGTGTATGAAAGTTATGCCTGCATGAATGTAAGTGTACCTGTGTGGTGCAATGCTGCTGGAGGACAGAAGAGGGCGTTGGATCCCCTGGAACTGGAGTTATGGACAATTGTTAGCTGCCATGTGGGTGCTGATTCAAACCAGGTCCTCTGCAAGAGTAGCCAGTGTTCTTTCCTGCTGAGCCACCTCTCTCTCCAGCCCCCCCCGCCCCCCCTCCCCAATCATTTCTTATGCTACATTTGATGACTACAGGACAAGAAAATACAGGGAAAGGAAGAGGCACATCAAGCATCATCCTTGCAAATGGAATTGCATTTTATTCACTACAACAACACCTGCATTAAAACATTATTATTAAAAACATCAGTGTCTATTTACTGTACATCTCTGGCCCCATAATTCTCAAGGTGGGTACCATTGTTATCTCTACTGTATAGACTGAGGCACAGAAAGGTTAAGTCACTTGCCCACGCTCATACTGATGGCAGTGGAGGCTTGAGAATTCAGTCTCACAGGCAGGAAGGACTTTGTGCTGTTCAGTACTGCTTCTCATTTACTTTGTGGACAATGTCTGATGTATTTAGGATGTTTCTGGCCACTGGCCTTCAAGGGCCTGCCAGGAATCCAAGGCCACCAGGAGGTGAGCCATAGAGTACTTGGAAAGGTAGATACTGAGTGTTCAATCTGGAGTTAGGCGTCAACCCATCAATACCCCATTAAATCTTCCCCATTCTTTGAGTATCTTCCAGATCTCTGTGTTCCTAGTCTTGAGTTTGCCTAGAGCCAATTGCGTTGTCTCACTTGTCCTACTCCCCAGAGGCTGGAGGAGTTAACAGTTGAGAACCTGTTTGCAGATCATTAGAAACAATAATCACCTGGTCTACCTCAAAAGAAGAGTCTTGATTAGAGCAAACAACTTAAGTGGCCTTTGTGTAAAGTGCAGGGGTGGAGCAGGCCTGCTTCTCTTTTCTTCCAGGGCAGCTGGAATTCATGTGGTGACCAGGCCAGGCCCACAGGCCAATTCCTCCGTCTGGGAGAGCTCCCAACCTCTGTCTGCTCTTCCTTTGGAATTCTGAAAATGGCTCTCTGTAGGTTGTGATTTGATACCAGCCATAGCTGGCTGCTTTCCTGGCGTGGTCCAGGGAAGCCAACAGCTTTCTGTTTGATTGTCCACCTGAGGACTATTGACTGTGTTTTCCAGTAGTACACCCCCTTCTTGAATCACTGCTGTTTCCAGTTTGCAGACTCAGTATGCAAGTGCCAGAGCTAACTTCAGCTTCTAGGGTGGCAGCCGAGGGTGAGAAGGACCCACTTTTCTTGGAGACTTAAAACTAATATATCCTTTTGATGATAATTTAAAATAACATATGGAGTTACTGTTCGACTCGTATAGAGATTTTCTGTTTTCTGCTACTTTGTGGCTCACTTGAAATGCAAGGCAGCCAGAGGAGGCTCCCTGTACATTGTAGTCCTCTGGGCGTGTTGTGATGTCACCTGCCCCACCTGCTCTCATTTCTGAAGTTGTCCCCAAATGATCTCCTGTTGGCTTATATCACTTGTAGATGTCTTTGTGGAAACAGTGCTCCTTGAAAATGGAATCTCCTTTCTTTCTCTGGTTCACTTGTTTTAACAACCCAGCATCCGATTTAACAACCATGTGCCACATCATGTGCACAGGACCTAAGATGAACCGTACTCAACCTCAGCAGAAATCCCTTGAAAATATTGGAGGAAAGGAAGGTAGATTAGTCTTGTTACCCTTGGCTACTGTTCTTGCTCTGCCAAAATACCTGGCAGGAGCAGGACTTAATTTTGGCTTACAGTTTCAAAGTGGAGAAGACACGGAGGCATTCTTGGAGGCAGAAGTGACTCCTGTGTGTGGTAGTGGAAATGTGAGGCAGCCTGCTCACATCTTAGAGGACTGGAAGCAGAGGCCTCTCAGGCCAGTACCAGGACCAAGTTATATTGCATGAGGACAGCCCTCAGCAACCCACTTCCTCTAACAAGATTCCACCTCCCAAAGGTTCTACAGTAGCTCCAAACAGTACCATCAGCTGGGGATCAAGTGTTCAAACGTATGAACTTGGGGGGAGGCAACCTTTTACATCCAAACCATAACAATAACCAAAACAAAAATACTTGACCTCCTGGGTGTGGAAGGCTTTGCATTTTCTCATTTTACATAGAAAGTGAAGCGAGTCCAAAGCAGGGAAGGTTGCTGGTATGAACCTAGGAAGGCGAAAAAGGTTATTTTCCTTTTCATTGAAATTTTTTTCTCCTCGGGAGTTGTTCAAAGGCTTCTGGTGCTCAAAGAAGTCTTTCCAAAGTGGCAACGTCTTGGAACTGACTTGTTCCTTGACCCATGGCAAGGGTCAGCAACATCATGCTACTGCACTCTTCAGTGTGGGAGCTGCCGGGCCCACAAACACATTTACATTTAAAATCGTGTGCCACATCATGATTTTGGCTCAGTGGTGACTACATGATGAGATGACCTCACCTTGTGATGTCATAGTTGTCTTTGTGTAAGTATATGCTGTGATTTCACACAAAGATGAAATCACCCAACTATGCATGTCTCAGAACATGACTCTATCATTAAGCAGTGCATGACTTGTAATTAAACTGAAATCAAAGTAAACATTCAGTTCATCATTGTGTCAACTGCACCTCAAGTGTTAACAGTGCGTACTGGGCAAAGCAGCTGTCAGGATTTCCCTCATTCCAAAATGTTTGATTGGACAGTGTATTACGAGGCAACCCTCTTAGCATGGCTGTCCAACTGGTCTCAGACAGTGGTGAGCAGCAACATAGCTCCAATTCGAAAGGATACAGTCACAATAAATCTGCAGTATAACAGATATGGTCACTAGAGCGAGAGGTTAATGGAGCTCTCAATAAACATTTCTTTCTTAAACGCACTACTTGGTTTAATATCAGTTCAACAAGGCTTAGAAACCTCAGTGTAGTGCAAGACACAATCTCTGCCCCCACGGAGTTCATAACCTCCAAGCTGAGACAGGAAATAAATAAGCTGCAATAAGCTGAAAAGTGGACATTTGCCAAGGGGCAATAAATTATTTAGAGAGAAGAACCAGAGAAGATACTGAAAGAAAGATATATATGCAAAGTTTTGAAAGATTGCTAGAAGTGAGCATGTAGACCAAAGGGGCAGAAGGATGTTCAAAGTAGAGAGAAATTTATTTTTTAAAAAAGAGAGAGAATCGTGGACTTTGGTGTTAGAGAAAATGAGGTGGGGGAGGGAGGACAGGACATGACATCACCTTTTTGAGGTGTCTCGGGAAACACAGAATACCACAAACGGAGTAATTTATAAAGAAAAGAATGTTATTCACTTTTCTGTTGGTTGGGAAGTCTAATATCAAGATATCGGCATCTAGGGAGGGTCTTTCTGGTCATTTCAGAGTGCAGGATGGTAAGATGGCATTCTCCTACATATAGATGTGAGAGAACGAGTTTGAATTCCAAGCCTCAAGCCCTTTCACAGTCAGTGTGAGTCCATTCGGAAGGCAGAGTCCTTGTGGTCTAATCACCTTGAGAAGGTCTCATCTTGTAACAGTCTTGCATTGGGGATTATTCTCAACACATGCTTTTGGGGAGACATATTCAAATAATGGCACAGAGCTCTTGTAAACTGGAAAATGCAGGAACTTTTGCTAAAAAAAAAAAATTATGAATTTTAAGATGGTAACAGGTAAGCGTTAAATTTAGTGAGTGCGCAGGCTGCGAGCCATGAAGCTAGGTATCCTGGTGGCAGGAGACAAAGTCAAGGAGAAAGCAGGAGTGCAGCACCCAGGGCCACAGCACCCAGGGCTTTCTAGTGATGCTTTGGACCTGAACTTTATCTTGAAAGTAATGGAGTCATAAGGTTTTAAAACTGTGAAGACACGTGATGGGACTCACACTCAATAAAGATCATGTTGAGGGCAGCACTAAAAGTAGGCATGTGAGGAGACGATTTGAATGGTCTAGGGTTTGGAAGGCTTAGTTGGTAAAGTGCTTTCCAAGAGCCCGAGTTCAATCCCCAGTGTCCACATTAAAAAAAAAAAAAAGGCAGTATGTTCCTGCAATCTCAGCACTGGGGACTTGCTGGTCAGCCTGTCTAGCAGAGTCTAATCTGGCAAGCTCCAGGTTCAGTGAGAGATCCTGTCTCAAAAAATAAGATGGAGGGAGCTGGAAAGATGGCTCAGCTGTTAAGAGCACTGGCTGCTATTGCAGAGGACCCAGATCCCATTCCCAGCACCCACATGGAAACTAATAACCATCTGTAACTCCAGGGGATCCGACACCCTCTTCTGACCTCCATGGGTAATGCTTACATACACTCAGGCAATACACTCATACACATAAAATAAAAATAATAAGTAAAATATTAATAATAAGTAAATATTAAATAATCTTATCTTAAATATCTTATCTTAAATAATAAGTAAAATAAGATAGAGAGTGATTAAGGAGAGATAACCACCCATTGTCGACCTCTGGCCTCCACATTCACTTACACACACGTGTACGCAAACAAGCATACACACAACCCCCCAAGATAATCTGGAAAGAGGTGAGTTCAAGTAGGGCAGTGGGAGCTCTGAAAGCTCTGTGGATGATGACGAGAGGGTGGCATTGCAGGGTACTGTGCCCCCGCAAGGCTTCCCTTCTCTGCTATCTCTTGTGCACATCCTGCTTTGCACGTTCTAGAGTTTTTGTGTTCTGGTTACCTCACCCAGAGCGAAGTGGAGTGGGTGGTGCTTCACCTGCTGCCACCCAAACCATTTCAGGAATGTCTGTGTCCCATCTCCCAAGGGACAAGGGTTTTCTCCGACCCAGTCTAGGCTGATCAGATACTCCTTCTTTTTTGTCCAGTTCTTGAAATACAGCATGGGAAAGAAGCCAAAGTTTCCTTGGTTCGATCACAACCCCCTTCGGATTTCCATTTCCTGATGTGGGTGTTGGGGACATTCTTTGAGCTGTTATCAGAGAGATTTACTTACAATTCCTGGCTGAGTCAAGATGTACCCATTTGGAAGCTAATAGTGGTCATGCAGTCAGTAAGAAACCAGGTAGCTGGGAAGGGCCCAGGATGGTTCTACACACAGTAAGGAAACTACCACCTCGGCAGCCTTCATCAGCGCCTCTGTGTCAGGGCCAGGCTTCTTCCCCTTGCCAGTAATGTCCTTAAACCCTCGTGGCAGTGTCTGGGGCTGAGCACAGGGGTTCACCGCTCCCAGATGAACACAGGAAGTACACTGTCTGTAGTACTGTCATTTGTCTTGCAGGTGGATTAGAACTCTTGTCTCTGCACTCCAGGAAGTTCCCCTCTGCCTTATCCATCTCTCCCGCTCCAGCAAATGCCTGGGAGTGGTCCTGTGCCTGGTGGATGCACATAGAGGCAAAAGGTGTCAGCCTTGAGTCAACAGCGACTGCCTTGTTTTTAAGATAGAGATTTTTTTTTCAAACCTTGCATGGAATAGATGAGTCCACTAGCTTATCTGTGAAAATTAAAAAAAAAAAAAAAAAAAAGAGTGTAGTTTGACCTGGAGAGAGCAAAAGAAGCAGCATGCTTGGAGCACTTGACAGGAAACTTAATGTGGTGGCCCGCATCTGTAACCCTAGCACTCAGGAAGGTGGAGGGAGGATGATCAGAAGTTTAAGGTCATCCTTAGCCTGGAATCCAAGAGAACTTGTTTCCAGTAACAACAGCAGCAGCAAACAATGCAAGTGCAGTGAACTTGAAGGGAAATTAAGATATGAAAGAGCGAGGTAGGCAGAGTTATGAATTGGCTATTCCAAAATTAGATCAAAAACCAAAACAATCCTCCCCATCCCAAAGAGACCCCAAACAAACCTCAAAGCACATGATTGTCTTTGCTTCGTCATTTGACTTGGTAAGGCCTTTTGAGAAATCCGAGGATGCAATAGGCGGATGGGGAACTGAGAGTGAACGGGGTGTCTCTAGATTGCTCAACTTCAGCATCTTCGCACTGCGGAATGTTCCTTGTACCATGAGCTCTAAAAAGCAAACAGCACATCCTATTGTTTTAGGGATAGGTGAGAAGGAAGGATTAAGGGGAGGACGGAGGTGATGTCATCAACACAAGAGGCAGACCTTTGCGCTGTAAGGGACTACCTCCTCAGACCTGCTCACTTCTGTGCTAGCAGTTTTCCAAGCAAGAAAAGTTCTCCTGGATTCAGAGCTCGGCTAACAGAAAAACCCTACCACCTGTGGACTCTGAGTGGAAGGCCTGGGCCTCTGGGGACATCTTCCAGGCTGCAAAAAGGGCCAGGCTGCTTAAAGGGTACTTGAAACAAAAAGTGACTTGAAAACACATCCATATGACACATCCTTACAGAAAAAAACACCCGCTAGAATTGGTTACAAGCTTTAGAGAATAAAATCCAATTTACCTGTCAAAGAGAAAGACTGACTTGCCCCGGCCCAGACTGCTGGGGAGTGCGGCTTGCAGGCCCCTTCTCTACCCTGGTTCCACTTCTCTCCTCCCATCCTCTTTATTGGTGAAGACAGGGTGGGGGGATGAGGGGAGTTGGAAAAATCTTCTAAAGACGTACAGTGTTCCAAGCACAATCACATCACTAATTACTGTTAAGCTCGAGCCCTTTTTGTGTTCTGAGGGCCTGTAGCAACTATGTGGGGCTTTTCTGGGGCTTTTCAAGAGTCTGGCCCAACTCCTGAAAGGCAGATTTTTTTTTTCTTCTTTCCCTTTTCAACATTTGTTTATCATCACTTTTCTTTCCTTCATCATCTTTATTTTTTCTCTTCTTCTTTTTGGTGGGAGGTTGTTTTCATGCCCCACCCCCTTTTGCTTTTCTGATAGCATTTACTTTTCTTCTGGAGTTGTGTTTTAAGTCTCTAAATGAAACTTGACTGCCCCCACGGCCGGTTGGAGAAGCACAAAGGCCTCCCATTCCACTGGCTACAGTAACGCCATTGTATGTCCTAACAACCCACTAATTAGCAGTGACAATTGTGGAGTTGGGAAGGAAGAAGGGGCCCCCTCTTTTCCAATCAGGGAGCCATGGAAATAAAAGGAGAGAAGGAGGTGGCGGAGGAGGAGGAGGAGGAGGATGGGAGGCCCGGGTTCCCGATAGAGGAAAGGTCCGGCAGAGGGGCTCGGCTCTCTGGTTTGTGCGGGGCTTTCTAGATGAATAATCAAAACCAAGGGGAAAGGAACTATACAACTTTGGTGAAGTCAGCTTCAGAACCCAGGGGTGAGGTGGGAAGGGGCAGAGGTGGAAGAGGGCAAAGGTGAGGCATGGAGACCCCTTATCTTCAACTCTGGGAGAAGGAAACCCTCTGCTCTGGCTAAGCTCTCAGGTGTTTGCTCGCTGATGGAATAGTGAGGTCCCCGCTTCAACCACATTTCAAAAGGGGTTAGCTGTTTACTTAGGGCGTATCCGACTCCCAGGGAGCCTAGGGATGTGGAAGGTGCTGTTGACCTTTAAAATGTCCTAAAGAGGAACTGGGCATGTTGGGTGACAGCAAATGGAGCCCAGTGATCCTTTGGGAGCTCAAGAAGGTCACCTAAAGCTTGTAGAAAGCCACCCAGTTCCAGCACTCCCTGCCTTTACTGTGGGAAAGTTACTTTCCCACACCAGCTTCCAGTGTGCCCTCCTGCGAGGTGTTTGCTTGGAAGATGGAAACATACTTCTTTCATGCTTTTCCTCTACAGCCTGAAGACCACAGCCCCTGACAGCTATTGCTCTTTTCCTGTGTGTCAGGCCAGGGCTAAGTGCCTGGTGATCATTGTCTCACTTAAATCTCATTGCAGCTCCAAAAAAAGAAAAAAAAAGTTACTGCTGCTATCCCCATGGGAAAGGCAGGTGGGGAAGCTTGAGGCCTCTTGACCACTCTGAGGTTAAAAACTTGCCCAAGTCACCCAGTATGAAAGTGCAGAGGCAGGAACAACAGGTGGGCTCCAGAGCACCTCCCTCCAACTCCCAGGACGCTATCGACACAGTCAGGACATGGAGAGCGTTGCCCCACTGTGCCTGGACTGCCTCTCTCCCTTCTGTTCTGTACTTCTGGAGGGCAGGCTGTGCCTTCACTGTCATTACATATCCAGCATGGGCTGACAGATAGGAGGCCCTTGAGCGAGGGGAGGTGGGAAGGGCCAAATTATTGGCAGAGCGCCTTCATTGTGCAATGAGTGGTATGTTAGTTAAATTTTCATTGTTGTGACAGAATTCCTGAGAATAACAACTTAAAAGGGAGAAAGATTTGTTTCAATTTATGGCTTCAGAGATGTCAGTCCATAATTGCTTGGTTCCATGGCTGTGGGCCTGTGGTAAGGCAAAGCATCACGAAAGAGAGGGTGCAGTGGAGCCGAGCTGCTTACCTCAGGGTGGCCTGGAAGCAGAGAGAGAATGCATGTGCTAGCAGGAATTGAGTTCCGTCTAGGCCCTCACTTGGTGCCGCAGATCTGCTTCCCTTGGTAACTTGTCTCTAGAAGGCCTTCATTGACATGCCTGCAAATGCTCCTGACTCTTCCTGTAGGCGTCTCCCAGTCTAAAGTGACAGTCAAGACTCACCATCATAGTCAGCTTGGATTTAGCCTGTACAAGTCACCTAGAGATGTGCTGAGGGCGGGTATTAAAACATAGCCCCTTGGGTCCCACACCTGGATGACAGAGACAGTGAGTCCTGATGAGGCCTGAGAATGTACATTTCCAGCACATTCCCAGCTGACTCATGCTCCTGATCTGGGACCACACTCTGGGAACAAGCCACTGCACAAGCTTTACATCCCAGCAAGAAATTCCAACCCTTCCATTATCTCCGTATTTTTGTGACCTGAGATAAGGAGTCTTATTAAAAGGAAATTAAAGTCAACCCTTTTGACCATAATGACAGATAATCATAGCCTTTTGTCTGTTTTAAATAATAATCTTAATCAAACCATCATTTATATCTGATGAAAAAAATCAGTTATGTGCATAACCACACTGTAAACAATGGCATATTCACATTCTGTTATTGAGGAAGATCTTCTTGGAGAATCTTTCCTTATTAGAATATTTATTTATTTATTTATTTATTTATTTATTTATTTATGTGTATGACTGTATTGCCTGCATGTACATAATTGCCCCTGTGTCATGCAATGCCTGCAGATAGAAGAAGGTATCAGATCCCCTGGAACTGGAGTTATGGATGGTTGTTAGCTGCCATGTGGGTGCTGGGATTTGAACCTGAGTCTTCTGCAAGAACAGTGAATGCTCTTAACTGCTGAGCTATCTCTCCAGACCCTGGAGAATTCTTACATACAGATTTTTGTGCCTTTTAATCTCATTTCAGGAATTTCTAACTGGAGATGTAGCTCAGTTGGTAGAGTGGTAGTCTAGCATGCACAGAAAACCCTGGGTTCAATCCCCAGCTCTGGATAAGCTGGGCATGACTCATGCCTGTCATCTCAGGACTTTGGTGGTAAAGGCAGCAGGATTAGAAGTTTAAGGTCATCCTTGGCTACAGAGGAAGTTTGAGGCCAGTATGTGTTATATGAGAACCTGTCTCAAAAAAAAAATTTTTTTTTTGAAATCCTCACCCAGTGGAAGAATTGAATAAAGGATATTGAAATCCTATGTCTTGGTTGGAGACAGCATAGTGACAGGTCAGTGCCAACGAGGACCAGGGTGTTGGCCCCTGAGTTAGTGTCAACATGGCACTGGGGAACAGACAGGAACATCTGCACCCTCCGTTCTTCTCCTACTCAGTCCTGTAGGATCCACCTCACTTCTTGAACAGATTGCTTCAGTGAGTCAAGTTATTTTATGATAGTGTCAGTCCTGGAGTGGGCTGCTAAGAGGCCTCTTCTGAAATAAAGTTTCTCCCTGCTCCAGGCGGCCTGGCAGGGTTCACGCTGCAGCTGCTGCTGGGCGTATCCAGTCCCATGAGCACACAAATGCACAGAGAAAGGAGGGACATAGAAGAGAGAAATGTAGCGGATATACTGGGTCAGAAGCCAGCCCTGGTTAACCTGAAGAGAGGAACCCTTGACTGCATGGCTGATAGAATAGAAATCATGCCTTATAGAATTCAGGGCCATTTCCAATAAGAGGAAATGGACTGCCTCTTTAGACGCCTATCCAACTATGCATGCCTTGATTCCCACAAGATTCAAATTCCTGCAGGCCCAGCTGGGGGAGGGGACCTTGACTGTGAGACCACCAGCACTCTACCTGGAATAAGGGACCTAGCGCCTTCCAAGGTGTCTTCTTCCAGAGGGTCCAGAAACACTCCTTTCCTAATGTCTTTTTCTTTCTTTGTGTGTACATATGTATGTGTTGTATATATCTGCAGGCATGTGTGTGTATAGGGTACAGGCAGTTGTACATGTACAGGGAGACCAGTGGAGGATGTTGGGTGTCTTCCTCTATTCCTCTGACTTTATTACCTTGAGGCCAGGTCCAAACTGGAGTTCACTGTTTTCTTGGCTGATGGCCAAGTAAGTCGTAGCAACTCTCTTGTCTCTGTCCCCTACCACCATTGGGGTTATAGAACTACATGGCCATGTTTGGCTTTTTATGTGAGTGTTGGGGATT
The DNA here is from genome assembly GCA_035773235.1 of Eospalax fontanierii. Taxonomy (NCBI): domain Eukaryota; kingdom Metazoa; phylum Chordata; class Mammalia; order Rodentia; family Spalacidae; genus Eospalax; species Eospalax fontanierii. Next base: position 29,843,636 of record CM069530.1, on the reverse strand, counting down.
GGAACTCAGGTCCTCACGCTTGCCCAGCAAGCGTTCTTAACCACTTACTGAGTCTCCTCTCCAGTCCCACAATTTTTCTTTCTCTAAAAGACCAGTGGTTCAAATGAAACCAGAAAATATGTTTTGGCGACAATTAGGTAAACTTGATTTGAAACTGAGATGATACCAAGGAATTATTTTTAATTTTGCTGAGTGTAGAATGGCATTGCAGCTACCAAGGTGACAGTAAGCATCTTTCTTTGATGTGTGCTAAGACATGTGGGAATAAGATATCATTCATCTGGTGTTTATTCTCTAATATTTTATTAAAAACTTTTCAAAGGAAGGGAAGAGCTGGCAGTGTAATTCAGCTGTAGACACTTGTCTGGAATGACTGAGCCCCTGGTTTTGATCCCCAGCACTGGGGAATTAAAGAGAAAAAGATTTGGAGACTGGAGAGATGGCTCATTGGTTAAGAACACTGGCTGCTCTTACAGATGACCCAGGTTCAATTCTCAGAACCTACATGGTGGTTAACAACCTTCCATAACTCCAGTTCCAGGGAATCTGACACCCTCTTCTGGCCTCTGTGGGCACTGCATGATAGGTGTACTCACATACATGCAGGCAAAACACTCATACAGATGAAAGAAAGAAAGAGAGAAAGAGAGAAAGAGAGAAAGAGAGAGAGAGAGAGAAAGAGAGGAAGGAAGGAAGGAAGGAAGGAAGGAAGGAAGGAAGGAAGGAAGGAAGGAAGGAAGGAAGAAAGGAAGGAAGGAAGGAAGAAAGGAAGGAAGGTTAGAAAATCTTCACTGCATACCCTTTGACCTGACTGGGTGCCCTGAAAGAGGATTTGGCAAGCACTGTTTTCCAGGCTCACCCTTTCTCCAGCTCCATACTGACACACATTCACTGTACACATTGGTACTGGGCACAATCTTTCTGAACCAGGCCTCTGTTTCCTCCTTTACTTGTGGACTTGAACGTGCTGGACAGGAGCTGCTTCTGAGAGGTCCAAAGCCAGTCATCTCCGCTCTGGGTACCCTGACTACCATCAATGCTTCCTAGGTGACTTCACTTGTAGGCAACAGTGAGAAAGCCATTTGGGGAGGTCAACCTAGTTTAGAATTCAAATTCACTCTCTGCCTCTGCAATTAGAATTTATTTCCTCTGCAAAAGGCTTGAATTTCAGAGTACAATGCCTCTAGCTGGGTTTGGGAGTATGTAGAGTGATCTTAATGGAGAGAAATTCTGGTTTATTTTCATAACAGCATGTACCTTGTGATATCCTCAGAGCCTGACATTATTAAGAGTGTGTTACCACAATGCCACACAAATCTAAGGCAATTTGGATGTCCTTGGGCCCAGAATTAATATGTGCTTTGTATAGTCTTGTAATTTGGGGGGCAATTTTCCATAACACACTGAGAGATGTTCCTTTATACCTTTGAGATAATTTAGCTCAATGTTCATTTGGAAAAATTGCTGTGCTAATAGCTCTTCAGTCTCAGAACAACAGGCCATGTTGGGAGAGTCTGGACAAAGGCTGGAGGAATTTTCCTGCGACTAATAGAACAGCTGCCTGGGGTTGCACGGCAGGATCTGAAATAGTGTATGAACTCATGAACTCTAGCTGATTTGTTGAAAACCAATAGCTCTTAATGGAGAAATACGGAACGAAGGTGGGGGAGTAACGAGCTTCCCTATTGGCCAGGTGAACTGGATGTTCATGCACAGAAATTAGCACCTCCATATGCTCAGCTAAGGAACCATTTATTTTCTGGCCAAGCTATCAGTGAATAGATACAAATGAGAGAGAATGAGCTCTTTTTCTGTTAGGTATGTTTTATTTCATGCTTCCTGCCTATCATGTACTAGGTACCTTTGTTATCACAGGGAGGGAATTTTCTCATCAGAATTTAATACAATAATGAAAATAAATTGAAATTTTTTTTTATGATCAGGAATATGGTTTCTAATGACACTGTTTTAGGAGGTCATAAGGAAGGACTTGGTAGACCTGGTTCATTCCTAGGTACATTCCTGTCCTGCACACTTGCTTCCCTGACTTAGAAGCAAGCTGGAGTTGTTTTGGCAGTTCCCAGTACGCATGGAAGGAATCTTTGGTAGGAGACTCTGAACTCTTTGTTGCAGTGTTTCATCAATGAGAAATACTGGTCATTAGATAAGTGTCTGACTTCATAGGGGAGAGAGGTACTAACTCTTTTCCACGTTTCTATTCATTTGCCATTGGGAGTTAAGTTGAAAATCCAACAGGTGCCTGGAGTTGGAATGACTTGTTTTTTTAAAAAGTTTGGTTCTGAGCTGGTGTGGTAGTACATGCCTTTAATTCTAGTGTTTGGCAGGCAGAGGCAGGTAGATCTCTGTGAGACTGGGGCCAACCAGGTCTACATAGCGAGTTCCAGGCCAGCCAATGCAATATTGGGAGATCCTGTCTCAAACAGAACAGAACGGAACAGAAAAGAACAAAACAAAATAAAAATCTGGTTCTTCCATGGAATCACATCGAATCTAGACCTAGGTCAAGGTCTCCTGAATTTCTGGAACCGTCCTGGGCAAAAAACATCTGATACCTGATGAGTTTCCATTTTAAGTACCACTGTCCACAGGAATAAAGTTTGTACTTGAGACTGAACTGACAGCAGATATGTAGGCAGGCATGTAGGCAGATGTAGACATCTCAGTGAAAGGGAGAGTATGAAGCTTCCTTTGTAGGCTAGCTTAGTACCTGCAGTCACAATAAATCTGTTCACCATGCCCTCTGGAGAGGGCATATACTGGATAAATAGAAGCCAACCACACCCAGGAAGAAAACACTGAGGGTGTAAAGGTTACCTTTATGAAAAGTGTCATAGTCGGTATGCAGCAAGTGCCAAAGTACTGTCTGTGTCTCCTGAAAAGAAGGGAAGGTAACTAAAGCCCTTGACACTGTTCCACTATGGACCACCAACTCACCCAAACTAATGCTTATTTCAAGGCAAGCGCTTCATTTAGGCTAGTGCCTCTCTCTCTCTCTCTTTTCCCTCTGGGTATTGGGGATTGAATGCAGGGCTTCACGCATACAAGGTAACTACTCTGCAATTGAACTAGGTCCCCAGCCTCTTATTTAAATTTTTATTTTGAGGCAGAGGCTCATTAAGTTACCCAGGTGGCCATGAATTCACTTTGTAGCCCAAACAAACCTTGGATTTGTAATTTTCATACTTCAGTCTCCTAAGTAGCTGGGATTACAGACTTGTAACATTAGGCCCTACTAGGTGAGTGGTTCTTAACATCTAGAATGCATCAGTCTCACCTATGGAGTCCTTTCTTTTACTTTTTGTGGTGTCAGGGGTTGAATCCAGGGCCCTATGCATGGAGTTACTTCCTTAACCCATACCCAAGCAGCTTGGAAAAAAAAAAAAAAAAAAAATATATATATATATATATATATATATATTACTCAGTCTCTATCCAGAGAGATTTTGACTTAGTTATCTGTCACAAGATGACATTTTGCTCTTGTGTGTTTCTAACATGTGAACCACTGATTAAAATCATCTTTTGCATCACTGTCAAAGCACCAAATAACAAAGCACAGAGGAGAACTGAATCATGCCTTTTGAGCATGGAGGAGATGGAGAAGATGGCGTCTATCCTGTGAGGACATCTCTGCATTTTCCCTCTGATGGTGCCCAAGCTTTCTATGGTTCTACAGATATACTTAACTACAACTGGAGGAAGCTATTCTGTGAATGTGGGGCTCTGACTACATCTGGGTCTAGTTTGACGCAGTAAAACATTAACTGGTTTCCTTCTGCTGTGGATTGTGGCAGGTTGTGTGAGGATGAAGTCCAGTTACTCCTGGAGCAGAGTGGGCGAGGGCTATGCTGGTTTCCTGCGGGAGGCTTAGGAGAGGCCCAGCATGACCTAGTTTGGGTGTGTCTAGGGAGTAAAGCTCAGGGTTCAGCCTTGGCAAATGTTTACCAGAAGTGCCTCTGCAAGTCTCTCTTCAGTGTCTTTCTTTGGGAAAGTGAATCTAAATGGTGCTTTGGAAAGGCTCCAAGGGGACAGTTGTTGCACCCCAAGGCCTTTTTGGTGAAGAGGGCCAGCCCAAGCAGGAGGCAGCTGTTTATTTACAATAACTTCTCAGCTCCCAGAGACTACTCTGGAGCACAGACACCTGCTCTGTATTTCCTTCACTCTTAGAATGTGGTCCTCAGCCACAGCCTTTTCCTTGTGCTGAGTGCCAAGCACTTGCCTTTCTAATTTGGAGAGAGCCAGGGAAGGGAGATGAAGCCCAGCAACAGTGCCCTAGGAAGAGCTGGGAAAGGACATTCAATACATATGCGTTAGTTTGCTTGGAACCACTTTGATTCAGCAAAGAAAACTCCTAATAGGACATTAGATCTTTTCACAGATCACTATTGTCCTGGTTATTTTTTATTGTCAACTTGACACAACCAAGAGTCACCTGGGAAGAGGGAGTCTCAATTGAGGGATTTCCCAGGGCATATTGGCCGATGACTAGGTCTGTGGCAAATTGTCATAACTATTGATTGATATGGGAGGGCCCAGTGCCACCCCTGGGCAGGTGGTCCTGGGTTATATAAGAAAGCTGTCTGAGTATGAGCCAGGGGAAGCAAGCAAGTACTCTATGGTTTCTGTTTCAGTTCCTGCTTGAGCTTCTGCCCTGAGTTTCTTCAATGATAGATTATGACCTGGATGTATAAAAACCAAACCCTTGCGTTCCCAAGTTGATTTTGATCATGGTGTTTGTTACAGCAACAGAAAGCTAACAGAAAGCTAGTAGAACAATTATATTTTCCAACCATTTGGAAAAGGCTGGGTCTATAATACAGTGATGAATTTAGAAAAACCAAAGTCCTCCTTTAAGGTTAATAGTAAAAGATTTAAAAATTTTTATTTCCTTAAAATTTATGTGTGTTTTGCCTGCATCTATGTGTGTACCCATGTGTGCAGTGCCTGAGGGCACTGGATCCCCAGAACTGAAGTTCCAGATGGTTGTTAGCCACTATGTGGGTGCTAGGAATAAACCTGGGTCCTCTGAAAAAGTAGCCAGTGTTCTTAACCACTAAGCCATGTCTACAGTATCAATATTAGAGATATTTTTAAAGGTTACTAAATAGCTTACTTCTAATAGGTCTCAAATCGTGGAGTATGCATCAAGCCAAGAGCTTACCTCTTTCACCCCTCAAATCTTCAGTAATTTTTTTTTTGAGGCATGACACCATAGTCAGCTGAAATCTCCAGTATTTTAATAAAGCTATTATGAGATGAGAAGGTACTTTCATTGTTGTTTATTGAGATAATTTTATACACTAGGAATGGGTACACTTAAATTATGTGAGAGATAACCATAAAAATGAGATGTCCTGTCAACAGCACAACTTCAATTTTATATTATTACAGTTACTGATACTTAAAAAAGCATGTAAACAAAAATATGAATAAATTAGCCCAAAAGGCAACAAAATCCAGACAACACCACATAACTTAGCACATTAGCTATTATCATAAGCTTTACACAGTGATGGAATAGCCCAATGTGAAATCCTAGTTGACTCTGTACTACATGAGCAGAAACAAGGGAAAACGACACAGATCTGACCAGGAGCCCGAGGACAAGCTGCACAGAGCCTTCCGAGTCACTCTGCGCACACTCCCTCTGCCGTCCAGGCATTTCCACTCCTTTGCCCATCTGGCTGCTTACAGTAAGAGCTTGAGAGGTGACCAAGGCCAAACACGGGCCTCCAGCCTCGAAAGCCTCAGTGAGCCACCCAGGCTGCACACAGGACAGTGTTATCAACAAGCAGCCAATAGGTTTCCCACTTCCCATCTGAAACATGGGTGGCAAAATAAAAGGAAATCTATACAGTAAACAAAAATAAATCCTTGTGTTGGTGCAGTTTTTGAACCTGAAAAAGGCTAAGTTCATAGACTTTATATGTTCAGTTCTGGGTATCTGGTTTATTTCTTTCCCCATTGGCCTTGGTGACATGACATTCCCCTGAGTTTAGTTAATGAAAGCAAGCAAACGAAAGAGTCGACTAAGAAACAGCATAGAACAAGGTTAAAACATTGTGTGGTTATGTCTTTTGTATTTCCTGGTAAAAGTGCCAACGGCACTTAAGAAACCAATGTTTGTACCACTCCAATGATGTGTTTGCAACATGAGTCCCTTTACTTGTGAGGTTAAGGCACCAGGTTAAGCAAAGGTGGAAGGTCTGATGTGCAACACAGAGTACATAGGCTCCAGGTGCACCCTATACCGAGAACAGCCAGCAAGGAAGGAATGAAGGGATCCATAGTTAGTTGAAGGGTTCTGCAGGCTTCAAGTGGGTCAGAGAGACGAGACTAGAAGCACTAGACACTACTATAAGGCACTCCTACAGGAAAGGAAACGCATGGGAAGGTCACGAAGAGGAGCCCGAGGCCAGGGCCTACTAGGTGGTTCATTAGTATGAGGCCTGAATCTGGAAAGGTCTGAGGACAAGGAACAAGGAAGAGGGAGGGGGAGAGGGACAGGGCTGGTCTGAAGCTTCATGGCTAGCCAGAGAGCTCCTGACTGTGGAAATCTGCTGTCTTCAGGCCTGGGCAATGACTGGCTTTATGCAAAACCTTTCCAAAAGGATGAGTGGCCAGTGGCCTCTTTTCCCTCAGGAGGAATGCCCGTGTCCCCACAGCAATGGATTCTGTACATTGAAGCCTACTTCATGAAGAAAATGCCACATTCCATGGTCAACAAGAACCCATCTTAAATACAACCTGTGACAAATGCAGCTAGTCTTGGGACAGTGCTTCACATTTTTCTTTTGATATCATCGATGATGTAGATTTTATCTCAGTCACATACTCATTAGAACATACTAGAGAAAAACCTTTGAGTTGGAGATTTTTGAATCCAACAAAATGACAACTGTCTACAGTAAGAAGGATTCTAGTGGCTGGTGCTGAGACGTAACTCTCAAGACTCAGTTCCATTAATAGAGAGCAGCAATGGTTAGATTAGCTGAGAGGGATTATTCACGTCTACATGCAGTAACCTCAGGTCAGGAGACTGGTAAAGGGGCAGGACAATGGCCCAGGCTCCTAACACCCACCATCAGCAAGTACAGCACAGAAGGACAGAAACAAGAATGGTTCCAGTCATGCCAGGGAAAAGTGCTAGCCTCTATCAGTTTTGACTCAAATTCTTGGCTTTTCCACAATATGCAGAAGATGAAAAGAATACGGAAAACCCGAGAAATAAAATCGCACACACACACACATCTATTTACCATGAAAAGGAAATGAAAGACAACTAAAAATGTCTGTTTTGAAGCTAGGTAGTGTTCAAACAGAGACCTGAAGATCTATGGATGGGAAGAGCTCATCCACACTCAGTCTGACAATGGCAAGGACTCGGCCCTAAACTGGCATCACAAATGTTATCTCCACTCCCTTGGATGCTGGTGCCTTTGTGGTAGGCACTCAGTGTGGTGGTATCATACTGGTCCCACTCTCATAGGTAGTTTGTGTCTTGACTGTTTTGGTCCATGAGAGGATAAGCCTGCAGGACTGGGAGCTAAGCCTTCTTGAGCAGGCACAGAAAGAAATCAGCAGTGCTCACAGTCAGTGTGCGCACGTGGCAAACAGAGACAGAGCCTTGCCACAAGGCACACTGCAGCCCGGCTACAGCTGCCTCAGCAACGACAGTGATAGAACACCTCTGTCTTGGGGCAGCTGAGGGAAGCTATGTCGCAGACTATTTTAGGACTGCAGGACATCACTGTTGGAATCTGCAAATCCCAAGGCACCAGTCATATTCTCTGTAGAATAAGAGGCCTATTCTGGAAGAATGGAGAAGTGCTTGCCCCCTCAGCTCATCAAATACAAAGGCTCCCACAACATGGCCCTTAGTATTAAGTATTTAGTATTAAAACTGCCACGGACCCCCAAGGAGACGTGAAGCAAGGCGGAATTTATATGGTTTTCATATAAAGATGCTTTCAGTGCTGGGAACAGCTCCTGGGAAGGACACAGCCCCACTCCAGCCGACTGCCTTCCGAGCACTCTGCGTCCTTCCCGCCGCAGTGCAAACGCAGGTCTATTTTAGGAACTGGCTTCTTCACACTGGAGTTAGGTGCCAGCACTTCCCCGAGGGGTGGGGGCTGACCTGGGTGGTATCACATATGAGTTTCTGGCACTGTAAGGAGGGAATTCCTGCGACATCAGGGAATGGGCCTTCCAGTGGAAAGCAGTTCCCCGGATTCAGCTGCCAGCTCCACAAGATCAACTGGCGATTTTCCATTACGTTTTATGCACACACTATTTGCTATGGGATGAAAAACGGAACATGAAGCAAAGCAGGTATCAGCATGGTTTAAAGAGGTGGTAATCCACAGGCTTGCTTTTGTTTCATGGTCTCTAAGCAGATGAACACTTACCTAACATTGCACCTAGTAATCTGTTAGACTTGAAAACAGTAAGGGCCTTCATGTGCTCTAAGGCATTCTGGGCTGAAAATAGCAATTTTGAATTTTTATGGCAGACCTACCTCCCAAGCTGGCTCCGTTCTGTACTATCAGATTTTGGTGGTGTGGCAGCAATTGTGGTAGGCCCACGGCAGACGTAGCCCAGGCTACCAGGGCTGTGTGAGGAGAGTGAAGCAGCAGGGCGGCTCAGGCGCTGGAGCTGCTCGTGACAGTCTGTTTATTTTTCCTCCTTTTGAAAATAAGCAGAAAGCAACGTCCAGGGAAAGTCCTTAGGAATTCCCAAGGTCTGCTTGGATCTAGCGGGGCCTTATAAAGGGACAGTAGCTTTCAGGCCAGCTGGGGCTGCAGGGAGACCCTGTCTCAAAAGGGAGGTGGGTGGTGGCAACAAGGTGCTGGAGCCGGAGTGCAGAGTTCCACTCTCCTCCCCGAGCAGGTCTGACCCTGAGTGGCGTGAGTTGGGGCAGGAAATTCTGTGTACAGAGCAGCATGGTAGGAAGGGAGGAGACTGCTTCACACCTCAGGTCTCCGGGTGCAGTGTGCTAGGAAAGGCCCCTGCTGACATCAGAATCACAGATATTTTAATTATAGCAAAGGCAAAAGGTAAGCTACGGGGACAGGGAGCTGGGAGCCAGGGCCGAGGGAGAAGGCACTTTGCCATGGGAGCACATCTGTTTCATAATAAGCAGGTCTATAATTCTCTTGTGAAAGATCATGTTCTGCTATCTTCTCTGAGGCTGGAAAATATACTGTCTTACACCAAGGGGAGGGGAAGGAGATGCTCAAATTTGCTTGCCTGCTTGCCGAGTGCTGGAGACTTTCCATCCTTGTCTTTTGTGTTAGTGCAGTGAGGTGGTGTCAACCTGCTTTTCTAAGGCGTTTATAAAAGGCACCGGGAGGCGTCTGGTGAATAGAGCCCTGGCCTTTTACCAAGCTTCATGCCTTGGTTACAGCAATTGAATAGCCAGGAAATAAATGCATGTGTAGTGTTGAAATGTGTGGTGTGGGCTGAGAGGTGAAATGCGTACTCTTAACTGCACAAGTCAGCTGACATGTCTCCATGTGGACGGGGTATCAGGAGCTGTGTCTGGAGGGAACAAGACGGGGCTGAATGTACCGTGTACTTTGTAAGCCAGTGAGTCCCCAGATCTTAACAGCAATGAAACCACAGAACTAAGGCATGGACAATTTCTGCTTGGTCTGAGAGACTCTTTACAGAGTCTGCTCAGAACTGTGAGCCATCTTTCTCCCTTGGAAAGAGGGATGTTTGAAGGAATGCTGACAGTCAGGTTCCCAGTTCCATCCAGCCTGCCATCTTGGCCACAGTGACAATTACACTGGCTCTCACGAGGGACCTGCAGTGGGAGGACGTTCCCTGCCAAAGAGCAAGGCAGTTCAGTGGTTCAGTGTGCTTCGCATTCCTATCATGGCATTTATGTTAGCACTTTTTACTCTCTTGTGATGTAGCAATTACATATGTAGATATATATTTCAACAATATTAAATTAAAAGTAATAATTCTAAGTTTGGTTTTTCTTAATAGTTTAGAGTTGGTAATTTTTCAAAACGTTACTCTGGTATTTTAAAATAATTAAAAACAAGTGAAGGCAGGTGTGGTGATACACACCTGCAATCCCAGCATTTGGGGGCTGAAGCAGCAGGGCCATGAGTTTGAGGTCAGCCCTGTCCTAAAATGTCCCACACCAAACAAACAAAACAAAACACCCAAACTAAGAAAGCTGGAGTGGTTACTCAGACTAATTAAAGATCAAAGTGCTGTGAAGGACAGTGAGAAATAAAACATTCAGAATGACAGGCGGGAGTTGTCTACTGAGGACTCTGCAAAAAGGAACATTGTGTACTCCAATATGCACTCTGTGCACTCTGCCTAGACCGCTGTGTTTGAGGACAATCCTGAGACATTTCCCTCCGGGACAAGCACCACCAGGAACAAATAATAAATGTCCCCCATGACAGGCTTGGAAAACCATTCTTAGACAGTCATGCACATTGTCAGGTATGAGAGAGAGTCATATGATCAGGCAGGTGTCGGGGTTCGTAAGAGCAGATGGAGGATGTTCAGTGACTGGGCCCAGACCTCCGTCTTTACACAGGAAAACACTTTCTGGGATGAACTTCAAACCCAGACCGGCTCTGTTCCTAATGCTTCTGTTGGAGGAAGGGGGTCCCGGCTTTCTGCCGAGATGTTGTGTTTCACTGTCCCCATCTCTGCCAGGAACCCCAGGGCCTGGAAGTTTCCAGAAGCATTCTTGTGTTTTAGAGATTTCCTTGTGACGCTGTTGACAGTGGTCCCTACCTCAGGTTCCCTAGCAAAGGCTAAAAATAAATAACACACAAAACAAAACCCAAAGCTTTGTTGCTGCTGGAGACGCTTCCTCTTATGTCTTGTAATAAAACGACCCTCAGAGCCAGTGTGTATGTGTGTGGGGGTTTGAGCTAGAAAGCAATGTGTGTAAACCACATTTTGTTGGGAGCAAGCAGCTGAAATTCATGGCCAAGTATAATTCAGCTATCTGTAGGTACTCAGTCACAGAAGCTCTGTGGACTTGTTGGACAATGAGTATACAGAGCATACACGTACAGGACGTATAGGTGTGTGTGTATATCTCTATATATAAATAAATAAATAAACCTATGTATCTACATCTAGCTGAAGAAGAAACAGCCTCGTCTAGACAGGTGTGAGTGGCCTCTTGGGTGGTTGTAGGTGACCATCTGGCTGGCACTCAGGTGTTCTGGTAGGATAGCTCAAACATGGTGCAGGCCTCCTCCAGGCTCTCATCCACATTCAGCCGCCGCCAGAAGGACTTCTGCTTCTTCTGCAGCTCTCGGCGGACACACCTCGGGCAGGGGACAGACTTTTCTTTGCACTCAGAATGGAAAACAGTTCCACAGCTTTCACACCTGCAAGAGTCAACAACAGAGATGATGAGCAAGACTGCAGAGCTGAACAGCCTCACTCGGGTCTCTGCATAGCCCGGGGCATTGTTACCTTGGAGATCCCTGTCCCTGGGAAGAAACGTGCCAGAGAGACATAGGCTGTGTCTATTTCCAAAATGCTCAGTGTTAAATTTTACTAGCAGCATAATTTTTCCCAGATCAGAACCAGCCTTATGAGACACTCTAGCTTATGAGTGGAGGGGAGTCAGCACCATCCGGTGACTTTGATTACAGTGGCAATGGGCTCTGTGTGCAGCTCCTCTCCACAGAGAAAAAAGAGCTTACTCCAGGGTATGTGACAGGAAACATGTCTATGCCTCCTGACTGTACCCTCAGCAGGCTGGTCAGTCCTGCCCCATACACTAGAACGCAGCTCTCTTTTGCAGTCCCTCTTAACTCACTGGCTTTACGTGACAGTTTAGTAAGATACAACGGTACATTTCCATTCTCTGAATGATGTCCTGGGGCCTATTACTCTTTGTGAGCTTTTTTTTTTTTTTTCCCTTTCTCCTTTTAGTCTTTTGAGACAGGGTCTCCCTGTAGCCCCAGCTGGCCTGGAACTCACTATGTAGACCAGGCTGGCCTGGATCTCTGCCTCCGGAGTGCTAGGATTAAGGGTGTATACCACCATGCCTAGCCTTTGTGAGCTTTTTAAAATTAGGATAATCCTCTCATCTTCAGAGGCCTACCTTCAGAACGTAAGTATGAATAAGGAAGAGAGACATCAGGGAAGAAAAAACATAATTTCTGGAGAGGAGACATTCCGAGTGGATGACGAGCATGTTGTTAGGGCTGAGTGGAAGTCTGCACAGAAGTCCGAGTAGCTTGTTTTTTACTGTGAAGTTTTTAAACAGTGACTAACTAACAAGCTCCACCATAGCTTCTCTAGTCAGTGACTTGCTGATGTGGACTGAGTTCTCATCCTCCCACACAAATGACAGGAGACTTTGCCTCATCCCAGGAGCCAGGGGGCTGCCTACGTGATTTATCCAGACCCGGACTGGCGTCACCGGGGCTTCAAAGGCAGCTGTCCTCAGGCCTCATCCTGGGCTTCTCTTCTTCTTCCTCTAGTTCTTTTAGTCCTGGGTGGAGGATATCTTGGGGGTAGCATTTCTTAATATGCCACCAACTCATTCCTGGCTGACCCCCACTCCTGGAGAGGAAGCAGTAACTTGGTTGGAGCCATCAGGAAGGGGGTCTGGGTGAGAGGTGGATAACAGAGCTATTGGCTCTCTCATCTGAGGGGGCAGTGGCTATTAAGAGAGCAGAGGAGGAGCTGCAAACTGTCCCCCTGCTTCCAACTTGTGTCTCCCTGGAGTTCCCACGAAGTTCTAGCCCCCAGGTGGCTCTCCCTGAAGACAGAATATGTAGATGGTACCATAGTCCAACCTAAGGGACTAAGGGAGGGTATGGCTCTGGTCCAAAAGTCTGAAAGCAATTAAGACAAGAAATAGAGTTGCTGTCATTGTCTGTCTCCCCGGTGCCCATGTGAGGCGAATGGTGAGCCAGCAAGAGAGGCCTCACTCGGCAATCCTGCCAGTACCTTGCTCTGAATCTTCTAGCTCCCAGGGCTGTGAGAAACATTTCTGTCTCAGCCACCCAGCCTGTGGGATTTGGTATGTTGTCCAAGCAGACTAGACAATGCCCTAGAGCAAGTGACCTCACCTGAGCATCCAGTTTCTTCTGCTAAATGGAGATAACATTAGCAGTTACTGCATAGTGGAGCAGCAAGCCTTGAATGAGATCATGGGTAAAGTGTTTAGCAGTTCCTGGCAAAGGATAAACTGTGCCCCTCAGGCATTTCTGCAGGCTTTGCTACAGCCTGATTTCATCCATGTTACTGTGTGGCCTGGATTTTTCCATCAAGCCCCTCATTTTGCAGAGCAGAAAACAAAACTTCCCAAAGAAGCAAGTGATTGTCTCCTAGAGACACCAGGAACTGAAGAGTTGTGACAGGGACCAGAGCTCCCAGCACCCCAGTGGGAGTCACACTGCCGGCCATGTGAGCAAGTGCATATACCCTAGGTAGAAGACACCGAGCTCTGAGTCAGAATGCTCATGTCCAATCACAAATCCCCACAGCTGAGATATCCTGGGTAGGCTCCTTTCTTGGTGTGCTGCTTTTCTCCTTAACGAGATGCACGGGGCTGCTGTGAGACTAAAATAAGCAAATAGAAGTGAACCTTGAAAACAGGAAGTGACATAGCCCCTCACAGGTGACTCTGGTGCTTGTTTCCTGGACACTGATTGTGCGGTACACAGCTGGATCATCTCCAAGCTTTCCCTTTCTCTCTCCCTCCTTCCTGCCAGTTGGGATGAAGGTCACACCCAGGTCTGCCTGTGCCTCTGTCTAGGCCAACTACCCCCTAGTGGCATGGCTGTGTTCCCACTGGGTCACACCTTTGTAAATTCCTATCAATAAAAGTGACACTAATGATAGCTTTATCAAATAAATTTCCTCCTTTCTGCCCTCTTTGCTTGGCTAGGCTGCTCATGGATTTATACACCTAGGGATGTGGCCCTAGGGCAGTGACTGATAAGGAAAAAACACTCCAGTCCCCTCAGTGCCACTCCCTTATCTCTGCCGATACCAGGCCCCCAGTTAGGGAAGAGATTGAGTCTTATCGGATATTTCTGGTGCAACAAACACCCAGAGAGTAACAGGGGACCAAGTGCACCTGCTCATTCTAGCCAAAGGTCAGTAACAGAAAAAAGTATGAGATAAAGAAATTAATGATTTCAAAATAGAACCAGGTCTTACTCTCTAACAATTTGTAACCCAGGAGGCATTTTTAAAACTGTGGTATGGATACACAGATCAATGATCTCCCCAAATTCAGATAGTCCATAGTTAGTTTCCTCCCAGGACCCCATCTTCTGATTTCTCTTTAAAGAACAATGGCAGAAAAAGAAAGGAGACAGAAAAACTGTCTTCTTGCATCAAACTAATAGAGCTCTGTAATAAAAATGTAATGTGGAGAAAAAGAAAGCCTTTACATTAAAACAATATATAAGTGTGATCTTGTTTGGGAACAAAGCTTTAGCAAAAGACAGACTGTATTTGGAAGAGATTCATTAGCTCCTGGGTATTAACTGTTTCCTGACTATTTAAAATATGATTCAGGTGCTGGGGAGATGGTTAGTTGGTAAAAGACCAGAGTTTGATCCCCACATCCTGAGGAAAAAGCCAGCATGGTGGCACACCTGTGATCCCAGCCTTGGGGAGACACATACAAGAAGATCCCTGTAGCTCACTGGCCATTCAGTCTAGACAATCAGTGAGCACAAGATCTCTTCTGAGAAATGACCCTTGAGGTTGAATCTGACCTTCACATGCACCCCTCTCCCCACATGTGTACCCACATAAACACGTACCTCCTACACACATAAAATAAAAATAATATTCGACCCACCCAGCTTTTCAGAAACATATCTTTCACAGAAGGTAAATCTACCAGTATAATGATCTCTGACTGACAACTGCAACAAGTAATGAAAGAGAAGCATCCTTTTGGTGTTCCTGCAGCACACATCAAATGGCCAGTGTCTTCATGTCTGAGTCCCTCAGCCAAGCAACAAACAACTCAATCTCTGGTTGTAGAGGTAAATCAGACAAAACAAAGAGCTCACAGTATTTTCCTCGAGTTTCTCAGAGGACACAACTGCAGACAGACATGTTTGCTGTTAACTAAAGGCATCCAATGGGATTTTCCATTTCTTTCTTGAACATATTCACTGCTTCATTAATTTAGGAACCTTAACCTCAGCACTACTGTCACTTTGGGTGGGATTTTCTTTGGTGTGAGAGGTCGTCCTGTTACTGCAGAGTGCTTAGCAGCATCCAAGGTGCTTCCCTCTAGAGGCCCTACATGCCAGAGTACCTACCCCAGCCCCTGATCTGTGGTAATGAGTTTCCAGACACTGCCAAATGTCCATGGGGGTCAAAAGCAAACCTGCTGAGAACCACTGATCTAATCTATCTGGAATTGGCATCACAACTCAATGGGTTAAACAGTGTCCCTTCTGCTGAACTTGCATCATCTGCTGGCCTGTATTCTTGCCAACCAATGAGATCCAGCACAATATTCTTATTCATGTATTTCTCAAAACAATTTATTTTCAATACAGCATGTGATTAAAATACCTGAAACAAATAAGTATTAATTATCCTGTGGTTTCTAAAATTAATTTTGAATATCATTTAAGAAGTCAAGGGGCTTGGGTGTAGCTTAGTGGTATATGGCTTGATTAGCATGCCCAACAGGGCCTTAGGTTTGATTTCTCAGCATAAGAAAAAAAAAAAAAAAAAGAAGAAAAAAAAAAAGGCAAAGACCAGTTGTGACATAATGCCAGCATAAGGCAAGAAAGCTGAGACTAAGGGCAGTCTGGGCCACACAGTGACAGACTCTGCCTCTCAAACCACAATGAAATCTAGTCAATAGCCATGATACATCCCTGTGCATTGCTCAGTAACTTACCTTTTAGTAACTCACTGTGACTTTTCAACTGTACCCCAAAGCTATCTTGATGGCAGGCCCTCAGTTACATCTATTTGCTGTTTGGACCAAATTCCCTGGGTAATCTCTCTGTGTCCTTTTTTATGCTTTTATGCTCTACTCAGGCCACTTGGAAAATAAAAGACTAATATTATTTTGTATTCTTTTCATATACTAAATTGCTTTTGTGAATCATGAAGTTGTT